>CM035154.1:57892298-58528726 GCA_020205615.1 Panax quinquefolius | reverse complement strand
TATATTACCCAGTTGGTTAAAGTTTTGACTTCTATACTCCATTAAATTAGTTGAATATCCTTGATATTTGAGCTTCATCCAGTATCTTTTCATAGAAATATTCTTCTGAGCATTCTTGAATTTTATTCTACAAAAAAGTATCATGTTGACAATTTGGACGTTATTAGTTCCTGGATAAATTAATTCTTGAACTTGTTTTATTGAATTCTTATATTATTGTCATCATCCTCATGTTTATTTTATGTTGAAAGTTATCTGTGGCATGTAGTGCATAGATGGACTTGGTATGATTATGACCAGGGATTAATCGGTATAATCATGACCGTAATGTTACAAATGACGTGGTAAAAGTCTTCATTGGCCCGTAGTACATTGATGGACAGTTGTTGGCATGATCATGACCATTGATGAATACACGAATATCCTTGGCCCGTAGTGCATGGATAATTTGTGGTTGTGATACTAATGAATATCCTTGGCCGCATCAAGCAGGATGATGTGGATTATTTATTGTTTGAGTCCCAAATGATAAAAGTGATGAAAACCTTTTAAATCATAAAAGATAGTAGATTTTATTCTCTACTTGACTCTTTTAATGGATTGTTTTTTCCATTACAGTTAAACTTGATGTTTGTTATATTTTATGAGTTTAACATTGTTGAAGACTAATGATAATTTATTCTATATTATCTTAGTCATAATATTTCTTACTGGGCTAGTTGAGCTCACCCCTTTCTTTCACTGTTTTTTTCAGGAAATGAGAACGTCACCGGGACTGGTCGGGGAACGGAGTGACGGTCCAGATGATAGCATTAGTAGTCCTCACTATTCTGTTAAATAGTGTGACAATAAATATAATGAGGACTCCTTTGAGTGTGGATATTGTCTAGATGACAATATTCTTATTAAAACTCTCAATTTATGTTTAGACGTATTTTACACGACAACTATATTATTAAGTTGTATTTGTATTCTGTACTATGTATTTTCTAACGATCCAAGATGGGTGATGTATACCTGTTTTGGGGGTGTCACATTTACAACTTGTATTTTGCATTTTAATATTTAGTAAATACTTAGTTTTGACTTTTAATTGTAAAATTTTAAACTTTTTTTAATTTACTTAATCTTTAGGATTTTCTATTTTTCTTTTTAATTAATCATAACTCATTTTCATCTAACAACTCTAATACTATAAAAAAAAGTAGAAGCTAGCCAAACAACTATCAAAAAATAAAATATCAAAATAATAATTATAAAAATAAAATAAAATAAATAAAATAAAATTTGCAAGCGAAAATGAAAAAAATAAATAAGATGAACTTGAAATATATTATTTTTAAACTCTATATGCTAAGTGATATAAAGTCTGATCAAATGATATTAACAATATATATGATTCAATATATTATGTATGTATAATTATAAAATTATAAAAACTACTTTTTATAAATAAATAGAAAAACTCACAAAATATTAATCTCTACAGTAACCTAATAAACAAGTTTAAAATACTCCCTCCGTCCCATGATAAAAGTCGTAATAAACTTTTCACGCATATTAAAAAAATAAATAAAATGACAAAATTGCTCATAATAATATGTTATTAATCATTTTCAATGTAGGTGAGAGTGACTTTTTAGCTTTTCAATTCAAAATATTTTCAGCATATAACTAATTATACTTATTGAATATGGAGAGAGAATTAGAAAAAAAAATGAGATATTTAATGTTAAGGGTATAATAAGAAAAATTGTGTAAAATTTTGATTATTAAAGAAAAGTAGACATTTAATATAGAACTATCCAAAATAGTAATAATGACTTTTATCTTAAGACGAAGAGAGAAATAAATATACTTGCACTTTAGTGTTCTATGTTGTCGTTTTCAATTAGTACATACCATTAACATTCAATATGAAATTAGTTGACATATAAATAATTAAAATATAAGATCAAAGATTTATATTTTACAATTATGATTATTATCAAATATTAAAAAAAAAATATTTATTTTGAGATCATTGATTTCAAAGCTTTTTAAAAATTAATATTAATCTTATGATTAGGAACCAATTATAAGACTCCAACTTTTATGAATAAAAATTAATTTTCTCTAAATATTATTTTTGAATAATAAGGTGTGGATTTGATATAATGTTATAGTTGTGGGTAATATTTATAAATTTTACAAAGTAAACAAGTTGTTATAAAATGTTCGTTTGGTCGGAGAATATTCGTTTTATCAGGGAATATTCATACGACGGCACAATCATTGGTGGACCCGACAACAAAATTATTGTCGGAGTTAGAAAATGACAGAAATAACTTTTTATAAAAATAATGGCAAAAGTTTTACTGTTAACTGTTGAAATACCCGGTGATAAAAGTACAGTAATACGTGTGGTTGCATAGTAGCACACGGTATTGTACAATATCTTTGATTATTGATGCTTACGTGAGAAGTTACTGAGTTTTATTCAATTATTGCCACAATAATTGATGCATATTATCCCACATTATTGATTCAATTATTGTCACAATATTTTATATTATTAAATCAATAATTGAGACGACAAAGTTATTCATATTATTATTTGTATTATTGACGATGTCTAGAAAGTTCTGTCGAGGAAAGGGGTTTGGTCACTTAATTGCGCGTCAATAAGGAGAAGTCCTTATCGGAAAGCCCCCTCTTTCCTGAGAATGATCTGGTTGTTAATATTGTGAGTTATAATATTAATGATAAATAAATATTGTTAAAAATGTGTTTAGTAAAGCCAAGTGAATTGAGATAAATAGAGGGGTTTTTATTGATGTATTTGTTGTAAGTTTTGCTTATTACATGGACCCCCACTTACTCATTTTTTAAAATCGTCGGTAGAAAGTTTTATATATATGTCAAAATCATCGATAAAAAGTTTTATTTAATTGGTTGGTCAGAATATAGGGATAATATGTGGCATGTCAATTAACCCTTATTTTGTGGCAGTGTTTGGAAATGACATCTAAAAATGTTGTGATAAGCAATGGAGCACATGAGACCGTTGAGTCACCGATGATCAATAACCAGGATAATGTGCATCAGGAAGGCAATAATCCTCAAGTAAACAACAACACCAACCAAATGATGAACGATGGGATGTTCAGAGGCTTTCTGCAATTCATGCAACATCAGGTGAGAGAGACTCCTATTCAAAATGCAGGTGGAAACACTGGAAACTCACGGATGGTCACCGCTAAGAAATTCAAGGAGCTGGGACCACCGAAGTTTTTGGGAAAGCTAGAGTCACTTAAGGCAGAGGCATGGATTAAGCAAATCACCAAGACATTTGATGTCTTAGGAAGCTCAGAATAGCAAAAAGTTCCCTTCGCCACCTTTATGTTGCATGAAGAGGCAAATTACTGGTGAGAATCAGTAAAACGTACTCAGCCTTCCACACTGAAGATGTCTTGGGAGAAGTTCCAAGTATTGTTCAACGACAAGTACTTTCCTGAAAGTATTCGTTACATGAAGGAAGTAGAATTCATCAAGTTAGAGCAAAACAATATGACCGTATCGCAATATGAGGCTAAATTTGGGGAGTTATCTCGGTTTGCATCCCATTTGGTAGATAATGAGGAATGTATGACACGAATATTTCTGCGAGGTTTGAAGCCCAAAATTCATCAATACCTCATTTCTCACAAACTTTGTTTATATTCAGATGTTGTGAATAGGGCTCAGTTATTGGAGCGCGAGAATAAATCAGCCCAACCAAAAGGCAACGACCAAAAACACGGTAATAATCATACCGGTGGCAACGACCATCAGAATAATAATAACCATCGTGGAGGAAATTATCATGCCAGAAATGATAACCACTTCGGTAGTAATCATGACCAAGATAATAGAAAAGGTGAACTAAGTGAGAACAACTTAATTTAAGAAGAGAAGATGTTGGAAGAATGCATATTTTGATTTGATGTTTAAATTAAATACTCATGATTATATGTAAAGTCCTTCGAGGAATATATGTACAAGGACTTAGTGATAGATCAAAATTGTTAGGTTGATCTTAGCTTTTAATGTTCATCATTCTATAAACGAATGTATAGATAAAGAGATCAAAGATGGTAGGTTGATCTATGACTTGAAAGAAATAGATAGGCCTTGAAAAGAATCGCAGTCTATCAAGTTGATCAACAGAATGCAGAAGCTAAGGCAGGATCGTAGAGCTTAGAAGATCGTAGTGTATCTGCCTTGAAGGGCCTCTCTAGAAATCGTAGAGTGGTCCAGATGTTTGCCGAAGCTAATTCAGAGATCGTAGAGTGCTTTCGGAAACATAGAGTCTACAAAACGAGCAAGTAAAGATCGTAGTGTGCAATTCCTTGAAAGAAATCATAGTGTTCTCTTCAGACCAAGCACCAATGTGACAAGACACCACGATATGGATCATAGAGTATCATCTGCCTTATGTCAAAAGCATTGAGCCCTACTTTTATTTAAAGACAAATTCCAACAAAAGTGGAATGGGTTTGAAACGTTGAAGTCCTCTCCAGTCCCAACGGTACAAAAGATATCCTTAATATTCAACAAAAGAAACGTATTCAAGAAGCTACAGAAAGGACCATAGGACAGAGGAAAAACACCTTTTCAGGTGTTAGGTGAGAAAGCAGGTTGCTGTGTCAGTGGGCCATAATGTAATTCAGAAGGTGTGCGGAAAAGTCTCCATCAAAGTTCAGAAATGTCAAACGCATTTAATGCTTCAACAAAAGACTTTAACGGATAGATTTTAAGAATCACATATATGCAGAACATATGCAGATGAGGAAAACTAAGCAAGCATTGAACAAAAATGCACAAGAACACTCAACGCTCAACTCTACGATCTGAGAAAAAGAGGAAGCTTGCTTTCACCTACTCGATTCTTTCTTCAACAAGTGCTTAATCAAGAATCGAAAGTAGCATCAATCACGAACTCAACAACTACCAACCAATCAAGTAAGAGTTCCAAGTCAAAAGGACTTGAAGAGTTCTAAGTGAATCATGTGAAGAACCAAGTCTGCTTTGGACTTGAAGAGTTCAAGAGTGAACTAAGAAGTGCCCAGATGCTTTGGTCAGAAGGAAGGAATGAGATTCGTAAAGTGTAATGTACATCCTTAGTGGATTTCCAAGTGAGAGAGTAGAAGAGTGGATTAGGAGCTTTAAGTGCTCTGAACCACTTAAAACTGTTGCGTCTATTATATTTGTGTTATAACTGCTATAACTGCCTTAACTGCCTAAATCTCATTAATTCGAGATATTTAAAAGGAGATTAAACAAATACTCATTCCGCTAAGTTTTAATCACTATCAAAACTAACTAGTTAAAACAAAAAAGTTTTTTAAATATCTATTCAACCCCCCCCTTCTAGATAACTATTGTGCCTCTGGGAACTAACAGAAGATTCAACAATGACGAAAAGACGTCGACAGGAGCACCAGCACCCGTTTCCAAGGAAGGAGAACGACCACCAGTCGTATGCTATAAATGCGGACAATAGGGACACATCTGTCCAAATTGTACGCAGCAACCCAAAGCGTGTTTCAATTGCGAAAAGGAAGGACATTTAGCTCAATTTTGTCATGCAGCGAAGTTAAGTTCAGCTGGGATGGTGACACCAAAGGCTATCCCAGACAAGTCAAAGTCGGTAGTTTAAGGAAAATCATTTTTAGTGACGAGGAACCCGAATGAAGTTATCACGGGTAAGCTAATCATAAACTCTTGCGAAGTCTATACCTTATTTGATGTCGGTTCTACCCATTCTTTTATTTCTCCTACTTGCGCTCAACGTTTAAATTTAACTCCAGAGAAATTAGACTTTGACTTATCTGTTGAAACTCCATTGGGAGAAACCTTCATTACATCCACTGTTTATAAATCTTGTTTGATTCAAATCGGCACCCTCACGTTACCTGTCGATCTTATCTCTTTGAAAATACTTGCATTTGATGTAATTTTAGGGATTGATTGGTTAACTACTCATCATGCTAAAATTGACTATTTTTGTAAGGTTGTTAGCTTTCATATTCCTAACCAACCTATTATGCGAATTCAAGTAACCAAACCACTAAAGTCAATCACTGTCATATCAAGCCATAAAGCCATTCGTTTATTGAAAAACGGATGTCAAGCTTTCTTAACCCATGTCACGGATTTAAACAAAAATACATCAGATGTGAATGATATTTCTATTATTAATAAATTCCCGACGTATTCCCTGAAGAACTTCCTGGCCTACCCCCAGAGCATGAAATTGAATTTGGTATTAACCTTGAACCCGATACAAAACCTATTTCAAAAAAACCCATATCGAATGGCTCTTATTAAACTTCAGGAGTTAACAACCCAAATGCAAGAATTATTAGACATCGATTTTATTCTTCCTAGTACGTCTCCTTGGGGTGCTCCTGTTCTATTCGTAAAGAAGAAAGATGGGAGTATGAGACTTTGCATTTATTATCAGGAGTTAAATCATGTCACCGTCAAAAATAGGTACCCGTTGTCTCGCATTGATGACCTGTTTGACCAGTTGCAAGGCGCCAAATTCTTTTCAAAGATCGATCTTCATTTCTGGATATCATCAGTTAAAGATTAAAACCGATGACATTCCAAAGACTACTTTCAGAACTCGGTATGGACATTACGAATTCCTAGTCATATCTTTTGGATTGACTAATGCTCCTGCTGCCTTCATGGATATGATGAACTAAGTATTCAAGGAGTATTTGGATCATTTTGTGGTTATCTTTATTGATGACATCCTCATATACTCCAAAAGCCGTAAAGATCATGAGCAAAACTTGGGACTGATACTCCAAAAGCTTCATGAAAGCAAGTTATACGCCAAGTTAAAGAAATGTGAGTTCTGGCTTGAGGAAGTAGAATTCCTTGGGCACGTGATATCAAATCACGGAATATATATTGACCCAATAAAGATTGAAGCAATACAAAGTTGGGAGCAACCTAAGTCAGTAATCGAAGTACGTAGCTTTCTGGGCTTAGCTGGTTATTATCGGAGATTCGTGGAAGGTTTTTCTCAAATCGCTACTCCATTAACTCAGCTGACTCGAAAAGATACAAAATTTAGTTGGAGCGAGGAATGTGAGAAGAGTTTTCAAGAACTCAAGAGGAGACTTATTTCAGCACCTGTTCTGACAATACCATCTAGTTTAGAGGGATTTATCATCTATAACGATGCTTCAGGCAAAGGGTTAGGATGTGTTCTCATGCAACATGGAAAAGTCATAGCCTATGCCTCATGAAAACTCAAAGAATATGAGAGGAATTATCCTACTCATGATCTAGAGTTGGCAGTAGTTGTTTTCGAGCTTAAAATTTGGAGGCATTACCTGTATAGGAAGAAAATGGAGATCTATACGGATCATAAAAGCCTCAAATATTTCTTCACCCAAAAGAAACTCAACATGTGGCAAAAATGTTGGCTCGAGCTGTTGAAAGATTACGATCATACCATTCAATACCATCCTAGAAAATAGAACGTGGTAGCTGACGCGTTGAGTAGAAGATCATATGCAAGTACGAGTGCGATATTGTCAACGCAAAGGCCTATTTGGTATGACTTACAAAGGATGGAGATAGAGTTAAAGACTCTAGGGACCCACGTGATGATATCAAATATACGAGTAGAACCGAATTTAATCGATAAAGTTAAAGTTGTTCAAACTACGGACCTGGTGCTGATGCGTATGAAGAAGAAAGTGCAAGAAGATGCTATTCCAGAAGCAAGAATCGATGAAGAAGGAATACTTCGAGTCAACTCCAGACTTTTTATTCCTAACGACTATGATTTAAAGTATAAAATCATGATGGAGGCACACAACACACCGTTTGCAATCCATCTTGGGAGTACCAAAATGGATCGTGATCTTCGACATACATTTTGGTGGAGCAATATGAAGAGAGAGATAACGGAGTTTATCTCAAGGTGTTTAACTTGTCAACGTGTCAAGGCGGAGCATCAAGTGCCAAAAGGTCCATTGCAACCACTTAAAATTCCAAAATGGAAGTGGGAACACATTACCATGTATTTAGTTACTGGTCTTCCCAAGGTTTCTCAAAGCATAGATGTAATTTGGGTCATTGTTGATAGATTAACCAAGTCTGCTCATTTCTTACCTATACGAGAAACTTATTCACTTGAATGTCTTACTCGTATATACATAAATGAGATTGTAAGATTGCATGGTATGCCAGTATCCATTATTTCTGATCGAGACCCAAGATTCACTTCACGATTTTGGGTTAGTTTGCAGAAAGCTATGAGAACGGATTTACGATTCAGTTTTGCATATCATACTCAGACGGACGAGCAGTCGGAGATGAATATTTAAACTCTTGAAGATCTATTAAGACTTTGTGTCCTTGACTTCAAAGAAAGTTGGGACAAGTTCTTGCCATTGGTGGAATTCTCTTACAACAACAATTATCAAGCAAGTATAGGCATGACTCCATTTGAGGCGTTGCTAGATAGACGTTAAGTGTCGATCTCCAAAGATATCTTTGGGGACGAGGTGGGTGAAGCAACGTTGTTGGGACCAGAATTGGTACGTATGACTACAGAAAAAATTCAAATGATCCGGCAATGTATAAAAACCTCACAAGATCGACAAAAGAGTTATGCTGATCTTCATCGAAGGGACGTGGAATTCAATATTGAAGATCATGTGTTGTTATATGTTGCTCTATAGAAGGGAGTTACGAGATTTGGAAAGAGAGGAAAGCTCAATCCTCGATTCAATGGCCCATTTGAAATCCTCGATCGAGTAGGAACTGTGGCCTATAGACTCGCATTACAGCCAAGTATGTCTCGTGTTCATAACATTTTTTACATCTCTATGTTACGTAAATATGTGGAAGACCCGAACCACATTATTGAATTAGAACCAGATGAGATAGCAGAAGATTTAACGTATGAAGAGGTACCTATTAAAATCTTGGATAATAAGGAACATATTCTACGCTCAAAAGTTATACCTCAAGTCAAAGTTTTGTGGAAAAACCTCGATGTTAAGGAAATGACCTGAGAGTTAGAATCTGAAATGAAATCAAGGTATTCTCACCTCTTCGACATACCAGGTATGTACACCAATTTCGAGGATGAAATTTCATAAGAAGGGGAGGTTGTAAGACCCCAACTTTTATGAATAAAGATTAATTTTCTCTAAATATTATTTTTGAATAATAAGGTGTGGATTTGATATAATATTATAGTTCTGGGTAATATTTAAATATTTTGCAAAGTAAGAAAGTTGTTATAAAATATTCGTTTGGTCGGGGAATATTCATTTTATCAGGAAATATTCGTACGACGGCACAATCATTGGTGAACTCCACAATGGAATTATTGTCAGAGTTAGAAAATGACATAAATAACTTTTTATAAAAATAACGGCAAAATTTTTACCGTTAACTGTTGAAATACCCAATGATAAAAGTACAGTAATACGCGTGGTTACAGAGTAGTACACAGTATTGTACAGTATATTTGATTATTGATGCTTACGTGAGAAGTCACTCAGTTTTTATTCAATTATTACCACAGTAATTGCTGCATAGTATCTCACGTTATTGATTCAATTATTGTCACAATATTTTATATTATTAAATCAATAATTGAGACGACAAAGTTATTCATATTATTATTTGCATTATTGACGATGTATAGAAAGTTTTGTCGAGGAAAGGGGTTTGGTCACCTAATTGCGCGCCAATAAGGAGAAGTTCTTATCGGAAAGCCCTCTCTTTCCTGGGAATGATCTGGTTGTTAATATTGTGAGTAATAATATTAATGATGAATAAATGTTGTTAAAAATGTATTTAGTAAAGACAAGTGAATTGAGATAAATAGAGGGAGTTTTATTGATGTATTTGTTGTAAGTTTTGCTTATTACATAGACCCCCATTTACTCATTTTTTAAAATCATCGGTAGAAATTTTTATATATATGTCAGTATATATATATATGGGGTATATGTGTGGGGTGTGTGTGGTGGGTGGTGTGAGGTGTCGTATGGGGGAGGGAGTGTATATATATATATATATATATTATAAGTTTTGTTTTTATATAAAATAGAATATATTATATTTTATTATACATAGTACTGCATAGTGTGTGCATAGTGCTGCACAGTAAAATCAAAATTTTTAAAAGTTTCAGCCGATGCGCGCCCATGAATTCACCTATGATTTCCCCTCAGTGTTCACCCGTGATTTTTATTCAAATAGTGCCCTGTCATTCTCCTATAAATAGGATGTTTAGTTTAGAATTAAAAATCACACCAGAATCAGAGAATTCTTCTTCTATAATATTGAGCGTATTTCTTTTGAGTTTAAGTAAGCTTTGAGCTTAGAAAACAGTATAAGTTTTCTTCAAGAATATTCCCGCTATACCAATCAGAAATACTCTCCTTTTAAGGTAAGGGTTATTATTTATTTCATATTCGCTTACGATATTATTTTTTGTATTCGTAAAGAATTTTATTTTCGTTCAATATTCGTAAGGAATATTATTTTCATTCAACAGTCGTAAAGGATATTATTTATTTCATATTCGCTTACGATATTATTTTTCGTATTCGTAAGGAATTTTATTTTCGTTCAATATTCGTAAGAAATATTATTTTAGTTCAATATTCGTAAGGAATATTATCTTCGTTCAATATTCATAAGGAATATTATTTTCGTTTAACAATCGTAAGGAATATTATTTTTGTTCAATATTCATAAGAAATAATATTTTCTTTCATACTCTGTAGTAAGATTCTGAATTCTACACTCATTTTGTTATGTATTGCTTCTATATTCTTTGAAATTAGTAAAATATCCTTGAAATTTGTGTTTCATCTAGTATCGTTTCACAAGAATATTTTTGTGAACATTCTTGTTAAATTTTAATCTTTTCATGTCGGGGTACTATTCATGTGTTACTATTCATGAAGTACAATTCACGGGGTACTATTCACTTGGGTATCATTTACCTGGGGTACTATTCATGACAAAAATTGATTTCTTTTCTGTCCAAATTATTTTTACATGAATATTATTCTTGAATTTTACTCCACAAGGCAGTTATCATATTGACAATTTGGACATTCTTAAACTCTGGATAAATTGAATTATAAATCTTTAATATTTATCCTTGATTTTTTTAATTGAATTCTTTTATCATTGTCATCATCCTCATGCTTATATTGTGATGAAAGTCATCTTCGGTCGTAGTGCATAGATGGACTATTGATTGGTATGATTATGACTATGTATCGGTATAATCATGACCTGTAATGTTACAAATAATGTGATAAAAACCCTCATTGGATCGTAGTGCATTGATGGACAGTTGTTGGCATGATCATGACCACTGGTGATACTAACGAATATCCTTGGCCCGTAGTGCGTGGATAATTCGTGGATGCGATAATACTGAATATCCTTGGCCCGTAGTGCATGGATAATTCATGGATGTGATACTAACGAATATCATTGGCCCATAGTGCATGGATAATTCGATGATGTGGATTATTTATTGAGCTGTGTTACAGTGATAAAATATTGATGATGAACTTTTAAATCATAGAAAATGGTAGATATCATGTTCTACTTGACTCTTCTAATGGATTGTGTTAGTTCCAAAGAGTACAACAATAGATCTATAAGGGGGGGTGAATAGATCCTTTTTAATTTTCAAATACTTTTCCTATTTATTTTGGATTACTAATAACTTAGAATATAACAAACATAAGGATCTTTTCAAGCACAACGGAATAAGAAAAAGATCTCCTTCATTGTTACATTCATGAACATACATACATTGTTCATAGAGTTAGTTTAGTTGTAATTAGTTAATTCATACATAGCATTTATAACAGTTAGGTACATAATGTAAATGACAGAAAGTAAATGACGGAATGTAAAAGACACAAGGAATTTTAAATGGTTCAGAGACTCAAGCTCCTAATCCACTCTTCTACTTTAACGAGCAGGAATTCCTCTAAGGAAGGGCAGCACCCTGAATCACTAAGATTCCTTCAAGGCCAGCAGCCTTGGAACTTCAGTTCACTAAGAACTCTTTAAGCCTAGCAAGATTTGAACTCCTCTAGTTCCCTAAGAACTCTTCAAGCCCAGCAGGCTTGGAACTTCATTTAGTCCCTCCAGACAAGGACCCCTCAGGCCCTGGCTACTAGTTGTTGTTGGTGTTGTTGTTGTTAGTGTTGAGCTGCTAAGATGTCTTTAAGCTTGAACATCTTTTGTACTTAGCAGCATGGTGTGGTCCTCTTTGTATTCTACGTAGAGTCTGGACCACTTCTTCTTTGGTGCAGCTGATCTTCATTCTTTTCTGCCTAACTTTATTCGATGTCAGCTGTGCACCATCACCATTTAGGTTTGCTAAGTGTTTGAGCTTTTGGTAGACTTCGTCTGGCACTTAGTATTCCCTGAACCCTTCTTGAATGGTTTGCAGACATGATTCTGCATCTGTTCTGTTTCAGCTTTTAGTTCATGGTGACTCGTAGAGTGGCTCTCTGGACTTCTTTGTGCCTTGCCACTTTTCTGAATGCTATCTTCTTGGCCTTCTCGGCTCTCAGCTTAGCTGCCATCTTTAATGGCATTCTCATCCTTATTGAGTGAAGCTTTAGTTTGTTCAAGTCCTTCTTCAAATCTGCTTTACTTCCACCTTCGTAATCTCACTCTCATTGAGACTTGTATCGTTTTTGTGAGACCCCAGATTTTATCAATAAAGATTTAAATTTTGTCGAAATAATTTTTAATATTATAGTGTGAATTTGAGATAATATTATAGTTGTGGGTAGTATTTATAAATTTTGCAAAGTATGCAAGTGGTTATATTATATTCGATTGGCCTGGGAATATTCGGTTTAAGCAGGAATATTCGCATAACTACCAATCATTGGTGGACCCCACAAATGTAATTATCATTTGATCGAGAAAATGAAAAATATTTTATTGAAATACGGCGGAAGTTCTACCGTTGATATCGTTGAACTACTCAGAGTAACGTACTGAAGAATATATGTGGTTGAATAGTAGACACACAGATTGATTATCGATGCTTATGTGAGAAGTCACCGGTTTGATTCCATTATTGTCGATTAATAATATGAATTATTATAAGCGATAATGACGCTTTTGTTTTATTCATATTATTAACGTAATAAAATGTAAACATCTTTTATATAAAATGCAGAATACTTTATTAAAGTTATTCTATAAATATAATATATTATATTTTATTATGATATGTAGTGTTGCATAGTATTTTTGCATAGTGTTGCATAGTATTTGCATATAAGAAATGTTTTTATATAAATTGAATATATGATATTTTATTTAAAAGATTTTGCTTTAAATATGGACCGCCGATTAAAGTAAATCAATCTGGACCGCTCATGAATTAATTACTATGCATTCTATTTTCCTATAAATAAGCTCATTCCTTCATTATTTTCTTTAATTCACCAAACTCTAGAGAGAGAAATTATAGAGAGAAGCTATAGAGAGAAAATCTATAGAGAAAGAAGAAGAGTATTCTCGCACTTCACTACTTTGATATCCAAAGGTTTTTACTAGTAGGGGTATTATTTGTTGTAATTCGTAAGGGATATTATTTGTTATACCCGTAAGGGTGTTATTCTTTCTTATTCATGAAGAGAACTTCGTTATTCCATTCATTATTATTTCATTGAATAACTCGTAAAAGTGGCATACCCTATACATAACTTGATACTGCAGATACCCTATACTTGGTGAAATCCTTATATTATTCCATTCTTATTTATTCATTGAATAACTCGTATACGCTGAATCCCCTATACTTGGTGATCTTCTTCGTTATTCCATTCTTTATTATTCATTGGAATATCCGTCTCGTGTGTTTTACAGGATTCGGGTTCCATTGTTTATTATTCGCATTTATTATTACGTTGGAATATCCCGTCGTGTGTTTTACAATCGGACTCGGGTTCCATTGTTTATTATTCAAAGATTTATTATTCGTTGGATCATCCCGCTTGTGTGAATTTCACCCGACTCGTTCCGTTATTATTATTCGTTGAATAACTCGCTCTATGCTAAATACCGCATTTATGGTGATTTCTTTTGTTATTCCATTCTTTATTATACCCAAATTGGTTAAAACTTTGACTTCTATACTCCATGAAATTAGTAGAATATCCTCGATATTTGCGTTTCATCCAAAGATCTTTTCATGGAAATATTCTTCGATCATTCTTAAATTTTACTCTACAAAACAAAGATCTTGTTGACAATTTGGACGTTATTAATTCTCGGATAAAATAATTCTTGAACTTGTTTTATTGAATTATTATGTCATTGTCATCATCCTCATGATATATTATGTTATCTTTCGCTTACGTGCATAGATGAACTTAGTATGATTATGACCAGTGGATCATTCTAAGATAATCATGGCTTGTTATAAATGATGTGATAAAAGTCCTCGGTGGCTCAGTAATGCGTTGATGGATAGTTTTTGGTATGATTATGACTGGGGGTGATTTAAAGATAGTCATGACCATTGATAATTTGATGAAAATCCTTGACCGTAAGGCGTGGATGATTAGATGTGGTGGTTTATTTATTGTCGAAGTCTCATTGATAAAAATTGATGAAAACCTTTTAAAACCTAAAAGATAGTAGATTTTATTTCTCTACTGACTCTTTTAATGGATTGCGATATTCTCACTCGCAGCTTAAACTGGTTGTCTATTGTATTTTATCGGTTTAACATCTGTTGAAGGCTAATGATAATTTATTCGCATTATCTTAGTCATAATATTTCATCGGGCTAGTTGAGCTCACCCTTTCTTTCACCGTTCTCTTCAAGAAATGAGAACATAGCCGGGACGAGCCTGTGGAACGGAGTAATGGTCCAGAGGATAGCATTAGTAGTCCTCACTATTCCGTGAAATAAGCGTGATAATAATTGTAATGAGGACTCTCGAGTATGGATATTGTCTAAATGACAATATTCCTATTAGAACTCTCGGTTTATGTATTGTCGTATGTTATACTACGGATGTATAATTAAGTTTGTATTTGAATTTATGTACCATGTAAGTGGCGACCCAAGACGGGTGACGATACCTAATTTTGGGGTGTCACAGGTTGGTATCGTAGCTTAGGATATGATCCTCGCTAAGATGTGAGACTAGAACTAGGAGGGGGAGAGACGGAAATTCCTTCGCTAGTATGACCTACCTAAGTTTATTTGGTTTTTATTGGCTCACGAGTATAGTGATAATATGTTGTATGTCAATTAACCCTTATTTTGTGGCAAAGTGTTTGAAAATGGCATCCGAGAATGTTGAGAATAGCAATGGAGCATGTGAGATCGTTGATTCTCCATAGATCAATAATCAGATAATGTGCAACAGATGGCGATAATCCTCCCGTAAACAACAACACCGATCAATCGATTTAACGACAGACGCTTAAGAGGTTTTAGAATTCATGCAACATCAAAGTAAAGCGACTTCTATCCAAAACGTAGGTGGAAACACGGAAACTCTCAAGGCGGTCACCGCTAAACAATTCAAGGAGCCGGGACCACCGGAGTTTAAGGAGAGCCAAAACCACTTTCGCGGAAGCATGGATAAAGCAGATTACCAAGATATTTGATGTCTTGGGATGCTCCGAGGAGCAAAAGGTTCCTTTCACGCTTTTATGTCATGCGCGAGAGAGGTGACATCTTTGGTGGGAATCGGAAACGTACTCAACTCTTTGTCAGATTGAGGATATCTTGGGAGAAGTTCTAGGAGTCGTTTCAACGAAAAATACTTTTCCGAAAGTATTCGCCCATGAAGTAAGGAGGTGAAGTTTATCAAGTTGGAACAAAATAATACGACCGTGTCGCAATACGAGGTAAAATTTATGAGTTATCACGACGCGCCCCACTTGGTGGATAATGAAGAAAGAATGGCGCGAATGTTTTTAAGAGGTTTGAAGTCGAGATACGCCAACATCTTATTTCTCATAAACCGTGTTTGTATTCGGATGTTGTAAATAGGGCTCGATTAGTGGAGAGCGATAACGAAAGTCAACGAACTAAAAGAGAGCAAAGCAAGAAAATTATAATACCAATGAGAGTAGTCATCAAGCGGTGACAACAAGCATGGAGAGGAATCAACATGCCAGATATGGTAACCACTTCGGTGGTAATCGTGGTACAAAATAATAAGAATGGACATTTCAAGAAAAGGAGATTCAACAATGATGGAAAGACGTCAAAGACCAAAGACCCGTTGTTAAGGAAGGAGAAAGACCACCTACCATATGCTTCAAATGCGAGGAGAGGGACACATCATCCGAATCGAAGGCGTCATTCAGCCCAAAGCATGTTATAATTGTGGAAGAGAAGGTCACTTAGCTCGATTTTGTCATTTCATCAAGATAAATTCAACTAGGATGGAGGCACCAAAGGTCGTCCTGCATAAAACCAAAGCCGTAGTTTAAGAGAGAGCGTTTTTTCTCTCGTGACGAGGAACCCGAATAAAATTATCACGGGTAAGTTAATCATAAGCTCTTGCAAGTCTATACCGTGTTAGATACCGTAGTTACTCACTCTTTTATTTCACCTAGTTGTGTTCAACGCTTAAATTTGACTCAAGAAGTTAAACTTTGACTTATTCGTTGAAACTTCGTTAGTAGGAGCCTTCGTTATCGCTTACTATTTTTAAATCTTGTTTGGTTCAAATAAACATTTTCACGTTATTCGTCGATCTTATCTTTTTGAAAATATTTGCCTTTGATGGGATTTTAGGAATCAATTGGTTAACTACTCATCATTCTTTTCGTAAGGTTGTTAGCTTTTTATATTCATAACCAACTTGTCATGCGAATTCAAGTAACCAAACTACAAAAGTCAATTATTGTCATATCAAGCCATAAGTAAAGAGCCCCGAACCTTTCGTTGTTGACTTCCTTGTGTGGAATGCACCGCCGACGACTTTCGAGGCGTACATCATGAATGAAGATGGCAAGTTTATAGGTATCATTGTGAGGTGCTATCTAGGTTAAGGGATGAAGTCACAGTTGGTATCAATGTGACGACTATCCAAGTCTTGGATGAGAGTCACAGCTTTTGAATGATATTTCTATTATTAATAAATTTCCGGCATATTCATGAAGACTTCTTAGCCTACTTAGAGCGTGAAATCGAATTTTGTATTGACCCCAAAGACAAAACCCATTTCTTAAACCCTCAAATATTTCAATCAACTAAAAGGATCATATTTACGAGGATTATGATGAAAGTCATAATAAAAGCATTGGACTAATGAAAATCATGGGTATATGAAGTATTAGTAAGTGTTATGATGAGTTATGTGGTTATTATGTGAAAACATGAAAGTTTCTTAGAAATCACAAAGGGTTGAAAAATCGATTTTGGTAAAACGTAATATGAAATTCAATTG
The DNA here is from genome assembly GCA_020205615.1 of Panax quinquefolius. Lineage (NCBI taxonomy): Eukaryota > Viridiplantae > Streptophyta > Magnoliopsida > Apiales > Araliaceae > Panax > Panax quinquefolius. The sequence continues at coordinate 58,511,234 of CM035154.1, read as the reverse complement.
ACCATATCTCCTATTATATTTTGAATTTTTGAGTGTGGTCAAGTCCTAGAGTTAGATCTATGAGTTACCTAACTAATCCAAGTGGAATTACTAGAAAAGGTGTTGTAGATTTTTGTGTGGACTGATTTTAGCAAAGGAGTGCAAAGTTGTAAAAACCGAAAAAGCTTCTGCCATAATTTTAGAGAGGTTGTTTCGGCCACTTAAATTATGAGAAAATTTGGCCTTTTGGGACATGAAGGTATATGGTATAAAGTACCTCCTGTCCAAAAATGAGCTCATTCTCGACTTAAAATGAGCAAGTTATGACTATTTCAATATTTAGGTTTTTCCGATGAAAAAATGCTATAACGGAGTTCTATAACTCGATGACCATGAAATTTAAACTGGAAGCTCACGTTAACATGTGTAAGGTCCCCGCCAAGATTTGGGAATTTTGGAGTTAAACTTGAGGTAGCTAATTTCTTAAGGAATTAATTAGAAATTGATTTTTGAAAATAGTAAATAAATTTTAAAAATTCCGAGAAAAATATATTTTCATTATAGGACTATATTATGCTAAATCCCGTAAAAGAAATATTTTTGGGACTGATTTGGTGTTTTTCATGAAAATAGTTTAGTTACTTAATATATGAGTTAAATATGTTATGTGAAGTAACAAAGTTGAAAATAGGATTTTATGGCTAGAGAATCCTATATAGAGTATATGCATATTTTTTTTGATGAGGATTTGATAATTGGTGATGATATCTTATGAGTATGGCATTTTGAATGATTAAATGCATTATATGATAAAGCGTAAACAATTGAGATAAATTGTTTATAAATTTAAGAAGTGATTAAAATATTGTTATAATATTAATGATATTAGATTATGAGATTATTAAGTGATTGATAACATGGGGATATTCTTGAATTTCGGATAAATTATATTATAAATGTTTAATATTTATCCTTTATCTCATTTGATCGATTCTTTATATCATTATCCTCACGCTTATATTATGTTGAAAGTCATCTCGTGGCTCAGAAGTGCATAGATGGACTTGGTATGATTATGACTGTGGATTGTTCTAAGATAATCATAACCGTAATTAAAAACACGATTATCTTTGGTCAGTAGAAGGTATGGATAATTTGTGGTCGTGATACTAATGAATACACGATTATCTTTCGTAGTAGTGCATGGATAATTTGTGGTCGTGATACTAATGAATACACGATTATCTTCGTCAGTAGTGCATGGATAATTTGTGGTCGTGATACTAATGAATACACGATTATCTTTGGTCGAAAGTGCATGGATAATTCGTGGTCGTGATACTAATGAATATCCTCGGCCAGAAAGTGTGGATGATTCGATGATATGGATTAATTATCGAAATGAGTCTCAAAGAATGAAATATTAATTCATGGATGTGGTAAAAGTCATCTTCGTCAGTAGTAGTATTGATAGACTTGGTATGATTATGACCACGGATTATTATGGTATAATCACGATCAGATTGAAAACACGAATATCCTCGCCAAGATGGTGTATGGATAATTCGTGGTCGTGATACTATTAAGTCGCGTTTCAAAGATTATTGGTTTCTGATTGTATATCTTTGGCCTTTAGTGCAAAGATGAATTGTTAATAAATATCTTTGGCCCAGTAGTGCAAAGATGAATTGTTAATGAATATCTTCGCCTAGGATTGCAAAGATGAACTTAATGTTTTCAACGATAAAGGTATTCAAGGTATCCTCACCTCTTTATCATACCTGTGTACGCACCCTAATTTCGAGGGCTAAATTCCATAAGGAGGGGAGATTGTGAGACCCAGATTTTATCAATAAAGATTTAAATTTTGTTTAAATAATTTTTAATATTATAGTGTGAATTTGAGATAATATTATAGTTGTGGGTAGTATTTATAAATTTTGCAAAGTATGCAAGTGGTTATATTATATTCAATTGGTCTGGGAATATTCGGTTTAGCGAGGAATATTCGCATAACTACTCAATCATTGGTGGACCCTAATAATGTAATTATTGTTGATCGAGAAAACGACAAAAATATTTTATTAAAATAATTGGCGGAAGTTTTACCGTTGATAATTGTTGAACTACTCGGTAGTAAAAGTATAGTAATACGTGTGGTTGCATAAGAAAGCATTACCGGTATTGATTATCGATGCTTATGTGAGAAGTCACTCATTTTTGATTCCATTATCATCGATTAATAATATGAATTATTATAATGATAATGACGTTTTGTTTTATTCGTATTATTAACGTAATAAAATGTAAACATCTTTTTATATAAAATGTAATACTTTATTAAAGTTATTCTATAAATGTAATATATTATATTTTATTATGCATAGTGTTGCATAGTGTTTTGCATAGTGTTGCATAAAGTGTTTGCATAGTAAAATGTTTTTATATAAATAGAATATATGATATTTTATTTAAAAGATTTTGCTTTTAAATATGGACCGTCCGATTAAAGTAAATCAACTGGACCGCTCATGAATTAATTACTATGCATTCTATTTTCCTATAAATAGAAGCTCATTCCTTCATTATTTTCTTATTTAATTCTTTCAAACTCTAGAGAGAAAATTATAGAGAGAAGCTACAGAGAGAAAATCTATAGAGAGAAAAGAAGAAGAGTATTCTCGGTACTTCACTACTTTGATATCCAATGTCTTTACTACGGTAAGGGGTATTATTTGTTGTAATCCGTAGTGGTGTTATTCTTTCTTATTCATGAAGAGAACTTCGTTATTCCATTCATTATTATTCTACATTAGAATAACTTTTGTAAAAGTGGCATACCCTATACATAAACTCAGATACGCAGATACCCTATACTTGGTGAAATCCTTATATTATTCCATTTTATTTATTCTCATTGAATAACTCAGTATATGGAATCCCCTATACTTGGTGATCTTCTTCGTTATTCCATTCTTTATTATTCATTTGAATATCCTCTCTGTGTGTTTTACACCGGATTCGGTTCCATTGTTTATTATTCCGCATTTATTATTCTCGTTTGAATATCTCGCATCGTGTGTTTTACAGGACACCTGGTTCCATTGTTTATTATTCAAAGATTTATTATTACGTTGGATCATCCATCGCTTGTGAATTTCACCGACCGGTTCCGTTATTATTATTCTCATTGGAATAACTCGCCTACATGCTAAATACCGCATGCATGGTGATTTCTTTTGTTATTCCATTCTTTATTATACCCAATTGGTTAAAACTTTGACTTTATACTCCATGAAATTAGTAGAATATCCTTGATATTTGTGTTTCATCCAAAGATCTTTTCATGGAAATATTCTTCCGATCATTCTTAAATTTTACTCTACAAAACAAAGATCTTGTTGACAATTGGACGTTATTAATTCTCGGATAAAATAATTCTTGAACTTGTTTTATTGAATTATTATGTCATTGTCATCATCCTCATGATATATTATGTTATCTTTGGCTTACGTGCATAGATGAACTTAGTATGATTATGACTGAGGATCATTCTTAAGATAATCACGCTTGTTATAAATGATGTGATAAAAGTCCTCGTGGATTCGTAATGCAAATGATGGATAGTTTTTGGTATGATTATGACTGTGGGTGATTCTAAGATAGTCATGACCATTGATAATTTGATGAAAATCCTCGACCGTGGTATGTGGATGATTAGATGTGGTGGTTTATTTATTGTCGAGTCTCAAATGATAAAATTGATGAAAACCTTTAAAACCTAAAAGATAGTAGATTTTATTCTTTACTTGACTCTTTTAATGGATTCGCATATTCCACCGCAGCTTAAACCGGTTGTCTATTGTATTTTATCGGTTTAACATCACAAGGCTAATGATAATTTATTCGCATTATCTTAGTCATAATATTTCTTATCTGGGCTAGTTGAGCTCACCCTTTCTTTCACTATTTCTTCGTGAAATGAGAACATAGCGGGACTTAGTCGGGGAACCGAGTAATGGTCCAGAGGATAGCATTAGTAGTCCTCACTATTCGTGAAATAGCGTGATAATAATTGTAATGAGGACTCCTTGAGTATGGATATTATCTAAATGACAATATTCCTATTAGAACTCTCGGTTTATGTATTGTCGATGTTATTTACGATGGATGTATAATTAAGTTTGTATTTAAATTTATGTACCATGTAAGTGGCGACCCAAGATGGGTGACGTATACCTAATTTTGGGGGCGTCACAGTTTCGCTCTGGTGGAACTCGTAGAGTCAACACTATAGCATTCCAACAACTCAACGATCCTTCAACTCTGCAACCCTTGATATTTGAAGCTCCGGCTGATATATACTCTTTCTCAATCTTTCCGTTGGAATATAGCTATTGAAAGCTATTTGAATTGCTTCATAGATCTCGAGTTATTTGGTGCAGACTGATTGATGTGATATAACAGCTCCTTTATGACTTTACTAACACAAAAGTCTGATACCTTACCTACTGCCTTAGAGTTGTCACCTTTCCATGTCAGGCAGGTAGTCATCTTTATTTCTTCTTTCTGACTTCTCAAATAGAACATCAAAAATTTTCCTTTTGCATCGACGCTCTCAAATAGCAATGTTCAAATATCAGTCTTCAGATTGAACCATTGCCAATGCTTCAATCTTTAGATGAACAAACTCTACGATTCTGATGCATATGTTCTTGGACCTGATCGTAGTGTGTTTTGTTGAATATTGCTCATTGACTGATTGAGACAACACTACGATGTTGAAGAATGTTCATTGGATCTTCAATGTAGAACACATCTTCTTTCATTTGTGCATTGCTTCAACACTTCTGTTTGCCTCGACTGTTCTCAGGAACTGATAACTTGACTCCTTGTTGTGGTCTCTTCTAAATAGCAAGACACATCATATTTATGGCATGCCCAGCTCACTTTCTCCTTGTGATCTCCCGTTCACTTATCATCAATGGGTTGACCCATGCTTAATCAGTTTCGCCTTGTTCTTCAAAGCTGAATAGTATCTCTGTGTAAACTTCATCAGTTCCTGCTTTGTTTGGCAAATACTACAATCCTGGTTGACCCCAAGATCGGTGTCTTCTATTCTCTTGATAGCTATTGCATCTGCTAACTTTCCTTAGTCAGTCACTTTTACTGAAGTCTTCTTTTGATCTACTTGTGGAAGACTTCATCTTAAATGGCTTCACAACCCAATCTGGATGCTGATTGGGTTGGTGCTTAGATCTTCTGTTAGCTTGCATATCATTCGTTGAGTGCTTTCTGATTTCCTTCAAGTGGAATATATCTTTGTAACTCAGACCAGAGGCTTCACACTTTGGATATTCTGGGATTGGTCATTTGTTGAGAATTATGTTTACTCTACGATTCTGCCTTGGCATTGTAAGCATTTTTTGTTGAAGCCTTAGTTCTGCACTCTACAATTTAGCTTGGGTTCTGCAGACACTACGACTTTGAGATCAGATCTTGACACTCTACGATTTCTGTCTTTAAGCTTGTTGTCTTCGTCTGATCTGGCTCGACTATGATATCTGCCTCTGATATGATCAGTAGACTCTACGACTCCGAGTGTGGTCTACGATTCTTGACTTGGCTTTAACAGATGCTCGTTCGGCTCTTAGACAGGCTGTCTCTACGATTCTGAACATGACTTCCTCGGCAGGCTACGGCTCCGAGAAGGCTCTTCTGGACACACTACGATCCTTCCTCGTATCTTTTGGCAGTCTACGAACTCTGAGATCTACTATTTTTCAAACTACGATTCCGCCTTGATAGTTCTTGAGTTTTCCTCGACTCTTCTAGCAGACTACGATTTCTGGGGCAGTGCTCGACGATCAGACAAGCTTATCTATTATATTTTAAGATCAACCTAACAAGCTTGATCTTTCTACATTTATAGTCCTTGTACATCATTTCTTTTTAAGGACTTTACAAAGCTGTTTTGCTTATGTAAGATCAACCTAACATATTTGATCAATTCATTCTAAGTCCTTGTATATGTGTTCTTATTATCTATCAAAGGACTTTACAACTTTTTTCTTAATGCAAGCATACTTACATATTCATTCACTTATATCATAATCAAATCATATATAAATAGGAATATCATTCACATGCTTATTCCTAACAGATTGTTTGTTCCGTTGCAGTTAAACTTGTTGTCTATTGTATTCTATCAGTTTAACACTATTAAAGGCTAACGATAATTTATTATGCATTATCTTAGTCATAATATTCTTTACTGGGTTAGTTGAGCTCACCATTTGCTTTCATTGTTCTCTTCAGGAAATAAGAATATAGCTGGGACTCCATTTGAGTTTGGATATTGTCTACGAGACAATATTTGTGTTAAAACTCTCAGCTACGTTTTGTCGTATTGTATAAATTAAGTTTGTATTTGCTTTCTGTACCATGTATTTGGTGACTCAGAATAGGTTATGTATACCTATTTTGGGGGCGTCACACCAATAGTATTTGTTGTTCTTTGTTGATGTATAATTAGGAGTTCTACCATGTATTGTGATAAATTTATGTCGAATTACAATTTTAAAACTTATTGGTAAGAATTGTAGAAGGACTACACTTTATTACACATCTCTTTAAAAAAATTATCACTAATAATTATCCGCGTACTCATAATCAAATAATCAATATAAATATTCACAATATATATCATTTTTCATTAACAATTAGTTCTTTGATTTTAGTTAGGGGTGTAAGTCGAGCCAAGTAGCTTGGTACTCAATTCGAGTTTGGCTTGAAAATATGATCCAAAACTCGAATTCGAAATTGATCAGAGTCGAATTTGATTCATACTCATTTTTTGTTTAATGATACACGAGTTGAATTCTAGCATACCAATGTTCGCTCATATTATGTTTCGAGTATTTATTTTTTTCTCGATACCTACTCGATGGATCATATTCGAATACTGATATAATCCATACTAGTAAGCAAAATATGTGATATATGTATTAATATTTATAATTTATAAAGTGTAGTATGAAATTGTGTAAGCTTTTAGTTGAATAAATCAATGAATTGATTGTCAATTTGTATTTCATTCTTTGTAATTTCTTTACATAAATAAATGTGAAAAACTTTTATATATAAGTATTAGTTAAGTAACCAATTTAGTATATAGTGGTTCAATTTTAAGTAAAATGAATCATATTCGAAACTAGATTTGAATGCTCATAAGTAATTCGCTTTGTAAACGAATCGAGTACTTACGAATCGAGTAGGTCTGAATAATGATCCGAGTCAAATTTGGCGCAAAATTAGAAATCTCTTATTGAATTTTTTCGAGTTAAGTCGAATCTGAACATTAAAGTGTTCGCTGAGATTCGACTCGTTTACACCCTTAATTTTAATATAAATAAGAGTTACTCGCTTGACTCTCTCGCGATATGTAAATGGCTTACGATTATATCGTGAGATGAACCAAAATATTTAATTTATTATAGGATGTATTTTAAACTGCTTAATAAATCTTGTGTGCTTTTAATATTCAAATACGCATGGATATACTCTGAAAAAAATACACTTCCGTGATTAGACTATCTATCACCTTTGATATACTCTAAAATGAACTAATAAGTATTGATAAGAAAACAAAAAAAAAAAATATCGCAAAGAGGTCATTCCTCTCTCCCATTTTATTTTAAAAAATATTAAATATTTAATTTCTCATATTATCTTTTATGATTAAAATCTAATTTGTTTCCCTCTCGTGCTTTTAATAAATTTTAGAAGGTTGAATATTGCTACGTTGACAAAATAATCTTACGAAAATAAAAAATTAATATTTTTACATGTTAAAATTATATTTATAATAATCTCTCTCCTACATAAGTCGGGACTCAACTACTATGCACGTAAGATGGATAGTATGAAAATGTCAATTTTTTATAGGGTTAAGTTTATATGACCACCTGGGGTTTAAGCGATTTTCCACTTAACCACCTGTAGTCAGTAAAGCTACATTTAAATTTCCGACTTTTTGAGTTGAAGTGAAAAAATACTTTCTGTTTTAACTCCGTTAAATAATTTGGCTAAAGACTTAATTACCCTTCATGAATTTAACAGAGTGCAAGTGAGAGAAAATCAATCCAGTGCAAGTGAGAGAGTTGGGGAGATGGGTAATGCCGTGTTGCTATTATACAAAAAAAAAATCAAATTCTCAATCATACATCCCTTACTGCTCCCAGATGTCAACAGGAAAATCTATCATCTCCTGTTAGGGGGAAAAAAAGAAGTTAAGCAAACAGTACGAAAAGCTTAAACCATTACTGTTCAAGGAGAGAAACTTACACAGGGATGTTCTTGGTAAAAGGCTCGACTCCCGAGCAAACTTTCATAGGTTTCATTCCAACTGCAAATCGAAAAAATTATAGGGATATATATATAACACGTGACGACAAAAAGATTCAAGAGAGATCGATGAGTAGACATTTAGAACATACAACGCAAGTCAAAATAATAAGAAACTGATTTATAAAACTCGCGATTTTCATCGGAGTAATTCGCGAATTCGATGCATCGCTAACCCGTGGATAATTGTATTCCAAGACACTAAATCTCTCTTTCCCATTCTATTAAATACATCTAAGGCTCTATTTAAGCTGCCACATTTGGCATACATATCCAAAAAAGCATTGCACATGTGAATACTACACTTATATCTACTCCGCTCAATAGTTTCATGAACTCTCTCACCTAATCCAAGCAACCCCGACTCAGTACATGTAGCTAAAACACTAATAATAGTACCATCATCAGGCCTCAGTCGAGCTTCTTCCATTTGATTGTACAAGTTAATTGCCTCCTTCACAAACCCCTTTTCAGCATACGGCATACCCAGATATTATTATTGTTCAGAAACCAAATTCTCGACAAGCATCTTATCGAACAACATTCTTCATTGTCTCCATATCCCCTGCTTTTGCTATACCCTAAAGCATAGTTGACAAGACACAACATTTCGTCCCAAGATTTGCTCAAACAGGTTCGAATGTCGCATTCAATTCTCCTACCAGATATCCATCGATTATAGTATTCCAACTCACACTATCTCTTTCAGAATATCACCAAACAACAACATACGAGCTTCTCTCAACTCAACCGCTTTCACCAATCCACCAATCATCGAGTTCCAAGAAACCAGATCTTTCTCCTCCATCACTCTAAACAACTTTCTCGCACAAAAACCACCTAACAACCAACACTTGCAATAGCTATCAAGTAAATCTAATTAGGCACAAAATATCCGAATAAAACCTATATTTCTCAATATGGGCATGAATCATTCTTACAATTGAAGCGAAGAATGGCCCGAAAACGCCTTCAAAAGAAAACGGGTAAGTAAAATTATCGTGCCAAACACCTAACTGCGCAAATTACGGCGGAGAGGTATAAGAATCCACGAGTTCCAGATTCGGATTAACAATTAAAAAAGACCTAAAATCATAAATAGAGAAATAAATCGACAAATCTACGAAGTTTGATTCGAAATAAATATCGTAGATTCAGACACAATCGCCTTCGATTTTCAATAAACCTTGATTTTTTTCACGAATGCTATGTTTCCCACGAAGCTTCATTCGACATTCTAGAGAGAGAAACTTAGAGATAAATTCTTAGAGACAAATAGAGAAACTTTCGAACGAAGATGAAGAATAATCGAACAAGAGGGGATAGATATTGGGAGTAGATGAACGACGTCGTCAAACCGTGGAAGAAGAAGAGGTTCATCAATATTTCGCTCTGTTCGCCTCTCTCGCATGTAATTAGGAAGAAGAAGAGGGTATTTTGGATATTTACTAAAAAAAAAATTCACCGTTACAGCTTTTGGTGTCTGACATAAACGTACAGTTAAGTTAAAAACTCAAAAAATCGAAAGTTTAAATGTAACTTTATTAAGTACAGGTGATTAAATGGAAAACTGCTTAAACCCCAACTGGTCCAAAACCTTTTTTTATATAGAAATATCACTTCCCTATAAAATAATATAATAATATATAATTTGTTAATCACGTCATTTTTTTTTTACCATTTTTGTAACTATTTGTCACCAAAAATAGGTGGAATTCCAATTTGTTTCGACCATAAAAGCCAGTTATTTCTCTCTCTTTGTGCCACCATCTGGTCGGCAAGGAAGCTTTCAGGTGCGACCCTTTCTGTCTCCTTGCTCTAGTCTTTCTTCCTTTTACATTCCCACACACGCATACTGTGTGTATTTCTACCCTCTTCTTAAATTCCTCCCTCTTCTCCCTTTGGTCCGAATTGCATTCACTTGTAAGCTACTCTTCCCCTTCTCCACCACTTTAAAACTTTCCCACTACTCAATTTTCTGACCCATTAATGAAAGTTGTTGTTTTTACCAAGTGAAAATTGTGGAAAAGTTATGGGTTCTGATTCAATTGATCTGAGAAAGAGTGTTGAGATCTGACAAGCAGTTATAATTTTTTGTAAGAAATTTTCTCCAATTGCTGCAATGGAGGTTGTTATTCAACCCATATAATTTTTTTCAGGTTCATAACCTTCTCTTTTGTTTTTCATACGTTTTGTTACTAAGAAAATTAGCTTTAACTAATCTTTGAAAAACCCCAATTTCATACTTGTGGGTATCTGGTGCTTCAAACATCTATGGAGAATAGAGAAGCTTTTTCTATTTCTCCTCCCCCCAAAAAAATAAAAAATAAAATTAATTTTGATTTATTTTTGGAGCTTAAAACATTTAAAGTGTGTAATTTTACTTTGATTGCAGCATTTACTCTGAGGCCAGAAGCAAAGAGGGGATTTTTATTTGTTGCAGCTTTTAATTTGAAACGAGAAATTAAGAAGGATTTAAGTTTATAAACGGTTGTTACTTGTATTGCAATATGATTACTGTAATGGATAGTATGAACAGACCATTGAATCAAGTGGAGAAATGCTTGGACTCTCAATTATGGCATGCCTGTGCTGGTGGTATGGTCCAAATGCCACCGGTTAACTCTAAGGTCTTTTATTTCCCTCAGGGCTACACTGAACACACCCATGGGAGTGTTGATTTTGGGAATTTCCCTAGAGTTCCTGCACTTATACTTTGTAGAGTATCGGCCGTTAAGTTCATGGCAGATACTGAGACTGATGAGGTTTATGCGAAATTAAGGTTGGTGCCCATGAGAGGTAATGATTGTGACTTTGATGATGATGATAACGGGTTGTTGGGGTTTAATAAGAATGAGGATCAAGAAAAACCCTCTTCATTTGCAAAGACATTGACACAGTCTGATGCCAATAATGGTGGGGGGTTTTCGGTACCTAGGTATTGTGCAGAGACTATTTTTCCGCGGTTGGATTATTCGGCTGAACCGCCAGTCCAGACCATCCTTGCTAAGGATGTTCATGGACAGGTATGGAAATTTAGGCATATTTATAGAGGGACACCCCGTCGTCATCTTTTGACCACGGGATGGAGTAATTTTGTGAACCAGAAGAAGCTTGTTACTGGGGATTCGATTGTGTTTTTAAGGGCAGACAACGGGGATCTTTGTGTTGGCATTCGTCGTGCTAAGAGGGGAGTTGGTGGGGGACCTGAGTTCCCATCTGGATGGAACACGGCATCTGGCAATTGTCCCCATGTATATGGGGGGTTTTCTGGATTCATGAGGGAAGATGAGAATAAGTTTGGGCGAAATGGTAATGTGAACAGAATTTTTTCTGGCGATCTGAACGGTATGGGAAAAGTGAGTGCTGAATCGGTGTTTGAAGCTGCAATCGCTGCGGCCAATGCGCAGCCCTTTGAGATTGTTTACTACCCGCGTGCAAGTACGCCAGAGTTTTGTGTGAAAGCCTCTTCTGTGAGGGCTTCGATGAGAATCCAATGGTACTCTGGAATGAGGTTTAAGATGGCTTTTGAGACAGAGGATTCATCTAGGATAAGCTGGTTCATGGGGATGGTATCTTCTGTTCATGTTGAAGACCCCATCCGTTGGCCCAACTCTCCATGGAGGCTTCTCCAGGTAACATATATCTTGATTTATGATCTTTCCCTCCAATCCAAAGCATATTTAAATTGTGATTTATTGACTGAAATTCCATATTTTTTGGATTATTATTTATGTGGAATCTCTCTTTTCTGTTGAAATATTTATAATCAGAACACTATTTACAATCTGTTTACGTCTTGTGCTTCTAAGGGAAGAATTTGGCAGTGTTTACCTTACTTCTTATTTCCCCTTGTCCAAGAGATTTTTTTTAAGAAAATGAACTTCTAACTGACTGCAGATTTGTCATGATTGCTTTCACTCCTAAATGGAATAGTAGGATAGACTCCTCTCAAGCACCTAAATCAGGCATGATTCTTTTCCGGTTGATAAATAGTTCCCGACAGTATATAGCATGTAGCAGTCTACATCCTAAAATTTTTAAGTCGTTGTATAAGTAGCATGATGCTATACTTGATTACTTGATCAATAACTGAATCATCAACAAATTAAATTTAGTTTTGAATTTTTTTGGACTACATATATGTTTGTATTATAGAACAATATCTCATAGCCCTTTGTAGGAGTAAAGATCGTGAAAGATCTACACTTAGTAAATTCTTTGTTGTGATACCAAACTGTGTCCTGCACATTGCTTGAAAGATTTCCAATTTAAATTCGTGCCCAAAGTTCTTCCAAGTATAATTATACAGCTCTTTTGACTGGCCTTCTGGTTGGTTAATCTTGGCAAAAATCATTTGCAGGTAGCATGGGATGAGCCAGATTTACTACAGAATGTGAAGCGAGTCAACCCATGGTTGGTTGAATTAGTATCAAATATGCCTGCCATCCATCTCTCCCCATTCTCGCCTCCAAGAAAGAAGTTGCGCGTCCCACAGCCCCCAGATTTTTCCCTTGATGGGCAACTTTCGATGCCATCACTTCTCAGCAATCCCCTCAGGTCCAGCAGCCCTTTTGGTTGTATATCAGACAACATTCCTGCAGGCATACAGGGAGCCAGGCATGCTAAATATGGATTATCTTCACCAGATCTCCACTTCAACAAACTGCAGTCGAGTCTGTTTCCATTTGGGTTCCAGCAGCTTGATTACGCTGCTGCACCACCGTCTAGAATCCCAACTAGCGGGTTCATTGACAACCCCAAACAAGATGATAATGTATCTTGTTTGCTAACAATGGGAAATTCTAGCCCTAGTTTGAAGAAAACTAATGATGCAAAAGCACCAATGTTCTTGCTGTTTGGTCGGCCCATTCTCACCGAGCAGCAGCTTTCTCAGAGCTGCTCAGGAGATACTATTAGAAGCAGTTCATTAGATGGGAATTCAGAAAAACTAGCACATTTATCTGATGGTTCAGGATCGGCAATCCTCGAAAATGGTCCACCAGACAGTTGGTCGGATGATGGGTTTCCATGGTACAAAAAACGAAAGTCTGAATCTGGCGAGATTGGCCATTGCAAGGTTTTCATGGAGTCGGAGGATGTGGGACGAACTCTTGACCTTTCCGCCCTCGGCTCATATGAGGAGCTGTATGGAAAGCTGGTCGACATGTTTGGTCTAGAAAAATCTGAGATGTTAAGCAATGTGCTTTACAGGGACGAGGCAGGTGCAGCTAAACACACTGGAGATGAGCCCTTCAGGTATACCATATGCCAATTGCTTTCTAATATATCATCAAAACGTTTTTGAATGCTTCAGATTCTTAAGGCCTCCTTTTTTATTGTTGATATTGCAGTAACTTTTTGAAGACGGCGAGAAGGCTAACAATTGTAATGGATTCAGGCAGCGACGATGTAGGAAGATAGAGAAGGAAGTGACTTTTCTGAATGTATAGTTGAATTACTTCACCATTTGTTTTGATTCTCTCACTTTGGGAGTAAGTCCCCTTCAACCAATTTCGGCACATCTTACTCGAGACTTATTGTAGCTCTGTTTAATTTTCCTTGAAGAATTAGTTTCTGAATTGTTCACATTCATATCGAATTCCATTTCTATTATATCTTTACCATACTTTCTAGCTTCTTTGATGGTTGGATATGCATATGCTTCTTTGATGGTTGGATATGCATATGAAAATGCTGTCAATACAAAGTGTGGAATTGCATTCCACTCGCATAATCTTCTAATTGTGTACTTGTTTGATGACTAGTGATTTTTTCATTTGTCTGGCTATGCAACCGAGTACGTATGTGGGTTTCGTTTATTATTCATGCGAGGAGGAGAGTCTTGTGGAAATATTAATTTCTCTTGTAAAAATATTAATTTTTTAAATTAAACACATTGTACAAGGTCGACATATAAAGTCGCAATTAAACTGTTTAAATGAGTTCATGTGATACAAATTTTTCAAGGGTGTCTTGAATGAAATTGAATTAAACCCACTTTTAGATTGTAAATTAAATTAAACCCACTTTTTCATTGTAAATTTGGAGGAAGACTATAACGTAGATAAAACCTCTCTTTAACACGAGTTCTTTTATTTAATGTGATTTATTTTCTTCCTCATCATGTGATGAGATAATTAAGAAGATTATTGATATTATCAGAACAAAAATTATATACACTACTTAATTTTAAGATTGTTCTAGACACACTTGCTGCTTTAATAACATCCATGTTTTCTGCTATGATCAGTCGTCATTAAGAATTTTACTCCATCGATTCCATAATAATTGTCTTTTTAAAGAGAAAATTTTGTTCTAATTTATTTCTCGTTTATAACTTTTAGGAGAATAAATTATTTATTTTCATATATTACTTAATTTTTCTCATTGTTCTAAGAAATTCTCTTGTATTAATAGTTTTCAATTTCCCATAAAAGGGTAGTGATGGAATTTCTTATAAATTTTAATTCTTAAATGATAATATTAAATGAGTTTTTTAATTCATGCGCATGAAGTTAAAAAGACAGTTATTATGGAATGGAGGTAAGTAATATTATGAGAGCAAATCTTCTGTCTCTATTTTTTTTGTCTCTTTGTGTCTCCCCACTTAAATTTTAATACTTATTATTTTATTTAACATCAATTAATTTTAAAATTAAATAAGAGATTGGGTATCAAAATTTAAATCGAGAGAAAACAAAAGAGACATAGAAAATAGAGACATGGTGTGCTCTCGTAATATTATTCATGTAATGTACTGAATGCACCAAAGTAAGCATCTTTTGTAAAGAAGACCTATTAAAAAGATACTACATGTGATCATAATTACGATAATTTGCACATTTCAAACTCGACCTTCTCATGAAACGAGATTAGACTTGATAATTTGCACGTTTCGAGCTCCATTTTCTCATGAAATGAGATTAGACTTTAATAATTCAGTCATCCCCATTTGAAGAAAATTTGGCTTCCACACGGTATGCTTAATCTAATCCCTATATAATACTTTGATGACAAAAACACAATAAATTAATATAAAAAAATAAAGACAATAATATAAAGTTTTACGTATAAATTTAAACCAAAAAAAAATTACAGAGAAGATAAAAGAAATTCATTAAATAAATATCTGAAGAATACAAGATAAAGATAGAGAACTATACAAATTCTTAGAATGTTTTTGAATGTCTGAATATCTCCCCTCCAAAATCCTAGCAGTTATATTTATAGGTCATAGGAAAATTCATAACAAAATAGAATTAGAAATACTAAATTGAGTATAATTAAAAAAGATAACTTTTTTAAACTAAAACAGAATATTCTAGGTAATACCTAAATCCAAATTAATCCAATAAGTATTCATGTTATACTCAACAAATACTACTAGTACTCCCTCTGTTCTTTAATATAAGTCGTTTTAAAGTTGTGCACAAGCTAGTATTAAGAAAATAATTATATAACATTAAATATAATATCAATTGTGTATATTGTCATTGTATTGGAAAAAGAAAATATTATTTATTAGGCAAGAAATAGTGAGAAAACTAAAGTTATATTTATTATTTAGGGTAATATTGAAAACTAAGCAATTAATGCTTATTTGAAAGTTGAAATTCTCAAACGACTTATATTAAGTAACAAAAATAATTCTTTAAAACGACTTATATTAAGTAACGGGGGAAATAGTAACCAAGTGCATTTGTTTCATCAACTCCCAACTGTAGAAAGAAAGCAGCAGCTAGTCCTATGGCGCAAGTGTTGGTTAGGCTAACCATAGGGATTCCAACTCCAAATAATTTAACTTTAATTAGACCATTGTAATTGTTGGGTCATAATATTTCTCCTATTGGGCCGAATGGATTAGGCCTACTTATTCGGTTTAACCATTAGGTCTTCCCTGTTGGGTCCTAAAGTTATTGGGCTTGGTCACCATCTTATTCCTGTTAGGTCCTTATAAGATCGGGTCGGGTCAGTGAATTGACCCATTAGATATTTTAATATCTCCATCTTTGACTTGTAATAATGAAAAAAGTAAGGCTATTGACCGGGTAGCCAGCAAATCATTAATGTGGATGGGATTATAGTCCGGTGGTAAACAAGATGAAAAGGTGATGACTGCATGCGGTCGGCAGAGATCAGCGAGGAATGGGGGTTGTGTTCGACGGCGGTAGTGGGTGGTACGATGGCAAGTCCGAGAGAGTATAACATGCAAGGAAGTCTTCAAGCAAAAGGTACATATACACAATCGATAACTTTCTCTCTCAATACACTAGATATTTTATCCTCCATTGTTAACCCCTTGTGATCGCTTCAGATCTTGACTCTCACGCCGAAGCTATATCCCAACTGATCAAAGCCGTCAAGCTTTTGGTGTTGACTGTGTTTAGTGTGCAGGATCAGGACGTCTTACGTGATTGTGACGTGACAGAAGATCTTGGCGTTAACATTGGCGCTAGAAGGAGGGCTGTGTTCTAGTGTCATTGAGTTTTCAATCACAACTTTCATTTGTTCTACGTCGAAAAGGATGGTGAGGAGTAGAGCAGATACACCGAAAGGACAGCCGAAGGCTGTGAGCTCGTCTGTACAACATATTTCTATTAAGGATCGTCTGGGTCCTTCAAAGAGTGCTCATGAGAGTGAGAGCACTGCTTCCAAACGTGTTTCCAAGGGTTCTCGTTCGAGAGCTCATGGTGGAGCCAGACGGAGATTGGTGTTTGCTGGTGATAAAGGTCGGGACCAAGATCGAAGGCGGGTGGAGGGTTCACCACCTAGAACTCATCAACAAGGTGATTGAGACGACAAAGCTGCCAAGTTGGCGAGGATGGCCGAAGAAGTCGATAAAGCTTTAGAGGTTCTTCTAAAGCAGAGGGAGGATATAGCTGTGCAGATGCTTCGGATGGCCGATCTGAAGGACGAGGCGTCCACCTATATTCAATCCGAAAGGCGTAGTAGGCATAAGGATGTACAACATCGGGAAGGGAAAGAGCCGGAACATTCTGTGCATGTGTCTCGGGGTCAGCATTAGGAGAGAAGGAGATCAAGAAGCAGGACTCCTGAGGTATCAAAGAAAGAACTTGTAGTCATTGGTTCTCAAAGTCGAAACGATGACAAATAACGAAGTAGGTCAAGGGAGCATGTACCTGAGAATAGAAGGAGAGAGCATCAGCGTGAATATTCTCATCATGAGGATAGAGTTACACGCCGGAGTAGATCCAGAAGTCCAACAAAGGCCGTGGGTCAGATAGAGGAGGTCGATCTGCCTAGAAGCAGAAGGTTATTCAGGAGAAAGAAGTCTCCTCGCAACCAGAAGGTGTGAATTTCTTGGTAAAGGACTTGAAGGAGCTCCAGAAGCAGTTAGCTGAGGTTCAACAGGTGAAGGATACTCCGGAAAAGAAGGCTTCTCCTTTTTCTTCGGATATCCTCAAGGAGAAGGCAGACACCACCAAGAAGTTGCCTCACATGGAGAGTTATGATGAGTCCGGAGACCCTTATGACCATAGCCAGGCGTTCGATCGGCTGATATATTATTATGATTTCACCGATGCTGCCAAGTGTCACACGTTTGTTACAACGTTGAGGAAGGATGTGAGGCAGTGGATGGGGACTTTGCCTGCAGATTCAGTATCTTCATGGTCCGAGTTGTGTGAAAAGTTCCATGCTCGTTTTGGGAGCAACCGAAGGAGGGGAAAGCCTACGGGTTCTTTGGCTCAAGTCCGACAGTTTTCCGATGAGTCTTTGGGCCTATATGTGAAGCGATTCAGAGAAGCCGTTGGCCAAGTGTCTGACCTCAATGATCTTCAAGCTGTGGGGTTGTTTCAGAATGGGTTAGACCTGGTGAAGTCGGAGAAGTTGGTGAAGAAGCTGATGTTTCACCATCCGAAGAGTTTGGCTGAATCTTTTGATAAAGTCGAAGGCTATATTGTAGTGGAGGAGGCTGTGAATAGCCTGAAACGTCCTTCTTCGGACCGAATGAAGGAGGCAGATACTTCTAAGGCTGAAGGCGATCAGAAGAAGGTGGGAGGGTATAACGATCGGCCAGAGGGCAGCTCGAAGAAGTATAACAACACATGGCGACGAAGAAGTAATCGCCAATTGTTCTCGCTTGGAAGGTGAATAAGGTTTACATGCCCGGCATGGATAGGTCGGTGATATTGGATCGAGATCAGAACCATTTGTTCTTTGAACCACCTCGCGACACTCTCAAATGGGATGTGGAAATTGTAAGACCTCAAATTTTTAAATAAAATGAATTTCCTTTATTTATTATTTTGAAATAGTAAGGGTTGATTTGATTAATGTGGATAGTTAAGGGTTAAATACGCAAATATTTCAAAATAAGCAAGTGGTTATAAAATATTCATTTTTGCTTGGGAATATTCGTTTGGTCGTGGAATATTCGCACTTGTTGGGAATATTAAATGCTGAGTAGCCTTGAAAATGTGTGGGCCCCATGTGAAAGCGATTGGATGAAGAAAACGACAAATATAAGTTGGTTAAAAATACTTGGCGTAGTTATTACAGATTATCTCGTTGGAATACCCGGTGGTTAAAATACGATGTCTGGCGTGGTTGCACAAGAAGACACTGCGGTGATTAATGTAATTGTTGAATTATTGATCCTTACGTAAGAAGGCACTACTCAATAATTTTTCATGAATTATTATTCAATATTTTATTTTATTGATTCAATAATTGCTGCGTTGATATTTTATATTATTCTTTGCTCAATAATTGTCACACGCATTATCTCCATTATCGGATCAATAATTCATATTATTTGAATAATATTATTAGATAGCATTATTGGCAATGTCTAGAAAGTTACATCGAGGAGAGGTTTGGTCACCTAATTGCGCCGAAGAAGGAGAAATCCTTATCTGAAAGCCCCTCTTTCCAGGGAACTACCTGGTCATCATAATTGTGATTCGTAAGAATATTATTTGTGAATAATTAATTATTGATTCATATGATAAAGAAATATTTATTTTATGTGGATATAAATGATGGATTTATTTATGTGGTTATAAATGAAGAAATTAATGTTGAGGTGTTTTATCGAGTATTTTATCTGATTCGAGGTATTAAAAATTAAATCAGGGGTTTTGAGATATATTGCGGGGGTTATAATTTTTAATCCGACCGTTGGATTGTGGTAATTTTTGGGTATGTTATACATACATAAGTTGAGTATATGTCCACAAATTTTGAACCGTTAAAAATTCACGAATGATTTGTTATGAATTTTAAGAGGTGTCTGATTCGGAAATTAGGTTTATAATTGATTTTGGTGGAAAATTCTAGAATTGAGTGGGCCCCACTTGTGGTTGGTGAAGAAATGTGCTGAATTTTATTTCAAATGTGGTGGGTGGCAATAGTAGCAGGTAAAGCCATCAGGTAGCAGGTCAAGTGCGCTTGGTACGGGCTAACATTTTCCTATAAATAGAGGCTAAGTTAGAATTGAAAATCACACGTAAACAAAGTTTTCTCTCTTTCTCTCTATATTATTGAGCGTATTTTGTGAGTATTTAGATACTTTGAGAGTTCTTTGATCAAGACAAGTTTCATTCAAAGATCACTTCCGACCTTTCCTTCCGGCATCGATTCTTTGAGGTAAGGGATATTATTTTTTTTTCGTAATGATATTATTTCTTCAATATCATTATCTTTGAAATGTTGATCTGAAGTTTTTATCAAATTTGGAACTTTTTCATATCGGGGTTACTATTCATGAGTTACTATTCACGAGTTACTATTCATGAGTTACTTATTCACGAAGTTATTCTATTCACGAGTACTATTCAGTGAGCGTGAAAATGTTTTTTTTTGTGGAATTTCTATCTTTTGGTGTCTGAGTTACTATTCACGATATACGGCACTATTCACGTATACTAAGACTATTCACGATATCAAGACTATTCAATCGAAAAATAAAATTTCTTCTTTTCGTCAAAATATCTATTCGGATACTAGCTTTGATTGTATCCATGTTTTGATCATTCTTGAATTTTACACCACTATGATTATTTTTGAGGTATTGTTGGACATGGATAAAACAAAGTACGAATCATTAATCCTTAATCCTTGTCATTTTGTTTCTTTGGATTCGTTCTTTAAAAATATTTTTCATCATCCTCGGTCTTAAATGATGATATTATTGAATATCTTTGGCCCAGTAGTGCAAAGATGAATGATTTCGAAGAATATCTTTGGCTCGCGCAGTGCAAAGATGAGCGAAGTGTTTAAATGAACATGACCGATCGATGAATATCTTTGGCCTTTAGTGCAAAGATGAGCAGTGTTGAGATGAAACATGACCGATTGATGAATATCTTTGGCACTGTAGTGCAAAGATGAATATTTGATTTGAGATGAATATTGATTGATGTTTGAGGATAAAATATTGATGATGGATTTGTTAAATTCATAGATTATAGTAGATTTCATTCTCTACGTAACTCTTCTATGAATTATTATTTCATTGCGAATATTGATCCGAAACTTGTTGTCTATCAGATTCTATTAAATTTTTCCTGTTGAAGACTAACGATAATTTGTTGTATATTATCTTAGTCATAATATTCTTTCTTGAGCTAGTTGAGCTCACCCTTTTCCTTTTGTTCCATTCTTCTCGTGGAGGCGAGAGAATATAGCGAGTATGCAGTCTGGGGTATGGAATGAAGGTTTTAGAAAGGATTGTTTAGTAGTCCTCACCATTTTTGTAAAATATTGTATCAATAAATGTGATGAGGATTTATTTGAGTATAAATATTATCAGAAGATAATATTTGTATTTAAACTCACGCTTTTCTTGTTGTAATAATAAAGTTGTAGTTGTTTACGCACCATGTATTGACAACTCGGAATGGGTGATGTATACCTATTTTGGGGGCGCCACGGTTGGTATCGAGCTTAGGGATATGATCTCTGGCGGAGATCGAGGAATAGAACTAGGAGGGAGAGGCGAGTAAATCCTTCGCTAGTGTGTCCTACCTAAGCTTATTTGTTAGTTAGTCAAGATATAGGGATATTATGTGATATATTGATTTCCTTAATTAACCCTTGTTTTATGGCAAGATTTGAGAATGTCGATCGAGAATATTAACAAATGGAGTAAATGAGACCGTGGAGATGCCTCTTTACCAACGAAGAGAACGTGCAACAAAGTGGCAATGTTCCTCCTGTGAACAACACCATGGAGCGAGATGATGAACGAGGGGATGTTTAGAAGCTTTTTGCAGTTCATGCAAAAATCGCACGAGGAGACTCGTGTTCAAAATACTGAGGAGGAAATGATAGCAATTCACGGGTTGTCACAAACCAAGTAGTTCAAAGAGTTGGGACCACGAGAATTTAAGGGAAAGCCGATCCGATCATCACGGCGGAAACATGGGTCAAATAAATTACCAAGATATTCGATGTCTTGGGATGCACGGAGAACAGAAGGTTCTATTCGCCACCTTTATGTTAGTGGCGAAGCGAGGCAGATTCATCGGTGGGAGTCTCATGGAAGCGTACTCCATCCAAACCCGCACTCAAAGCATGTCTTGGGAGACGTTTCAGAGACTATTTAATGACAAATACTTTTCCGAAAGTGTTCATCGTATATGAAGGAAGTGGAGTTCATCGATTGGAACAAAACAACATGACGGTGTCTCGAAGACGAGGCAAAGTTTACTGAGTTATCCGTGTTTGCACCTCATTTGGTGGAGAATGAGGAACGATGACGCGGATGTTTCTTAGAGGTTTGAAACTTTAAGATACGTCAAGATCTCATTTCTCATAAACTTTCTCTTTATTCGGATGTTGTAAATGGGGCTCAATTATTAGAGCGAGATAACTAGTACGGCCAACTCGAGGACCATAACGAGGATCGCACTTGAGAGATAGCGATCAGCACGAATAATGATAACTGCGAGAAAGAAAGCATTTTGGACGAAATGGTAACCACTCTGGTGGTAATCATGGTCGTGAAAATGTAAGAAGCGAGTCGGGAGGAGATTTTAAAAAGAGGAGATTTAACAACGACTATGTGAAGGCAGCAGTCTTAAGAAGAATCGGTTCTAAGGGGAGGAAACGACCATGGGTCATATATCTTATGTAAGACCCCGAAATTTTTTAAATAAAAGGAATTTCCTTTATTTATTATTTTGAAATAGTAAGGGTTGATTTGATTAATGTGGATAGTTAAGGGTTAAATACATAAATATTTCAAAATAAGCAAGTGGTTATAAAATATTCATTTTGTCGGGGAATATTCGTTTGGTCGTGGAATATTAAATGCTTGTCTGGGAATATTAAATGACATTGTGACCATGTGTGTGGGCCCATACTTGAAAAGCGATTGGATGAGGAAAACGACAAAGTTTGGGTTGTTATAAATAACTTGGCGTAGTTATTCTGAATTAAGATCGTTGGAATACCCGGTGGTTAAAATACTGAACACGCGTGGTCGCATAAAGATGCATACCGGTATTGCACAAAGATTGTTGAATTATTGATCCTTACGTAAGATGGCACTACTCAATAATTTTCACATGAGTTCTTTATTCAATATTTTATTTTATTGATTCAATAATTTCTTTGCGTTGATATTTTATATTATTGTTGTTCAATAATTGTCAACGCACATTATCTCCATTATCGGATCAATAATTCATATTATTTAAATAATATTATTAGATAGCATTATTGACAATGTCTAGAAAGTTCTGTCGAGGAGAGGTTTGGTCACCTAAATTGCGGCTACCGAAGAAGGAGAAATCCTTATTGGAAAGCCCCTCTTTCTGAGGGGAATGACTGGTTGTCATAAATGTGATTACGTAATATTATTTGTGAATAATTAATTATTGATTCATATGATAAGGAAATATTTATTTTATATGAATATAAATGATGGATTTATTTATGTGGTTATTAATGAAGGAATTAATCTTTGAGATGTTTTATGTGTATTTTGTCGGATTGGAGGTATTAAAAGATCAAATCTAATTGTTATTACTGACTTTATTGTGTGAGTTATAATATTTAATCCGAAATAGTTGGATCGTTGTAATTTTTGGATATGTTATACATATATAAGTTGAGTATATGTCCACAAATTTTGAGCAGATTAAAGATGAGCGATAATTTATTATGAATTTTAAGAGGTGGTGATTAGGAAATTAGGTTTATAATTGATTTTGGTGAAAAATTCTAGAATTGAGTGGGCCCCACTTATGGTTGGTGAAAAAATGTGCTGAATTTTATTTCAAATGTGGTGGGTGGAAATAGTAGCAGGTAAAGCCATCAAGTTGCGAGTTAAGTGCGCTTGCGTGCTCTTTAACATTTTCCTATAAATAGAGGGCTAAGTTAGAATTGAAAATCACACCGAAACAAAGTTTTCTCTTTTCTCTCTATATTATTGAGCGTATTTTGTGAGTATTTAGATACTTTGAGAGTTCTTTATTCAAGATAAGTTTCATTCAAACATCACTTGACCTTTCCTTCCAAGAAATCGACTCTTTGAGGTAAGGGATATTATTTTTTTAAGTAATGATATTATTTCTTCAATATCATTATCTTTGAAATGTTGATCTGAAGTTTTTATCAAATTTGGAACTTTTTCATGTCTGGGGTTACTATTTATGAGTTACTTATTCACGAGTTACTATTCATGAGTTACTATTCACGAGTTCTTATTCACGAGTACTATTCATGAAAGCGTGAAGATGTTTTTGTGGAATTTCTATCTTTTGGTGTTGAGTTACTATTTCACGTATCTGGCTTTATTCACGATATCTGAGACTATTCACGAATACTCAAGACTATTCAAATGAAAAATGAAAATTTTTTTTCGTCTAAAATATCTATACGGATACTAGCTTTGATTGTATCCATGTTTTGATCATTCTTGAATTTTACACCACTATGATTATTTTTGAGGTATTATTGGACATGGATAAAACCAAGTATGAATCCTTAATCCTTAATCCTTGTCATTTTGTTTCTTTGGATTCGTTCTTTAAAAATATTTTTCATCATCCTCGGTCTTAAATGATGATATTATTGAATATCTTTGGTCAGTGCAAAAAGATGAATGATTTCGATGAATATCTTTGGCTGTAGCAAAAAGATGAGCGGTGTTTAAATGAACGACCGATCGATGAATATCTTTGGCACAGAGTGCAAAGATGAGCAGGTGTTTAAATGAACATGACCGATCGATGAATATCTTTGGCCTTTAGTGCAAAGATGAAGCAGTGTTGAGATGAACATGAC
The DNA here is from genome assembly GCA_020205615.1 of Panax quinquefolius. NCBI lineage: Eukaryota > Viridiplantae > Streptophyta > Magnoliopsida > Apiales > Araliaceae > Panax > Panax quinquefolius. The sequence goes on along the minus strand of CM035154.1, from coordinate 58,486,589 downwards.
CGATTGATGAATATCTTTGGCACAGTAGTGCAAAGATGAATATTTGATTTGAGATGAATATTGATTGATGTTCTGAGGATAAAATATTGATGATGGACTGTTAAATTCATAGATTATAGTAGATTTCATTCTCTACGTAACTCTTCTATGAATTATTATTTTACATGCGAATATTGATCCGAAACTTGTTGTCATTGTATTCATCGAGATTTTCCTCTGTTGAAGACTAACGATAATTTGTTGTACATTATCTTAGTCATAATATTCTTCTATCGGGCTAGTTGAGCTCACCTTTTTCCTTTTTGTTCCATTTTTTCTTCTCAGGAGGCGAGAATGTAGCGAGTACTAGTCGGGGTATGGAATGAAGGTTCTAGAGAGAGTTGTTTAGTAGTCCTCACCATTATTGTAAAATAATGTATCAATAAATGTGATGAGGATTTATTTGAGTATAGATATTGTCTAGAAGATAATATTTGTATTCAAACTCACAGTTTTATTGTTGTGATAATAAAGTTGTAGTTGTTTCTGTACCATGTATTTGGCGACTCAGAATGGGTTGGGTGGAATGGACCTATTTTGGGGTCGTCACATGCTACAAATGCGGAAAAGAGGGACATATCGGATCAAACCGCCCCAACAGTTCAAGGTATGCTATAGTTGTGGAAAGGAAGGACATATCGCTCGAGATTATGCGGTAGAATGAAACCTAGTTCAATGGGACGGTGACTCAAAGAAACATCCCGTAAAAGTCAAAGTCAACGATTCCGGAAGAGCGTTTGTTGTGGTGGTCATAATGCGAGGAACCCAAACGAGGTGATCACGGGTAAGCTATTTATAAATTCTTGTGAAGTTTATACCTTACTTGATCTAGGTGCTACCCATTCATTTATCTCCTGCATGTGCTCAACGTTTAAACTTGACTCAGGAGAAATTAGACTTTGACTATCTCTGTGGAAACTCCGTTAGGAGAAATTTTCATCACATCCATTGTTTATAAATCTTGTTTGATTCAAGTTGGCACCATCACCTTACCATTGACCTTATCTCTTTAAAGATACTTGCTTTTGATGTGATTTTAGGGATTGATTGGTTAACTACTCATCATGCCAAAATTGATTGTTTTCGTAAGGTTGTTAGTTTTCATATTCCTTAACCAACCCGTTTTATGCAATTCAAGCAACTAAACCATTAAAATCAATCACTATCATATCTAATCATAAAGCTATTCGCTTATTGAAAAACGGATGTCAAGCTTTCTTAGCCCATGTTATGGATTTGAATAAAGACACGTCAAATTTGAATAATATTCTGTTGTTATTGACTTTCCGACGTATTTCTGAAGAACTTCCGGTCTACCCCGAACGTGAAGTTGAATTCTTTATTGATCTTGAACACGGTATAAAGCCCATTTCTAAAACCCCATATCGAATGGCTCTATTGAACTTCAGGAGTTAAAGGTCCAACTCTGAGTGAATTGTTGGACATCGGTTTCATCATTCGCCCCTAGTACATCTCCTTGGGGTGCCCTGTTTTATTTGTAAAAAAAGAAAGAGCGGGAGTATGCGACTTTGTATTGACTATCGGGAATTGAACCATGTCACCATCAAGAATAGGTATCCTCACCTCGTATTGATGACTTGTTTGACCGATTGCAAAGGGCACAATTCTTTTCAAAAATCGATCTTCGTTCGGATATCATCGGTGAAAATTAGAATCGAGGATATTCCAAAGACCGCCTTGAGAACTTCAGTATGGGCATTATGAATTCTTAGTCATGTCTTTCGGACTAACTAATGCTCCTGCGGCTTTCATGGATATGATGAACCGAGTATTCAAGGAATATTTGGATCAATTCGTTGTTGTCTTTATTGATGACATCCTTATATATTCCAAAAGCCGTGAAGATCATGAGCACCATTTGAAATTTGGTACTCCAAAGGCTTCGTGAAAACCAACTATATGCCAAATTGAAGAAATGCGAGTTCTGGCTTGAGGAAGTAGCCTTTCTTGGGCATGTGGTGTCAAAACATGGAGTATCTGTTGATCCGGCGAAGATTGAAGCAATACAAAGTTGGGAGCAATCAAAAGTCGGTGATCAAGACGTAGCTTTTTGGGCTTATTTGGTTATTATCGGAGATTCGTGGAAGGGTTTCTCGAATCGCTACTCCATTAACTCGCCTAACTTCGGAAGGATACAAAATTCGTTTGGAATGAAGAATGCGAGAAGAGTTTCCAAGAGCTTAAGAGGAGACTTATTTAAGACTGTTCTAACAATACCATCGGGTTCGGATGGATTTGTTATCTCACAATGATGCTTCGTGCAAAGGGTTAGGATGTGTTCTCATGCAACGTGGGAAAGTCATAGCCTATGCCTCATGACAACTTAAAGAGTATGAGAGGAATTATCCTACTCATGATCTAGAGTCAAGCAATCGTTTCAGCGCTTAAAAATATGGAGGCACTATCTATATGGGGAGAAAGTGGAGATATATTCGGACCATAAAAGCCTTAAATATTTCTTCACTCAAAAAGAACTCAACATAGGCGTGACGTTGGCTCGAGCTATTGAAAGACTACGACCACACTATTCAATACCATCCCGGTAGTTTAACGTGGTGGTGACGCATTGAGTAGAAGATCATATGCGAAGCGAGTGCGATGATGTCAAGTATACGATAGAGCCAACTTTAATAGAAAAAGTTAAGGTTGCTCAAGCCACCGAAGGCGGAGCCGTCACGTATGAAGAAGAAAGTACAAGAAGGAGCTATTCTAAGCGAGAATTGATGAAGAAGGAATACTTGAGTCCACTCTAGACTTTGTGTTCCTAACGACTACGATTTGAAGTACAAGATTATGATGGAGGCACACAATACACCATTTGCAATCCATCCGGAAGTACTAAAATGTATCGTGATCTTGACATACATTTTGGTGGAATAATATGAAGAGAGATTGCAAAATTTATCTCGATGTGTTTAACTTGCTTAACGTGTAAAGGCGGAGCATCTAGTACCTAAGGGTCCGTTGCAACCACTTGAGATTAGGAATGGAAGTGGGAACACATTACCATGGATTTCGTTACGGGTCTTCCTACGGTTTCTCAAGGCATCAATGCTATTTGGGTTATTGTTGATAGATTAACCAAGTCCGCTCATTTCTTGCCGACACGGAGACTTATTCACTTGAACGTCTTGCTAGTATGTTCAGTAAATGAGATTGTGAGGTTGCATGGCATGCCCTGTATCCATAGTTTTGGATCGTGACCCAAGATTCACTTCAAGATTTTGGGTTAGCTTGTAAAGCTATGGGCACGGATTTGAGATTTAGTTTGGCATACCATCCCCAAAACGGACGGACAATCGAGAGAGGACTATTCAAACTCTTGAAGATTTATTAAGACTCGTGTCCTAGACTTCAAGGGTAGTTGGGATAAGTATTTACCATTGGTGGAATTCTCCTACAACAACAGATTATCGTGCAAGTATAGGTGTGGCTCCATTCAAGCATTATATGGACGAAAATGTCGTTCTCCAATATGTTGGGATGAGGTGGGTGAAGCAACATTGTTGGGACCCGAGTTAAGTACGATATGACTCACCGAAAAGATCCAAATGATTCGACAACGATACAAAGCGGCACAAGATCGACAAAAGAGTTATGCGGATCTTCATCGAAAGGACGTGGAATTTAATGTGGGGATCATGTATTGTCATGAAGTTGCTCCATGGAAGGAGTTACAAGATTTGGGAAGAGAGGAAAGCTCAATCCACGATTTATTGGTCCATTTCAAATTCTTGACCGAGTAGGAAATGTAACCTATAGACTTGCATTACCTCCAAGTATGTCTCGTGTTCATAATGTGTTTCACATATCTAAGATTTGCCGTAAATATGTGAAAGACCCGAACCACGTTATTGAGTTAGAACCAGGACGAGATAGTCAAGACTTAACGATGAGGAGGTACTGTCAAGATCTTGGATAGGAAGGAGCATGTCCCACGCCATGAAAGGTCATACCACAAGTTAAAGTTTTGTGGAGGAATCATGCTATAGAGGAAATGACACGGGAATTGGAAACGGAAATGAAAGCGAGGTATCCTCACCTTTCGAAACACCGTGTACGTCACGCCAATTTTGAGGACGAAATTTCATAAGGAGGGAGGTTGTAAGACCGAAATTTTTAAATAAAAATGAATTTCCTTTATTTATTATTTTGAAATAGTAAGGGTTGATTTGATTAATGTGGATAGTTAAGGGTTAAATACATAAATATTTCAAAATAAGCAAGTGGTTATAAAATATTCATTTTTGCTGGGAATATTCGTTTGGTCGTGGAATATTAAATCTTGTCGGGAATATTAAATTGACCTGACGCATGACCATGTGTGGGCCCCATAACGGAAAGTGATTGGATGAAGAAAGCGACAAATATAAGTTGGTTAAAAATAACGACAGTAGTTATTACCAATTATCTTGTTGGAATACCCGGTGGTTAAAATACGATGAATACGCGTGGTTGCACAAGAAGGCACTACGATTATTATGTAATTGTTGAATTATTGATCCTTACGTAAGAAGGCACTACTCAATAATTTTTACGGTGAGTTCTTGTTCAATATTTTATTTTATTGATTCAATAATTCTTTGCGTTGATATTTTATATTATTCATTGTTCAATAATTGTCATCGCATTACATTATCTCCATTATCGGATCAATAATTCATATTATTTGAATAATATTATTAGATAGCATTATTGGCAATGTCTAGAAAGTTCATCGAGGAGAGGTTTGGTCACCTAATTGCGCCAAGAAGGAGAAATCTTATCGAAAAAGCCCCTCTTTCACAGGAACTACTGGTTGTCATAATTGTAATTTCAGTAATATTATTTGTGAATAATTAATTATTGATTCATATGATAAAGAAATATTTATTTTATGTGGATATAAATGATGGATTTATTTATGTGGTTATAAATGAAGAAATTAATGTTGAGGTGTTTTATCAAGTATTTTATCGGATTGGAGGTATTAAAAATTAAATCGGGGTTTTGAGATATATCGCGGGGTTATAATTTTTAATCAAACCGATTGATTGTGGTAATTTTTGGGTATGTTATACATACATAAGTTGAGTATATGTCCACAAATTTTGAACCATTAAAATTCACGAATGATTTGTTATGAATTTTAAGAGGTGTCCGATTCGAAAATTAGGTTTATAATTGATTTTGGTGGAAAATTCTAGAATTGAGTGGGCCCCACTTGTGGTTGGTGAAGAAATGTGCTGAATTTTATTTCAAATGTGGTGGGTGGCAATAGTAGCGAGTAAAGCCATCGTGTAAAGTCGAGTCAAGTCCTTGGTACGGCTAACATTTTCCTATAAATAGAGGGCTAAGTTAGAATTGAAAATCACACCGTAAACAAAGTTTTCTCTCTTTTCTCTCTATATTATTGAGCGTATTTTGTGAGTATTTAGATACTTTGAGAGTTCTTTGATCAAGACAAGTTTCATTCAAAGATCACTCCGACCTTTCCTTCCGAAATCTCGATTCTTTGAGGTAAGGGATATTTTTTTTTTTCAGTAATGATATTATTTCTTCAATATCATTATCTTTGAAATGTTGATCTGAAGTTTTTATCAAATTTGGAACTTTTTCATGTCGGGTTACTATTCATGAGTTCTTATTCACGAGTTACTATTCATGAGTTACTATTCACGAGTTACTATTCACGAGTACTATTCATTAAGCGTGAAAATGTTTTTTGTGGAATTTCTATCTTTTGGTGTCTGAGTTCTTATTCACGATATCAAGACTATTCACGATATCAAGACTATTCACGTATCGGCAAGACTATTCATAGAAAAATAAAATTTCTTCTTTTCGTCCAAAATATCTATTCGGATACTAGCTTTGATTGTATCCATGTTTTGATCATTCTTGAATTTTACACCACTATGATTATTTTTGAGGTATTGTTGGACATGGATAAAACAAAGTACTAATCATTAATCCTTAATCCTTGTCATTTTGTTTCATCTGGATTCGTTCTTTAAAAATATTTTTCATCATCCTCGGTCTTAAATGATGATATTATTGAATATCTTTGGGCTTTGTAGTGCAAAGATGAATGATTTGAAGAATATCTTTGGCTGCGGTGCAAAGATGAGCAGTGTTTAAATGAACATAATCGATCGATGAATATCTTTGGCCTTTAGTGCAAAAGATGAACAGTGTTGAGATGAACATGACCGATTGATGAATATCTTTGGCTGTAGTGCAAAGATGAATATTTGATTTGAGATGAATATTGATTGATGTTACTGAGGATAAAATATTGATGATGGATCGTTAAATTCATAGATTATAGTAGATTTCATTCTCTACGTAACTCTTCTATGAATTATTATTCATCATGCGAATATTGATCCGAAACTTGTTTTCTATCAGATTCTATTAAATTTTTCCTGTTGAAGACTAACGATAATTTGTTGTATATTATCTTAGTCATAATATTCTTTTCTTGAGCTAGTTGAGCTCACCCTTTTCCTTTTGTTCCATTCTTCTCGTGGAGGCGAGAATATAGCGAAATTTAGCCTGGGGTATGGAATGAAGGTTTTAGAAAGGATTGTTTAGTAGTCCTCACCATTTTGTAAAATAATGTATCAATAAATGTGATGAGGATTTATTTGAGTATAAATATTATACAGAAGATAATATTTGTATTTAAACTCACGCTTTTTCTTGTTGTAATAATAAAGTTGTAGTTGTTTCTGTACCATGTATTGACAACTCAGAATGGGTGATGTATACCTATTTTGGGGGCGTCACAGAAATGCTTGAAAATATTGTGGCTATCATCAAGCTGCAGGTCACGACACTAATGAGTGTTGTAATTTAAAGGACTTTGTAGAAAGAAAGGTTCAAAGCGGGTTGTTGGTTCAGTATGTGGCCGGGAGGGACCATCCGCAAAAGCAACAGAATGTTGACTGTACCGTTCAGACGGTTCAAACGGTTCCACCCGTGCAGCCTGCTCCAAATCAACCACCAAGGCACGTCATTGATGTAATAACCGGTGAGACGGCAGGGAAATTGGTAGGCAAGAAGAGGAGAGGATATCTGGACTCGGTCATGTCCGTAAAGTGGTGCTCCCCAAGACCGGATGCAGCACCATTTCGTGGGCTGTTATATCTTTTACTGATGCAGATTATCCTTCGGAGCCCATCGAACCTCATGAGGGAGCATTGGTAATCACAACACAAGTGGGTTCGGTGGATATGAGGCGGATGATGGTCGACAACGGGTCTTTTGTTGACATTCTTTATGCCCACGCTTATCAGAGGATGCATCTTGATGGGCGAAAGTTGGAGGTCGGGCAGGAGGCCCCCTTATATGGCTTCAGCAACGATCCGGTCAAAGTGACAGGCACTATTGAACTACCAGTAATCTTCAGCACAGCTCCTCAGCAGGTAGAAATAACATGTAAATTTTATGTTGTGCATGTAGATTCGGCCTACAACGCCATACTGGGTAGACCTACTCTGACAGCTCTCCAAGCTGTGACTTCCATCCCTCACTTCAAGATCAAGTTCCCAACTGTTAGGTTTGTAATATTCATGTGCGCAATCAAATTGCATAAAAGTGCGGAAGCGTGTAAAAATCAGAGTTTAAAAAAAATTTACAAACCATAAACCCGGATCACCCTTTATGCATAATTATTAATTAAACGAAAAAGATAACGAATGAGAATCATACCCTTGAAGATCGAGCTTCCTCAGGTACGAGTTCACCTCCAATCCTTTTCGCGTTCAACTTGAATCCACCGGGTTTGGTTCCTTCCTTTGATCAACGTTAGCCACCCATATGTTTGGCCTCTAGAGGTGATCCACCAAGGAATTATAATGATTCAAGAAAAAGGGTATTTGGCTCAAACCCTAGTTTTCTATCTCTATAGAAAAGGGTACTCTCCAACAAATTAGAATTATGTCGTTTTTTAAAAAAGTCAACAACCTTTTTACCCATAATAAGACTCCTCTTATTTATAGATGTGGGCAACCCACCTTAACAATTAAGGAATTGGGTTTTATTTAATTAATTAAATTCTTTTAATTAATTAAGCTCCCTAATCTAATTAGGGATAATTAATTAAACTCTTTTAACTAATTTTTCTTCCTAATCCAATTAGGAATAAATGAGAGTACTTATATTAAATTAATTTCTAAACTCTTTTAGAAATTAAAATAATAATAATTGTAATAATATTAATAAGACTCCTCTTATTAATTTATATTTAATATTTCTAAAATATTAAATAATAAATATTAAGCTATTTAATTTATTCTATCACCATAGATTAAATTAAATATACTTAACATATTATTACGATTATGCCATTAACTTCTTAAATAATTATTCTTCCTTTTATGGTGTGACCCTTTAGGTTCTCCATATTAAACCTAGGTTGTGAATAAATCAATTAGAACAATTCTAATCTTATTTAAATAAATAAATTAAACAATTAATTTATTTAAATAAATAATATTTATTCTACAATAGGGATAAGCCTCCCTAATGATCAACGACTTTTCGGATAATATAGATTTCAACATTAATCATTAAAGAACCTTTGAGTAAATAGTTACTAAATACAATTCAATCCTTCCACCATACAATGTCCCAATTAAATATAAGACATGGAATTATCGTCAAGTCTTATTTTATTTAATTATATGTATTTCGACTCTTAAATGCACAACTCCAAATAATGCAAATTAGAAACTCCTTTCTAATTTCATTTCGCCATGCCAAGGACTACTTGGGTTGTCATTTATCGAATCACATAGGACATTTCTTTTTTATTAGAAGTGGTAGATTCTTTATTGATCATACATTATCTCCATGTACAACTTATTATACCCAAGCATACCCTTTGATATACCCTAAGGGTCTTAAGGAATAAGTCAAAGTATAACTCATCATACATAAGATACTATGATGATCTCAAGTCCAAGGATTACTTGTCTTACTATCACTCTGAGTGAATTCTTATTGACAGGCAAATAAAACTCCATTTGGTATTCCTTAGCGAGCCACGTTCAGTGAACTTATTCTCTAATAAGCACCTACAAACTTGCTTTAGTGTCTCCACACAAATGATCATGAGATCAATCATCCTCATCCAATGAGCAAGCAACGTATGTACCACCAATCTATCCGGATTCACTAATCCCCAATTTAGTAATCCAATGATTGGGAACTATTTTAGTTTTAAGCTTTCTAAGAATTTAGATCTCATTAGAATGATCATCATCATTATTCTAAAAGCATTGCTTAAAACTATGGGTTTATCACATATTATAAAACATCATCATGTAGATAATTAAAAGCCTTTAATAAATTAATACTTTTTATTAATAAATGAATAAGATTGTTACAAAGTATATGCTTTATCATCAAACATGATTGGCTTATGTGCATACTACTTTCACCAACAACACATGGAGTTGGAGAGGTAGCAGGGGACTTGGATCTGGCCAGACGATGCTACAGGAATGTTGTGATTGCCTCGGGAGTAGGGGTCAGCAAGCAAAAAAAAACCATGACAATTGAGATCGAGCCCTTTACTGAAAGCAGTTCGGAGCCATTGGTTATGCCTGCAGGAGAGACGGAGGAGATCGAACTGGTTCTTGGGAAGAAGGACAAGACAGTGAAGATAGGTTCGGGTTTGCAGGAACCTTTCCGGACAAACCTTATGGAACTTCTTCGCTATTTTGTGGACATATTTGCATGGGAACCACAAGATATGCCTGGAATCAGCCGAAAGATAGCAGAGCACCGGTTGGATGTAGATCCAACGAAGAAGCCAGTTTGGCAAAAGAGAAGGATCTTCGCACCTGAAAGACAACGGATCATTGATGAAGAGATTGCCAAGTTGATAGTTGCTGACTTCATCTTTGAGATCGATTATCCGGAGTGGATGGCGAATGTAGTGCTGGTGCAGAAGCAGAATGGAAAGTAGCGAGTTTGCATCAACTACACGGACCTGAACAAAGCTTACCCGAAAGACTTCTATCCTCTACCCCATATTGATCAGCTCATCGATGCCACCTCGGGGTATGCATTACTAAGCTTTATGGATGCTTTTTCAGGTTATTATCAAATTTCCATGTGCAAATAGGACATTTCAAAGACAACATTCATCACACACCGTTCGGTGTATGCCTATAAGAAGATGACCTTTGGCTTGATTAATGTTGGAGCCACTTATCAGAGAATGATGAACTTCGTCTTCCAGAGGCAGCTAGGAAGGAACATGGAAGTATATGTTGATGACATAATAGTGAAGAGCATGATTGTTCAGAAACACTTGGACGATCTAGAGTAAAGCTTTCAGACGGTTCGTCATCAAAAGTTGAGGCTCAATCCTGCAAAGTGTACCTTCAGGCTCGGTGCGGGAAAGTTCCTGGGTTATCTGGTCAGTCAAAGGGGCATTGAGGCCAATCCAGAGAAGATCCAGGCTATTCTAAATATGAAGCCTCCTCAGTCATTCAAAGACGTCCAACGTCTGACCGGGAGGATTGTAGCCTTGAGGAGATTCATGTCCAAGTTGGCAGAAAGGTGTTTGCCATTTTTTAGCACGTTGAAGGGACCGAAGAATGCGAAGACGTTCCAATGGACTTCGGAGTGTGAAGACGCCTTCCGAGGCATAAAGATGTATTTGTCTTCGGCTCCTTTATTGGTAAAACCTGCTCCTGCTGAGACTTTGTATTTATATCTGGCAGCTAGTTCGTTGGCAGTGGGAGCTGTTTTGGTTTGAGAAGTGGGGGGAAAACAGCATCCGATTTATTATGTCAGTCATGTTCTAAGGGATGCTGAAACCAGGTACCCGAACATTGAAAATTTTGCCTTTGCTTTGATAATTGCCAGTCGAAAGCTTAGGCAATATTTTCAAGGTCGGCTCCTGGTCGTTTATACGGATTAACCGTTGAAGAAGGTGATGAGCAAACCAGAAGTTTCGGGGAGATTAGCAGCATGGACAATGGAATTATCTCAATTTTTTATTGAATATCCCCGAACTGCTATCAAAGGTCAAGCCTTGGCCGATTTCATAGTGGAATATTCGTTCTCTAAAGCGAATATTTGGCTGCCGAAGGTTTAAACGTCCGTCGAAAGCGATTCGCAGCTTCTTGGTATGATCGAGAACTCATGGATTTGTATGTAGATGGGTCTTCTATCGCGGACGTCAGTGGGGCAGGTATTATCTTGACAAGTCCGGAGGGATTCAAAGTGCAATAGGCCATCAGATTTGGGTTCAGAGCAACGAACAACGAGGCCAAGTATGAAGCAGTGCTAGCAGGGGTCCGATTAGCGAAGAGTCTGGAGGTTCAGAAGTTAATCATTTATAGTGACTCTCAGCTGGTCGTCAAGAAAGTGTCCGGAGATTATGAAGCTCGTGGAACAAGAATGATCAAGTATTTGGCAGAGTTGAAAGACCGGCTTCAGTATTTCGTCTCCTATGAGTTTCAGGGTATAAAGCGTAACGACAATTCTATTGCTGATGCATTGTCAAAGTTTGCCACTACGGATGCTGACGTTTTCAATGGGTCAGTCTATTTGGAGGTTCTGCAGCAGCCGAGTATCCAGCATAAAGCGGTGATGTGTATTGAACGTTCTAACTGTTGGATGACTCCTTACATTGAATATCTGGCAGATGGCGTCCTTCCTTCGGATCAGATGCTTGCAAAGAAGATCAAGTACAAGAGTGCTAACTTCGTTCTTATTGATGGGGATCTTTATCGAAGGGCATTTTCGTCACCATTGTTAAAGTGTTTGATCCCGTTCGAAGCTAAATATACCCTTCGGGAGGTTCACGAGGGTATTTGTGGCGACCATATGGCTGCTAAGTCATTAGCTTACAAAGTGCTTCGGCAGGGGTTCTACTGGCCTACGATCTTCAAGGAAGCTACGGAGTATGTGAAGAAGTGTGAGAAGTGTCAGCTCAACAGTCCGATCCCACATTAGCTACCAGAAGAGCTATACTCGATCTTATCTCCTATACCCTTTGCTGTCTAGGGGTAGATATACTGGGTTCATTGCCGAAAGCTAAAGGTCAAGTCAGTTTTATTATAGTTGCCATCGATTATATGACCAAATGGGTAGAAGCAAAGCCACTTAGGTTGATAACTGAACAAGAATGCTTGAAGTTCATGAAGGAGTCAGTAGTATTTCGTTTCGGAATCCCTAAGGTGGTGATATCGGACAACGGACGCCAGTTCGTGGGATCGAAGTTTGAAGGATTTCTAAAGGAGCTGGGGGTTCAACACAAGAAGACTTCAGTGGCTCATCCACAGTCAAATGGGCAGGTCGAGGTGACCAACAGAATGCTGCTGAATGGGATCAAGTGCAGACTGGATGAAGCTAAGGGGAGATGGCCTGAAGAGCTTCTCATCGTATTATGGGCTTATCGGACTACACTGAGGACTACTACGGGGAACTCACCTTTCAGATTAGCTTATGGCACTGATGCCTTAGTCCCTGTTGAGATTGGATCCACCAGCGTTCGGGTCAATCAGTTCAGAGATATCTACAATGATGAAGAGCTGAGGGCCAACTTGGATCTGTTGGAAGATGTCAGAGAGGTGGCTTTGATCAAATTGGCAGCCTATCAATGGAGAGTTGCCAAGCATTACAATAAGAGGGTAAAGCTTTGGATATTTGAAGTAGGGGACTTCGTCTTCAGGGAAGTCGAAGCATCTACACCTCAGAACTTGGGAAAACTGATGCCGAACTGGGAAGGACCTTATGAAGTAATTGAAGTACCGAAGCCAGGAACTTATTGGTTAAAGGCATTAGACGGATCTGAGATCAAGAACACTTGGCATGCTGGTAGGCTTCAGAAGTATTTTCAGTAAAGATCGAGTCAGTCTCCCAGAAGTCTGTAAATATTTGGTCATCATCAATAAAAAATTCACTTTTTCACAATTGATCTTCTTCTTATTGGCCCTAAATTCATACCGAAGTAAGGAGGATGGAGTGGACTCGTTGTCCATTCGATGGTAGCCTTATCGGTAGGAGTGTCCTTATGAATTTATCTTACCGCGAGTGGTAAACAAATTCTATAGTCCTTTTAATATTGTTTTATCGCGAGTGGTAAACAATATGTACCGAAGTAAGGAGGACGGAGTGGACTCGCTGACCATTCGATAGTAGCCTTATCGGTAGGAGTGTCCTTATGAATTTGTCTTACCACAAGTGGTAAACAAATTCCATAGTCCTTTTAATATTGTTTTACCGCAAGTGGTAAATAATATGCACCGAAGTAAGGAGGTTCGGTCGGACTCGCTGACCATTCGATGGTAGCCTTATTGTTACGTGTGTCCTTATGAAATCGTTCTACCCCGAGTGGTAAACAAATGTCCTTATATACTTGTTTTACCCCGAGTGGTGAACAAGATCTTGATGGTGCAAGGAGGATCAGCCGAATTCACCTTATGCCTAATCTATCTCACACTTCAAAAACGATAAGTATACATTACTTTATTTTGTTCAAGTGTTGAGTTCGGTTCATTCAGTTCAGTTCATTAAGTCCAGTTTATTATGTTCAGTACTGCTCTTTAACTTAACTGTTATATGCCTTATCTGATTCACAGTTTAAGTTAAGTATTAAAATGAAGCTCATACATTGATCAAGTTCATTGATGCTGAATTATTGATAAGAAACAAATTAAACAGAAGTCATGAAAAAGAAAGTTAAAATTCCATCAATAATTAACTATTCAGTCATACATAATACTGACCCGATTACACAAAAAAGATAAATGATTTTCACAAAAACTCTAAAAATTAGAGTAAAGCAGTATCATCTTTAGGGATTGTCTTCACCTTCGGACAAGTCGAGCAAGGCCGGATGTAGCTGGGCTGCACTTAACTTCTCCTAGTCCCAACCTCTGCAAACGTCGTAACCTTCAGAATACACTTTCAGGATTTCTGCATTCAATTCGTCAAATTTCTGGTATTTTTCTTGAATTTGCTTACGAAGGTCATCAGTTAGAGGAGGACCTAATTCCTTCAGAGCCTTTAGCTTATCCTGGAGCTTCCGACGCCTAGCCAGATGCCTTTCTTTGTCTTCACGAGCCTTTTCCTGGAGGTTATCAACTTGTATTGCCAAACTTTGATTGGCTATAGCGAATTCTTCATTCTTGGTCTTCAGAACCTCATTTTTTTCAACAAGGTCGGCTTTCATACTCGTCATGTTTTGTTGGCTGGCCTTTGTCGCCTTCAGTTCCCCCTCGGTCGACTTCAGTTCGTCGTTAGAAGCCTTCAGATCTTCCTTAACTTGAGCCAATTCCTTCCTAAGACCTTCATTGGTATGAAGAACACTTTCGTGTTAATTTCTCTCCCTAGCCAACGTCGACCTCAACATGTTGTTCTCATTCCTCATAGCCTCCTCTTCGGCCTCAGCATTTACGTGTCTGGGACGTAAACGCCCAAAAACAACATTTGCCTGCATATTCAAATAATATTCAATCATTTTCAGATACTTAAGCAGGGATAGAAGTGTATAAACAAGGAAAACAGTCAATTACCTTCGCCAGGTAGCTCATGCCCTCGTCAACCAAATCCCCAATCATCATCACAAGAATCGGTGATAAATGGAGTCCTCTCGAACAAAGGTATCAAAGAGCTGAAATGGGAAATTGGCGTTGAACCGAGGCCATAAGGTCGGTGATCCCATTGCATCATTCTGAAATTCATTTGACGAAGGCCTTGGGAGAGATGGCATGGTTTGGTTACGGGTTGGTGAAGGATCCATATATATATTCTCAGGGGATGGAGATCGGACCGAGTGGGGTCATGAATCGTTGGTGAAGGTACAGTGTGAGGTTGGTGGTCATCGGATGGTTGTTTCTCTTCTTAGGGATAATGGTAAGGTGTTCGATTCGATCTTCATCCTCAGAAACATGTATCTCCACAGGGACTACAGGAATTTGATCGACAGAAGTTTAAGGCACTCTAAGCTCTTCAGTAGTCAGAGGGGTTACTTTGGTTCTTAATTTTTTGACTCGAAGAAGGTTTTTTCGATCGTTAACAGGCAGATCGAGTAAACTTCCTCGAGGGGGGACTGGTGTGGTGATTGGTTCAGGTTCTGGGATAAGCTCAGGATTTGTTGGTGTGGGAATAGATCTAGGTTTTCGAATAGCTCGTTTCTTCCTACGGGGATGAAGAGATTCTTCCGGCAGAAGGAGATCCTCAGTTTCTGGATCTTCAGTTTGAGGTTCGGTGGTATGGGCTTCAGGAGTTGGATTGCCTTCAGGGGCTGCTTCTATCAGGGGAGTTTCAGCAGCTTCCGAAGACTTTCCAGATAAGAAATCTTCAAAATCTCTTACATCCGAAGATGTTGGCTTGATCAAGGACACTGCGAAGAGGCAGACCATCACATACTAATATTTATGTCACTAAAAATTTCAAATTATTATGCAATAGAGAGATTCAGAACTTACATTTGTGATCATATAACCATGCTTGTTTGGTAAGAATACCGTAATCCCACTCCTTCAATGGGAAATTCTCGAAGAGCTCAATCATTTCACTTACCCGCTCCTCGGAAATATCACCAAAATCAGCAGAGACCTTATCTTGCGTAGTCCAGTCCGGTAAAGAAGAAATCTCTGGCCCCTTGACGAAAAACCACCCCTTATGCCATCATTTGTTACTAGAAGTGTGAGACCCCAGATTTTATCAATAAAGATTTAAATTTTGTCGAAATAATTTTTTAATATTATGGTGTGAATTTAAGATAATATTATAGTTGTGGGTAGTATTTATAAATTTTGCAAAGTATGCAAGTGATTATATTATATTCGATTGGTCGGGAATATTCGGTTTAGCTTAGAGGAATATTCGCATAACTACTCAATCATTGGTGGACCCTATTACAATGTAATTATTGTCGGATCGAGAAAACGACAAAAATATTTTATTGAAATAACGGCGGAAGTTTTACTGGTTGATCTTGTTGAACTACTCGGTAGTAAAAAGTACGAGAATCGTGTGGTTGCATAGTAAGCACTGCGGTATTGATTATTGATGCTTATGTGAGAAGTCACTCGGTTTGATTCCATTATTGTCGATTAATAATATGAATTATTATAAGCGATAATGACATTTTGTTTTATTCAGTATTATTAACGTAATAAAATGAAACATCTTTTTTATATAAAATGAATACTTTATTAAAGTTATTCTATAAATAGAATATATTATATTTTATTATGCATAGTGTTGCATAGTGTTTTGCATAGTGTTGCATAGTGTTTGCGTAGTAAAATGTTTTATATAAATAGAATATATGATATTTTATTTAAAAGATTTTGCTTTTAAATATGGACCGTCGATTAAAGTAAATCAATCTGGACCGTTCATGGATTAATTACTATGCATTCTATTTTCCTATAAATAGAAGCTCATTCCTTCATTATTTTCTTACTTAATTCATTGAAACTCTAGAGAGAGAAATTATAGAGAGAAGCTATAGAGAGAAAATCTATAGAGAGAAAAGAAGAAGAGTATTCGTACTTCACTACTTTGATATCCGGTGTCTTTTACTTGTAAGGGATATTATTTGTTGTACACGTGTAGTGGGTGTTATTCTTTCTTATTCATGAAGAGAACTTCATTATTCCATTCTTTATTATTCTCGTTGGAATAACTCGTATATATCTGTGAATACCCTATACTTGGTGAAATCCTTATGTTATTCCATTCTTTATTATTACGTTGGAATAACTTTGATACGTGCGACTACCCTATACTTGGTGACATTCTTCTATTATTACGTCTTTATTATTACATTGGAACATCTCTCATGCATGTGTTTTACTGGGACCGGTTAAAATCTTTATCATTCTGTTGGAATATATCTATTCTGTGTGATTTACAGGATCTAGTTCCATCTTTATTATTACATTAGAACATCCGTCGCTTGTGAATTTCACGACACAGTTCCGTTATTATTATTACATTGGAATAACGTTTGGCATCGGCAATCGCATGCATGGTGATTTCTTTTGTTATTCCATTCTTTATTATACCCAGTTGGTTAAAACTTTGACTTCTATACTCCATGAAATTAGTAGAATATCCTTGATATTTGCTTTTCATCCGATATCTTTTCATGGAAATATTCTTGATCATTCTTGAATTTTACTCTACAAAAAAAGATATCTTGTTGACAATTTGGACGTTATTAATTCTCGGATAAAATAATTCTTGAACTTATTTTATTGAATTATTATGTCATTGTCATCATCCTCATGATATATTATGTTATCTTTTGGCTTACGCAAGATAGATGAACTTAGTATGATTATGACCAGGATCATTTCGGTATAATCATGGCTTGTTATAAATGATGTTATAAAAGTCCTCGGTGGGTCTGTAATGCGTTGATGGATAGTTTTTGGTATGATTATGACCGGGGGTGATTCTAAGTATAGTCATGACCATTGATAATTTGATGAAAATCCTTGACCAGTGGTACAGGATGATTAGATATTGTGGTTTATTCATTAAACCGAGTCTTAATGATAAAATTTATGAAAACCTTTTAAAACCTAAAAGATAGTAGACTTTATTTTCTACTTGACTCTTTTAATGGATTGCATATTCATTCCGCAGATTAAACCGGTTGTCTATTGTATTTTATCGGTTTAACATCGTTGAAAGCTAATGATAATTTATTACGCATTATCTTAGTCATAATATTTCTTCTTTGGGCTAGTTGAGCTCACCTTTCTTTCATCATTCTTTTCGTGAAATGAGAACATATTTTGGGACGAGTCTGGGGAACGGAGTAATGGTGTAGAGGATAGCATTAGTAGTCCTCACTATTCTGTGAAATAGTGTGATAATAGTTGTAATGAGGACTCCTTTTGAGTTTGTATAATATCTAGTAGACAATATTTGTATTCAAACTCACAGTTTATGTCGTATTGTACACGACAGTTATATTAGTAAGTTGTATTTGAATTTATGTACCATGTAAGTGGCGACCCAAGATGGGTGACGTATACCTAATTTTGGGGGCGTCACAAGAAGGGGTGGATACCAGTGATCTTCTTTCAATTTTTTCGCCTATCTTCGGCGACTGTTTACCCAAAACCTTAAATCCCTTTTCTCGGGATTGGGCAACCTTGTAAACAGTGAAGAAAAAATCAAGTGTGGGTTCTACTCCGACTTCGTGACAGAATGCAATGAAAGCGAGAATATGAATATAAGAATTCGGCACCAATTGGGCAAACCCAATGTCGATAAATCCCAGGAGAGTAACTAAAAAGATGTGGAGAGGAAATCGGATCCCCTTCTCCAAGATAGTCACTGGAACGGCCGTCCATCCTTCAGGCCGTTGGTACATCCTCTCCTCAGATCTAGGAATTCTCACTAAATGGGTAGCCGAGATCTAGTAGCGAGTCCGAATCCTTTGTAACTCCGCTTCTGTGATAGTAGAGGGAGTATTGGCATGAAGATATTGTTCTTTATTCCTGAAGAACACAGAAGGAGTAGGAAGGGGTTTCGGAGGTGGGTTCTTACTCGGAGTGGTGGCCTTAGGGTTCGAACTCGAAGCCTCCTTATCAGGGCTTGGATTGGGCGGAACAGTATTGATTGGGGTCACTCGAAGAGGAGAGCTCTGATTTGTGTTTAGGACCACCATTGTTGAAATCTTGCAAAGAATGGAAGGAAGATCGAAAGAGAAGAAAAAAGCTCAAGAGTCTGGAATTTCAAATTGGCAGGTAAAACTATCAAATTTGGGGGAAATTACGTTTTATACTGACGGTTACACGGTACACGAGGGCGGCATATTAATTGAAAGTAATAATTAAGAATTCAAATGGGTAGCGTCCTGTTCAAGATACAACTATTTATCAAATAGGGCCTTTCAATTGAACTTCCGGTTTTAGTCTATCTCTTTACTTTAACTCTCTACCATTTGGGCTTTGGTAAGTTTCGTATTGGGGCCTATTTCAACCCTATCAAATCCTATAATATCATGGACCATTTATAGTTTTCTATTAAATATCTTATTTAATAAAAAACTAGGGGGCAATGTTGGGTCATGATATTTCCCCTATTGGGCCGAATGGATTGGGCCTACTTATTCGGTTTAACCATTAGGTCTTCCCTGTTGGGTCCTAAAGTTATTGGGCTTGGTCACCATCTTATTTATGTTAGATTCTTATAAGATCGGGTCGGGTCAGTGAATTGACCCATTAGATATTTTAATATCTCCATCTTTGACTTGTAATGATGAAAAAGTAAAGCTGTTGACCGGGTAGCCTGCAGGTCATTAATGTGGATGAGATTATAGCCGGCCAGCGGTAGAAACAGTATGAAAAAGGTGACAGCCTGCATGCAGTCGGCAGAGATCACTGAGGAATGGGGGGTTGTGTCTGACGGTAGTTGTGACGCCCCCAAAATTAGGTATACATCACCCATCTTGGGTCACCACTTACATGGTACAGAATTTAAATACAACTTATTAACATAACTGTCGTGTACAATACGACATAAAGCGTGAGATTTAAATACAAATATCGCCTACTAGATATTATACAAACTAAAAAAAAAAGTCCTCATTACAATTATTATCACACTATTTCACGTAATAGTGAGGACTACTAATGCTATCTTCGGGACCGCCACTCGCTTCCCCAGGCTCGTCCCCGCCTATATTCTCATTTCAAAGAGAACAAAGTGAAAGAAAGGGTGAGCTCAACTAGCCCAAAGAAGAAATATTATGACTAAGATAATGCGTAATAAATTATCAATTGTCTTCAACAATGTTAAACCGATAAAATACAATAGACAACCCGGTTTAATCTGCAGTAATGAATAAGCAATCCATTAAAAGAGTCAAGTAGAAAATAAAGTCTACTATCTTTTAGATTTTAAAAGGTTTTTCATCACTGTTATAGCTGAGACTCAGCTTTAATAAATATTCCACATCATCGAATCACCCCTGCACTATGGCCAAGGATATTCTTTAGTATCACGACCACAATTATTCATGCACTACGGCCAAGAATATTTGTGTATTCATTAATGGTCATGATCATGCCAACAATCATCCACCAATGCACTACTACCATCGAGGATTTTTATCACATCATTTGTAACATTACGGCCATGATTACAACCGAATAGTCTCTCGGTCATAATCATACCAAGTCCATCTATGCACACTACAGCCACAGATGACTTTCAACATAATATAAACATGAGGATGATGACAATGATATAAGAATTCAATAAAACAAGTTCAAGAATTATTTTATCCAGAATTATTAACGCCCAAATTATCAACATGATCTTCTTTTGTAGAGAGTAAAATTCAAGAATGATCGGAAGAATATTTCCATGAAAAAGATATGGATGAAACGCAAATATCAAGGATATTCCACTAATTTCATGGAGTATAGAAGTCAAAGTTTTAACCAACCTGGGTATAATAAAGAATAGAATGACAAAAGAAATCACCATGCATGCGATAACCAAGACAAAAGGAGTTATTCCAACAGAATAATAAATAACGGAACTCAGTCCGGCAGAAACGCATGCATGTGATGTTCCAACAGATTAATAAAGAATGGAACCAGTCCGGCGTAAAACACACATGCATGTGATGTTCCAATGTAATAATAATAAAGATTTTAACCAGTCGGTGTAAAAACACATGCATGTGATGTTCCAAAGTAATAATAATAAAGACGGAACCAGTCGGTGTAAAACACACATGCACAGGATGTTCTAATGTAATAATAGAAGAATGTCACCAAGTATAGGTAAACGGCGTGATACAAAAGTTATTCCAATGTAATAATAAGCAATGGAATAACAACGATTCTCTTCATGAATAAGAAAGAATAACACCCCTTACTTTTGGTAGGAGATTGAATCTTTACTTGAAGCAGTAAGAATAAAAACTCTTCTTTCTTTCTCTTATTCTCTCTATACTTTCTCTCTATAGCTTGAATGAATTCGTGAAAATAATGAAGCACTAGGCCTCTATTTATAGAAGATTTCTAGCTTAAGACCGCCGTGTGAAAAGGCAAGTGGCTCGGACGAACGATGATGTGAAAAGAAAATTGGTTTAACACTGTAATGTGAAACGACAAGTGGTTCGATCACTGTAATGTGAAACGACAAGTGGTTCGACGTCCGTAAAGGTAATTACTATCGACGAAGGTAATTACTATTCACAAGGGTAATTACTATCGACGAAGGTAATTACTATTCACAAGGGTAATTACTATCGACGAAGGTAAATATCTATTGTGAAGGTAATTACTATTCACAAAGGTAATTACTATCGACGAAGAGACTCTTAGATGATGATATATGAGCCCCCCATAAAATAATCAAACTTACCACAAATTATTTTATTTTTAATCAACACATATTTAATCTTTCAACAATTATTAATCATTTATAACTTGTCGCCTCAATTATTGATTTAATACTATAACATATTATACGATGATGATTGTGACAATAATTGAATCAATAATATAAGAGATATGATGCAACAATTCATCGAAAGTAATAATTAAGCATAGGTGAGTGACTTCTCACCATGAGCATCAATAATCAATACCGAGTGCTACTATGCAACCACGCCAGACATTCATTACTTTTTACCAGGGTAGTTCAACGGTTTTAATCTGTAACACCTCCGTAGTTATTTTTATAAAATATTTTTGTCGTTTTCTCAATCCGACAATAATTACATTGTGGGGTCCACCAATGATTGAGTAGTGATTTAATATTCCCTAACAAAAAGAATATTAAACCAAACGAATATTTTATAACAACTTGCATACTTTGCAAAATTTATAAATATTACCCACAACTATAACATTATATCAAATTTATTCCATAATATTCAAAAATAATATTTATAGAAAAATTCATCTTTATTTATAAAAACTGGGGTCTTACAGTAGTGGGTGGCACAGTAAATCGGGTCTGAGAGTATAACATAGCAAGGAAGTCTTCAAGCAAAAGGTACACACACAACTGATAACTTTCTCTCTCTCAATACATTAGATATTTTATCCTCCATTGTTAACCTCGCGATGATCGCAGATCTTTCTCACGCGTCGAAATTTATCCTCCGATGGTCGAAGCTATCAAGCTTTTGGTGTTGACTGTATTTAGTGTGCAGGATCAGAACGTCTTACGTGATTGGAACGTGGCAGAAGATCTTGGCGTTAAAAGTATTTAAGAATTAAACATGTAGATTTAAGAGTTAATTTGTCAGTCAAACCGGTCGGGTTTTGAAATTTCCTCTTCCCTCGGCACATCGGGGAGTGGCTTCTGTGAGTTTGCCGTTGGACAACAAAGATTATGGAATCAGAAAATTGCTCGATCCCATGCTCATTAAAGTTTCCTCCATTAATTTAACTATTCCCACCATTCTTATATGTAAGTTGTTTTAGATTTTTTTTTTATTTTTAATTATTTATCGTTTGTGGTTATCTAAAAAAATTGATCACTATTTTTTCAAATTGCCTCTTATTACTCCACCTAATTTTTTGATCCATATTTATGATCTCCTCTACTCTTAAGCCTCTCTCTCCTCCCACAAAATTCTTTCATCTTTTTTCTTTAAAAATCTGATAATTAAAGTGTTTTATGGGGAGAGAGAAAGATAAAGAAAATAAGAGTAATTGAGACTATTGAGATTTTTTAGGAGTAAAATTATAGGAAATTGTTAATCTGTTATTGGAGAGAGAGTATGAAATATATAAGTGAGGTAAAGAGTATTATAAAAATTGATAGTATAGTTAATATTTTTCAATCATTTATTTAATTCTTGTGTACATGTCTAAAACAACTTATATTAAGGAACGGATGGAGTATTGAATAATTCACGCAATACCTTACAAATCTCTATGCTCGTAAATTATTATTTTTACTTCAAAACGCTTTTGATATTTTTAACATAATATTTATTTATTTATTTATTTTGAAAAAAATATATAATTTTTGAGGTACATGCATGGTTGATATATATGTATATTGCATCTTTTGTTATAAAAAGAAAAAAAAATTGCACCAAAAATATCTTTTGTCTGCCAAAAAAAGGAACCAAGTGCATGTTTGGTTATTCAAGTGCATGTAAACGCGGATAAATGAAAAAACCCTACTTGCAGAACGATATATAAGATAATTAATACGGTTTGATTTCTCAATCAATCAGTAGTACTTCTATAGAGTCAATTTCTTCTGTATACTACGAGTGAAAGAAAAAATATAAAGACTACTATTATGCAACCCAAGCAAGATTTATTATATCTATGTGAATTATGTCCCTTATTTCTATGAAAAATTATTCTATTATTATTTATTAATAATAGTGTTTGTGCAGAGTCAAAAAGAAATTCTGATCGATCGCAAGTAGGTGAGAGATGACTTTTTATGTTTTGAAATTGTTTCATGCAAAAGTAGTTTAAACATAAAGAAAAGTAGTAGAGTACAAAAAGAGAGACAACTAGAGGTCACATTCTCACTAATTATTTATTAAAATATATATTATTTTCTCTATTTTTTAATATAAATCGTTTTAGAGTTGTGCACAAGTATTAAAAAATAATTATAAAACATTAAATATAATATCAATTATTTATATCGCCTCAGATTGAATGTGAATAATATTTCTACTATTCATTATGGCGAAATGGCGCTTATGAAAATACTATCAATTTTTCTTGTAGAAATATCAATTTCCTATTATTTATTAGACATATAATAGTGAGAGAACTAAATTAATACTTGGAGAAATATTAAAAACTAAACAATGAATATTTACTTAAAATTCTCAAATGACTTATATTATAAAATAAAAATATTTTTTTAAAACATAACTTATATTAGAGGGAAGAAGTCCTTATTTATTAGTAGTAACTAGGAGGATGATGTAATAAAACAGCTGGGCTCACGTGAAGGCCGGCATGGTCAAACCACTTCGGGACAACGGTTGCGCCGTGTTGATGGTTGAGCCCCTTAATTTCTCTTCACCATCCCTATACACCTAAATAAAATATTATATTTCTCTCGTATAAATAGCGAATGAGTTTTACCTTTACGTAAAAAAAATTTATTATAAAAATAATATCATTTAAACATGTTAAAATATCAATTTCTTATAATTAAAGTCTTCTCTCTTATTCCAAACCAACAAAAAATCATGCATCATACTTATTAAATCATACTTATTAAATTTATATAATACCTTATTTATGTCACAAAAAAGTTTCTCCCAAAATTTATAAATTCTAAAAAATGTATTTATGCTCCATGTTACGTAAAAAATTAAGAAATTATTAATTTAATAATGATAGTATGATAATAAAATTATAATAATAAATATAAAAATATTGCGTGAATTATACTACTATTAATATCAGAATATTTTTAAAAAATTTTATGCGACAGATGGCATACATTATGAATTTTGATTACGCATAATTTTATGTCTAATTAAATTAAACTAGCTAGTGTGGAAAAAGTATCACTCATATCATAACAAAAGTCCGAAACATTATTATTTTTGCTATAATTAAAAAGATATGTGATAGGATGGAAACTAGCACAATATGATGGGAAAATTGATATATTTTCAACATATTCCCATTTTTTTTAATAAAAAAATAAAAAAGAAAGTCAACTTAAATGATGCATGCAGAAAGAAATTTTGATTCTTGATTATATTAATATATGATACTACTATTAAAACATTAAACAATCGACTTATTTAATTATTAATTTATTTATTTCGTACATAACAAAGTTTGCTCATGAAAATCCCAACAAACTAGTACTTCTACGTAGCCATAGCTACATGTACACGTGCATTAAGAATTAAATATAAATATAAAGGGATCAAGATCCGAGATTTCCAGACAAATGTTTTAGTACAAAATTTTAAGCCAGAGTCAGTCAACCTAGGTAGATTAGGTTTGAATTAAGTTTGTGGAAAATTAATTTCCAACCTGTTTTCCATTTAAGTATTTTCCAGCCTATTCATATATTGTACTACTACTATATATATATATATATATATATATATATATATATATATATATATATATGAATGGGAACAGAAACTTAGAACATTCAAGGAAACATGGGTGCATGGGGATTTGATTAGTTTTAATTAATTATTGATGTTTGACTTTGATCAATGCATGCACATATTTTTATCAAACAACAACATTGTGTTTTGTAAAAGGCATCCCAAGTACTTAACATTGGACTTTAAACAAATCTAAAATTTTCATTTAGTAAATGAGTAGAGTTTAAATCGGGTACAAACTCAATTCATTTAATAAACGAGTCGGGCTTAAACAAAACCAACCTAGTGAAGCTTAACCATTCAACTTTTTTTATTTGATAAAAACTGAATGAATCTGAATAAACTGAATCTGAATAAAAAATATTATTTAATAATTAACATGTCTAAAACATATAAATAACATTAAAAAAAATTCAAAGTTATTATAAATTTATTTAATATTATTCAATATAATAGTTAATATTTTTTTTAATTTTTATTTTTTTTTCAATCTTTTTTACTTTACTCAATTGCTCATTCAGCAAAAAAAATCTGACCTAACCATTCAGCTCAATCATCTGACCGATTCAGCTAGACGATTTTTTTTTCAAAACAAACGCACTTAATGACTGACCAATTCAGCCATTCAGATGTATTCAGTCCTAAACAAACAACCCTTGAACCATTTGGTTTGTACTTAGAAATTTATCAACTCTTTTATCACAGTTGGCAAGGGGTGAAACACCTACTCAAATGTTTTGGGTGATCACAGTTCTAGTACCCAAAAGAAGAGGCAGTCACAGTTTGTAAGAGCTTGTTCTTTCTTTAGGGGAAAAAATGAACTTGTTCTTGCTCAAGTAAACAGGCCATGGCATATAAAAGCTTAAACGAGAACACATGTTAACCTCAATCCAACCACAACATACACAACACAAGTTATAATCTGTCTGCACATTATATGTTGTGCTTTGTGATAAGACACATTCAAGTTTGTTTAATAGCATAGCCATTAATACTATGATTTAACTGCTACATATTTTATCCGTAAGAATACATAGGGTAGACAATCTAGTAGCCATAGCAGCCACCCTGCTTTTTATCTCCCAGCAGCAGATACTTGTCAGTATGTATGTTAAAGCCACACAATACCATACCCAACCTAAAAGCGAGAAGAATGCAGAAAGTTAGCATGCAGTTACCAACAAAGAGCGTCTTTGTATTATTCGGTAGACAAAATTGTAATGGTCAGAGATAAGTATTCCAGACATAATAAGAAAGGACGAAATTACATATATATGAAAAGCAACTATTCAAGTAAGTAATTTTCTGTAAATGTAATATTACCATACAAAAGCTCTTTTCCACCCCTCCAACAATGGAGGAAGGGAGATATAGATAAAAAGAAAAATCTTTAATATACCTCTTAACAATATTAAAGGAAATGTTAAACATCTGTTAACAAATAACAAGGGGTGGGTTTATATCTGCTTACAACCAAGTTAACAGTATAGGCTATTTTTCTAAGGAGATTTGGTTGACTAGTTATACCCTTGTTTACAGAAATAACACCAGGCAGTCGATAGAGGACCCACCGTCTACCATAAGAGCATGTTTCAAGAGCAAGAAAGAAGAGGCAACGGGACAACGCTGCTTGTCCATAGGTGCACACATAAGACTACACCATGGTATTAAAGAATACCACTGCAAGAAGTGAAGCAATATAAAGTCAAAATGGATAATTTTATTATAAATTGTAATTTTTAAACTTTTCAAGGTTGCAATTGGGTGAGGCACGGAGAAGAGAGCATCATGGACACTAGTGGAATGACTATTATCTTTAAGGTTCACAACTCAGCTAATTCATACATTGTTCGCTATCTACCTTTTTGAACTTGTACTTCCAAAATTTTAATGAGTTTTAACTCTTACGATGGATAAAAGCCTACTTTGAAGGCCCCGAAGTCGGACGCTACCCAAGGAGTTCTGCTTTGAGTTCTTAGCCCTCCAAAACAAAGATGATGCAAAGTTGCCAATGTGCAAACACATTTAATTTTAACTTCTAAAGTGGTTGTTGGTAAATTTTCTAGC
The DNA here is from genome assembly GCA_020205615.1 of Panax quinquefolius. NCBI lineage: Eukaryota > Viridiplantae > Streptophyta > Magnoliopsida > Apiales > Araliaceae > Panax > Panax quinquefolius. The sequence goes on along the minus strand of CM035154.1, from coordinate 58,459,390 downwards.
TCATAAATTAAAAACCTAAGGTCCTAGATGATTTGATTTCTCTTAAATGAGTAAGACACTATAATTTTATCCGAATCTATGTAGAGCTAGCATGATTATAAAAAATTAATTAAAAGCCAAGAAGAAGATGACATTCGTTAGTTAACTTCAAAATGAGATACTCAAGCTAAACACTTACAAAGACCGAAGTTGATAGCCTAGTGGTAAATGAGTCACCCTTTTCTGTGCAAGGCAGGTTTGAGACTACCCTCAGCAAAAGTCTGAAGATTTCAAAATTAACCAACACACTACATGAAGAAGGTAAGTTACCAAGTTTTCCCTAGATTCCCCCCTAACTCCTCTCCTGGGCCCTTCCCCAGGTTTCCCTAGGCCAAGGATGAAATTTATCCTGTAATGGAATTGTAATACAATAGATTCTCAAAAAAACACAAAAAAAGAAGAAGCTAAACATTGAAGATAAATCTAGTTTAATATTGTGTATATCTGTATAGAAAAGATAATTAAAACTGCCAATAAGGTAAATCTTTACTGCTTATATTTTAATAACACCAGTTCTGACAACATTCTATAACATCCTTTACATCACCATAACAGTTGTAAGCAAACATCGTTATTCATTATTACAGCACCTTAACAATTGTAATGAAACGTTGTTGTTCATTATTACAGCACCATAACAGCTGTAAGGAAACTTTTTTGTTCATTAATGGACCTGTAAAAGAAGTGAATTTTGTCTTGTTGAAGATACAAACCTGTAACAGTCAGAAGAACTCAATATGATGTTTGGAGAATGCGTGTATTTAAGGTTTACAAATCACTGGAAACAAAGTTAAGCACGCTCGATAGGGAGGGAAAAAAAAGCAGCCGAACTACACTCTCGTTAGTAAATAAAACGTTTGGCCCAAATTACCGACTTTAGGAGGTAAAACTTCCTAACAAAAAGAGAAGTATAAGAACATGGTTTAAGCCTTCAAGGTCTATGAAGTAGGAATATTAGAGTAACAAAATCCAATAATGACTTTATTCAGAAGGAAAATGCTGAATTCGTGAAGCCATAACAGAACTAATTGATACAAAGATTTTCCCAACATTGGACAGGGTTAAGCAATTGAGGTTAGGAGTTATATAATCTGCTCCACTAATGTCTACTTCTAATAATGCATTGCTGTAAGATACAAAAAGAATACAACTGAAGTTGCCTATGAAGTTTCATAATATAAACCATGAAGAACTCGCCAATGAATATTCATAATATATAATTATATAAAACCAAACAAGATAACCCCGTAGGATCGAAGGTAGAAGAAGAATCAAGAGCAATACAAAATTGAATTTTGAAATCCAGTCAACAAAGATTGAAATACAGTCAACCAAGATTATCTCACAGAAGCTTTCCCAAACTAAAACCATGTTAATCTAAACACAAAAATATATGTTAAAAGCAATATTTTACTAATAATTCTTTAACCTTTAGAGTCGCAAGGCGAGAATTTTTAAGCCAAAGTATAAGCCCTCAATCAAATATCAGCCTATAGCTTCAAATTGAGTCTCTCTACTCCAACTCAACCATAAACTCAAATAAACACAGATCAACCAACCTTAATTTTCCATAAACAGAAAGCAAAAACCTAGTAACAATTTAAATTCATCAAATTCAACCCCCTCTCCCCACCCCCAAAAAAAAAACTTTTTTTCCCACAATCAACATTCAATCATATCATGAAATGACACCATCAAAATAAACCCTCAACTATAAACCGAAATTTATATCAAACCCAATTCATTATTTACCAATCAAAACATGAAACAAACCAAAGCCAATTACCAATTACCAATTAATCAAATAAATACAAGAGAAAAAGAAGAGAGACCTACATATCATACGCTAGTAGAATAGATAACAGGGAGGAAGCTAGCTAGTTATAGTAGAGTTCGAGGCCCATGCCGTCGTGAATCTCGTAATCGCGGAGGGTAATATGGTCCTTGTAGATGTTGTACCACTTCTGGATCCGGATCTTGTCGGCTCGGGTTCCGGTCTGAGCGGCGACGAGCTTCTTGAGATCGCCGATTGTGTCGTCGTCGTTGCACTTGACCCTCACCTTCTTCCCCAACCGATCGTTCAACACCACCTCTATCATCTTCTCTCCCTTTCTCTCTCAAAAAATCTCTTTACCGCTATAGTAGATAAAGAGTTGATTGCTAGCGCTAGGGCTTTTTTCCCCTAATAATCCTTTTGAAAATTGAAAAACTTTTTACAAAAAAAATGTGAAAAACTTTTTAGATAAAAAAAAAATGCAATTTTATTAAAAAAAAATTATTCATATTTAAACCTACATTATAACATTGTTTTTAATATTATTATTTTTAAAAAAAGAATAGAATTTTAAATTTATATTAGTTTCACATATATTTTTTCTTTTTAATATTTACTTCACCGAATCTACGGAAAAATGTTTACATAATTAATTAAAAAATAAGCGTGACGCCCCAAAATAGATATACATCACCTATCTTGAGTCGCCAAATACATGGTACAAAATTCAAATACAACTTAATTATACAACAAATGCAGTAAAAAATACGATAAAACATATCTTATGAGTTTTAATACAAATATTATCATCTGTATAATATCCACACTCAATCGAGTCATCATTACATTTATTATCACACTATTTAATGTAATAGTGAGGACTACTAATGCTATTATTCGGACCGTCACCCGCGCTCTCGACTAGTCCCCTCGCTACGTTCTCATTTCAAGAGAACAATGAAAGTAAAAGGGTGAGCTCAACTATTTCAAGAAGAAATATTATGACTAAGATAATACAAAATAAATTATCGTTAGCCTTCAACAGTGTTAAACTGATACAATATAACAAACATCAAGTTTAACTGCAGCGGAACAAACAATTCATTAAAAGAGTCAAGTAGAGAATAAAATCTACTATCTTTTATAATTTAAAAGGTTTTTCCATCACTTTTATCATTTGGGACTCAAATTTTAATAAATAATTCACATCATCCCCAAGACTACGGTACCAGGATATTCATTAGTATCACAACCACAAATTATCCATGCACTACGCAAGCTAAGGATATTCGTGTATTCATCAATGATCATGATTCATGCTAACAACTGTCCATCAATGCACTACGGGCCAATGAAGACTTGTATCACATCATTTGTAATATTACGGTCATGATTATACCGATTAATTCCTGATCATAATCATACCAAGTCCATCTATGCACTATAGGCCACAGATGACTTTCAACATAATATAAACATGAGGATGATGACAATGATATAAGAATTCAATAAAACGAGTTCAAGAATTAATTTATCCAGGAACTAATAACGCCCAAATTGTCAATACGATACTTCTTTGTAGAGTAAAATTCAAGAATGCTCAAGAATATTTTCATGAAAAGATATTGGATGAAGCGCAAATATCAAGGATATTCCACTAATTTCATTGAGTATAGAAGTCAAAACTTTAACCAACTGAGTATAATAAAGAATGGAATAACAAAAGTAATCACCCAAAGATGCGATAGATAGGCCATGACAATGTGTTATTCCAATGTAATAATAAATAACGAACTCAGTCACGATAAACGCATACGCATGTGATATTCTAATGTAATAATAAATAATCGGAATCGTGTCGGTAAATTCATGCACCGATGGGATGTTCCAATAGAGTAATAAATAACGGAACCAGTCATTCATAAACGCATGTACAGGATGTTCCAATGTAATAATAAAGAATGGAATAACAAAAGAATTTCACCATGTATGCGGCAGATTGCGATGTATTGAGTTATTCCAACATAATGATAAAGAATGGAATAATGTAAGAATTTCACCAAGTATAGGGTATCATGGCAGATACAAAAGTTATTCCAACAAAATACAAAAAATGGAATAACAGAAGTTCTCTTCATGAATACGAAAGAAATAATACCCCTTACCTTAGAACAACTGGATATAGGAGTAGTGAAGTAGTAGAATAATTTTCTTCTTTCTCTCTATAGTTTCTCTTTCTAGAGTTTCAGTGAATTCGTAAGAAATAATGAAAAAATGTGCTTTATTTATAGGAGAATGAACTGAATAGTAACTAATTCTAAGCATTCAAATTGATTTACTTTTTAAGCTGACCATCCAGATTGGTTTACTATAAAATATTCTAATAAAACAAAATCTTTTAAACAAAATATAATATATTCTATTTATAATCTAATAAAACGAATAACTTTATAAAAGTATTCTGTTTTATATAAAAAGATTTTACTATGCAAAACACTACGCAGTACTATGCAAACACTATGCGTAATAAAATATAATATATTCTATTTATAGTCTAATAAAATGAATAACTTTATAAAAGTATTATGTTTTATATAAAAAGATTTTACTATGCAAAAACACTATGCATAATAAGAATATAATATATTCTATTTATAGTCTTATAAAACGAATAACTTTATAAAAGTATTCGCTTTTATATAAAAGTTTTTTCGCTTTTATTACATTAATAATACTAATAAAACAAAACTTCATAATCATTATTATAATTCACACTATTAATCGACTGTGTCGCTCCTGTGAAAGAGGGCTTTCAATAAGGATTTCTCCCTATTGGCGCGCAATTAGGTGACCAAACCTCTCCTCGCGTAACTTCTAGACATCGTTAATATTGCAAATAATAATATTAATAACTTCATCAGTCTCAATTATTGATTTAATAATATATAAAATATCGACAATAATTGAATCAATTAACGTGAGATACTATGAAACAATTACTGAAGCAATAATTGAACAAAACTGAGTGACTTCTCACGTAAGCATCAATAATCAATACTGTGTGCTACTATGCAACCACATGTATTCCTGTACTTTTAACACCGGGTGTTTCAATAGTTAACGATAAAACTTTCGTCGTTATTTTCATAAAATATTTTTGTCGTTTTCTCAATCCGACAATAATTTCGTTGTTGTGCCGTCGTATGAATATTCCCTGTTAAAACGAATATTCTCCGACTAATCGAATATTATATAACAACTTGCGTACTTTGAAAAATTTATAACTATTACCCACAACTATAATATTATATCAAAATCATTCCATAATATTCAAAAATGATAATTATAGAAAATTCATCTTTATTCATAAAAGTTGGGGTCTTACAATCTCACCTTCTTATGAAATTTTGCCCTCGAAATTAGGGTACATACCTGGTATGTGACGCCTCCAAAATAGGTATACATCACATATTCTGAGTCGCCAAATATATGGTACAGAATACAAATACAAACTTAGTTATACAACCGTCGTGTAATATACAACAATACATAAACTGAGAGTTCTAATAGGAATATTGTCATCTAGACAATATCCACATTCAAAGGAGTCTTCATTACATTTATTGTCACACTATTTAACAGAATAGTGAGGACTACTAATGCTATCTTCTGGACTGTCACTCCTTTTCCCGACTCGTCCCAGCTATATTCTCATTTCCTGAAGAGAACAGTGAAAGAAAGGGTAAGCTCAACTAGCCCAGTAAGAAATATTATGACTAAGATAATACAGAATAAATTATGAATAGTCTTCAGCAATGTTAAACTGATAAAATACAATAGACATCACGTTTAACTGCAGCAGAATAAGCAATCCATTAGAAGAGTCAAGTAGAGAATAAAACCTATTATCTTCTATGATTTAAAAATGTTTTCATCAACTTTTATCGCTGAGACTCAGCTTAAAAAATAAACCACATCTTCTAATCATCTCTGTACTACGGGCCAAGGATATTCATTAAATCATCAACGGTCATGACTATACCGAATATTCCTTGGTCATAATCATACCAAAAACTGTCCATCAATGCATTATAGGCCACTGAGGACTTTTACCACATCATTTAATAACATTACAGGTCATGATTATACCGAATGATCCCTAGTCATAATCATACTAAGTCCATTTATGCACGTAAGCCAAAGATGACTTTCATTACAATATAAGCATGAGGATGATGACAATGACATAATAATTCAATAAAAACAAGTTCAAGAATTAATTAATCCAAGAACTAATAACGTCCAAATTGTCAATATAATACTTCTTTGTAAAGTAAAATTTAAGAATGCTCAGAAGAATATTTCCATGAAAAGATACTGGATGAAGCGCAAATATCAAGGATATTCCACTAATTTCATGGAGTATAGAAGTCAAAACTTTAACCAACTGAGTATAATAAAAATATATGAAACTGCAAATGGATTTTCACATTATGCATAATCCACGATATCTGCATCATTTCCACGATTTAATAAGGAATGAATACAAATGATCATTCATCGCTTAATGTGGTAATCCACATAAACATGTTATTCCAATGTAATAATAAAGAATGGAATAATGAAGGATTCACCATGCATGCACGCGATAGAGACCGCATGCATAAAAGTTATTCCCAACAAGATAATAAATAATGGAACCAGTCCCGCCAGAACGCGAAGATGTATACGATATTCGGCGTAATAATAAGTACGGAATAATAAATAATGGAACCAGTCCGACGAAACGCATGCACGAGGATACTCCGGCGTAATAATAAATGCGAATAATAAATAATGGAACTGTGTCCCGCCAGAAAAGCGCATGCATACATGATATTAAACGTAATAATATAGAATGGAATAACAACAGAATTTCACGTGTATGCAGATCAGATAAACAAAGTTATTCTAACGTAATAATAAAGAACGGAACTGTGTCAAAGTAAATTCGCATCGACAGGATATTCCAATGTAATAATAAAGAATGGAATAATAGAAGAATTTCACCATGTATGCAGATTGTGATAAACAAAAGTTATTCCAACATAATAATGAAGAATGGAATAATAGAAGAATTTCACCAAGTATAGGGTAGTCCACGATACAAAAGTTATTCCAATGTAATAATAAAGAATGGAATAATGTAAGTTCTCTTCATGAATATGAAAAAATAATACCCCTTATCTTAGAAGAAACCGGATATTGGAATGAAAAGGTAGCCGACTTTCTTCTTCTTTTCTCTATAATTTCTCTCTCAAGAGTTTCAATGAATTCGTAAGAAATAATGAAGGAATGAGCTTTATTTATAGGAGAATGGGATGAATAGTAATTAATTCATGAACGGTCCAAATTGATTTACTTTTTAAGCAGACGGTCCATATTAAAACTTAAAGCAACCATTCATACCGATTCACTATTAAAACTTTAAAACAACGGTCCATACTGATTCACTATTAAAATTTAAAAAAACGGTCCATACTGATTCACTATTAAACTTTAAAGCAACGGTCCATATTGATTTATTAATATAATTTCAACCAACTATTCTCGAAAAATTAAGACATCTCCTCATGAAATAATATTGTACCCAAAAATAATTTGGACAGAAAAGAAATATATTGTTCGGGTAAATAGTACCCCGTGAATAGTAACTCGTGAATAGTAACTCGTGAATAGTACTCTGACACGAAAAGTGTCCCGAATACCCGATTGAACAATATAACCTCCAGACATCATTTATCATCGGAATAGATGTCGATTTCTACTAACACAAATAATCCCAACACAATGAAACTATCAAATTCATCTTTAATCAACACGAGCTTATTCATCATTAATATTATAACTCATTATATGAGAGATATGATGCAACAATTACTGTAGCAATAATTGAGTATAACTGAGTGACTTATCACGTAAGCACTAATAACCAATACCTGGTATAATATTATGCAACTAACGCCAGACATCGCATTTTTTACTACCCGTAGTTCAACAGTTTTAACGATAACACTTTTGCCTTTATTTTTATAAAAAGATAATCCTGTCGTTTTCTTATTACGACAATGCTTCCGTTGTGGGGTCCACCAATAATTGTGCCGTCGTACGAATATTCTCTGTTAAAACAAATATTCCCCGACCAATTGAATATAATACAACCACTTGCATACTTTGTAAAATTATAAATATTACCCACAACTATAACATTATATTATATCCACGCCATAATATTCAAAAATATATATCGAGAGAAATTTATCTTTATTCATAAAAGTTGGGGTCTTACATGGTATGTCGAAGAGGTAAGGATACCTTGATTTTATTTCAGATTCTAACTCCCAGGTCATTTCCTCAACATCGTGGTTTCTCCATAAAACTTTGACTTGAGGTATAACCTTGGAGCGTAGAATATGTTTCTTCTTATTCAAGATTTGAACAGGAACCTCTTCATACGTTAAATCTTCCACTATTTCGTCCGATTCTAACTCAATAATGTGGTTCGGGTCTTTCACATATTTACGTAACATGGATATATGAAAAACGTTATGAACACGAGACATACTTGGCAGAAAGCGAAGTCATAAGCTACGATCCCTACTCGATCGAGGATTAAAATGGGCCAATGAATCGAGGATTGAGCTTTCATCTCTTTCTAAATCTCGTAACTCCTTTCCATGGAGCAACACGTAACAACACATGATCTCCAATATCGAATTCCACGTTCTTTCGATGAAGATCAAGATAACTCTTTGGTTTGGCCTTGTGAGGTTTTTATATGTTGTTCGGATCGTTTCAATCTTTTCCGTAGTCATACGTACTCAACTCCCGGCCCCAACAACGTTGCTTCACCCACCTCATCCCAAATCTTGAAGAACGACACTTTCTTCCATACAACGCTCAAATGGAGCCATGCCAATACTTGTCTGATAACTGTTGTTGCAGGAAAACTCAACCAATGGTAAGAACTTGTCCCAACTTCCCTTGAAGTCAAGGACACAGAGTCTTAATAAATCTTCAAGAGTTTGAATAGTCCTCTCTGACTGCCCGTCCGTCTGAGGATGATACGCCGAACTAAATCGTAAATCCATGCCCATAGCTTTTTTCAAACTAACCCAAAAACTTGAAGTGAATCTTGGGTCTCGATCAGAAACTATAGATACTGGCATACCATGCTGTGACGCCCCCAAAATAGATCCATTCCATCCAACCCATTCTGAGTCGCCAAATACATGGTACAGAAATAACTACAACTTTATTATTACAACATATAAACTTTGAGTTTAAATACAGATATTGCCATCTAGACAATATCCACATGCAAATAAATCCCCATCATAATTATTGATACATTATTTTACAAAATGGTGAGGACTACTAAACAACTCTCTAGAACCTTCATTCCATACCCCGACTAGTACTCGCTACATTCTCGCCTCCCCGAGAAGAAAAATGGAACAACAAGGAAAAGGGTGAGCTCAACTAGCCCAAGAAAGAATATTATGACTAAGATAATATACAACAAATTATCGTTAGTCTTCAACAGGAAAAATCTAATAGAATACAATAGACAACCGCTTTTAAATCAATAGCTGCGCAATGAAACAACAATTCATTAGAAGAGTTAAGTAGAGAATGCAAACTACTATCTTCTATATATGAATTTAAAAGTTCATCGTCCATATTTTATCCTCAGTAACATCAATCAATATATATCTCGAATCAAATATTCATCTTTGCACTCTACAAAGCCAAAGATATTCATCATCAATCATGTTCATCTCAACACTGCTCATCTTTGCACTACGGGCCAAAGATATTCATCGAAATTATTCATCTTCGCACTACAGGTGCCAAAGATATTCGGGTTATATCATCATTTAGGACTAAGGATGATGAAAATATTTTAAAGAAAACGAATCCAAAGTGAAACAAAATAATAAATATTAAGGATTCAGTATTTCAAATTTATTCCATGTCCAAAATACCTCATGAATAATCATAGTGGAGTAAAATTCAAGAATGATCAAAACATGGATACAATCAAAGCTAGTATCCATAATAGATATTTTGGACAAAAGAAGAAATTTCATTTTTTATTGAATAAAGGTCAGATTCGTGAATAGTCAGATATCGTGAATAGTGCTTGATACACGTGAATAAGTAACTCAATACACCAAAAGATAGAAATTTCACAAAAAAACATCTTCACGCTTCGTGAATAGTATTTCGTGAATAGTAACTCATGAATAGTAACTCATGAATAGTAACTCGTGAATAAGAACTCATGAATAAGAACTTCGTGAATAGTAACCCCATACATGAAAAAGTTCCAAATTTGATAAAAATTTCCAACCAATATTTTAAGCATAATGATATTGAAGAAATAATATCATTTTCGAATAAAATAACATCCCTTACCTCGAAAAGACAAGATTTTAGTAAAAACAGGATATAAAGCTATGACTTGAACTTGCAGACCGTATAGCAATACTCAAAGTATACTCAAAATACTCACAAGAATACGCTCAATAATATAGAGAGAAAACTTCAGTTTTCGGTGTGATTTTCAATTCTAACCTAAGTACCTATTTATAGGAAAACGCTTAGAACACCAAAAGCGTAAAATTGAATATAATAATATTATTTATAAACAAAATTCCTTAGCCCACCTTTAAAATCTGATTTCAGCCATAGCACATGTTAAATGAGGTTCACAAACTCACCAAAAACGTTTTTCTCAAAATAATTAATTAAAACTCCCAAAAATCAATTATTTCGGAGCTTCGGAACTTCAATAATTCATAATAAATAGCCCTTTTATCAAAAAATTCGAATCTCGCGACTTTTTATAGGAAATTCAATTCTCTACAACTTTGCAGAAGAAAGTTTTTCCAAATTCCAAACAGAAATTGACCGAAATCCACAAACGGGCGATTTTACAGGCTATAATCAAATTTCGGTCAATAATTGTGTCCACCAACACACAAAATATGTGTTAAACATTTAATGCCACAAAAATACTCTTCCTCCTCATATACTCATATATCCCACATTCATTATAAAAATATCACCGTTAATATATTATTAAAATAATATATTTAAATGAATTATTTTATCAGAAAAAGATAAAATATTAATTTTCAACAATTGTCACATTAAAAATTTTCTCCATCTATATCCACATAAAATCAATATTTTCCTCATCATATAAATTAATAATTAATTATTCACAAATAATATTACAGAATCACAAGATCTTGCAACCGTGTAGCCGCTCCTCAGAAAGAGGGCTTTCAATAAGGATCTCTCTCTCACTTGCCAAGCAATTAGGTGACCAAACCTCTCCTTAGATGTAACTTTCTAGACATTGCCAATAATGTTATCTAATAATATTATTCAGATAATATGAATTATTGTTTCGATAATGGAAAATACTTTGTGTAATGACAATTTATCAAACAACTAGAATATAAAATATCAATGCAAAGAATTATTGAATCAATAAAATAAAATATCGAACAAGAATTGTTGTAACCATTATTGAGTAGTGCCTTCTTCACGTAAGAATCAATAATTGGTGCAATACCGTCAGTACTCACTTGTTCAACAACGCCAGTATTAGTGTGTTTTAACCACCGGGTATTCCAACAAGATGATAATTGAATAACTACGCCATTATTTATAAACAACTTATATTTGTCGTTTCTTCATCCAATTACTTTTCCGTTATGGGGCCCCAAAAGATCGCGCCGTCAGCATTTAATATTCCCGATGATTTAATATTCCACGACCAAACTAATATTCCCAAACAATAATGAATATTTTATAACCACTTGCTTATTCAAATATTTGTGTATTTTACCCATAACTATCCACATTAATCAAATCAACCCTTACTATTTCAAAATAATAAATAGAGGAAAATAAATTTCATTTATTAATAATTTGGGGTCTTACACATGTAGATCTTACAATCTCGCTTATATACATACTGAGCAAGCGTTCAAGTGTATAAGTTTCTCAGATTGGTAAGAAATGAGCGAGACTTGGTCAATCTATCAACAATGACCCAAATTGCATCTATGCCTTGAGAAACCTTGGGAAGACCAAGAATTAAATCCATGATAATGTGCCCCACTTCCATTCGGAATTTCAAGTGGTTCTGAATGGACCTTTTGGTACTTGATGCCTGCGCTTGACTCGTTGACAAGTTAAACACCTTGAGATAAACAGTGCTATCTCTCTCTTCATATTGCCCCACCAAAATGTATATCGAAGATCATGATACATTTTGGTACTCCCAGGATAGATTACAAATGGTATGTTGTGCGCCTCCATCATGATTTTATACTTTAACTCAGGATCGTTAGGAACAAAAAGTCTGGAGTTGACTCGAAGTATTCCTTCTTCATCGATTCTTGCTTCCTAAGATAACACATTCTTTTACTTTCTTCCTCATATGCATCACTCTGTGTCCGTAGCTTGAGCGACTTTAACTTTATCGATTAAAGTTTGGTTCTACTCAGATATTCGCCATCATCACGTGGGTTCCGGAGTCTTTATCTCTATCTACATCCTTTGCAAGTCATACAAAATGGGCTCATACGTTGACAATATCGCTTTTCGTGATACGCATATGATCTTCACTCAATACGCCGCCTACCACATTTGCTTTTCCAAGATGGTATTGGATGGTATGATCATAATCTTTCAACAGATTTCAAGCCAACGTCGCTTTCGCATGTTGAGTTCCTTTTGAGTGAAGAAATATTTGAGGCTTTTATGATCCGTAAAGATCTCCACTTTCTCCCCATACAAGTAATGCCTCCAAATCTTTAGTGCAAAAACAACAGCTGCCAACTCTAGATCATGAGTAGGATAATTCCTCTAATATTCTTTGAGTTGTCGAGAGGCATAAGCTATGACTTTCCCATGTTGCATGAGAACGCATCCTAACCCTTTGCCTGAAGCATCACTGTAGATGACAAATTCCTCCAAGCCAGATGGTATTGTCAGAGCTGGTGCTGAAATGAGTCTTCTCTTGAGTTCTTGAAAACTCTTCTCACATTCCTCGTTCTAACCGAATTTTGTATCTTTCCGAGTCAGCTGAGTTAAGGGAGTAGCGATTCTAGAAAACCCTTCTACGAATCAACCAGCTAAGCCGAGAAAGCTACGTATTTCGGTCACTGATTTAGGTTGCTCCCAGCTTTAAATAACTTCAAACTTTGCTGGGTAAACAGATATTCCATGACTTGATACCAAGTGCCCAAGGAATGCTACTGTGAGACCCCATATTTTATGAATAAAGATTTAAATTTCTCGAAATATTTTTTTATGGTGTGGATTTGATATAATGTTATAAGTTGTGGGTGATATTTACAAATTTTTGCAAAGTATGCAAGTTGTTATAAAATATTCGTTTGGTCGGGGAATAATTCTTTTGTCGGGAATATCCGTACGACGGCACAATCATTGGTGAACCCACAACGGAAGTATTGTCGTATTTAGAAAACGACAGAATTATCTTTTTATAAAAATAACGGCTAGTAAGTTTTACCGCTAAAACCGTTGAACTACTCTTAGTAGTAAAAGTACAATAATACTGGCGTGGTTGCATAGTAGCACACGCAGTATTGGTTATTGATGCTTACGTGAGAATTCACTCAGCTTATACTCAATTATTGCTACACTGAGAATTGTCAGATCATATCTCTCATATTATTGATTCGGTTATTGTCACAATATCATCTGCATAATATGATATATTATTAAATCAATAATTGAGACGACAAAGTTGTTCATATTATTAAATTACAATATTTACAATGTCTAGAAGTTCTGTCAAGGAGAGGTTTGGTCACCTAATTGCACGCCAATAGGGAGAAATTCTTATTGGAAAGCCCCCTCTTTCCTGGGAACGGCCTTGTTGTTAAATATTGTGAGTTATAATATTAATGATGAATAAGCTCGTGTTGATTAAAGATAAAATTGATAGTTCTATTATGTTAGAATTATTAGTGTTAGTGGAAGTCGACATTTATTTCGATAATAATTGATGTCTGGAGGTTATATTGTTCAATCGGGTATTCGGGGCACTTTTCGTGTCGGAGTTACTATTCACGAGTTACTATTCATAAGTTACTATTCACGGAATACTATTCATCCGAACAAAATATATTTCTTTTTGGTCCAAATCATTTTTGGGTACAATATTATTCCATGAGGAGATGTGCTAATTTTTCAGACCGTTAGTTGAAATTATATTAGTAAATCAATATGGATCGTTGGTTTAAAGTTTAATAGTGAATCAGTATGGACCGTTGGTTTAAAGTTTAATAGTGAATCAGTATGGACCGTTGGTTTAAAGTTTAATAGTGAATCAGTATGGACCGTTGGTTTAAAGTTTTAATAGTAAATCAATATGGATCGTCCGTTTAAAAGTAAATCAATCTGGACCGTTCATGAATTAGTTACTATTCAGTCCATTCTCCTATAAATAGAAGCTCATTCCTTCATTATTTCTTACGAATTCACTGAAACTCTAGAGAGAGAAATTATAGAGAGAAAATCTATAAAGAGAAATAAGAAGAGAAGTCTGCTACCTTCACTATTCCAGTATCCAGTTTTATTCTAAGGTAAGGGGTATTTTTTTTTATATTCATGAAGAGAACTTCTGTTATTCCATTCTTTATTATTCTGTTGGAATAACCTGTATACGTGGACTACCCTATACTTGGTAAATTCTTCTATTATTCCATTCCTTATTATTATGTTGGAATAACCTATCTATGCGAAGTACTGCATACATGGTAAAATTATTTTATTATTCTATTCCTTATTATTATGTTGGAATAACCTGTCTATGCCAAGTACTGCATACATGGTGAAATTCTTCTGTTATTCCATATAACCTGTCTATGCGAAGTACTGCATACATGGTGAAATTCTTCTCTTATTCCATTCCTTATTATTATGTTGGAATAACCTGTCTATGAAAAGTACTGCATACGTGGTGAAATTCTTCTATTATTCCATTCCTTATTATTATGTTGGAATAACCTGCATCATGCTAAGGCATTGTATACATGGTGAAATTCTTCTATTATTCCATTCCTTATTATTATGTTGGAATAACCTGTTTATGCGAAGTACCGTATACATGGTGAAATTCTTCTATTAGTCCATTCTTTATTATTCTGTTGGAATATCCTGTCGGTGATATTTATAAATTTTGCAAAGTATGCAAGTTGTTATAAAATATTCGTTTGGTTGAGGAATATTCTTTTTTGTCGGGAATATCCGTGATGACCAAGACAATCATTGGTGAACCCATTAACGAAAGTATTATTGTCGTATTTAGAAAACGCATGTAATTATCTTTTTATAAAAATAACGACAGAAGTTTTACCGCTAAAACTGTTGAACTACTCGGTAGTAAAAGTACAATAATACGCGTGGTTGAATAGTAGCACACGGTATTGGTTATTGATACTTACGTGAGAATTCACCCGCTTATACTCAATTATTGTTACAAAGAATTCACGCATCATATCTCTCATATTATTGATTCGGTTATTATCACAGTATCATCTGCATAATATGATATATTATTAAATCAATAATTGAGACGACAAAGTTGTTCATATTATTAAATTACAATATTTACAATGTCTAGAAGTTCTATCAAGGAGAGGTTTGGTCACCTAATTGCACGCCAATAGGGAGAAATTCTTATTGGAAAGCCCCCTCTTTCCTGGGAACGGCCTTGTTGTTAAATATTGTGAGTTATAATATTAATGATGAATAAGCTCGTGTTGATTAAAGATGAAATTGATAGTTCTATTGTGTTAGAATTATTAGTGTTAGTGGAAGTCGACATTTATTTCGATAATAATTGATGTTTGGAGGTTATATCGTTCAATCGGGTATTCGGGGCACTTTTTGTGTCAGAGTTACTATTCATGAGTTACTATTCACGAGTTACTATTTATGAGTTACTATTCACGAGTTACTATTCATGAGTTACTATTCACGAGTTACTATTCACAAGTTACTATTCATGAGTTACTATTCACAAAATACTATTCACCCGAACAAAATATATTTCTTTTCGGTCCAAATCATTTTTGGGTACAATATTATTCCATAAGGAGATGTGCTAATTTTTCAGACCGTTGGTTGAAATTATATTAGTAAATCAATATGGATCGTTGGTTTAAAGTTTAATAGTGAATCAGTATGGACCGTTGGTTTAAAGTTTAATAGTGAATCAGTATGGACCGTTGGTTTAAAGTTTTAATAGTAAATCAATATGGACCGTCCGTTTAAAAGTAAATCAATCTGGATCGTTCATGAATTAGTTACTATTCAGTCCATTCTCCTATAAATAGAAGCTCATTCCTTCATTATTTCTTACTTAATTCCTTTGAAACTCTCTAGAGAGAAATTATAGAGAAAATCTATAAAGAGAAATAAGAAGAGAAGTCGCTACCTCACTATTCCAAAGATCCAACAGATTCTAAGGAAGGGTATTATTTTTTTTATATTCATGAAGAGAACTTCTGTTATTCCATTCTTTATTATTCTTGTTGGAATAAATCAGATACGTGGACTACCCTATACTTGGTGAAATTCTTCTGTTATTCCATTCCTTATTATTATGTTAGAATAACATGTCTATGCGAAGTACTGCATACATGGTGGAATTCTTCTATTATTCCATTCCTTATAACCTGTCTATGCGAAGTACTGCATACATGGTGAAATTCTTCTATTATTCCATTCCTTATTATTATGTTGGAATAACCTGTCTATGCGAAGTACTGCATACATGGTGAAATTCTTATATTATTCCATTCCTTATTATTATGTTGTAATAACCTGTGTATGCGAAGTACTGCATATATGGTGAAATTCTTCTATTATTCCATTCCTTATTATTATATTGGAATAACCTGTTTATGCGAAGTACCGCATACATGGCGAAATTCTTCTATTAGTCCATTCTTTATTATTCTGAGAAAAATATATGTTCATTATGGGACTATATTCTGCTAAATCCTAGAAAATAAATATTTTTGGGACTGATTTGGTATTTTTCATGAAAATAGTTTAGTTAAGTACATATGAGTTAAATATGTTATGTGAAGTAACAAAGTTGGAAAATAGGATTTTATGGCTT
Source organism: Panax quinquefolius (assembly GCA_020205615.1). Taxonomy (NCBI): domain Eukaryota; kingdom Viridiplantae; phylum Streptophyta; class Magnoliopsida; order Apiales; family Araliaceae; genus Panax; species Panax quinquefolius. Next base: position 58,442,354 of record CM035154.1, on the reverse strand, counting down.
GGAAATCCTATATAAGGTATATGCAGATTTTTTTATAAGGGATTTGATCATTGGTGATGAAATCTTATGAGTATGGCATTTTTGAATGATTAAATGCATTATTTGGTAAAGTGTAAACAATTGAAACAAATTATTTATAAGTTTAAGAAGTGATTAAAATATTGTTATGATATTAATAATATTAGATTATGAGTGGTTGATAATATTTGGATAAATTTAAAGTCTTTAATAATTATCCTTGTTTTCGTTTGATTAATGCTTATATCATTGTCATCATCCTCATGCTTGTATGGTGATGAAAGTTATCTTTGGCTTACGTGTGAAGATGGACTGTTGATTATTGAGTTGTATATCTTTGGCTTACGTGCAAAGATGGATTGTTGATTATTGGTTTTATTGTTGTATATCTTTGTCTTACGTGTAGAGATGGACTTGGTATGATTATGACAAGGGATTATTCGGTATAGTCATGACCATTGATGATTTAATGAATATCCTTGGCCCGTAGTGCAGGGATGATTCGATGATGTGGTTTATTTATTAAGCTGAGTCTCAGCGATAAAAATTGATGAAAACATTTTTAAATCATAGAAGATAGTAGATATTATGCTCTACTTGACTCTTCTAATGGATTGTTTATTCTGCTGCAGTTAAACTTGATGTCTATTATATTTTATCAGTTTAACATTGTTGAAGACTATTGATAATTTATTCTGTATTATCTTAGTCATAATATTTATTACTGGGCTAGTTGAGCTTACCCTTTCTTTCACCGTTTCTCAAGAAATGAGAATATAGCCGGGATTTAGTCGGGGAAAGGAGTGATTATCCAGATGATAGCATTAGTAGTCCTCCTATGGCATGACATGCAATATATAATTGTATTGAGGACCTAAGATGTGTGTGTGTCGATTTTATATCGTCACTTAATAATTGATTTTGGTGAACAACAATAGGGTGATGAGAACCCAACCACGAAAGCGTCAAAAGTGCAATGATAAAATGAAGAGAACGAAATCTTCTCGTGTCCTTTGGAGACTTGAAATATTTGTTGTTGTACTTTATATGGCATGTATTAATTTGAAGTATGAATATTGTCGTATTATATACGTTACAATATTTGTATTGAAACTCACAGTATATATGTCGTCGTATTTTGCACGACTGTTTTATAATTAAGTTGTATTTGAATTTATGTACCATGTATCTGGTGACTCAAGATGGGTGATGAATACCAATTTTGGGGGCGTCACAGTTGGTATCAAATCTTAGGGATATGATCCCTGGCTGGGATGTGAGACAAGAACTAGGAAGGGTGAGACGGGGAATTCCTTCGCTATTATGACCTACCTAAGTTTATATGGTATTTAATTGGTCGGTCAGAGTATAGGGATAACATGTGATATGTTAACTAACTCTTGTTTTGTGGCAGTGTTTGAAAATGACATCCGAGAATGTTGAGTTAAGTAATGGAGCGAATGACGCGATTGTTTCTAAGAGGTTTGAAACCCGATATACGTCAATACCTCATTTCTCACAAACTTTGTTTATATTCAGATATTATGAATAGGGCTCAGTTATTGGAGCGCGATAATGAGTCAGCACAACCAAAAGGTAATGACCAACAACACGATAATAATCGTACCGGTGGCAACGACCATCGGAACAATGATGACCATCGTGGGGGAAATTATCATGCCAAGAATGGTAACCACTTTGGTGGTAATCATGGCCAAGATAATAGAAGTGGAAATTTCAAGAAGAGAAGGTTATTTAGCTCGATTTTGTCATGCACCAAAGTCAAGTCCAGCTGGGACGGTGGCACCAAAGGCGGATACGGACAAAACAAAGTCGGTGGTTTCAAGAAGAGCGTTTTTCGTGACTTCTCAAAAAGTGAGTAACCCGAACGAAGTTAGCACGGGTTAGTTAATTATAAATTTTTGCGAAGTCTATAACTTGTTAGATATCGGTTCTACCCATTCTTTTATCTCTCTTGCTTGCGCTCAACGTTTAAATTTAACTCTAGAGAAGTTAGACTTTGACTTATTGGTTGAAACTCTGTTAGGAGAAACCTTCATTACATGTGCTATCCAAGTCTTAGATGAGGGTCACAATTTTGAATGATATTTCTATTGTTAATAAATTTCCTGACGTATTCTTGAAGACTTCTTAGCCTACCTCTAGAGCGTGAAATCGAATTTTGTATTGACCCCAGTACAAAACCCATTTCTTCAACCCTTAAATATTTCTTCAACCAAAACAAACGTATAATGTGCCAAAGATGTTGGCTCGAGCTATTGAAGATTACGATCATACCATTCAATACCATCGTGGGAAAGCAAACGTGGTAGCTGACGTGTTGAGTAGAAGATCATATACGGATACGAGTGCGATATTGTCAACGCAAAGGCCCATTTTGTATAACTTACAAAGGATGGAGATAGAGTTAAAGACTCCAGGGACCCATGTGATGATGGCGAATATACGAGTAGAACCGACTTTAATCAATAAAGTTAAAGCCGCTCAAACTACACACCTGGAGCTGAGGAATGTGAAGAAGAAGGTTCAAGAAGTCGTTATCTCAACCCTCGATTTTATTGGCCTATTTGAAATCCTTGACTGTGGTCTATAGACTCGTTTTACCGCCAAATATGTTGGGTGTTCATAACGTTTATCACGTACCGATGTTCTGTAAATATGTGGACAACCCGAACCACATTATTGAATTAGAACTAGACGAGATAGCGGAAGATTTAACGTATGAGGAAATACGTGTTAAAATCTTGAATAAGAAGGATCGTATTCAACACTCAAAGGTTATACTTCAAGAGTTAGAATCTTAAATGAAGTCAAGGTATCCACATCTGTTCAGCATACTAGGTACGTACGTAAATTTTGAGGGCGAAATTTCATAAGGAGGGGAGATTGTGAGACCCCAGATTTTATGAATAAAGATTTAAATTTCTCAAAATATTTATTTATGGTGTGGATTTGATATAATGTTATAAGTTGTGGGTGATATTTATAAATTTTGCAAAGTATGCAAGTTGTTATAAAATATTCGTTTGGTTGAGGAATATTCTTTTTGTCGGGAATATCCGTACGACGGCACAATCATTGGTGAACCCACAACGAAAGTATTGTCGTATTTAGAAAACGACAGAATTATCTTTTTATAAAAATAACGACAGAAGTTTTACCGCTAAAACTGTTGAACTACTCGGTAGTAAAAGTACAATAATACGCGTGGTTGCATAGTAGCACACGGTATTGGTTATTGATGCTTACGTGAGAATTCACTCAGTTATACTCAATTATTGCTTTACAATAATTGCTGCATCATATCTCTCATATTATTGATTCGGTTATTGTCACAAAGATTATCTCGCATAATATGATATATTATTAAATCAATAATTGAGACGACAAAGTTGTTCATATTATTAAATTACAATATTTACAATGTCTAGAAGTTCTATCAAGGAGAGGTTTGGTCACCTAATTGCACGCCAATAGGGAGAAATTCTTATTGGAAAGCCCCCTCTTACCTGGGAACGACCTTGTTGTTAAATATTGTGAGTTATAATATTAATGATGAATAAGCTCGTGTTGATTAAAGATGAAATTGATAGTTCTATTGTGTTAGAATTATTAGTGTTAGTGGAAGTCGACATTTATTTCGATAATAATTGATGTTTGGAGGTTATATCGTTCAATCGGGTATTCGGGGCACTTTTCGTGTCAGAGTTACTATTCATGAGTTACTATTCACGAGTTACTATTCATGAGTTACTATTCACGAGTTACTATTCACAAGTTACTATTCATGAGTTACTATTCACAGAATACTATTCACCCGAACAAAATATATTTCTTTTCGGTCCAAATCATTTTTGGGTACAATATTATTCCATAAGGAGATGTGCTAATTTTTCAGACCGTTGGTTGAAATTATATTAGTAAATCAATATGGATCGTTGGTTTAAAGTTTAATAGTGAATCAGTATGGACCGTTGGTTTAAAGTTTAATAGTGAATCAGTATGGACCGTTGGTTTAAAGTTTTAATAGTAAATCAATATGGACCGTCTGTTTAAAAGTAAATCAATCTGGATCGTTCATGAATTAGTTACTATTCAGTCCATTCTCCTATAAATAGAAGCTCATTCCTTCATTATTTCTTACTTAATTCTTCGAAACTCTAGAGAGAGAAATTATAGAGAGAAAATCTATAAAGAGAAATAAGAAGAGAAGTCTGCTACCTCACTATTCCAGTATCCAGTTGTATTCTAAGGGAAGGGGTATTATTTTTTTTATATTCATGAAGAGAACTTCTGTTATTCCATTCTTTATTATTACATTTGAATAAATCTGTATACGTGGACTACCCTATACTTGGTGAAATTCTTCTGTTATTCAATTCATTATTATTATGTTAGAATAACATGTCTATGCGAAGTACTGCATACATGGTGGAATTCTTCTATTATTCCATTCCTTATAACTTGCTTCATGCAAATTTGCATACATGGTGAAATTCTTCTATTATTCCATTCCTTATTATTATGTTGGAATAACTCAATACATCTGCAATCTTTGCATACATGGTGAAATTCTTATATTATTCCATTCCTTATTATTATGTTGGAATAACTTGTATGTCAAATCTTATATATATAGTGAAATTCTTCTATTATTCCATTCCTTATTATTATGTTGGAATAACTTTGTTTATGCACGAATCGCATACGTGGTGAAATTCTTCTATTAGTCCATTCTTTATTATTCTGTTGGAATATCTCGCATCGGTATTAATTTTCGCCTTTGACTTGGTTCCGTTATTTATTATTCGCGCGTATATATCTCGTAATATGCATGCGTTCTGTGGGACACGGTTCCATTATTTATTATTCCGTATTTATTATTTTCGTCGGAATATATCTTCATGCGGCGCTTACTGGTGGGACACGGTTCCATTATTTATTATTACATTTGGAATAACACATCATGCGGTCTCTCTATCGCATGCATGGTGAATCCTTCTGTTATTCCATTCTTTATTATTCTGTTAGAATAACCTGTCTATGTGGATTACTACATGCATGGTGAATGATCCTTTGTATTCATTCCTTATTAAATTGTGGAAATGATCTGTCTACGTGAATTACCGCATGGAGGATGAAAATCCATTTGCAGTTTCATATATTCGTTATTATACTCAGTTGATTAAAGCTTTGGCTTCTATACTCCATGAAATTAGTGGAATATCCTTGATATTTGCGCTTCATCCAGTATCTTTTCATGGAAATATTCTTCTGAGCATTCTTGAATTTTACTCTACAAAGACGTATCATGATGACAATTTGGACATTATTGAGTTCAGGATAAATTAACTTATAAATCTTTAAAATTTATTCTTGAACTTATTTTATTGAATTATTATGTCATTGTCATGATGAGTCATGTTGGTTATTATGTGAAAACATGAAAGTTTTTTAGAAATCACAAAGGGTTGAAAATCAGATTTTGGTGAAAATAGAACATGAAATTCAACTGACCATATCTCTTATTATATTTCGAATTTTTGAGTGTGGTTAAGTTCTAGAGTTAGATCTATGAGTTATATAACTTATCCAAGTGGAATCACTGGAAAATGTGTTGTAGATTTTCTTGTGGACTGATTTTAGCAAAGGAGTCAAAAATTGCCAATTTCGAAAAAGGCTACTGCCCATAAATTTGAAGGGGCTGTTTCGGCCACTTAATTTGTGAGAAAAATTCTGGCCTTTTGGGACATGAAAGTATATGGTATAAGGTACCTCCTGTCCAAAAATGAGCTCATTCAGACTTATAATGAGCAAGTTATGACCATTTCAATATTTAGGTTTTTTCGACAAAAAACGCTATAACCGGAATTCTATAACTCCGATGACCATGAAATTTAAACTGGAATCTCACATTAACATGTGTAAGATTCTTCCGAGATTTGGGAGTTTCTGGAGTTAAACTTGAGGTAGCTAATTTCTTAAGGAATTAATTAGAAATTAATTTTTGAAAAATAGTAAATTAATTTTAAAAATTCCGAGAAAAATATATGTTCATTATGGGACTATATTCTGTTAAATCCTAGAAAAGAAATATTTTTGGGACTGATTTGGTATTTTTCATGAAAATAGTTTAGTTAAGTACATATGAGTTAAATATGTTATGTGAAGTAACAAAGTTGGAAAATAGGATTTTATGGCTTGGAAATCCTATATAAGGTATATGCATATTTTTTTATAAGGGATTTGATCATTGGTGATGAAATCTTATGAGTATGGCATTTTTGAATGATTAAATACATTATTTGGTAAAGTGTAAACAATTGAAACAAATTATTTATAAGTTTAAGAAGTGATTAAAATATTGTTATGATATTAATAATATTAGATTATGAGTGGTTGATAATATTTGGATAAATTTAAAGTCTTTAATAATTATCCTTGTTTTCGTTTGATTAATGCTTATATCATTGTCATCATCCTCATGCTTGTATGGTGATGAAAGTTATCTTTGGCTTACGTGTGAAGATGGACTGTTGATTATTGAGTTGTATATCTTTGGCTTACGTGCAAAGATGGATTGTTGATTATTGGTTTTATTGTTGTATATCTTTGTCTTACGTGTAGAGATGGACTTGGTATGATTATGACAAGGGATTATTCGGTATAGTCAGTAGTCACTTATTGATGATTTAATGAATCCTTGGCCCATGTAAGTCGCCCGAGAGTGTGGATGATTCGATGATGTGGTTTATTTATTGTCGAGTCTCAATGATAAAAATTGATGAAAACATTTTTAAATCATAGAAGATAGTAGATATTATGCTCTACTTGACTCTTCTAATGGATTGTTTATTCTGTTGCAGTTAAACTTGATGTCTATTATATTTTATCAGTTTAACATTGTTGAAGACTATTGATAATTTATTCTGTATTATCTTAGTCATAATATTTATTACTGGGCTAGTTGAGCTTACCCTTTTTTTCACTGTTCTCTTCAGGAAATGAGAATATAGCTGGGACGAGTCGGGGAAAGGAGTGACGGTCCAGATGATAGCATTAGTAGTCCTCCCTATGGCATGACATGCAATATATAATTGTATTGAGGACCTAAGATGTGTGTGTCGTATTTTATACGTCACTTAATAATTGATTTTGGTGAACAACAATAGGGTGATGAGAACCCAACCCTGAAAGCGTCAAAAGTGCACCGCAGTAAAATGAAGAGAACAGAAATCTTCTCGTGTCCCTTTGGAGACTTGAAATATTTTCTGTTGTACTTTATATGGCATGTATTAATTTGAAGTATGAATATTGTCGTATTATATACGTTACAATATTTGTATTGAAACTCACGAGATATATGTCGTCAGTATTGCACTCTCTTGTTTTATAATTAAGTTGTATTTGAATTTATGTACCATGTATCTGGCGACTCAAGATGGGTGATGAATACCAATTTTGGGGGCGTCACAGCTAGTTTCTCAAGCCAGAACTCGCATTTCTTCAACTTGGCATAAAGCTTATATTCACGAAGCTTTTGAAGTATCAGCCTCAAGTGTTGCTCATGATCTTCTTGGCTTTTGGAATAAATAAGGATGTCATCAATAAAGACGACCACAAAGTGATCCAAATATTCCTTGAATACTCAGTTCATCATATCCATGAAGGCAGCAGGGGCATTAGTCAATCCAAAAGACATGACTAGGAATTCATAATGCTCGTACCGAGTTGTAAAAGCCGTCTTTGGAATGTCATCGGCTCTAATCTTCAATTGGTGATATTCGGAACGAAGATCAATCTTTGAAAAGAATTTGGCGCCTTGCAACTGGTCAAACAGGTCATCAATACGTGGTAATGGCTAACTATTTTATATGGTTATATGATTCAACTCCCGATAATCAATACAAAGTCGCATACTCCCGTCTTTTTTTTTTCACGAATAGAACAGGAGCACCCCAAGGAGACGTACTAGGACGAATGAAACCGATGTCTAACAATTCCTGCAGTTGGGTCTTTAACTCCTGAAGTTCAATAGGAGCCATTCGATATGGGGCTTTGGAAATAGGTTTTGTACCGGGTTCAAGGTCGATACAAAATTCAATTTCACGCCTGGGTAGGCCAGGAAGTTCTTCAGGGAATACGTCAGGAAATTCATTAACAATAGAAATATCATTCAAAACTGACGTATTTTTGTTTAGATCCGTGACATGAGCTAAGAAAGCTTGACATCCCTTTTTCAATAAACGGATAGCTTTTTGGCTTGAGATGATAGTGATTAATTTTAATGGTTTTGTTGCTTGAATTCGCATAATAGGTTGGTTAGGAATATGAAAGCTAACAACCTTACGAAAATAATCAATTTTTGCATAATGAGTAGTTAACCAATCAATCCCTAGAATTACGTCAAATGCAAGTATTTTCAATGAAATAAGATCGACAGGTAATGTGAGGGTACCGATTTGAACCAAACAAGACTTATAAACAGTGGATGTAATGAAGGTTTCTCCCAATGGAGTTTCAACAGATAAGTCAAAGTCCAATTTCTCCGGAGTCAAATTTAAACGTTGAGCGCAAGTAGGAGAAATAAAAGAATGGGTAGAACCGGTATCAAATAAGGTATATACTTCGCTAGAGTTTATGATAAGCTTACCCGTGATGACCTTGTTCGGGTTCCTTGCTTTCTGGGAGGTCATGACAAACGCTCTCCTTGCACTACTGGCTTTGACTTTTCTGGGATGTCTTTTTGTGCCTCCATCCTAGCTGAACTTGTCTTCGGTGAACGACAAAATCGGGATAGGTGACCTTCTCTTCCACAATTATAACATGCTTTGGACGGCATCGCGCAGTTTGGACTGATGTGTCCCTCCCCTCCGCATTTGAAGCATATGATAGGTGGTCGTTCGCCTTCCTTAACAACGGGTGCTGGTGCTGACGTCTTTCCATCATTGTTGAATCTCCTCTTCTTGAAATGTCCATTCTTATTGTTTTGGCCATGATTACCACCGAAGTGGTTACCATTTCAAGCATGTTGATTCCCTCCACGCTTATTGTCACCGCTTCGATGATTGTTATCATTGGTATTATCATTTTCCCGGCTGCTCTCTTTTGGTTGGGTTGACTCATTATCATGCTCCAATAACTGAGCCCTATTAACAACATCTGAATACAAACACAGTTTATGAGAGATAAGATATTGACGTATCTCGGGTTTCAAACCTCTTAGAAACATTCGCGTCATTCTCTCCTCATTCTCAACCAAATGGGACGCAAACCGGGACAACTCGGCAAACTTGGCTTCGTACTGCGACATGATTTTGTTGTTTTGCTCCAGCTTGATGAACTCTACCTCTTTCATGCGACGAATACTTTTGGGAAAGTACTTGTCGTTGAACAATTCTTGGAACTTCTCCCAAGTCATCTTCAGTGCGGCAGGTTGAATATGTTTTACAGATTCCCACCAGTAATCTGCTTCTGCACGCAACATGAAGGTGGCAAAGGGAACCTTTTGCTCCTCGGAGCATCCCAGGACATCAAATATCTTGCAGATCTGCTTTATCCAAGTCTCCGATTTAAGTGGTTTTGGCTCCCCAAAAAACTCTTGTGGTTCCTGTGACGCCCCCAAAAATAGGTATACATCACCCATCTTGAGTCACCAAATATATGGTACAGAATACAAATACAAACTTAATTATATAACCGTCGTATAATATACGACAATACATAAATTGAGAGTTCTAATAGGAATATTGTCATCTAGACAATATCCACACTCAAAGGAGTCCTCATTACATTTATTATCACACTATTTAACAGAATAGTGAGTACTAATGCTATCTTCTGAACCGTCACTCCTTTCCCCGACTCGTCCAAGCTATATTCTCATTTCCTGAAGAGAATAGTGAAAGAAAGGGTAAGCTCAACTAGCCCAGTAAGAAATATTATGACTAAGATAATACAGAATAAATTATCAATAGTCTTCAACAATGTTAAACTGATAAAATACAATAGATATCAAGTTTAACTGCAGCGGAATAAATAATCCATTAGAAGAGTCAAGTAGAGCATAATATCTACTATCTTCTATGATTTAAAAATGTTTTCATCAATTTTTATCGCTGAGACTCAGCTTAATAAATAAACTACATCATCGAATCATCCCTGCACTATGGGCCAAGGATATTCATTAAATCATCAATAGTCATGACTATACCGAATAATCCCTTGTCATAATCATACCAAGTCCATCTCTGCACGTAAGCCAAAGATATACAATAATAAAACCAATAATCAACAATCCATCTTTGCACGTAAGCCAAAGATATATAACTCAATAATCAATAGTCCATCTTCGCACGTAAGCCAAAGATAACTTTCATCACCATATAAGCATGAGGATGATGACAATGATATAAGCATTAATCAAATGAAAATAAGGACAATTATTAAAGACTTTAAATTTATCCAGATATTATCAACCACTCATAATCTAATATTATTAATATCATAATAATATTTTAATCTCTTCTTAAACTTATAAATAATTTATTTTAATTATTTACACTTAACCAAATAATGCATTTAATCATTCAAAAATGGCATACTCATAAGATTTCATCACCAATGATCAAATCCCTTATAAAAAAAATCTGCATATAACTTATATAGGATTTCAAAGCCATAAAATCTTATTTTCCAACTTTGTTACTTCACATAACATATTTAACTCATATGTTCGTAACTGAACCATTTTCATGAAAAATACCAAATCAGTCCCAAAAATATTTCTTTTCTGGCATTTAGCAGAATATAGTCCCATAATGAACATATATTTTTCTCGGAATTTTTAAAATTCATTTACTATTTTTCAAAAATTAATTTCTAATTAATTCTTTAATAAATTAGATACCTCAAGTTTAACTCTAGAAATTCCCAAATCTTGGCAGGATCTTACACATGTTAATGTGAGCTTCCAGTTTAAATTTTATGGTCATCGGAGTTATAGAACTCCGGTTATAGCGTTTTTCGTCGAAAAAACCTAAATATTGAAATGGTCATAACTTGCTCATTTCATGTCCCAAAAGGCCAGAAATTTTCTCACAAATTAAGTGGCCGAAATAGCCCCTTCAAAGTTATGGGCAGTAGCCTTTTTCGAAATTGGCAGTTTTTGACTCCTTTGCTAAAATCAGTCCACACGAAAATCTACAACACCTTTTCAAGTGATTCCACTTGGATAAGTTATATAACTCATAGATCTAACTCTAGAACTTTACCACACTCAAAAATTCGAAATATAATAAGAGATATGGTCAGTTGAATTTCATGTTCTATTTTCACCAAAATCTGATTTTCAACCCTTTGTGATTTCTAAGAAACTTTCATGTTTTCACATAATAACCAACATGACTCATCATGACAATGACATAATAATTCAATAAAACAAGTTCAAGAATAAATTTTAAAGATTTAAAAGTTAATTTATCCTGAACTCAATAATGTCCAAATTGTCAACATGATACTTTTTCAGAGTAAAATTCAAGAATGCTCGAAGAAGAATATTTCCATGAAAAGATCTTTGGATGAAGCAAAAATATCAAGGATATTCCACTAATTTCATGGAGTATAGAAGCCAAAGCCTTAATCAACCGAGTATAATAACGAATATATGAAATCGCAAATGGATTTTCACCGCCATGCGGTAATCCACGATATCATGATTATTTCCACAATTTAATAAGGAATGAATACAAAGGATCATTCACCACGCATGTGGTAATCCACATGATAAAAGTTATTCCAACGTAATAATAAAGAATGGAATAATGTAAGGATTCACCATGCATGCGATAGAGACCGCATGAATGTGTTATTCCCAACGAATAATAAATAATGGAACCAGTCCGACGTAAATGCACGTACGAGAATATTAAAAGCAGAATAATAAATAACGGAACGAAGTCAAAGTGAAATTAGATCGACATGATATTCTAATGAGAATAATAAGGAATGAAATAATAGAAGAATTTCACCATGTATGCGAGACTTGATGTATGCATTATTCTAACATAATAATAAGGAATAGAATAATAGAAGAATTTCACCATGTATGCAAGATTGCATGATAAAGTTATTCCAACATAATAATAAGGAATGGAATAATAGAAGAATTTCACCATGTATGCGATTACTTAGCATGATTAAAGTTATTCCAACATAATAATAAGAAATGGAATAACAGAAGAATTTCACCAAGTATAGGGTAGTCCACGTATACAGGTTATTCCAACAGAATAATAAAGAATAGAATAACAGAAGTTCTCTTCATGAATATGAAAAAAATAATACTCCTTACCTTAGAAGAAACTAGATATTGGAATAGAAAGGTAGCTGACTTCTCTTCTTCTTTCTCTCTCAAGAGTTTCAGTGAATTCGTAAGAAATAATGAAGGAATGAGCTTCTATTTATAGGAGAACGGACTGAATAGTAACTAATTCATGAACGGTCCAGATTGATTTAATTTTAAACGGACGGTCCATATTAAAACTTAAAGCAACGGTCCATACTGATTCACTATTAAAACTTTAAAACAACGGTCCATACTGATTCACTATTAAAACTTTAAAACAACGGTCCATACTGATTCACTATTAAACTTTAAAACAACGGTCCATATTGATTCACTATTAAACTTTAAAGCAACGGTCCATATTGATTTACTAATATAATTTCAACCAACGGTCTGAAAAATTAGCACATCTCCTCATGGAATAATATTGTACCCAAAAATGATTTGGACCGAAAAGAAATATATTTTGTTCGGGTGAATAGTATCCCATGAATAGTAACTCGTGAATAGTAGCTTGTGAATAGTAACTCATGAATAGTAACTCATGAATAGTAACTCATGTATAGTAACTCGTGAATAGTACTCTGACACAAAAAGTGTCCCGAATACCCGATTGAACAATATAACCTCTAGACATCAATTATCATCAGAATAGATGTCGATTTCTACTAACACAAATAATCCTAACACAATGAAACTATCAAATTCATCTTTAATCAACACGAGCTTATTCATCATTAATATTATAACTCATAATATTTAACAACCAGGTTGTTCCCAGGAAAGAGGGGGCTTTCCAATAAGGATTTCTCCTATCATGCGGCGCAAATTAGGTGACCAAACCTCTCCTCGATGTAACTTCTAGACATTGTAAATATTCCAATTTAATAATATGAATAACTTTATCGTCTCAATTATTGATTTAATAATCTAACATATAATGCAGATGCTACTGTGACAATAATCGAATCAATAATATGAGAGATATGATGCAAGACAATTATCGTAGCAATAATTGAGTATAATTGAGTGATTTCTCACGTAAGCATCAATAATCAATATCGTGTGCTACTACGCAACCACGCCAGACATCGCATTTTTTACTACCGAGTAGTTCAACAAAGATAATCAGTAAAACTTCCATTTGTTATTTTCATAAAAATATTTTTGTTGTTTTCTCAATCCGATAATAATTACGTTGTGGGGTCCACTAATGATTGTGCCGTCGCATAAATATTCCCGACCAATCGAATATTATACAACAACTTCGTACTTTTGCAAAATTTATAAATATTACCCACAACTATAACATTATATCAAATCCACACCATAATATTAAAAAAATATTTTAGAAATTTAAATCTTTATTCATAAAATTTGGGTCTCGGTAGCCCCAGTTCCTTGAAGCGCTTAAGCGGTGACCGTCGAGAGTTGTCGGTGTTTTCCACCGCATTTTTACAGAGCCGCTCTTGCCTAATGTTGCATGAATTGCATAAAGCCTCTCCGAACATTCCATCGCTCATCATCGGTCGGTGTTGTTGTTTGCACGAGGATTATCGCGCTTCTCGATGCACATTATCCACGATTATTGATCCGTGGAGACCCAACGGTCTCTCGTGCTCCATTGATGTTCTCAACATTCTCGGATGTCATTTTCACATACTGCCACAAAACAAGGGTTAATTAACATATCACATATTATCCCTATACTCTGACCGACAATTAAATACCAAATAAACTTAGGTAGGTCATTCTAGTGAAGGAATTTCCTTCTCTCCCCTCCTAGTTCTTGTCTCACATCTTAGCCAGGGATCATATCCCTAAGCTTTGATATCAACTGTGACGCCCCCAAAATAGGTATACATCACCTATCTTGAGTCGCCAAATACATGGTACAAAATTCAAATACAACTTAATTATACAACAAATGTAAAAATACGACAAAACATATGTTGTGAGTTTTAATACAAATATTGTCATCTAGACAATATTCACACTCAATCGAGTCCTCATTACATTTATTATCACACTATTTAATGTAATAGTGAGGACTACTAATGCTATTATTCGGACCGTCACCCGCTCCCCGACTAGTCCCCTCGCCACGTTCTCATTTCAAGAGAACAATGAAAGTAAAAGGGTGAGCTCAACTAGCCCAAGAAGAAATATTATGACTAAGATAATACGTAATAAATTATCGTTAGCCTTCAACAAGTGTTAAACCGATACAATATAACAAACATCAAGTTTAATCTGCAATGAACAAGCAATTCATTAAAAGAGTCAAGTAGAGAATAAAATCTACTATCTTTTATGATTTAAAAGGTTTTTCATCACTTTTATCGCTGGGATTCAGCTTAATAAATAATCCACATCATCCCTGCAGTTCGACCAAGGATATTCATTAGTATCACAACCACAAATTTTTCATGCACTACGGGCCAAAGATATTCGTGTATTCATCAATGGTCATGATCATGCCAACAACTATCCATCAATGCACTACGGGCCAATGATGACTTTTACCACATCATTTGTAACATTACGGTCATGATTATACCGATTAATCACTGGCCATAATCATACCAAGTCCATCTATGCACTACAGGCCACAGATGACTTTCAACATAATATAAACATGAGGATGATGACAATGATATAAGAATTCAATAAAAGAAGTTCAAGAATTAATTTATCCAAGAACTAATAACGTCCAAATTGTCAACATGATACTTCTTTGTAGAGTAAAATTCAAGAATGCTCAGAAGAATATTTCCATGAAAAGATACTGGATGAAGCGAAAATATCAAGGATATTCCACTAATTTCATGGAGTATAAGTCAAAACTTTAACCAACCGAGTATAATAAAGAATGGAATAACAAAAGAAATCACGGGCATCGCGATAGGCCGCGCGCATGCACGAGTTATTCCAATGTAATAATAAATAACGGAATTCAGTCGTGCAGAAAGCGCATGCATGTGATATTTCAACAGAATAATAAATAACGGAACGGTGTCAAAGTAAATTGCACCGATAGGATGTTCCAAGAATAATAAATAACGGAACCAAAGTCATGCGTAAATGCATGCGGACATGATGTTCCAAATGTAATAATAAAGAATGGAATAATAAAAGAATTTCACCATGTATGCGGTGATCAGATAGGCGAGTTATTCCAACAAAATGATAAAAATGGAATAATGTAAGAATTTCACCAAGTATAGGGTAGATCACAGATATACAAAGTTATTCCAATGAGAATAAAAAATAGAATAATGAAGTTTCTCTTCATGAATACGAAAGAAATAATACCCCTTACCTAGTAACAACCTGGATATAGGAGTAGTGAAGTATAGAGGATACTTTTTTTTTCTCTCTATAGTTTCTATCTCTAGAGTTTTAGTGAATTAAGTAAAAAATAAATGAAGGAATGAACTCTATTTATAGGAGAATGGATTGAATAGTAACTAATTCTCGAACGGTCAGGATTGATTTACTTTTTAAGCGGATGGTCTAGATTGGTTTACTATAAAATATTCTAATAAAACAAAATCTTTTAAATAAAATATAATATATTCTATTTATAATCTAATAAAACGAATAACTTAATAAAAGTATTACATTTTATATAAAAAGATTTTACTATGCAAAATATTACGCAAGGCATTATGCAAACACTATGCATAATAAAATATAATATATTCTATTTATAGTCTAATAAAATGAATAACTTTATAAAAGTATTCTGCTTTATATAAAAAGATTTTACTATCAAAAACACTATGCATAATGTAATATAATATATTCTATTTATAGTCTTATAAAACAAATAACTTTATAAAAGTATTCATTTTTATATAAAAGTTTTTCTGTTTTATTACATTAATAATACTAATAAAACAAAACTTCATAATCATTATTATAATTCACACTATTAATCGACCGTGTCGTTCCTGGAAAGAAAGAGGGCTTTCCAATAAGGATTTCTCCTATCAGGTAGTAAATAAGGTGACCAAACCTCTTCGCGCGAACTTACTGTACATCGTTAATATTACAAATAATAATATTAATAACTTCGTCGTCTCAATTATTGATTTAATAATATATAAAATATCGACAATAATTGAATCAATTAACGTGAGATACTATGCAACAACCATTGAAGCAATAATTGAACAAAACCGAGTGACTTCTCACGTAAGCATCAATAATCAATACCATGTGCTACTTATGCAACCACACGATTCATGTACTTTTAACACCGGTGTTCAAACAGATTAACGATAAAACTTCTTACCGTTATTTTCATAAAATATTTTTGTCGTTTTCTCAATTCGACAATAATTCCGTTGTGGGGTCCACCAATAATTGTGCCGTCGTACAAATATTTCCTGTTAAAACGAATATTCTTCGACCAATCGAATATTATATAACAACTTGCGTACTTTGCAAAATTTATAACTATTACCCACAACTATAACATTATATCAAAATCATTCCATAATATTCAAAAATGATAATTATAAAAAATTCATCTTTATTCATAAAAGTTGGGGTCTTACAATAAGGCTAGAAATAGTTAATTTAAATTAATTAAAATTTATATTATACATTTAATTATCTATATATGGTAGAATATTAGTTAAAATAACAAACAAAAGTTTTGGCATTTATACCCAAATTTTATTACTCCTTCACTTCAAAAATTATTTTTCAGAATTATAGGTAAGTTTTTTTTTTTTTACTTTTCAAGTTAATTTGTGAAATGTTAAGTTTTAAAATTGATATGAATTTACTTAATATTAAACAAATAAATATATTTATAGGTATATATTTTATTGTAGATATACATAATTATCTGTCTAAATCTATTCTATAAAGGGAGATTTGGCGGTGCAAGGCTTTTTATTTTCTCTTTTGTCCCTACATTTTTATTATATTACTATTTTATCATTTTTATATTATTTTTTATCTTTTATTGAATAAATTCTTCATCATTAGATTACAATATAATAGATATAATCATTAAACATAAAATTACAAACATATAATAGATATAATCATCATGACCTGCAGGCTGCAGCTTATCCCTTAAAATGATATATACACATTACACAAGCAGAGCATATTGCAGGCATTTTTCTTATCTCCCTGTCATCATTGATTGTAATGTCCTTCATAAGGCTAAGTATTCCTAAAATATACTCCCTAATAACTGCTCTAGGTATTCAGGATCTTCATCATGAAGCTGAACTGGATATCCGGTGAGGTCTTCGGCTGGGGCCATTTCGCTCCTTCCGGCACTCTAATGCTTTTGAAACCTCGACCTTTATACAAACCTATTGCCCCGGGGTTGTTTAGGTCACAGTGCAATGCAATGGCGCGACATCCCCAGCTTTTGGCTTGACCTTCCGCTTTGATAATGAGCTTTTTAGCTATCCCTTTTCGGCGATATGTCTCTCGCACCGCAACATTTGATACATACGCGATTCCAGTTCTGCAAAGATACTATTTCATGCATTAGTTTAGGGAAAGATTAATATTTCTTTGGCTCAAGTTTTTCGCATTTTAGAACTTAAATGTTATTAATGTTCCTTAATTTCCATGACTAAAAACTTTTGGCCACAGATTTAGCCATCCTTGTCAGAATAAGTCACCTTACTCAAAATGAAAGTGTAATTTAGTCTTTTAAGGGTATACCGCTTGTACCGACTCTAATTTTTCCTTCTATTTTTCTCCCTTCATCATAAACTAATCACGTTTATGTGTTTTCAAAGATATTTAGGAGTGAAATTACCCAAAGTAAGCTCACTCCAACAAATTATTACATGTCAGTGGCCGGAAAATGGTATTTATAGAAATTTAGGGACACTTTGGTTTAATGTCTTAAAATTGAAACATTGGGGTTCAAGTTCTAAAATGCAGAAAACTTGATGGTTTAAAGCCTATTTCTCAGTTAATCGTGGGAATAAGATGTTGCAACTCAATGAGCTAGTTAATGACAATGCAACAATTGATATTCAACCTCAGTAGTTCAAATAAACAAACAGTTGCTGAAGTATCATCAACAAAGAAATGAAGCACTAATCAACCAAACATCACATTGCACTATTATGAGTAAAGATTGAAAATTTTCAGGTTTTCCAGGAATCATACAGTTGCATTTTTGAGATATAAAATCAGCTTGAGTGTCAGATGTTACCATTGTTATAATCCAATCTGTCTAGAATAACCGCTACAAGATTGACAAAGATAAGTAAAATAATTAGTCTCCCACACAAAAAAAAAAAAAAAAACTAGGCATTGTCCTTTAGTCTTGACAAGAAACAAACGACTTTAGATTTGACTTAATAAACTACAACCTTGGGTGTACAACATAAGAAGTCTACCATCTGATCACTGGTTGATACAGTAAGCAAGATTATATGGGCACTAGATGTAAACAAAGGAACCTTATCAAATAAAAAGAAACACACAAGAATTAAAAAGCTAATAGAAATGTTCAGTCACCTAAGCTTCTTTATGTTCTACGATTAAAAGGGCTGCATTTATGTTTTGGCACTTTAAGTGGGATTTCAGACTTGAAAAATTCTAGGTTTACTGTCAAAAATAGAAAGGCATTCCTGATATGGCAGCCGTGCCACATTAGAAAGAGACCTCTACATATTCAATAACAAATTGAATTACAGACTAGTAATTTTTTACATGTTTCCAATTTATCCGCTAGGACCGCCACAAATATGAGCATCAAGGTCCTTATCACCTACGTTTGTTAAGTGAAGAAAACTAGTTAATTTAAAATCCTTCACAGTTTTCTGGTTTCTCCAAATTGATAATTTTCAATACTGATAGTTTTTTGTTCTTTCTTTTTTTAACAGAGACATCCTTAGCCACTACCTTTTTGGTGCATTGGATATACCACCTGCCCCAAAGTTCTTATGTGAGTTTTGAAACCATGAAATGTACATACTTGATGCACTTATCAAGAGGCTCACCACAACTTAAACTAACCACTTGGCGTCAATACTGGTTATGTGCAATCTAATAAGTCAAACATATTTTATATTCAACATAATAGGTCAGGCTTTGAAGCTTTACTTTTTGAATCATATAAAATATTACAAGTCTACCATATTTTAATGTTAAAGTATGTGTGAGGTTTTACATGGTTAACAAAGCATTAGGTAAGTTGTGTGCACATGATTACAGTTCGGAGAGAACTTGCAAGAGCCAACCCCTATATGAACAAACATAACTGTCACATTTGCAGTGACGTCTTTCACTCTAACCTTTGGAAGTTCATTACTTCATTTTCCGAATTTTGAGTTCATTTTTGTCCCGATCAGTTACTGCTTACAGGGTGGGGGATGGGTCCCATATTAGTTTATGAGAAGACATGTAGTTAGGTGATATTCCTTCCACGACGTTTTTTCCTTCACAGTTTCTTCTTTGTTTAATTTACAATGCTCCAATCCCCCGTTTTGTAGTTCAGGATGGTGGTAAATGTCCTTGGAACCACTTTTTTGGAGTTCAAATGATCAAGATACTAGGGATTTAGCTTCCTTTTTGGCTACTCTTAACTCAGTTCCCTTTTCTTCTGTCTTAGAGAGGAGGTTGTGGACTTTGATTCTTCAAGTAGTCTTTTCTTGCGAGTCCTTTGAATCCATTATTTGCAGTTGATCCTACTAATAGATTTCCCTTTAGCTTCTTGTACGTGGAAGGCAAAGGTTATCTAAAAATTTAAGGCTTTTGTTTGTTCTCAATTCTTAATTGTCTCAATACTAATCATTTGCTTCAAAACAAGGATGCCTTACAAGATCTTCTATCCAAACATCTGGGTTATGTATGCTATATTGTGAATCTCATGAGCATCTATATCTCATTGCCCGATTGTTGGTTTGAAGAATTATCTCTTTGGTCGTTTTGAGGTGCCCTGGGTTTGCCCTTTTTAGACTGAAGAGTTTGCTTTTCAAATTAGATTTAGAGGTTTTGGGAGATCTAAGGATGGAAAGATCTTATAGAGATATGTTTTGTTTTGACTTCCTGCAGGGCATTTGGACAGATAGTAATGTCAGTTTTTAGGTAAGAGATTTATTTATCTTATTTCACTTTGGGATATTGTCTTTTCTCGCCTCTCTTTGGACAACGAGCATGGGGTCATTTAGAGGGGTTACTGTTTCAGATGTTCAAAGGGATTGACAAGCTATCTTTTCCTTAAATCTTTGAATTTAATTGTTCCACTTTGAATCTAGTAGCAGGACTCCTAGTCTCCCCTCTTTCGTAATTCTCCGTCTTTCTAATTAAATTTGTACTTTTATCTAAAAAGAATTAAGCAAACCCTTAAGAAACTTCAAGGAAAATGGTTTAGTAAACAACTTTTTCAAGGATTAGCAAGCCCTTTATTATGTCTTTGGACATTTTGGGACTCACTGTTTTATAAACTCAATCAATTGGGATATTATATATGTCAGTCAATATAAGAATCAATATTACAATGTCTTAAAGAGGGCAGGAAAAAAAAGACCAAAAAAAACTTAATTTGTTTCTTAATGAAATAGGATTTCAATTTGATCCTACAATTAGCATCAAATTTAGCACCACTTACTAATGAGGTTGGCTTCAGTACAAGAAGCAACTCAGCCCTTTAGAGGAGGAGTACGCTGGTCATGCACCTAATGATAATTATGACAGCATGCCAAAAATTGCTAGAAGAGAGGCAGTGGATAGATGGTGGTAAACTGGTGTTTATCTCAAGTGTAAATGATCTTGCTTATTGAAGTAGCAGGGGTGATGATGTTTAGCTGCCAGAGCTGATCGGAAAGTGAACGATGGTAAAGCAACTACGGGTGGTGGTTGGGACGCAATTGATACAAATGATGAGGATTGGGAAGCATAGAACCGTGTTGATAATTTAAATCCGTGCCTGGTGGTATGTAGTGATGGCGGCGGCATAAGAAAATTGCATCACTGATGGTGAAAACAATGACAAATCAAATAACAAAGGACATCATAATGCATGCATGACAAAAGTATATGCACAGCTGTCCTAAGCCAATGCATATGGAACTTGAGTTGCATTTTTGGTCAATTCTTTAACCTTGAGCACTAAACAGGTCAACTATAATAATGGAATTAGTAAATTAGTGGACTGCCTTCTCAATGAAGATAAAAGACTACTTTAACGCCAATAAATTGCTTCGTAAAATCCTAGTTGAACGTTTGTAAATAAACAAAAAAATGAATTCAAATTGAAGTATCTTTTGTTGGTAAACAACTCATATGTTCTTGGCGAATAGCAAGGTTTGAGCTAGTTTGTCTAGTTCGAGTTTTCATAAAGGTATAATAGCATTTAACTTATCAATGTATATGAAAAGAAAAGGTTTATTAGCGAACCACAAGCTAAAAAAGAAAAAAGAAAAAGCAATACTCCTTATGTTTCAAAATATAAGATCACTTGCCTTTTTATTTTGGAACAGATATAGTATAATATATATATATATATATATATATATATATATATATATATGTCTAAAATCTTCAGCAAGAGTCGATAAAAAAAACCTAACTCACCTTCTCTGTCGATGTGGTCCTTTCCTAGGAAGAAAATCAGCCACGGTGTCCACGGTCAGTATACCAGTTACATACCCTTTATTCAGACTAAATTTTCCGTCAAACCCTCCAATTTTGAGGTCTTCACTTCCAATAAAGAAAGTATCTTCCTCTGAACTGCCAGTCACAGCAACTAAACAAGTTCTCTGGCAACCATTAGGTACGGAGAATCCCATTACCATAGCCAACAACCTATCAATCCTCAGCATAAAATCTAAAGGGAAGGAGTATTCTGGGAAGAAGGAGCTACAGTGGGTCTCAGCCACTTCCCAAGAGTCTTCTATTCTAGCCTCCCGAACAACAACTTCAGGCGACAGAGTTGGGAATAACTCAACCATTTGACTGGCTTTGCATATCCCTAAACCCAGAAACAGAATGATGAGATGAAACATTCCGTGGACCCAAAGGACCCTAATTTTACAATCAACAACTTAGAATTTCCATAAAGTTGAGCAAATTGTTTAAAGTTATAATTGTCAAACACCATTAAAAAACCAGAGTATATGGCTATTGATAGAAAGATTCATCTAGCCCTTAGGATCAAGGCTTAGCTGAGTTGGGTATATTTTACAAATCAGCAACCGCCCTACAAATTCACATTCATATGGCACCATAATGCAATTGAAACCAATATATAACAAATTACTTATCTTATAGCAAACTAAATAACCATTTTTCATAAATTAAACATAAATAAAAACCCCATATAGAAAGATCAGTATGGATAACTTGTAGTACAGATTGTTAAAGAAAGGGAAAAAAATGAAAGAGGAAAAACACATAATTATTTATATATGTATGCGTTTACATAGAAAGATAGAAAGGGGTAACCTGATCTGGAGAGATGAGAGAGAGGGTGTTCATCAGGGGATCGAGAAGGAAATCTGCAAGAAGGGGAATTGGGTATTTTGTTAAAATTGAGAGAGAGGCTGTTTAATGAGATACCCAACGGTATGGTCCGCATTTCTCTGTGAATTATCACTCACAAGATTCAAGACATAAGAAGAAAAAAATAATCTTGAATATTCTTGGCTGTTGTTTGTTAACTTCCCTATGCAAACAAAAGAACAGAACAGACAAAGGAATAGACAGAAGCCGACAAATGAAATTAGATGAGATGGTAGCACTAGCCACTATTATCGGTTCTTGCTCTACTTGTAATTGTTCATTCTTAACTATAAATTTAGATCACTTGTCCAGAATTAAGGCAGAATAGCACTTCTTCCAATCCAAGTTAACACTTATTTTAAAAGTTTTTTCAAAAGTTTATTTTTCTTCAATTTAGTCTTTTAAGTGATATTTTTTTTGTCTATTATATTCTTTTTATCCAATTTAACTGTAATCCAACCTATTTTGACCTAATCTGATCCAGTTTGACCCGATCTCAATTTCATCAATTAATTTTTTAATTTTTTTTAAAAAAATTATGTTAAAAATAATTATTATTTCAAAAATATTATTTTATTTTAAAATAATAATTATTATTATTTTAAAATATTAATAATTATTATTTTTTAAAAATTATTATTTTGGGGAAAAATATTAGATTTTTTTTTTCAGAAATGAGTAAAGTTTCATAAAATATAGATTCAAAATAATTAAAGTTTAATTTTTTTAATTCTTTATTATTTTTATGATAATTTACACATCTTTTAAAAAATAAAAAAATTAATATTGTTTTATGAAAATAAAGTATTTTTATTAACTTTTTTGAACTTATATTTTATGAAACTTTACTCATATTTTTTAAATAAATATAAATTTATATTTTTTTTCTAAAATAAAGTTTTATTTTTTGAATCTATATTTTTAAAGCTTTACTCATTTTTTAATTTTTTTAAAAATTTCTAATTTATTCTGAAAATAATAATTATTTTTAAAACTTTTTAATTTCTTTTTTTTAAAAAAATTGAATCAGCTTTTTATTTAACTTTTACTATTTTTGTATTTAAATTTCTATTTTCAATTTTTATTTTAAAATTTTCTAATATTAAGAATACATATAATAATGGCAATGACATAAAAAATTTCGAAAATAAATTTTACATAAAAATGAAAAAAATCTACTTTTTTTAAAATAAAGTTTATTTTCTTATTTAATTTTTTTGAATCTATATTTTATGAAATTTTACTCATTTTATGAAAAAATAAAAGATTCTAATATTTTTTTCCTAAAAATAATAAATATTTTTAAAACAATAATTAGTTTTCATATTTTAAAATAAAATATTATTTTTAAAATAATTTATAACTTTTTTATTTTTTTAAAAAAAATAAAATTGGTGAAATTGAGGTCGGGTCAAACTGGGTCAGGGTTGGGTCAAAATGGGTTGGATTATAGTCAAATCGAGTAAAAGGAATGGAATCCACAAAATATGTACTTTAAGGACCTAATTGATGAAAAATGAATTTTAAGGACGACTTTAAAAGTGAGTGACAATTTGGAGGAATAGAAGTGTCATTCAACCCCAAAATTACTGTTTGATCCCTTATCTCATGTAAGGAGTAGGAAAATGATGTGTGTGTCTCTGTGTGTGTATATATATATGGCTCGGCATTTCTAAATAACCTGGAGGGAGGCGAATCCATTATAATGACGGTTTTTTCCTCGTTATAGCATAAAAATTTGCTTTTTATGCTATAATGACGGAAAAATCGTCATTATAACCAAATTAGTTCTTAGTTCGCTCCTTCCAGGTTATTTGAGAAGCGGACCATATATATATATATATATATATATATATATATATATATATATATATAGTAAAACCTCTATTTAGGAATAGATTTGGGACTAAACTATTTGTATTCTAATTGAGAGGTTATTACTAAATATGAGATATTGGTACAAAATATTTTTGAACACCCAAAAAATATCCACTTTAACAAAAATATAGATTTTATAACAAAAATTAAAGAAAACATAAATTATTTAGATTTTTAAACTAGACAATGTAGTCTTTTTATAGAAAATGTGGTCTTTTATAGGAAAATATAGTCTTTTATAGGAAATGTAGTCTTTTATAGGAAAATGTAGTTCTTTATAGGAAATATAGTCTTTTATAGAAAATGTAGTCTTTTAAAATTAATATTGTCTCTCTATATATATATATATATATAATTATTACTATATAGAGGTATAGTTTTCTTAATCTGAGACTTAAAAAGTATATAACATATTACAATTTAGAGGTTATTCCTATTTATAAGCTGGCCCAAATTGGGACCAAATTTTTTATAATATTGTAGAGGTTATTCTTATATGTAGTATTCTTAAATAGGGGTTTTAATGTGTGTATATATATATATATATATATATATATATATATATGTGTGTGTGTGTGTGTGTGTACACACACACACACACACCTTCTCTATCGTTCAATATAGAAAGCAACGACAGAGATTATAACTGTGACGCCCCCAAAATAGGTATACATCACCTATTCTGAGTCACCAAATACCTGGTACAGAAAACAAATATAATCTTAAATATACAACATGAGCTGTGAGTTTTAATACAAATATTGTCTTCTAAACAGTATTCAAACTCAAAATAAGTCCTCAATACATTTATTAACACACTATTTCATAGAATAGTGAGGACTACTAATACTATCATCTGGACCGTCACTCCATTCCCCGACTAGTCCCTGCTACGTTCTCATTTCCTGAAGAGAATAATGAAAGTAAAAGGGTGAGCTCAACTAGCCCAACAAGAAATATTATGACTAAGATAATGCAGAATAAATTATCGTTACCCTTCAACAGTGTTAAACTGATACAATATAACAAACATCAAGTTTAACTGCAGTGGAATAAGCAATCCATTAAAAGAGTCAAGTACAGAATAAAATTTACTATCTTCTATGATTTAAAAGGTTTTTCATCACTTTTATCATCGAGACTCAACCTTAATAAATAAACCACATCATCCCCGCACTACTACCAAGGATATTCATTAGTATCACAACCACAAATTATCCATGCACTACGGGCCAAGGATATTCGTGTATTCATCAATGGTCATAATCATGCCAACAATACAACAAGCGTCCATCAATGCACTACGGGCCAATGAGGACTTTTACCACATCATTTGTAACATTACGGTAATGATTATACCGAATAATCCTTGGTCATAATCATACCAAGTCCATCTATGCACCACAGTGCCATGTAGATGACTTTCAACATAATATAAACATGAGAATGATGACAATGATATAAGAATTCAATAAAACAAGTTCAAGAATTAATTTATCCAAGAACCAATAACGCCCAAATTGTCAACATGATATCGCTTTGTGGAGTAAAATTTAAGAATATTCGAATGAAAAGATATTTGGATGAAGCGCAAATATCAAAGATATTCCACTAATTTCATGGAGTATAAAAGCCAAAACTTTAACCAACCGAGTATAATAAAGAATGGAATAACAAAAGAAATCACCAGCATGCGATAATCGCATAGGTGGGTTATTCCAACAGAATAATAAATAACGGAACGGTCATGCGTATAACGCGCAATAAATAAACGGATATTCCAATGAATAATAAATAATGGAACCTGCATCATGCGTAAACGATATTCCAAAGCAGGATATTCCAAATGTAATAATAAATAATGGAACCGGTCATGAATTTCAGAACGCACGCATGTGATATTCCAAATGTAATAATAAATAATAGAATAATGTAAGAATTTCATGCGTAAAGCGCATCGCATGATGTGATGTTCCAATGTAATAATAAAGAATGGAATAACAGAAGAATTTCATCATGTATGATGTACTTCGCATAGACAGGTTATTCCAACATAATGATAAAGAATAGAATAACAAAAGAATTTCACCAAGTATAGGGTAGTCCGCGTATACAGGTTATTCTAACAAAATAATAAAGAATGAAATAACAAAAGTTCTCTTCATGAATACAAAAGAAATAATACCCCTTACCTTAGAAGAAACTGGATATAGGAGTAGTGAAGTAGCAGAATACTTTTCTTCTTTCTCTCTATAGTTTCTCTCTCTAAAGTTTCAGTGAATTCGTAAGAAATAATGAAGGAATGAGCTTCTATTTATAGGAGAATGGACTGAATAATAACTAATTCATGAACGGTCCAAATTGATTTACTTTTAAACATACGATCCATATTAATTTACTATGCAGTATTAATAAAATATTCTAATAAAACAAAATCTTTTAAATAAAATATAATATATTCTATTTATAATCTAATAAAACGAATAACTTTATAAAAGTATATTCTTTTTATATAAAAAGATTTTACTATGCAAATACTATGCAGTACTATGCAAACACTATGCATAATAATAATATTATATATTCTATTTAAAGTATAATAAAACGAATAACTTTATAAAAGTATTCGCTTTTATAAAAAAATTTACTACGCAAAACTATGCAAACACTATGCAAAACACTATGCAAAATACTACGCATAATAAAATATTATATATTCTATTTATAGTCTAATAAAACGAATAACTTTATAAAAGTATTTTGTTTTTTATATAAAAGTTTTTCGTTTTATTACATTTATAATAATAATAAAACAAAACTTATCACCTTTATTATAATTCACAATATTAATCGACTGTGTTTGTTTCAGAAAGAGGGGGTTTTACAATAATGATTTCTCCCTATTGGCGCGCAATTAGGTGACCAAACCTCTCCTTGGCAAAACTTCTAGACATCGTTTATATTACAAATAATAATATTAATAACTTTGTTCTCTCAATTATTGATTTAATAATATATAAAATATCGACAATAATTGAATCAAATAACGTGAGATACTATGCAACAATTATTGTAGCAATAATTAAACAAAACTGAGTGACTTCTCACGTAAGCATTAACAATCAATATCGTGTGCTACTATGCAACCATGCATATCACTGTACTTTTATTACTGGGTAGTTCAACAATTTTAATGGTAAAACTTCCGCCGTTATTTTCATAAAAATATTTTTGTCGTTTTCTCATTCCGATAATAATTTCGTTGTGGGGTCCACCAATAATTGTGCCATCGTACGAATATTTCTCGACACAAAGAATATTCCCCGACCAATCGAATATAATATAATAACTTGCATACTTTGTAAAATTTATAAATATTACCCACAACTATAACATTATATCAAATCCACACCATAATATTCAAAAAAAATATTTTGAGAAAATTAATCTTTAT
Organism: Panax quinquefolius; assembly: GCA_020205615.1. Taxonomy (NCBI): domain Eukaryota; kingdom Viridiplantae; phylum Streptophyta; class Magnoliopsida; order Apiales; family Araliaceae; genus Panax; species Panax quinquefolius. The sequence continues at coordinate 58,414,137 of CM035154.1, read as the reverse complement.
TCACAAAATTTGGGGTCTCACAATCTCCCCTCCTTATGAAATTTCGCCCTCGAAATTTACGTACATACCGGTATGTCAAGAGATGAGGATGAGGACTTCACGATTCTAACTCTTGATGTATAACCTTTAAGCGTAGAATATGTTCCTTCTTATCCAAGATTTTAATAGGTACCTCTTCATACGTTAAATCTTCCGCTATTTCGTCCGGTTCTAACTCAATAATGTGGTTCGGTTCATCCACATATTTACGTAACATCAATACGTGAAAAAAAATGTTATGAACACGCGACATAATTGGCGGTAAGGCGAGTCTATAGGCCACAGTTCCTACTTGATCGAGGATTTTAAATGGGACAATTAAATCGAGGGTTAAGATTTCCTTTCTCCATCGACTCTTGCTTCTAGAATAACTCCCTCTTGAACCTTCTTCTTCACATTCATAAGCTTTGAGTCTATATCTTGAGTGGCTTTAACTTTATCGATTAAAGTCCTAGAGTCTCTAATCATCTTCATATTCGATATATGAAACGTAAGTTTCAGTTAATATTCACACTCGTAAATGCATACGATCTTCTACTCAACGCGTCAACTACCACGTTCGCTTTTCCCATGATGGTATTGCATGGTATTATCGTAATCTTCAACAGCTCGAGTCAACGTCTTTAGCGTATAATACGTTCATTTTGGTTGAAGAAATATTTAAGGGTTGAAGAAATGGGTTTTGTACTGGGGTCAATACAAAATTCGATTTCACGCTCTGGGGTAGGCCAAGAAGTTCTTTGAGAATACGTCAGGAAATTTATTAATAATAGAAATATTATTCAAAACTATGATCCTCATCCCAAGACTTGGATATCACGTTACATTGATACCTATCAACTTGCCACCATTATTCATGACGTCCCCTACGGATATTCTGGCTTCGGTGTATTCCAAGACTTGGAAGTCACCAGCGAAAGGCTTGGGGCTCTTTACTTATGGCTTGATATAACAGTGATTAACTTTAGTGGTTTGGTTGCTTGAATTCAGCATAACAAAGTTGGTTAGAATATAAAAGCTAACAACCTTATTTAAAAAAAGCATGATGAGTAGTTAACCAATCGATTCCTAAAATCACATCAAAGGCAAGTATTTTCAAAGAGATAAGATCGACAGGTAACGTGAAAGTGTTAATTTGAATCAAACAAGATTTATAAATAGTGGAGGTAACGAAGGTTTCTCTTAACGGAGTTTCAACAGATAAGTCAAAGTCTAATTTCTCCGGAGTCAAATTTAAACGTTGAGCGCAAGTAAGAGAGATAAAAGAATGGGTAGAACCCAGATCTAATAAGGTATAGACTTTTGAAAAATTTATAATTAACTAACCGGTGCTAAATTCATTCGGTTACTCGCTTTTTGAGAAGTCAAAAACGCGCTCTTCCGAAACCACCGACTTTGTTTGTTCAGATTCCGCCTTTGGTGCCACCGTCCCAAATTGGACTTGACTTTTGGTGCACGAAAAAATCGAGCTAGGTGACCTTCTCTTCCACAATTATAACATGCTTTGGATGACATCGCGTAGTTTGACCGATGTGTCCCTCCCTCCGCATTTGAATCATATGATAGGTGGTCGTTCTCCTTCCTTAACAACGGTTCTTTGGTGCCGACGTCTTTCCATTATTGTTGAATCTCTCTTCTTAAAATGTCCATTCTTATTGTTTTGGCCATGATTACCAATCAAGTGGTTACCATTTCTGGCATGTTTATTCCTCCACGCTTGTTGTCACCGCTTCGATGGTCGCTTCTCACCGGTATTATCATTTTGTGTAATTTCGCTATTTTTTGGTTGGGTTGACTCATTATCGCGCCCCAATAACTGAGCCCTATTAACAATGTCTGAATACAAACACAGTTTATGAGAGATAAGATATTGACGTATCTCGGGTTTCAAACCTCTTAAAAACATTCGCGTCATTCTCTCCTCATTATCAACCAAATGGGGCGCAAACCGGGACAACTCGACAAACTTGGCTTCGTACTGTGATACAGTTATGTTGTTTTGCTCCAACTTGATGAACTTTACCTCTTTCATGTGACGAATACTTTCGGGAAAGTACTTGCCGTTGAACAATTCTTGGAACTTCTCCCAAGTCATCTTCAGTGTGGCAGGTTGAGTACGCTTTATGATTCCCACCAAAGAATCGCCTCGCTTCTCGCTTTGCAACATGAAGGTGGCAAAGGGAACCTTTTGTTCCTTGGAGCATCCCAAGACATCAAATATCTTGCAGATCTGCTTTATCCATGTCTCCGCTTTAAGTGGTTTTGGCTCTCCAAAAAACTCTGGTGGTCCCAGTTCCTTGAATCGCTTAGCGATGACCGTCCGAGAGTTGCAGCTTTTTCCACCGTATTTTGGACAGAGCCGCTCTTACTCGATGTCGCATGAATCAGATAAAGCCTCCGAACATTCCATCGCTCATCATTTGGTCGTTGTTGTTGTTTGCATGAGGATTGTCGCCTTTTCTGCATGCACATTATCTCGATTATTGATTTGTGGAGACTCAACGGTCTCATGTGCTCCATTAATATTCTCAACATTCTCGGATGTCATTTTCAAACACCGCCACAAAACAAGGGTTAATTAATATATCACATATTATCCCTATACTATACTCTAACCGACCAATTAAATATCAAATAAACTTAAGTAGGTCATATACAAATAAAGAATTTCGCTCTCCCTCCTAGTTCTTATCTCACATCTCACCAGGATCATATCCCTAAGCTTTGATATTAACTATGATGCCCCAAAATAGGTATACATCACCTATTCTCGAAAGTCGCCAAATACATGGATATGTAAATACAAATACAATCTTAAATATACAATATATGAGACTGTGAGTTTTAATACAAATATTGTCTTCTGCATAAAGATTCAAACTCAAAATAAGTCCTCAATACATTTATTAACACACTATTTCATAGTAATAGTGAGGACTACTAATGCTATCATCCGACCGTCACCCGTTCCCGACTAGTCCTCGCTACGTTCTCATTTCAAGAGAACAATGAAAGTAAAAGGGTGAGCTCAACTAGCCCAAGAAGAAATATTATGACTAAGATAATGCGTAATAAATTATCGTTAGCCTTCAATAGATATTAAACCGATACAATATAACAAACATCAAGTTTAACTCAGCAATGGAATAAGTAATCCATTAAAAGAGTCAAGTAGAGAATAAAATCTACTATCTTCTATGATTTAAAAGGTTTTCATCACTTTTATCATTTCGAGATTCAATTTTAATAAATAATCCACATCATCCCCTCGCACTACTACCAAGGATATTCATTAGTATCACAACCACAAATTATCCATGCATCACGGGCCAAGGATATTCATGTATTTATCAATGGTCATGATCATGCCAACAATCGTCCATCAATGCACTACGGGCCAATGAGAACTTTTACCACATCATTTGTAACATTACTACTCATGATTATACCGAATAATCCTCGGTCATAATCATACCAAGTCCATCTATACACTATGTGCCACACGGATGACTTTCAACATAATATAAACATGAGAATGATGACAATGATATAAGAATTTAATAAAACAAGTTCAAGAATTAATTTATCCAGAACCAATAATGTCCAAATTGTCAACACGATATCGCTTTGTGGAGTAAAATTCAAGAATGCTCGTAAGAATATTTCCATGAAAAGATATGGATGAAGCGCAAATATCAAAGATATTCCACTAATTTCATGGAGTATAAAAGCCAAAACTTTAACCAACCGAGTATAATAAAGAAAGAATAACAAAAAAAAATCACCGTGCATGCGATAGACCGCGCATGCATAAAGTTATTCCAATGTAATAATAAATAACGGAACCGTGTCATGCGAACGTAACGCACATGCATGTGATATTCCAATGTAATAATAAATAATGGAACCAGTCATGCAGAACGCAAAGATGGATATTCCAATGTAATAATAAATAATGGAACCAGTTATGCGTAACGAACGCACAAAATGATGTTCCAATATTAATAATAAATAAATAAATAATAGAACCGGTCATGTCATGCAGTAAACGCATGTGATGTGATATTCCAACAGTAATAATAAAGAATGGAATAAAGAAGAATTTCATCATATGATGTATATTTCACATCATAGATAAAAGTTATTCCAACATAATGATAAAGAATAGAATAATGTAAGAATTTTACCAAGTATAGGTAGTCACATGATACAAAGTTATTCCAATGTAATAATAAAGAATGGAATAATGTAAGTTCTCTTCATGAATACAAAAGAAATAATACCCCTTACCTTAGAAGAAATTGGATATAGGAGTAGTGAAGTAAGAAGAATACTTTTTTCTTCTCTCTCTATAGTTTCTCTCTAGTTTAGAGTTTCAAGTGAATTCGTAAGAAATAATGAAGGAATGAGCTTCTATTTATAGGAGAATGGACCTGAATAGTAATTAATTCATGAAACGATCCGTATTGATTTACTTTTAAACGGACGATCCATATTAATTTACTATGCAAAGATTAATAAAATATTCTAATAAAACAAAATCTTTTAAATAAAATATAATATATTCTATTTATAATCTAATAAAATGAATAACTTTTTATAAAAGTATTCTTTTTTTATATAAAAAGATTTTACTATGCAAATACTACGCAGTACTATGCAAACACTATGCATAATATAATATTATATATTCTATTTATAGTCTAATAAAACGAATAACTTTATAAAAGTATTACATTTTATATAAAAGATTTTACTACGCAAATACTATATAGCACTATGCAAACACTATGCATAATAGAATATTATATATTCTATTTATAGTCTAATAAAACGAATAACTTTATAAAAGTATTCTATTTTATATAAAAGTTTTCATTTTATTACATTTATAATAATAATAAAACAAAACTTATCACCTTTATTATAATTCAAAATATTAATCAACTGTGTTGTTCCTGTGAAGAGAGGGGCTTTCCAATAAGGATTTCTCCCTATCACGCGTGCAATTAGGTGACCAAACCTCTCCTCGCGTAACTTCTGACATCGTTAATATTGCAAATAATAATATTAATAACTTTGTTATCTCAATTATTGATTTAATAATATATAAAATATCGACAATAATTGAATCAAATAACGTGAGATACTATGCAACAATTACTGTAGCAATAATTGAACAAAACTGAGTGACTTCTCACGTAAGCATCAATAATCAATACCGTGTGCTACTATAAAATCACGCGTATTACTGTACTTTTACTACTGGGTAGTTCAACAGTTTTAACGGTAAAACTTCCGCCGTTATTTTCATAAAAATATTTTTGTCGTTTTCTCATTCCGACAATAATTTCATTGTGGGGTCCACCAATGATTGTGCCGTCGTACAAATATTCCCCGACACAAAGAATATTCCCCGACCAATCGAATATAATATAACAACGTGCATACTTTGAAAAATTTATAAATATTACCCACAACTATAACATTATATCAAATCCACACCATAATATTCAAAAAAAATATTTTGAGAAAATTAATCTTTATTCACAAAATTTGGGGTCTCACAATAACTAAAAATTTGAGGTCCGCTACTATTAGTAGCGAACAACAAGTTACCTCCACTACTAATAGTAGTAGACAACGATACTATTTTCAATGACATCTGCTACTATTAGTAGCGGACGTAACCCGTTGTCTGCTAATATAAGTAGTGGACTTGGATTCTAATATCGGTCGTTAGTACGCTAACGATAGTGCTTACCCATTTTTGATTCATAGCAAGTACTTGATATGGATCATTCCTCTCTCTCTCTCTATATATATATATATACACACACGGTTCCATTTTCCAGTGAATCATAGGGAGCGAACAAAAAATGAATCGGCTACAGCGATGATTTTTTTCGTCGTTATAGCATACAAAGCCAACTACATAGCTATGACGATGGTTCGAACCATAGCTATATCTCAAAAAATTGTCGCTATATCCGATTCGTTTTTGGTTCATTTTGTTTGATTCGCTAGAAAGGGACCAGATATATATATATATATATATATATATATATATATATATATATATATATATATATATATGGGGACCGATCCATATCAATGTTGTCAACTTAAGGATATCCTTATAACACGACCCTCCATCCGAAGATCGAACGGTTAATAGGACCCCCGTCCGTAGTTTAGTTTTCAGTATTCCGTAATTTAATACTGCGGACGGGACAGATGACCAAAATACTTCTCCTAGTAAAAGTCCCTCGTCCGCAGTATTAAACTACAAGCGCTAGGTATGGCCTAAATTGAAAGTTTCTATAGTTTTCTCCAAATCAAGATGGACCTATCACTATAATATGGACTAAATATTACTATCCCATTTGCTTATACCATTTCCAAAAGTGGATTTTATGATGGATCCTATCGCTAATATGGAATTTCTATTGGAAGATATTCAGTCAATTACTATTGTGCCATCTGCTCATATTCGGCTTCGGCATCCGCAAATCTAAACTCTCTTCGGCCACCAAAACTAAACTCTATCATCAGATGGCAGTATCCAATTTCTTGGTAAACCCATCAGCACAACACGTTCGGCGCTCCCATTGACAATTTTTTGTGGTCTATGGTTGGCAGAGGAGAATAATATCTTGGTTTGGAGAAAACTAAAGAAATTTTGAATTTGGGCCATACCTAACGCTCACAGATTAATACTGTGGACGACACTTATTTAAAAAGCGACGTCGTTTCCCAATTGGCCAAGAGTTCACAGTTTAATACTGTAAACGAGGGACTTTTACAAGGAGTGGTATTTTGGTCATCTGCCCGTCCGCAGTATTAAATTACGGACGAGTACTCTATTAACCATTCGATCTATGGATGGATGATCACAATGTGTTGTAAGGATAACCTTAAATTGACAACGTTGTCAATGGATCAGTTCCATATATATATATATTAAAAATGGGAAATGATCTATAACATGTATTTGCTATAGATTAAAAATGGGCAAATATCATCTTTACCTTTCATTACATTTATGAACTGTTAAGATTTAAAAATCAAATTCGCCATTCGCTATTATAACTAGCGGACTGGAATGATATAATATAATGACCATTATACGCCCAATTTACAATAAGTCAAGACCAAGGAGATCTATACCAACCATCAAAGCTGCTTCAAAATCAAATACATTCACCTGCTTCAAAATCAAATACATCCAAATGAGCCATAGGCAAACGAACCTAGGAGATCTATACCAACCACATGTACATATTAAAGGATGAAGCATTTCAAGTCATCAATTTCCCAAGAATACATCTACCTTTTGATTTGCAGAAGTCGACAAAAACTTCACACAAACGAGAGGTTTCACATTAGCCAATGCGAGTGTAGTTGTCGGGATTCCCTACAAGGACTCACCTTCCAATCACCACCACTACCGATCATGCAATATTTATATTATCTCTCCTCTTTCTCTATCTTACTCTTTTCGCTGTCAACTACCATCAAACACCGCCGGGCAGCAAATTCGTTTTGGAACAAATTTATGGGGAAAAGATTAAATAAAAAAAAATCCCAAATCACATACCCACCTCATTTTTGAACAAATACATGAAGTAAAATTTCCATACCCAAAAAGACATGACATCTTTGTGGCTAAAGAGGTAGATCGAAGACCATGTACTTCATCGTTGTTCGAAGAAAGAGGAGGAGGATTGGATATTACTTGTATACACATCTCTTGGTTAAACACCTGTTCAGAGATATATAAATTGATATGCATATGTTATAATTTATGAAGGGATAAATAAATCAATCAACTTGTGCTTCATGATTATATGAATGGTTTTAGGGGGAGCCATATATTTAGGGGGAGTTATATATTGTAAGTTGTCATCATCAAAAGGGGGAGAATTTTGGTTTATATGTTATTGGTTTTAATGATGACAAGTTGCTTTGTAGAGTTATATATTATCATCATCAAAAAGGGGGAGAATGTTGATTTATGAGTTTTTATTTTAATGATGACAACATATATTTTGTTTGGAGATACTTTGTGATTTTTAGGTTATGGACTAATTATGCATTTATCAAGATTTCAAGTCTTTATGAAGAAATGTTGTTTAGAGCCACCACATGGTTATGTCCCTTGGAACTCACCTAACTAATCTGTGACGCCCCCAAAATAGGTCCAATCCATCCAACCTATTCTGAGTCGTCAAATACATGGTACAAAAAACAACTACAACTTTATTACTACAATTATCGTGCAAAATACAACAACACATATGTTGTGAGTTTTGATACAAATATATATACCAACTGTAACTCTTGACACCAACTTGGATAGCACGTCACAATGGCACCTTATATAAAGGTACAATCAAAAACTATTTTAGAAATTAAAATCTTTGGGAAGTGCTCAAGGAAACCTTTGTACATGGGAGGCCATGCGTCTTGGTTATGATAGATATCATATGTCCATAGAATTATCCTTGGTTGACCTAATAGACCCCAAAGAAAAATGAGAAGATTACTATCATGTTCTTTCCAATGGTGAGTCTTCTCTTGACATATAACTATCTCCACTGTCTGCAATTGAAAATTATATTTCAACCAAACTCGAAGATCATATAGGTAGTGCTCAGTAGATATACTCAAGAAGTGGATGTGCACAACCACGTCTTTATGATAACACAAGGTTGTATGTCATTAGACATCTTGTATGATAGTGGCAAAACACCCTTCCAAAGTTGTGTTCACCTCACCTTATTCGGTTCACCAAAATTAAATATCAAATGACGTATACAATACAAACACACTTATCTAAAGTTCTCAATAAAATTATTTTCATACTATTTAGGAGAACCTCAACATGACTATAGACCACCGCTCTACATTCCCTCGTTATCCCCGCTTCAACCCGCAAGAACTCTTATTACCTGCAAGGAATTGTGAAGCAAAAGGGTGAGCACAATTAGCTCAGTAAAGAATATTATGACTAAAGATAATTAAATTATCAATAGCCTTCATCAGTAATAAATCAGAGATTTAGAACATATGGTAAATGATAAAACTTTTCAACCATAGTTGTAGCGGAACGAGCAATCCATTAGAAGAGTCAAATAGACCATAAAGTCTATTATCATCTCCATGTTAAAAGTCCACCAACAATGTTTTATCCTTGTAACATCAATCAACAGTTCATGTCCACAATCATATGAAAAACTCATAATCATAGTTGTGGTTCTAAATTCTTCTTCTCATCTAGGACGAAGATAATTTACATCACCTGTCTTTATCTGAAACATCAAAGATCATGGTTATACCAAATCACAGTTCCTGTTCATAATCATACTAATAAGTTCATCTTTGCACTACAGGCCAAAGATATTCATTAAAAGTTCATCTTTGCACTACAGGCCAAAGATATTCAACAATAGGCCATCTTTGCACTACATGGTAAAAGATATTCAACAACAGGTCATCTTTGCACTACGTGCCAAAGATATTCATCAATAATTCATCTTTGCACTACAGGCCAAAGATATTAATATCTCAAAGAAATACATAATCATTTCAGAATTTATATAAATCATAATTATAACCATGTTGATCAATTCACCTTTGCACTTAAGCTAAAAATATTCAATTGTAAATTCAATGGTCATGATCATACTAGTCAACGATTCAACTTTTTCAGACCATCGCCAAAGAGAACCCATAGTCACGATCATACCAATAATCTACCCATCTTTACACTCAAGTCAAAGAGAAATTTCTTCACCAGGATTATAAAAATGTTATATATGATAATAAAAACAATATGATCAAAACGTGGATTTAATTTTAAGAGTAAGATTCATAAATCAACGATAATTTGGTCAGAAAAAGAAACCAATTTTATCGTGAATAGTACCCCGTGAATAGTAACTCGTATTCGTAGATAGTATCGTATACGTGAATAGTAACCCCAACACGAAAAGATAAAGTTTCACAATAAAATCCATATCAATATTTATAACACCTTAATCCAAATGTTATAAATCACTTAATAATCTCATAATCTAATATTATTAATATTACAATAATATTTTAATCATTTCTTAAACTTATAAACAATTTATTTTAATTGTTTACACTTTACTAATTAATGCATTTAATCATCCTAAAATGCCAAACTCATAAGATTTCATCACCAATAACCAAAGCCCTCATCAAAAATCTGCATATACCTTATATAGGATTCTCAAGCCATAAAATCCTATTTTCCAATTTTCTTACTTCACATAACATATTTAATTCTTTTACTCATAACTAGTCCATTTTCATGAAAAATACCAAATCAGTACAAACAAATTTTCTTTTCTGGAATTTAGCAGAATATAGTCACATATTGAACATATATTTTTCTTGGAATTTTTAAAATTCATTTACTATTTTTCACATGGCCAAAACCGCTGAATATTTAGACATTTATCATAAACTGTACTTTTGTCCAAAAATTTTGAAATTTATAGGGTATACCGATGTTATATAGATGTACTCCCAATAAAAATTTCACCAATTTTGGAGTTAACTACAAGGAGTTATAAGGGTTTACTTTTAAAATAGTCTTTTTTCATAAAATTCATAACTCCTAATCTATACATCCAAAAATCGCCATTTTTGGACACAATCTAGAAAGCTTATCAAATTATCATTTCAAATTTTTCCAGAATTTTTGAAGGTCGAAAAAATTACGAAACATGAAAAACATAATAACCCTTACAATCCCTTACCTCAAAAGAGCAGTATTTCTGACTGAAATATCGGATACAAAGCCGAAGGAAACTTGCACTGAATAGCAACTCTCAAAGTATCTAAATACTCACAAAAATACGCTCGATAATATAGAGAGAGAAAACTTATGTTTCTGGTGTGATTTTCAATTCTAACTTAAGCACCTATTTATAGGAAAATGCTAGAACGCCGAAGGAGATTAAATAATAAAATATTATTATTATTTTTTCCAATCTTACGCACACCTTTGAACACTTACCATCCCACCACATTTGAACAATTAATTGAGCACATGTTTTCTACACCAACCAAAAGTGGGTCCCACCTAATTTTAATAAAAATCATTTTATTTTTCAAAACTTTAGTAACTCATAATAAATAGCCCCTTTATCAGAAAAATATGAATTTTATGTCCATTCCATATGAAATCGAATTCTCTACAACTTTGTAGCTTTAAGTTTTTCCAAATTCTAGACAGAAAATATCCAAAATTCACAAACGGACGATTTTCAACACCTTTTAAAATTCATAACAAATCATACGATAATATTTAACGGTTTAAAATTTGTGGACATATACTCAATTTATATATGTATAACATATCCAAAAATCACAACGATCCAAAGGTCGGATTAAAATTATAACTCACGCAATAGAGCTTTAAGAACACTAATTTGATTTTTAATGCATCCATTCCGACAAATTACTGATAAAACACCTCAACACTAATTCCTTCATTTACAACTACATAAAATATATCCATCATTTATATCGACATAAATTAAATATTTCCTTATCATATAAATTAATAAATAATTATTCACAAATAATATTACAGAATCACAATAATGACAACCAGGCCGTTCCCAGGAAATAGGGGGCTTTCCGATAAGGATTTCTCCTTACTGGCACGCAATTACGTGACCAAACCTCTCCTTGACAGAACTTTCTAGACATTGCCAATAATATTATCTAATAATATTATTCAAATAATATGAATTATTGATATGATAATGAGAAATAATGTGCAGTAACAATTATTGAAACAACAATAATATAAAATATCAACGCTGCAATTATTGAAACAATAAAATAAAATATTGAATAGTAATTACCGTAACAATTATTGAGAAAGTGTCTTCTTACGTAAGAATCAATAATTCAAAAATCATGCGATAATAGGTAGTGTGGTACTACGCAACCACACGACATCGTATTTTAACCACCAGATATTCAACAAAGTGTTAATTCAGTAACAATTACGCCGTTATTTATAAAAACTCAAACTTGTCGTTTTCTTCATCCGATAGTTATTCTGTTATGGGGCCCACAAATGGCTGCACCGTCGTACGAATATTCTCCGACAGCAAGAATATTCCACGACCAAATGAATATTCCCCGATAACAATAAGTATTTTATAGCCACTTGCGTATTTTGTAAACTTTACATATATCACCCTTAACTTTAACTTTTTTATCAATTTAACCATTTATTGAATAATAATTATAAAAAATTGAATACTTCTATTTCATAAAATTTGGGGTCTTACATAATCAAATGTAAGGATTTCTAGCTTGATTAATTCATTTCAAGGCAATTTTAATTTTTCTGGAAATTATTTTATAAAAGAAGGTTTCATGTGCTTAAAATTTAAATCCTTTAAAGAGATATTTTTGGAAGCCAAATTAATTCAGTTTTATTTCCTATTTCAAAGAGCTGAAAATTCAAATTCAAAAATTGGAAATAGATTTTGGAAACTAAATTAATTAAGATATTAATCAGCCATGTTTCAAGATCTTATCCATTTGATCTAGTTATTGACAATTTCCTTTATTCAAAGTGGTAATTCTACTATGTTGATTTATGAGTTTTTATTTTAATCACACAACATATATTTTGTATGGAGATATTTTGTGATTTTCAGGTTATGGACTAATTATGCATGTATTAAGATTTCAAGTGAGTCTTCATGAAGAAATGTTGTTTAGAGCCGCCACATGGTTAGGTCCTTAGAATCTCACCTAGGAAATCAAATGTCAGGATTTCTAGCTTGATTAATTAATTTTAAGGTAATATAATATTCCTGGAAATTATTTTATAAAAGAAGGTTTCGTGTGCTTAAAATTCAAATCCTTTAAAGAGTTATTTTTAGAAGCCAAATTAATTTAGTTTTATTTCCTATTTCAAAGATCTGAAAATTTAAATTCAAAAGTTGGAAATAGATCTTGGAAACCAAATCAATTGAGATATTAATCAGCCATATTTCAAGATCTTATCCATTTGATCTAGTTATTGACAATTTCTTTTATTCAAAGCGGTGATTCTACTGGGATATTAATTCCTTATTTATAGCTGCTGAGTTTGCTAAGATACTATGCCTTTATTTTAAGCTACCTTTATTCAAGCTGTTTATTCAAATTCAAAATCTATTTCTTTAACAACTTGATTTCATATTCAGTTGGGATTGCTGATTCTCTGAGATATGATTTTTCCTTCCAGCGTGTATTTTGCTTTTGAGCTGTTGCTACTCCAATTTATATATATACATCTTTTTGGCTAAAGCTTAAAAAAATAACGAAGTAAGAAATACACATAGCTTTAAAGAAAAAGTTTCTAACAAATTACTCTTGTCTTATTATTAATTTCTTGTGCTAGAAATTCATAGATATATTGTAATCATATTCGTTCTTAATTAAAACAAGTATACAAGCCTATTGTGGTTTGTAGTTTGATCTAGTGGTGGATAGGCCTTATAAAAGAAGCTCTAAGGTTGCAGTGGTGCAAGCGGTTGTAGAGGTGCAAAAGGTTGCAGTTATGCAAAGGGGTCAGTGGTGTCCAACAGTGTTCAGAGCTTCTTTGTAATAGGGACTATTTGTAATTGATTAAATATTAAAGTTAATAAAAGAGTCTTCAATACCAATTAGTATTGGATATGGATTAAGCCATTATAGGTTAAGGGTAGAACTACATAAAAAATATTGGTGTTCTTAATTATTTACTGTTTACTTTGTTTGCATTGTTACAATTTGTACTTTTAAAAGAAGTTACGGTTTAAGTGGTTCTATAAATAAGTTAATAGGTTCTGTATATCAGGATTAACACTTAAACAGACAGGTGATAACATGTTTGGATAGTTCAATTAGAAAAAATAAATTAAAAAGTTGTCATTGTAGTTTACTGTTAGCATAAACACTTATTCGCCCCCTCTAGGTGTGCATACACTTCTGAATTTCATTTGTTATCAGAGCTTTAGCTCTACTAACGTGTGTCTTTGCAGACCGTAGGGTAAGATTCTAATGGCATATCTTAATTTTCATGAGGGGCAGTCCACTAGCTGACCTCCATTATTGATGGGCAGTGAGAATTTCAATTTTTAGAAGTTCAGGATGAAGATATATCTTAACAAAGACCCATGGGAATGGTGGGTTTTTAACATTGTGTTAGTTCCTGGAGGCACATAATAGATCTAGAAGGGGGGTTGAATAGATCCTTTTAAAACTTTTCTTTGTTTTCTTTCATCTTGTTAAGTGATTAACAGATAATGAATAGAGGAATCAATTCATGCACAACAGAATAGATTAAGATACCCTTGAGAAATATAACATTAAACACAGTTCTAATGTAGAGTTAATTACAAGCAGATATAGTAGTTATAGTGTTGAATGTAAATAACATAAAATAAGTGACACCAGAGGTTTTAAGTGGTTTAGAGACTGAATGCTCCTAATCCACTTTTTTGCTTCAACAAGCAGGGATTCCACTAAGGATTTGATCAATTCTAAATCACTAAGATTCCTTCAAGACCATCAGTCTTGGAACTCTAGTTCACTAAGAACTCTTTAAGACCAACAACCTTGGAAACTGTAGACTAAGTCCAACAAACTTAGAATATCTTGTACCCTCCGGTACTCAGCAAGTCTAGCAGACTTGACTTTGATTTAGTCACGAAGACAAGGACCCTACAGGTCTTATTTGCTTGGTTGTTTGTTGTTGTTGAGTTGCTAAGATGACGTTTAGCTTGTTCTTCTTCTGGTTCTTAGCAGCTTCTTGTGATCATTGGGCATTCAACATTGATGCTTGATCACATCCTCAGGACTGCTAAGATGTACGTTCAGTTTGACACCTTGTTGGTACTTAACAGTTCTGTCTCATCCTTTGGTGTTGCTACTCTTTGTTGTTGATGTTTGTCTTCATTTGATGTTCAGTATTGTGCACCATCACCATTGAGGTACTGCTAAGTCTTTTCATATCACCTTGACTTCTTTGAGCACTTAGCAGTCCTTGAACACTGATTGTCTTGTGCACAAAATTAGTTCTTAATCTTCTTCTCTTCAGCTCAGTGTGCTCATGATGAGACATAGAATGGCTTAATATTTAACTTTCTGATCTGCCATTCAGGTTGTTGCCTTCTTGACCTTCCGGCTCTTAGTACAGATGCCATTTTGTTGTCATACTCTTTTGTGTGGAGTGAAGTTTAATCATTACAGTACTCTCATCAATTATGCTTCACTCTACTGTAGTGGTCTCATTCACATAAAGACCTTTTCTCTGCTATGCCCTATATGATTTGCATCTCCTTAAGTCAACAACCTTTATCTTTTCTAAAGCTTTGACTATTTGTAGATTCATTTGTTATCTTCCAGTTAGAATATACCCGTTGGAGTTCTTCTATTAACGAGCCACCCTTTTAATCTCTGCTAGTGAAGTAGCCTTTGAAATGTCTTAGTCAAAGATATCCATTGTAGCCATTAATGCTCCAGACATTTCTGAGCACTGATGTAGACATGTCAGGTTAATGTGACAACTCCTTTTTGACTTTCCTGACACATCAGTTTGCTTTATCACCTAACACTTCATAGACGTTACTTTCAGCAGGTTAGCAGGTAGTCACCTTTTTCTCTTATTTCCTTGATTCTCATCAAGGGTGCTTGGAAAGAATAGCGGGATTCCCAATTCACAACATTCAAATGTCAGTCTTCTTAGCTTGGACTTTGTCATTCCTCAGATGAATGCCCTTTACGATTTTGACCTTTATGAACTCTACGAGTGCTAAATCGTAGGGTGATTTGACCTTGACACCTCTTATGAATTCGAGAGTGTTCAAAGTTGTGCCATCTTGAACCTTGCCTTTCACAGTCTATTCTACGATCGTGCTTGATTCAGCCTGAACAAATAGAACACTACGATTTCTCTTAAGTACTGATAGACTACGATCTTTTACTTGCTTGTATTGTTGACTCTACGTTTCCGAGAGCAGACTACGATTCTTGATTTGGCTCGACAGGCATTTGGACCAACTCTACGTTTCTGAGTGAGGCCCTCTAAAGCAGACTACGATTTTGTAACAACTTTCTTGACACTCTACGATTCTGCCTTGGCTTCTGCAATCTCTTTTGGTTCGTTATACTCAGCTTTCATAACATTCTGCCTTTTGATCTCTTGATCATACTTTATGATAAAGCTGAGCATTGACATCTTCCATGTTTGTCCTTTGCTCTATGACAAGTCTACTATAATCTCTGTATTTCCTTCATCAGGCTCTGCTTCTCTTTGGTGAGAACTGCAATCGTAGTTTTCTTTTTATCAATTTTGGAGATTCCTTCTGACTGGATTTTTACTTCTCTATTAAT
Source organism: Panax quinquefolius (assembly GCA_020205615.1). Classification (NCBI taxonomy): domain Eukaryota; kingdom Viridiplantae; phylum Streptophyta; class Magnoliopsida; order Apiales; family Araliaceae; genus Panax; species Panax quinquefolius. Next base: position 58,397,673 of record CM035154.1, on the reverse strand, counting down.
CCTCTTGTTTGTGCTTTGATCTTGCATATCATTAAGAGAATGCTTTCTAAACGACTTCAAGTAGGCTGCATTCTTAAGCTTGACTGTTCTTATCTGAGAAATCGATCTATGCATTAGACTTCGTGTTTGCTTCTATAGAGAATCGTAGAGTTCTTATATGATTATGTCTTGGCTATATAAGCATCTCGCTGTCTATGACATTGGCTCTGGTTCTGGAAACTGTGATCCTGATGGGTGACATGCAGACTTCACGATTCAGAGTTAAGTCTACGATTCTAGCATGACAGGTGTCCGACAGACATCTTCTTCGATTCCAAGTGCAGACTACGATTCTGCTTTACTTTCTTGATAGGCTAACATGACTTTTATAGAGCTCTACGATCAGATATGCCTATCTATTATATTTCAAAATAGATCAACCTAACAGTTTTGATCTTTTCTTCTATACATTCATTTACAGAATGATAAACATTAAGCATGGATCAACTAACAATTTTGACCATATCAATCTAAGTCCTTGTCCATATTATCTATCCTCTATTAAGGACTTTACAACTTTTATCAATGCAGACATATATGCATATTCATTCATTTACTTTATCATCTTCATCATCAAATTATACGTATAAAGGAATAACATTCACATGCATATTCTTAACAATCTCCCCCTATTTGATGATGACAAAAATACTGAATGCATATGTATGAGATGAATGAATCTTAAGATATAATGAGCTGTTGTATTTCTAGAACAGGTAATATGAATGATATATTAAAAAGCATTTGTTTACAGATGAATAGCAAACCTAAATTCTGGATCCAAGGTTAATTATTACATTTAGAGATATTTAGAGATGTACCTTCTTCTTCATGTGTGTCTTTTATTTGTGTCTCCTAGATCTTCTATCTGTTGATGCTACTCATCTACTTGATTTTCTAGTTCCTGCTCCCCATGATATGGTGAGTCCTCTTCTTCTTGCTTTGTAGTTTATTTTTCCTGCTTCTCTTTTTGGATCCTCTTCTTTGTCTTCATTCGATTCTTCTTATGTCCCTTTGAGTGACTTCTCTTTTTCTCCCCCTTTTTGTCATCAATCACTTGAGAGAGATGCTGGACATTTGACATAAGCTACTCAAGTAGGTAGGATGAATTTCCAACTTCAATCTTTAGCTCCTGCTGGCTGAGCTCTAGTTGTAGAGAAAGAGACTGATTCGGGGTATCTATTTTCTTGGAGAGAGACACAATATATTCTTCATTTTTCTTTTAAAGTAACAGGGCTTCTTTCCTTTGTTGCTCAATTGATTCCAAATAAATCCTATCTCTCTGATGAAGCTTATTAGATATATCAGAAATGATTGCTTGAAGCTTCTTGTGGAACTCATTGTCATTTCCTTCTGACAGGCCCTTTGCTTCCTTGGTAATATAGGAAAATTTCTCAGCTATTTCCTCAGAGTTTTTTAATAACTCAGAGTTTTGAGAGCTTTGGGCATTTTGTTTGAGTTTCTCACTTTGGTAGATGTTTTTAAAGGCAGTGAAAATGTCGAAGAAATCATTGTTGGATGAAGAGGGGATATCAGATGGTATACTGAGATTGAGACATGGAGTACTAAGAGTGGTGTTTGATGAGTGGGTAACAGAATGAGCTTGAACATTTTCAATCGCAGAGCATGAGACCTCTGCGATTGAGGGCTTTGGTGTGACCTTTCAGCTATCTAAATTTTCTAATAGATAGAAAGGAATGTAGATGTTACCAGCATGACGATAAACTTTGAAATGAGGGACGATCTTGATTAGTTTGGTGTGAAATGTCTTGATTCTTGGAAAGTTTTGAGAGACCAGCTCCAAATTTGGAAAGTATGAATAACACTAGCTGATGTAACTTACATCTCCATCAGCATAAGCCTTTAGCCAGGGCATCCATGGATAAAACCATTTTATTAGATGATTATCAGGATTGTACAGTATCGTAGTACAATCTAAATCCATATCATGAAAATTGTTGAGAAATTCTTCTATAGTCATTGTCACTACTTTGAGGCATTCATTCCCATGATCTATCCATTGCTGGGGATGGAATGTGATAATCTGCTAATTCTTGATCTGCTGAGCTGAAGTCTGTCTCTATTTCTTTATTTTTTGATTTAGATCTTGAATCGTGCATAGTCATTTCAACTGATTCATCAGTGGATCCTTCCACCTGATTTTTATCACTTGTTCCTTCTTTAGTATCCTTCTTAGAGCTGTCTGACTCATCAGTCCTTCCCTCTTCTATTTCATTTTCTTCACCTTCTTCTTCCACAGGTTTATTTGGATTTACATTCCTTTCACTTTCACTGCTGGAGCTGTCAGAAATCGTCCTCTTTTTGCCTGTCATGTCTTTTTCCATAGACTCAGATTTGTCATCTTCATCACTATCACTGAGATCAATTACTTTTGAAACAAAGCCTCCTTCTTTCTTCTGATTTGTTCTTTGAAGTATTCTGTTACTCTTTCTCCTCCTTGGGGGTGTAACAGTTAATGCTTTTTCCTTTCCTGATTCATATCTCTTTTTGTTAGTGGAGAGATTGCTTGGTGGAACCTCTGTAGACTTCTTCACGACCTTAGCTTTCTTCTTGGTTGGCTTTGCTAGAGTGGCCACTAAGGGTGCAGAGTCATCAGATTGAGATGACTCGCTTTCCACTACTCTTGCTTTCCTCTTCATTGCAGTGACCTTATTGCTGTTGCCAGATGTCTTTAGTCTTTTATTCTCCATGGGATATTTCTTCCAGTTTTCAAACAACTGTGGAGACATCACTTTATGAACATTTAGGGGTTCTCCCTCATCATCCCTTATCTTACTCTTCAGTTTCTTCTTCAGTATAATGCTCAAGAGTCTTACATGAAAAACCTTTGTGAGGGGTTTATCTGTAGACTTCTTCATCTCAACTTTCTCCAGCCATTTGGACAACCAATCAATTAGAAGGGCTCCAAAATTCATCTACAGTTTCATGACAATTACAGTTATGATTCTCAGTTACAGATCACTAACGATATCGTGTGCAGTATCTTTGTATAAGATACCTTTTTCAGCAATTTCAGCTAGGAACTCAAACTCCTCAGGAAACTCTTTCTTCTTTATGTCTTAAGATATACATTTCTTTTATAGCGCATTAACCTCTTGCCTTCTTCAATGTTGACCTCCTCGAGATTCATTAGACCTTGGTCAGGAAACCCTAGGCATTGGTTGATGTTTGATGCTCTTATCTTCAGACTTACTCCCTTGACCCTTGTGGATAGAAGCCCAAAGTCTACCGTAGCATTTGAGTAGAATTCCTTCACTAATTCAGTATAGACTGGAGTGTTGGCTTCCAAACATTCTGAAAGCCCAACATTCTTTACTAGCTCAAGAATATCCTTGAAATTCTTTTTTGATCTATCAAACTTCTTAGTACCGAGTTGGATTCCAGTTATAACACGCTAATCTTCCCTTTTAAGGATTCGAAGTGTATGGGTATTCGATCTCAAGAATCTTACAAGAGTTATTTGAAGGCGATTTGGGCGTAGCTCGAGGTTTGATGGATTTTGTCTTTGAAGAGGATTTTAGGGTTTGAAAAAGGGAGGGAGAGGAAGTCGATAGTCTTTGATAACTTTTTGGAGGTTTTTAAATTTGTCTTTATGATAGTTCCTTCTGACTCTGCAAAAGTTGTGACGTGCCAAAGGGCCATTGGTTGCACGATGCCCAATAAGAAACTGTAACTCCCTATAAACTGATTAGTTTTTCAATTTTGTTTTTTCTTTTAAGAAAAAGAGTATTATTGACGTAGGTTGACTATTGACTTCTTCAGTACGTAGAGTAGATTGATGATATAGCTATAGTCTCTATGCTTTTCTTTGTCAACTCAACGATCGTCTTCTTAGACTATGCTTCAGTGAATGATTAATCATTAATCCCCAGCTTGGAGTTGCATGGTCATCAACAAGCTTGGTTTCTTCTAAAGGATTTTTTATGCATGTACTCCATATGAGTTCTTGTGATACATTTTATTTCAGCTCTCCTTATGGGTTAAGGAAGCTCAGAAAGGGCCAACCTCTTAGACTTAAACTAAGGATTAGGTTTGTCTCTTAGGTGCTTATCAGAAGAAAGACTGTATGTATTTGGTGGTAAGAATGTCATCATGACATGCCTTTTTGCCAGAATTTGTTCACCATCATTGGATATACTTGATATTTGCATTTTTCAGTGGAAGAGGGTGAAGTACTTTAAGCTATTTCACTTGTATGATCAGGAGAGTGAATCAAGAAGTACGACAAACGTAGAGTTAGTATACTTATACTCTACGATCGGGATGTTGATTGTGAGAAATCTCAAATTGAGATGGTGAGACTTAATGATCAGTCATAGAGTTTAGAGACTCTACGACCGGGAATAAAGATTCATTTGGTACATCAGCCACAGAGTTTTGGGACTTTGTTATTGGGAGAGGACTTAATTGGATAACCCAGAGTTTCATTTCAAGAATAATTGAATTTTCTCTAAATACCTGAAGAATGGTAGATTGATAGTTCATAATGTAGCATTGTCTTGTGAAGCACCTTTCATGGTAATAACTTAGGATGAGCAGCTAATGGCAAATTTTTGTAGAATTCTTGGACTAGTAATTTTAAATGTTTGTTGCTGATTTAAAGGTTTCGTAGTGGAGAACTGGTGCTCTGTGAGATGGTCATCATGTAAGACCCCGAATTTTATGAAATGAAACTATTCAATTTTTTTATAATTATTATTCTATTTAGTAAAGGGTTAAATTGATAAAATGTTAAAGTTAAGGGTGATATTTGAAAGTTTTACAAAGTAAGCAAGTGGTTATAAAATATTCGTGTCGGGGAATATTCGTTTGGTCGGAGAATATTCTTTTTATCGGGGAATATTCGTACGACGACACAATCATTGGTGGACCCCACAATGGAATTATTATCAGAGTTAGAAAATGATAGAAATATCTTTTTATGAAAATTACGGCGAAAGTTTTACCGTTAACTGTTGAAATACCTGGTGGTAAAAGTACAGTAATACGCGTGGTTGCATAGTAGCACACGGTATTGATTATTGATGATTACGTGAGAAGTCACTCAGTTATTGTGAGACCCTAGATTCTATGAATAAAGATTTAAATTTCTCGAAATATTTTTTTTTAATATTATGGTATGGATTTGATATAATGTTATAGTTGTGGGTAGTATTTATAAATTTTGCAAAGTATGCAAGTTGTTATAAAATATTTGTTTGGTCGGGGAATATTCTTTTTATCGGGAATATCCGTACGATGGCACAATCATTGGTGAACCCACAACGGAAGTATTGTCATAGTAATAAAATGATAGAATTATTTTTATGAAAATAATGACGGAAGTTTTACTGAATAAAACCGTTGAACTACTCGGTAGTAAAATTACGATGAATGGCGTGGTTGCATGCGTAGTAATACAGTATTGGTTATTGATGCTTACGTGATAAGTCACTCGGTTATACTCAATTATTGCTAAAATAATTCTGATATATATCTCTCATATTATTGATTCGATTATTGTCACAGTATCATCTGCATTATATGATATATTATTCAATCAATAATTGAGACGGTAAAGTTATTCATATTATTAAATTGCAATATTTACAATATCTAGAAGTTCTGTCAAGGAGAGGTTTGGTCACCTAATTGCGCGCCAATAGGGAGAAATCCTTATTGGAAAGCCCCCTCTTTCTTGGGAACGACCTGGTTATTAAATATTGTGAGTTATGATATTAGTGATGAATAAGTTCGTGTTGATTAAAGATGAATTTGATAGTTCCATTGTGTTGGAATTATTGGTGTTAGTTGAAATCGACATCTATTCCGATGATAATTGATGTCTGGAGATTATATTGTTCAATCGGGTATTCAGGGAACTTTTTGTGTCGAAGTACTATTCATGAGTTACTATTCACAAGTTACTATTCATGAGTTACTATTCACGAGTTACTATTGAGTCACATTCACTTACTATTAGGGGAGTTGGTGCAAGATTGGTGATACTTGCATGACTAAGTTAAAAATAGAGGTATAGATGGAGGTACTATACTGTAATTAATTTTTTCACATGTTTAGAACTATTGAGTCACATGATTTACTATTGATTCACATGATTTACTATTAGGGGAGGTGGTGCAAGTTTGATAATACTTGGATGACTGAATTAAAAATGAAAGAAAAGTTAGAGGTATTGTACTTTAATATTTCGAGCCCCAAAACGTGCAATTATCGAAACTATATTTTCTTATAAATAGAAGCTCATTCTTTCATCATTTCTCACCAATTCACTAAAGCTTTAGAGCCATTATTATAGAGAGAAAATCTATAGAGAGAAAGAAGAAGAGAAGCCTGCTACGTCACTATTCCAGTATCCAGTCTTCTTCTGATGTAAGGGGTATTATTTCTTTCGTATTCATGAAGAGAACTTCTGATATTCCATTCTTTATTATTATGTTGGAATAACCTGTTTATGCGAAGTACCGCATACATGGTGAAATTCTTGTATTATTCCGTTCTTTATTATTCTGTCGGAATATCTTGTCTGTGCGTATTACGCCCGACCTGGTTCTATTAATTATTATTCTGTTGGAATAACCTATCTGTGTGGTCTATCGCATGCATGGTGATTTATGTTGTTATTCCATTCTTTATTATTCTGTTGGAATATCTTATCGGTGCGAATTTCGCCTGACCTGGTTCCGTCTTTATTATTCTGTTGGAATATCCTGTCTGTGCGCATTTTACGCCGGACCTGGTTCCGTCTTTATTATTCTTTTGGGAATAACCTGTCTGTATGGTCTCTATCGCATGCATGGTGAATCCTTCTGTTATTCCATTCTTTATTACTCTGTTGGAATAACCTGTCTATGTGGATTACCACATGCATGGTGAATGATCCTTTATATTCATTCCTTATTAAATTGTGGAAATGATCTGGTTACGTTGATTATGATGAGAGTCATAATAAAAGCATTGGACTGATTAAAATCATGGGTATATGAAGTATTAGTAAGTGTTATGATGAGTTATGTTGGTTATTATGTGAAAACATGAAAGTTTCTTAGAAATCACAAAGGGTTGAAAATCAGATTTTGGTAAAAATGGAACATGAAATTCAATTGACCATATCTCCTAATATATTTTAAATTTTTGGGTGTGGTCAAATTCTAGAGTTAGATCTATGAATTTTCTAACTTATCCAAGTGGAATCATTGGAAAAGGTGTTGTAGATTTTCGTGTGGACTATTTTTAGCAAAGGAGTCAAAAGCTGTAAAATAGCAAAAAACTATTGCCCATAAAATTAAAAGGGCTGTTTCAGCCACTTAATTTTTGAGAAAAATTCCGACCTTTTGAGACATGAAATTATATGGTATAAAGTACCTCCTGTCCAAAAGTGAGCTCATTCCGACTTAAAATGAGCAAGTTATGACCATTTCAATATTTAGGTTTTTTCGACGACAAACGCTATAACTGGAGTTCTATAACTCTGATGACCATGAAATTTAAACTGGAAGCTCACGTTAACATGTGTAAGATCCTGACAAGATTTGGGAATTTCTGGAGTTAAACTTGAGGTAGCTAATTTCTTAAGGAATTGATTAGAAATTGATTTTTGAAAAATAGTAAATGAATTTTAAAAATTCTGAGAAAAATATATGTTCATTATGGGACTATATTCTGCTAAATCCCAGAAAAAAAATATTTTTGGGACTGATTTGATATTTTTCATGAAAATAATCTAGTTATGAGTAAATGAGTTAAATATGTTATGTGAAGTAACAAAGTTGGAAAATAAGATTTTATCGCTTGGGAATCCTATATAAGGTATATGCAGATTTTTGATGAGTGATTTGATCATTGGTGATGAAATCGTATGAGTATGGCATTTTTGAATGATTAAATGCATTATGTGATAAAGTGTAAACAATTGAAATAAATTGTTTATAAGTTTAGAGGTGATTAAAATATTGTTATAATATTAATAATATTAGATTATAAGTTCATTAAGTGATTGATAATATTTGGATAAATTTAAAGTCTTTAATATTTATCCTTGTTTTAGTTTTATTAATGCTTATATCATTGTCATCATCCTCATGCTTATATGGTGATAAAAGTTATCTTTGGCTTACGTACGAAGATGGACTGTTGTTTATTAAATTTTATATCTTTGGCTTACGTGCAAAGATGGATTGTTGATTATTGGTTTTATTGTTGTATATCTTTGGCTTACGTGCAGAGATGGACTTGTTATGATTATGACCAGGGATTATTCTGTATAGTCATGACCATTGATGATTTAATGAATATCCTTGGCTCGTAGTGCAGGGATGATTCGATGATGTGGTTTATTTATTGTCGATTCTCAAATGATAAAAATTGATGAAAACTTTTTAAATCATAGAAGATAGTAGATTTAATTCTTTACTTGACTCTTCTAATGGATTGCTTGTTCCGTTGCAGTTAAACTTGATGTCTATTATATTTTATCAGTTTAACATTGTTGAAGACTAATGATAATTTATTCTGCATTATCTTAGTCATAATATTTCTTACTGGGCTAGTTGAGCTCACCATTTTCTTTACTGTTCTCTTCAGGAAATGAGAATATAGCTGGGACGAGTCGGGGAACGGAGTGACGGTCCAGATGATAACATTAGTAGTCCTCACTATTCTATTAAATAGTGTGATAATAAATGTAATGAGGACTTCATTGAGTTTGTATCTCGGATGGATGATAATATTATTAAAACTCGTAGCATATGTTTTGTAGTATTTTACACGACTGTTGTATAATTAAGTTTTTATTTGTATTTTGTACCATGTATTTGGCGACTCAAGATGGGTGATGTATTTCTGTTTTGGGGGCGTCACAGTTATACTCAATTATTGCTACAGTAATTGCTGCATAGTGTCTCACGTTATTGATTGAATTATTGTCACAGTATTTTATATTATTAAATCAATAATTGAGACGACAAAGTTATTCATATTATTATTTGTATAATTAACAATGTCTAGAAAGTTCTGTCGAGGAAAGGGGTTTGGTCACCTAATTGCGTGCCAATAGGGAGAAATCCTTATCGGAAAGCCCCCTCTTTCTTGGGAACGATCTGGTTGTTAATATTGTGAGTTATAATAATGAGGAATAAATGTTGTTAAAAATATTGCGGGGATTGTTATGAAGTATTTGTTGTAAATTTTGCTTATTATATGGACCCCCACTTACTAATTTTTCAATAATCGATAGAAATTTATTCAATATATATATAAAGGTGGGGCCCACGTGAGCTGAAAGAAAAGTGCGGGGAGGTAAATGAAATTGGATTCACGGGAGGGGGAAGAAAAAAAGGACGGAAGGGAGTGATTTATTATTATTATTATTATTATTATAATAAGTTTTGTTTTTTTATGAAAAATAGAATATATATTATATTTTATTATGCATAGTATTTGCATAGTGTCTGTATAGTAAAATTAAAATATTTTTCAGTCGATTGAATTCTTGCCCGTGAACTCCTACTGTGCGTCCCTGATTTTCTAATTCAAATAGTATCCTTCCCTTCTCCTATAAATAGGATACTTAGTTTAGAAAAAAAAATCACACCAGAATCAGAGAATTCTTCTTCTATAATATTGAGCGTATTTATTTTGAGTTTAAGGAAGCTTTGAGTGTAGAAAATAGTGAAAGTTTTCTTTTTAGAATATATCTGCTATACCAATCAGAATTGCTCTCTTTTTGAGGTAATGGGTATTATTTATTTCATATTCTCTTACGATATTATTTTTCGTATTCGTAAGAAATTTTATTTCGTTCAATATTCGCAAGAAATATTTTCTTCGTTTAATATTCGTAAGGGATATTATTTTCGTTCAATATTCATAAGGAATATCATTTTTCGTTTAACTGTCGTAAGGGATATTATTTTTGTTCAATATTCGTAAGAAATAATATTTTCTTCCATACTCTATAGTATGTAAGTAATATTATTTAGTTTCATATTCCTAATTCTACACTTATGTTGATAAGTATTGCTTCTATACTCCTTGAAATTAGTAGAATATCTTTGAAATTTACGCTTCATCTAGTATCGTTTCACAAGGATATTTTTCTGAACATTCTTGTTCATTTTAAGCTTTTCATGCTGGAGTACTATTCATTTATACGACACTATTTATACCTATGGTACTATTCATACGTATGGGCACTATTAACGAAGTACTATTCATGGGGTACTATTCACTTGGGTACTATTCACCTGGGGTACTATTCACGACGAAAAATTGATTCTTTTCTGTTCAAAATTATTTTTGATACGTGAATATTATTCTTGAATTTTACTCCACAAAGTAATATCATGTTGACCATTTGAACGTTTTTAAACTTTAGATAAATTTAAAGTCTTTAATACTTATCCTTGATCTCGTTTGATTGAATTTTTATATCATTGTCATCATCCTCATGCTTATATTATGATGAAAGTCATCTTTGGCTCGTAGTGCATAGATGGACTGTTGATTGGTATGATTATGACTAGGGATTATTCGGTATAATCATGACCTGTAATGTTACAAGTGATGTGGATTATTTATTGAGCTGAGTCTTAGCGACAGTTATTGGTATGATCATGACCATGCGTTTTCTTCGGCCAAGGGTGCAAAGATGAATTGTTGTTTGGCATGTTCATGACCATTGGTGAAAACACAAATATCCTTGGCCCGTAGTGCATGGATAATTCAGTGATGTGGATTATTTATTAAGCTGAGTCTTAGTGATAAAATTGATGATACACTTTTAAATCATAGAAGATAGTAGATATCATGCTCTACTTGACTCTTTTAATGGATTGCTTATTCCGCTACAGTTGTTGATCTAAAACTTGTTGTCTATTGTATTCTATCAGTTGTTATACTGTTGAAGGCTAAGGATAATTTATTCTGCATTATCTTAGTCATAATATTTCTTACTGGGCTAGTTGAGCTCACCCTTTTCTTTCACTGTTCTCTTCAAGAAATGAGAATATAGCTGGGACTATTCGGGGAATGGATTGACGATCTAGATTGTTGTTTTAGTAGTCCTCACTATTCTGTGAAATAGTGTGATAATAATTGTAATGAGATTGAATTTGAGTTTGAATATTTTCTAGGAGATAATATTTGTATTAAAACTCACAACTTATATTTTGTCGTATTCTGCACGACATTTAATAGTTGTATAAATTAAGTTTGTATTTGAGTTCTGTACGATGTATTTGGCGACTCAGAATGGGTGATGTATACCTATTTTGGGGGCGTCACACATCAGAGATGTAAGGAGTGTTGAACTTTCATCTGAGCTCATCTCTGAGTATAACAATGAATTCCACTTCTGCTTCTTCTCAAGTTTCTTCATTATGATCTTCATATCCTCTGTCATTCTTGCCTTTGCATCTGGTTCAGCTGTCTTCAGTGTTTGAGAGATCTGAAGGATTTAGCTTCAATGTGTTCCTCCTTAGTTTTAGCATTTCTAGACTTTAACATACTATTGATCCCCCATAGTTGATACCTCTGTCTTAGAAGTAGATGGGCTAGCTTCTGCATATAGATCCTTACAAGGTCAGCTTTGTACTTCTCCTTCTAGCTGGAATCTTCTGAACTGATTTGATATCTTTATGATTAAATCAGTTTCATTGGTTTCGTAGAGTACTTTCGATTTGGTCACTCCACGATTTTCTGATCAGTTACTACGAACGTAGGTTCCATCATTCATACTTCTGGCATCTCCCGTACACGTAGAGTTTCTACACTATGACTCATACTACTGCACTGTTGGTATATAATTATACACGTGATCTTCCTTCTTGATCCTTTTGAGATGAAATACTTTGCATGAATGAGTTTGAGTGGGAACATAGCTGAGGGATTTTGATATTTCAGCTTGGAAGAACTTTGGTAACTAAACTCCAGCCTCTCTTAGTTAGTGGTCATATATCATCAAATTCCTGCAGGTTAGATAATTTTCTATTTTGGTACCCAATTCAATTTGGGTCCTGCTAGGTTAGTTTTGACAAGAATCCTAGTTATACAAACTCTCTGCATTTGCAATATACCTTGAAATCATCATTGATGGTGAGCATGTATGTATACTCGTGAATGATAATAGTTATGATTGTGAGTGTGTGTATGATTTAAGCAATCTTGGTGAGTTCACTTTTTGCTTATGCTATGTTTCTAGATTTTGAAATTTTATAGAGTGAGGATCAGCTCCATAGTTTATATCTAGTAGGTTCGTAGAGTTGATCAATTTCCAAGAACCTTCAAGATACAACTGTAGTGTTGATCACACACTACGCTTCGTCAAAATCACAAAACATTGATGAATATACGCACCAATCTATTAACAAGGGTCGAGCAACTTAGAATGCTTGTATTATTCTTAACTAAAGGCATACAACAGATATCTACTAAGTAAAATATTTACAATCATCAATTATATGTGGAGAGGGTTTTTTAGCTAGTGGTGTCCAACAATAATATGATGAGTGTATATTTTGATGAGGATTCATACCTTGCTACTGTCAGTATCTTGACAGTTAGTTGTTCTATTTGTTTGCATAATGATATGAGGCATCGTTGAATATAACTTTGTATTATCAATGCTGACAACCCTTGTTGTTCAATGTGGCTTTAGATGAGTCAATCAGATTCTTTCAATCATGATCAGATGGAGGTCTTGACACATCAAATTCTTTGAAGCTCTTGAACCTCAAGGTTCAGATTCATGGATCTTTTCTATTGTGCATATGATGAGTTTTTCTAACTCCTTCTTTGAAGATGTAGCTTATAGTTTGTCTAGACGCATAGTCTTCCTGAGCTGTGATTAGAAAGTTCTCAGTTCTTGCTGTATCTAGACTTTCTGTCTGTGGGCTACAAACTGCTGATTAACTGTAGATTTTGCTAGATTGGCCTTGATCGTAATATCATGTAAGAAAGAAGGCCAATCTGAATTACATCCGGTGGGTATACACATTTATTTGCACATACAATTTTCACATTGTGAGATCGACTACATTCAGAAGTGACTTACAACTAATACTGCGTTTAGAACTAATTTGTGCCAAGGATCAAACTCAAAGCGTGAGCTTTTAAATATTCGTGAGAACTTGCTCTGATACCAATCGTTAGTTCTCGGAGGCACACAATAGATCTAGAAGAGGGTATTGAATAGATCCTTTTAAAACTTTTCTTTGTTTTCTTTCATCTTGTTAAGTGATTAACAGATAATGAATAGATGAATCAATTCATGCACATCGGAATAGATTAAGATACCCTTCAAAAATATAACATTAAACATAGTTCTAATGTAGAGTTAATTGCAAGTAGATATAGCTGTTATAGTGCTGAATATAAATGACATAAAGTAAGTGACACCAGAGGTTTTAAGTGGTTCAGAGACTGAATGCTCCTAATCCACTCTTCTGTTTCAACAAGCAGGGATTCCACTAAGGATTTGATCAACTTTGAATCACTAAGATTCCTTCAAGACCAGCAGTCTTGAAACTCTAGTTCACTAAGAACTCTTCAAGACCAGCAGCCTTGGAAATTGTAGACTAAGTCCAGCAGACTTAGAATCTCTTATACCCTCCGGTACTCAGCAAGTCTAGCAGACTTGACTTTGATTTAGTCACGAAGACAAGGACCCTGCAGGCCCTGTTTGCTTGGTTGTTTGTTTGTTGTTTGTTGTTATTGAGCTGCTAAGATGACGTTCAACTTGTTCTTTTCTGGTTCTTAGCAGCTTCTTGTGATCACTGGGCATTCAGCATTGGTGTTTGATCACATCCTCGGGACTGCTAAGATGTACGTTTAGTTTGACACCTTGTTGGTACTTAACAGTTATGTCTCATCCTTTGATGCTGTTTCTCTTTGTTGTTAATGCTTGTCTTCATCTGATGTTCAACATTGTGCACCATCACCGTTGAGGTACTGCTAAGTCTTTGCACATCAACTTGACTTCTTTGAGCACTTAGCAATCCTTGAACACTGATTATCTTGTGCATAAAATCAGATCTATATCTTCTTCTCTTCAGCTCAGTGTGTGCATGATGAGACATAGAATGGCTTAAGTATTCTGCCATTCAGGTTGTTGCCTTCTTGACCTTCCGGATCTTAGTACAGATGCATACTCTTTTGTGTGGAGTGAAGTTTTATCATTACAGTACTCTCATCAATTGTGCTTCACTCTACTGTAGTGGTCTCATTCACATGAAGACCTTTTCTCTGCTATACCCTATATGATTTGCATCTCCTCAAGTCAACAATGTGAGATCCCGAATTTTAGGAAATAAAAGTATTTAATTTTTTTATAATTATTATTTTATTTAGTAAATGGTTAAATTGATAAAGGGTTAAAGTTAAGGGTGATATGTGAAAATTTTGCAAAGTAAGCAAGTTGTTATAAAATATTCGATTGGTCGGGGAATATTCGTTTTAACAGGGAATATTCATACGAAGGCACAATCATTGGTGGACCCCACAACCGAAGTTTTGTCGTAGTTAGAAAATGACAAAAATATCTTTTTATAAAAATAACGACGAAAGTTTTACCGTTAAACTATTGAACTATCCGGTCGTAAAAGAACAGTAATACGCGTGGTTGCATAGTAGCACACGGTATTGATTATTGATGCTTACGTGAGAAGTCACTCAGTTATACTCAATTATTGCCACAGTAATTGCTGCATAATATCTCTCATATTATTGATTCAATTATTGTCACAGTATCATCTGCATAATATTTATTATTATTAAATCAATAATTGAGACAAAAAGTTATTCATATTATTATTTGCAATATTGATGATGTCTAGAAAGTTCTGTCGAGGAAAGGGGTTTGATCACCTAATTGTGCGTCAATAGGGAGAAATCCTTATCGAAAAGCCCCCTCTTTCCTGGGAATGATCTGGTTGTTAAATATTGTGAGTTATAATATTAATGATGAATAAGTTCGTATTGATTAAAGATGAAATTGATATTTTCAATGTGTTGGGATTATTAGTGTTAGTGGAAATCGACATTTATTTCGATAATAATTGATTTCTGGAGGTTAAATTGACCAATCGGATAATTAATCGGATAAATGAGCAATTAGATGCTATTAGTTCACATGCATATAACTATTTGTTCACATGTATGTACTATTGATTCACATGCATGTACTATTAGGGGAGGTGGTGCAAGATTGATAATACTTGCATGACTAAATTAAAAATAGAGGTATATATGAAGGTACTATACTGTAACTATTTTTTTCACATGTATAGAACTATTGATTCACATACATGTACTATTAGGGGAGGTGGTGCAAGTTTGATAATACTTGTAGGACTAAATTAAAAATGAAGGAAAAGATGAAGGTATTATACTGTAATATTTTGAGCTCCAAAACATGTAATTATCGAAACTACATTTTCCTATAAATAGAAGCTCATTATTCTTTCATTCTCACCAATTCACTAAGACTCACAAGAGCAATTATAGAGAGAGAAGCTACAGAGAGAAGCTATAGAGAGAGAAGCTATAGAGAGAAAGAAGATGAGTATTCTGCTACTTCACTATTACAGTATCCAGTCTTCTACTAAGGTAAGGGGTATTATTTCTTTCGTATTTGTAAGGGATATTATTTTGTTCAGTATTTGTATGAAATAATATTTCTTCTATACTCTGTAGTATGTAAGTAATATTATTTCATTTCGTATCCCTAATCCTACACTCATTTTATTGGAGTATTGCTTCTATACTCTGTGAAATTAGTAGAATATCCTTGAAATTTGCGCTTCATCTAGTATCATTTTACAAGGATATTTTTCTGAACATTCTTGTTAAATTTTAAGCTTTTCATGCTGGAGTACTATTCATTTATACGACACTATTCATATACGCGGTACTATTCACAGAGTACTATTTATGGACACTATTCATAAATATAGTACTATTCATAAATACGATACTATTCACAAAGTATTATTCACAAAGTACTATTCATGAAGTACTACTCACGGGGTACTATTCACGAAGTACTATTTACAAAGTACTATTCAAAAAATACTATTCACCCGATTACTATTCACTCGAATATTATTCACTCGGGTATTCGGGGCACTTTTCGTGACGGTGTACTATTCACGAGTTACTATTCACCGATTACTATTCACTCGAATATTATTCACTCGGGTATTTGGGGTACTTTTCATGTCGGAGTACTATTCACGAGGTACTATTCCCAAAATACTATTCATAGGGTACTATTCACGGGGTACTATTCACCCGAAAAATATATTTATTTTCTATCTAAATTATTTTTGATACATGAATATTATTCTTGAATTTTACTCCACAAAGCAATATCATGTTGACAATTTGGATATTTTTAAACTCTGGATAAATTTAAAGTCTTTAATATTTATCCTTGATTTTTTTTGATTAATGCTTAAATCATTGTCATCATTCTTTTGCTTATATTATAATAAAAGTCATCTGTAGCTTACGTGCATAGATGGTTTGTTGATTGGTATGATTATGACCAGGGATTATTCGGTATAATCATGACCGTAATGTTACAAATAATGTGGTAAAAGTCCTCATTGGTCCGTAGTGCATTGATGGACATATGTTGGTATGATCATAATCCTGTGTTCTCTTCGGCCAAGGGTGCAAAGATGAATTGTTGTTTTGCATGATCATGAACATTGGTGAAAACACGAATATCCTTGGCCCA
Source organism: Panax quinquefolius (assembly GCA_020205615.1). Lineage (NCBI taxonomy): Eukaryota > Viridiplantae > Streptophyta > Magnoliopsida > Apiales > Araliaceae > Panax > Panax quinquefolius. The sequence goes on along the minus strand of CM035154.1, from coordinate 58,380,875 downwards.
TAGTGCATGGATAATTCGTGGTAGTAATATTAATGAATATCCTTGGCTCGTAGTGCATGGATAATTCAGTGATGTGGATTATTTATTAAGTTGAGTCTCAGTAATAAAATTGATGGTAAACTTTTAAAGCATAAAAGATAGTAGATATCATGCTCTACTTGACTCTTATAATGGATTGTTTATTCCGCTATAGTTGTTGATCTAAAACTTGTTGTCTATTGTATTCTATCAGTTGTTATACTGTTGAAGGCTAAGGATAATTTATTCTGCATTATCTTAGTCATAATATTTCTTACTGGGCTAGTTGAGCTCACCCTTTTCTTTTATTGTTCTCTTCTGGAAATGAGAACATAGCTAGGACTAGTCGGGGAATGGAGTGATGGTCCAGGATAAGTGGCTATAGTAGTCCTCACTATTCTATGAAATAGTGTGATAATAGTTGTAATGAGGACTCCATTGAGTGTGGATATTATCTAGAAGACAATATTCGTGTTAAAACTCTCAGCTTATGTTTTGTCATATTGTACACGACAATTGTATAATTAAGTTGTATTTGTATTCTGTACCAAGTATTTGGCGACCCAAGATGGGTGATGTATACCTATTTTGGGGGCATCACAAACAAACTTTATGTTCTCTAAATCTTTGTCTATTTGTAAATTCATCTGTTATCTTCCCGTTAGAATATAGTCGTTGGAGGTTTTCTATTGACGAGATACCCTTTTAATCTCTGCTAGTGAAGTAGCCTTTGAAATATCTTAGTCAAAGATATTCATTGTAGTAATTAATGCTCCAGACATTTTTGAGCACTGATGCAGACATGTCAGGTTGATGTGACAACTCCCTTTTGACTTTCCTGACACATCAGTCTGCTTTATCACCTAACACTTCATAGACGTTACTTTCAGCAGGCTAGCAGGTAGTCATCTTCTTCTCTTGTTTCCTTGATTCTCATCAAGGATACTTGGAAAGAATAGCGGGATTCCCAATTCACAACATTCAAATGTCAGTCTTCTTTGCTTGGACTTTCTCACTCCTCAGATGAATGCCCTTTATGATTTTAACCTTTATGAACTCTACGAGTGCTAAATCGTAGGGTGATTTGACCTTGACACCTCTTATGAATTCGAGAGTGTTCAACGTTGTGCCATCTTGTACCTTGCCTTTCACAGTCTATTCTACGATCGTGTTTGATTCAACCTGAATAAAGAGAACACTATGATTTCTCTTAAGTACTGATAGACTACGATCTTTTACTTGTTTGTATTGCAAACTTTATGTTCCCGAGAGCAGACTACGATTCTTGATTTGGCTCGACAAGCATTTGGACCAACTCTTCGATTCTGAGTGAGGCCCTCCAAAGCAGACTACAATTTTGTAGCAACTTTCTTGATACTCTATAATTCTGCCTTGGCCTCTGCAATCTCTTTTGGTTCATCATACTCAGCTTTCATAACATTCTTCCTTGTGATCTCTTAATCATATTTTATGAGAAGGCTGAGCATTGACATCTTCCTTGTTTGTCCTTTGCTCTATGGCAAGTTTACCATAATCTCTGTATTTCCTTCGTCAGGTTCTTCTTCTCTTTGGTGAGCACTGCGATCGTAGTTTTCTTTTTAGTACTTTTGGAGATTCCTTCTGACTGGATTTTTACTTCTTTATTAATCCTCTTGTTTGTGCTTCGATCTAGCAGATCATTGAGAGAATCTTTTCTGAAGGTCTTCAAGTAGGCTGCATTCTTAAGCTTGACTATTCTTATCCGAGAAATATCTATGCATTAGACTTCGTGTTTGCTTCTATAGATAATCGTAGAGTTCTTATAAGATTATGCCTTGGCTATGTAAGCATCTCGCTGTCTATTACATTGGCTCTGGTTCTGCAAACTGTGATCCTGATGTGTGATATGCAGACATCACGATTCAGAGTCAAGTCTACGATTCTAGCATGATAGGCATTCAACAGACATCTTCTTCGATTCCAAGTGCAGACTACGATTCTACTTTACTTTCTTGACAGGCTAACATAACTTGTACAGAGCTCTACGATTAGACATGCCTATCTATTACATTTCAAATTAGATCAACCTAACAGTTTTGATCTTTTCTTCTATACATTCATTTACAGAATGATAAACATTAAGCATGGATCAACCTAACAATTTTAACCATATAAATCTAAGTCCTTGTCCATATTATCTATCATCTATTAAGGACTTTACAGCTTTTATCAATGCAGACATATATGCTTATTCATTCATTTACTTCATCATCTACATCATCAAATTATACGTATAAAGGAATAACATTCACATGCATATTCCTAACACATTGGACCCGTTTTTCCTAGGCATGATGATGGCAGACCCAAAAAGCTCATGGAAATGGATGAGAATGAATCGTGTTAGTTCCCAGAGGGCAAACAATAGATTTAGAAGGGGGTTGAATAGATCCTTTTAGATTTCAAAAATCTTTTCCATTTTAGTTTACATTGCTAAGTAATTAGCAGATGACAAACTTAAGAATTATTTCAAACACAACGGAATAAGTTAAGGTTCCTCTTCAAAGATGTTATGTTGACCATTTTTCTAGAGTTAATTTAGATGTAAGTAGTTATCATATTCATAACAGTTATATCAGTTATAGATTCATAATGTAAATGACAATATGTAAAAGACAAAAGGAATTTTAAGTGGTTCAGAGACTCAAGCTCCTAATTCACTCTTCTGCTTCAACAAGCAGGGATTCCACTAAGGAAGTCTTTACATCTTTGAATCACTAAGATTCCTTCAAGGCCAACAGCCTTGGAACTTTAGTTCACTGAGAACTCTTCAAGTCCAGCAAACTTGGAACTCTAGTTCACTAAGAACTCTTCAAGTCCAGCAGACTTGGAACTTTAGTTTAGTCCCTAGGACAAGGACCCCTCAGGCCTTTGCTTTTTGTTAATGTTATTGTTGGTGCTGAGCTGCTATGATGACTTTAAGCTTGTTCATCCTTTTATACTTAGTATCTAGTTGTGATCCTCTTTGGATTCTGTATCGAGACTGGATCACTATTGGACAGACTATTTAGTTGTTCATGAAGCTCATTCTCTTTGAGTACTTAATAGTATTTCACTCCTTCTTTGGTGCATCTGATCTTGTGGTTGGTTCTCATCTTTATCTAATCTTAGCTTGAACACCTTCACCATTTGAGGTTTGCTAAGTCTTTGCACTTTTGGTAGACTCAGTCTGGCATTTATCATCCCCCGAACCTTTGGTTGACTTGTGTACAGATTTGGTTCTGTATATGTTCTTCTTCATCTCTTGATGGTTCGTGATGATTCATAGAGTGGTTCTTTGAGTCTTCTCTCTGATCTGCCAATCTTTTGAAAGCTATCTTCTTGGCCTTCTCGGCTCTCAGCTTAGCTGACATTCTTAATGGCATTCTCATTATTATTGAGTGAAGCCTTTTTTCTTTCTGATAAAGCTCTTTTCTTATCTGCTTCACTTCTACTTTCGTAGTTTCACTGTCACTGAGACATATTCTATTTAGCTCTGTAGAACACTTAGAGTCAACAACTTGTCAAAACCAACTTCTTTTCTGCATTCAAGCTTTAGTTGTTAAATATCCTTCCATGAGCTTTCTGTTGGACTATAGCCATTGGAAGCTATTTGAATTGATTTTCAGATCTCGAGTTATTTGGTGCAAACTGCTGATGTGACGTAACAGCCCCCTCTTCACTTTTCTCACACTGCAGTTTACTATTTCACCTACCACATCAGAGATGTCACTTTAACATGTTGTAGACACTCGAAATTTTCTGCATGCCTGTTACTAACATTGCAGGAGGGCAGATTCGTCTTTCGGAGATAACCCTGGAAGACAGCTTACATCTATTTCGGATACTACCGGAAGTTCAATTCCAACCTGGAACACAAACCGGGAACTTCATCTCAAACCCAGAACACACACCGGGAATGTCATTTTCAATCTCGGAGATAACCCCGAGGTACACAGATCAAAAGATCAGCAAAAACACCGGAGAGGACAGTTTAGTCTCGGCGATAACAACGCGACGCTCAGTTCCAGTCCCAGAAATAACACTGGGAATATCGACTCCATCCTTGGTGATAGCCCCAAGGGATGCCATTGCAGTTCCGACGATAACTCCGGAAATGCTTGTTTCAAATACATGCGATCAGCTTCAAGCTCAGAGCTCCTGCCGAGGCACTCATACCTTAGACCCGGAGCTAACAACGGGCAGACAGGCACACTCACAGATGACAGTCAGGCATACAAATAAGCAGTCCAATCTCAGATATAACCCTAAGCAACGTCTGCTTTCAGCTCAAACCGGTGATAACCCCGGTGAAGAGTCGAAACGTCATCTTACTGCCTCAACGTTTTCTCTCACAAGATGATATCGTGGCATACAACAAGTAGTCCAATCTCAGATGTAACCCTGAGAAACGTCTACTTTCAACTCAAACCGGCGATAACCCCTGCGAAGAGTCAAATATCATCTTGCCCCTTCAATACTTGCGCGTCGTCTCAACCATACATACAACAATGTCCCACAAGAACCGAGGAGTAACAATCCCGAGTGACTATTACGCATGAAAGTACTTTGGATAGAATTTGAAGCTTGAAGACCATGGGCATGAACCCCTCTTCCTGACTTTGTACAACCTCTAATCCATGTCATTGCGTAACTCTCGACACAAGCGGTCCAAAGAAGGTCAGATATACCTCGTTCGGATGCTCGGATTGAAGTTCTGCAAGTTCGAGCAGACATTACAGTGCACGAGTGCATGTACTTCGAGACGACGAGACCCGCGAGGCCCGGATGCACCATGACCAGCCGCATGTATAACCGCGGCTGCCGTAGGTGTACTTGCGGCCATCAGTCTATAAATATGAGCCTTGGGGTCAGCCATTTGAGGAGGAGAAAGAGAGAAAAAGGCGAGAACGCCCTGTCCATTTTACTCTGTATACACTTCTATTGAGTGTTTCCTCTTTTATCAACATCTATTAGCTCACATATAGCTATCTTTTTATCCGGTGGGAGCTGAGTGTTTATCCATATAAAGTCATAGAAGTCTACTTTGGTAGCCCACTGTAAGCCTTCTCACATTTTATAAAGCCTTCTTCTCATATTAGCACACACTGTTATACACATTGAGAGTCGTGTTGTGTGCGTTTGCCCGGACTTCGGTCCATGGTTTTCATTTCTGTCTGTATATATATACTTATATATGTATATATTTTATATATGGACTAACATTATCGAGTTATGCCTCGATTGAGCCTAAACTTCTGTCTGGAGCGTTTATCTGCTTTTGTATATATATATACTTATATATATAATTGTTGTCGGACATATCCGATGAGCCTGGATTCACATCCAGTGCGTTTACTGCTTATATATATATATATATATATATATATATATATCTGTCCATCTATATATTTACATTTTTGTTAGGCCTGAAGTTTCCTCCGTGGCCTTTTATAGCTTTATGTACATTTCGTCCTGCTTGGAGTTTACTTCGTGGCAGTTGATCGCTTTTACAGTTTTATTTACATTTCGTCCTGCCTGGAGTTTACTTACGTGGCGCTGATCGCTTATACTTTGACTTTATTTACATTTTGTCCCACACGGAGTTTACTTGCGGTGGTTGATCATGTCTCTATATATATATATATATATATATATATATATATATTTACCGCTTTTATATATTTACATTTTCGATCCCCCATGGAGTTGCTTTGTGGTGGTTGATCATATCTCAGTATATATATTTCTGACTTTTATATATATAACTTCTTACTGCTTTCCATACAAACTGCGGGATCATGTGAGCCTAGGAATCATGTGATCACAGATTCAGTCTACTGAATCTAGATTCGGTTCCCATAATGGACATTTTTTCAATTTGTGAAAGCGGCTTGTACATTATTTTATAAGTGTCTCGAATTTCCTTGGATGGTCATCATGTGCCCGTGAGGAGTTCGACACTGCTGTATATTATTTTCTCGAGAATGCCTCGCATCTCAAAAATAAAAGCAAACAAGCCAAATATTTAATAATAAAATGGGAGTATCAAAAGCCTCAATTACTATTGAGCACAGGGTTTGAAAAACCTCTTTTTATAAAACTTCATTGCTATATCTTGTTTAAAACTAAATTTTTCTATAAATTCAAACCCTATGTACATAGGTGCGAACGATGTACATCACTACTTCCAAATAATTTCACATTGATCCACACACACACACATTCATATAACAGTTTCTTTGAAAAGTGGCGGTCACCGTGGCAACACGGATGTTTCACAGACCTGTTTAGCAGTGTCACATCACTGGGTCAATGTGCAAACCTTTTCGGTTGCGTTGATGTAACCAATTAAATACACCAACTGGCGACTCTTAAAGTTAAATCGTTGACATTATACATGTCGAACCTTTTTCACTTGTTTTTTCAAACAAATCTCACATTAACATGAGAACACCAAAGAACAAGTAACGAAAAGGGACACTCAAAAATCCCGACGTCGTCGGCGGTGGCGACTCATTGGGACTCCAAAGAAGAGGGCTTAAGCCGCTATTACAAGCTTTTCAAAATTGTTATATGCTTGTGTGTGAATGTTGCATTTATATTTATGATGAATGTATACGAATGCATTTTACTTACTGCACTATACTATATCTATCTGTGATATTAGTGCTTCGCACATGTCATCATTTTGCATAAACGATGAGACACGTTGTATGTGAATGTATGTTGTGTGGTTCCTCTATCAGGAGGTTATCCTGTCAGTGTTTCATTACTGGACTCGCAGGAAGAATAATTCCAGCGAGGCCCAGGAAAGGCACCACCCAGATTCGCTCCAGTTGAAAGACCGGATTAACTTTCCGTTAAGTAAATTGCGATGATCTGGGAACCTTCATGCCAAAAAGCCGCGAGAGTAACCCTAAGATAGGTCAACCTCTGATAAACCAAATGCGGAGGAAAGTCTCTTCATACTTTACATTTTCAATTACTTGTAAAGGCATTTACTTGTAAATTTTATTCCATGTTCATCCATATGTAATAGAAAATATGAAGAATATCTGTGCATGCATGACATGTTATCAATTAACACGGTTTTTTGCAAGACAAAATTCCTAAAAAAGCAGATATGTTATGATAACATTTACATTACCCTAAGACTAAACTACATAAGTCTTTTGTAGGGAAGCAATTGGGCTGTTATTACCGCTCAAAATCCAAAAAGGCCACGAGCCTTCTGACCACTCATGTCTTCTTGACCACTCACCTAATGTTTGTTTCTCGAGAAGAATTTGACGGATTGAGTAAACAAATTACAGACTTGGTACGTTTCTAATTGAAAGAATTGCACCAAATCCACTTAAGTAAATGGGTTACCTACACATACAGAATCCTCTACACAAGGAGGAGTTCAAGGTCTAGAAAAAACAATTCCAGTACCTTAGTTGGATACGACCAACAAAGACCCTTAAAATACCCATTTCAGAGGAGATCCAGACACCGGTGATATCAGGAAGAAAGTCCATCAAATGGAGGAAACTATCCATGTTCTCAAAGGGATTGGAACACATGGCAATGTTTTATATGAAGACCTTTGCATATTCCCTGGTGTTCATTATCCAGAGAAATTCGAAACCCCTGATTTTGAAAAGTATGACAGATTAGGGGATCCTTATACACACTTAAAAGTGTTCATTGGAGAACTTGGATCTTATGCGAAAAATGAAAAGCTCAGAATGCAGCTGTTTCAGAAAAGTCTGACTGGAGAAGCCCGTTCATGGTATACCAGATTAGACAACTCAAAGATCCATAGCTGGGAAGAGTGGCTCACGCCTTCCTCACTCAATACAGTTTTCAATCTCAGATGGCTCCTGACCGGTACCAAATTACCAAGGTCAAGAAACAGTCTAATGAGTCTTTCAGAGAGTACGCTCAAAGGTGGAGGCGCCTTCCTGCTCAAGTTATTCCTTCCATGACGGAATCAGAAATGGTTATGACATTCATAGATGTACAGGAAGCTCCTTTCTATGAAAGAGTCTTAGCTGGTATTGGCAAACCATTCTCTGAAATGATTTAGCACGGAGAAATGGGATTGAAGTCCGATAAAATTCAAGACCTAGCCGCTCTTAAAGTTGTTGCTGAGCACATCCAATCCGGATCTTATGGAAACAACCCCCGGAGGGTCCATAAAAAGAAAGAGGAGGGTGTTTCCTTGATACTACAAGGTCAAAAAGGCAATCAAAGCATGCCTATGCAGAGGAGAAACTACTCCCCTTTTCAATCATAATCTTCAAATCCTCCATTACCTACAGGTGGAGATGCAAAGCATCCTCGAACGTTCACACCCTTAGGGGACTCGCTCGAGAATATTCTTGCTCTTTTGATTGCTCAGAAGAAAATCACACATCTTCCACCAGCCAACCCTAATGGGAGGGGTTTAAATGCTACTCGAAAGTGTGCTTATCATGCCGGAGCACCTGGACATAATACTCAAGATTGTTGGGCCTTGAAACGCAAGATCCAAGATTTAATAGACAACGGTGAGATCGTGGTCACAAAACCAGATCAACCTCATGTGCAAGACAACACTCTTCCTCAACACAAAGAAGAAGAGGTTAACATGATCAGTTGGAGCACTGGACAGGGTTCCAATTCTAATGGTGATTCATCCCAAACCATCAAAGATGGTGTTGACAGATGGTATTATACAAAGTTCCAATTTACAATGGAATGAAAGATAAAAGCTCTTTGCAAACAAATTGAGCAACTGGCAGAACTGGTGACCCACCATCATCAAGTCACACGCTAATTAATCAGGCAGGAGCATGCCTATCTCCTTCCTTTTGTTATGAATGCTTCCTCACCACCTTCAAAAAGTGAAGCTATGGAGGATAAGGTTGCGAAGAGAGCAAATGCTAAAGCCTGTCGGGGTTTTGCCAATCAGAGGGAATTTACCTATTTGGGCCAATCTATGGAGGAGATACTGCAGATGTTGATCAATGAAGGAAGAATTACTTTCCTTCTCCCTCCAATCAATCCCCGCTCAGGACGTTTTAATTCTAATTAATTGTTTCAATATCATTCACATTTTCGCGGTCACAGCACATACGAATGCTGGGCACTCCGCCATCTCTTTCAGAATCTTATTGATAGCGGTGTCCTACAAATAACAGATGATTACACTGTGCAACTCAAGGGTGGGAATGCATGTCCAACCAAATGGAAGGGATCAGTAACAGTTATATCCGAAGTGAATGATGAGACTGTCAAAGTAATCCCATACAACCAATTCAACTCAAAGGAGCTGACAATCCTTTGAAAGTGGCCTCACCAGAACCATTTTCTTTACCTTTCATACCACAATTTCCTGTTGTCAGCTTACACAAAGTTCCATGAAATTATTGAGAAGCTGAAGGATCCACGTCTCATACCACTGCTATAGTGTCGAAGGACAATCCACTGTATCTTCCTTAACGGGTTACGAAACCTATCTGCGAAGCAAAGAGGAAGTTTCCCATGGAGAAAATTGAAAAATTCCTCCGCACTATGGGTTATAATGAAGCCAAAGTGGTTTTAAGCTTGCGAGAAGCTCCACACCAGATATCTATACTGGAGTTGGTTTTCTCTTCCGAGGATCAACGGAAGATCTTACTGAAGGTTTTGGAAGAAGCCTACTTGCCAAAATCAATGGATGTGAAAAAATTTCAACATTTGGTTGATCACATTTTCAACAACAATGTGATATCCTTCACTGATGATGATATACCACCCGAAGGGACCGGTCATTGCAAGCCATTATATATTATCGTTTTATCTTCCGGGTACATGCTAGCTGGAGTTTTGATAGATGGAGGCTCATCTCCGAATATCTGTCCTTATGCCACTTTGGTGAAGATGAATGTCAATCTCAAGCGGATCCAAAGCAGCCATACCGTTATCAGAGCTTTTGATGGTTCCCGACGAAATGCCGTTAAAAAGATTGAATTGCCAATTGAGATTGGTCCAAATACATTCAATGTATCCTTCCACGACCTCAAGATAGATTCAGGATACAACCTGCTATTAGGGAGACCATGGATACACATGGCTGGAGCCGTTCCCTCCACGCTACATCAATAACTCAAATACATTATCAATAATAGTCTAGTCACTGTCAACGCTGAGCCAAAATGTCCTGAACAAGGAACTCTACCAATAATCAGCTTCAATTCAAAAGTTGAACCGACCAGTTTTCATAATCTGGAAGTGAGTACCACGCAATACCATTCTATTGGAGCGCCACTTCCCATGCCCAAGATTTCTGCCGAGGTTATGTCGGCCACTCAAGAAATGATGTCATTGAGTCATCAACTTGGACAAGGGCTTGGTAAAAATAAGTAGGGTATTAAGCACCCTATTCAAACGTCCAGTCAAATTGGAACAACCAGACTAGGCTATTCTGCCAATTCCAGTCACAGGAATCCTCATAAACACAAGCAGGTTCCTCAAGCTTCCGCCGCACGATGATTTTCTATACCTTTACTTCATGAGTTGATACAGTCTCCAGTAAAGGTGCCAGCCCATATTATGGCCATGCTATTTCCTAAACCAGTACCAATCAAAGCAAAAGAGGTGTTGATTCCTGATCCCGAAGTGGAAGAAAAGGAACAGAAATGTAAACATGACACTGCCTTAATGATGGCAGGCATACACGTCATTGTTCATGATGAACATACAAACAGATACACCCCAGACGATGATTGCCCAGATGTCATGGTTATCATTCGGGAAAAGGAGGACAATGACGATCCTTCCGTCACTGCAGTCCATCAAGACTTTGCCCTCGACAATTGGAGCAGCACTCCATGCATTGGTCGACGAGGGTAAAATAGGCAAAAAATCCCTCTGCCCTATAGATAACTTTAATTGCTTGCTTTCCTTTACAGTACTAGCAGTTATTTTATCAAGTACATGCTAACACTTTTGTATGATCGAACAGTTGCATATATTAAGTGAAAGCATATTCATTTTTAGGAGTCCGAATTTAGATGTGCTCAGACTTGCTTTGGCGATGAGGTGCCTTCTCTCCACAAGGGTTGTAAATTTGATGCAAAGTTAAACTCAGACTTGATGGACATCCAAGAGGACATTGAGACACCTCAGGAGATTAAGGAATGGGTCGCAGACAAACCCAAACCCAATCTTGATCAAACCACTTCTTTCAATCTTGGAACCTTAAACAACCCTAAGCTAATCCAGATTGGTTCAGACCTTACCATAAATCAGCGGAATGACATGGTTGCACTATTAACCCAATTCCAGGATGTGTTTGCATGGTCTCATGAAGACATGGTGGGTTTATCCACTGACATTGTTCTTCATCGCCTTCCTATTAAAGAAGGATTCAAGCCAGTTAGACAAAAGCTCAGGCGATTGAAACCTGAGTGGAGTTTAAAGGTTAAAGAAGAAATAGTGAAACAATTTCAAGCTGGCATTATCATGGTGTCTACATATCCGGAGTGGATATCCAACATTGTTCCCATGCCTAAACCAGGAGGAAAGGTGCGAGTATGCGTAGATTACCGGGATTTGAACAAAGCTAGCCTTAAAGATAGCTTTCCCGTGCCATTTATCCACATTCTTATTGACAATACTACTCAATACGGCATGTACTCCTTTGCTGATTGCTTTGCGGGGTACCATCAAATTATGGTCGCTGAGGAATACCGTGAGAAAACTACTTTCATCACGCCTTGGGGAACCTTTTTCTATAGACGGTTGTCATTCAGCCTCATCAATGCCGGGGCAACCTATCAGCAAGCTATGATGGCTCTTTTCCATGATTTAATGCACAAGGAGATAGAGATCTACGTGGATGACATCATTGTCAAATCCCGAAAGGAGGAGGACCACTTAGACCATCTCAGAAAGCTTTTCAACAGGTTGCGTAAGTACAACTTGAAGTTGAATCCAGCCAAGTGCGCCTTTGGTGTTAAGTCAAGCAAGTTGCTAAGTTTTCTAGTCAGCCACAAAGGGATTGAACTGGATCCTACCAAAATCCAGGCCATCAAGGAAATGCCCATTCCTTAGACAGAGAAGGAAATACAGGGATTTTTGGGAAGAATCAACTTCATTAGCAGGTTCATTTCTCAAGTCATAGAAACCTGTGAGCCAATCTTCAAACTGTTAAGGAAGAACTCCTTCATGAAATGGAATCATGAGTGTTAGAAAGCCTTCCTTACCATTAAAGAGCAGCTGATTAACGCTCCTATTTTGGTACCTCCCAGGGATGATGTTCCCCTATTCATGTACCTATCCATAAAAGGCAATGCCATGGGCTGTATGCTGAGGCAGAAAGGCGAAAGAGGCCAAGAACGAGCTATCTATTACCTCAGCAAAAGATTCAGCATCAGTAAACACAAGTACACTCCGATTGAGAAGACTTGTTGTGCTTTAGCATGGGCTTCCATGAGGTTATAACATTACCTCCAGGGTCATACAACCCATCTGATATCCTGCGTGGATTCTCTCAAGTATGTGTTCAGTAAGCCCATACTGAATTGCCGACTGTCCAGATGGCAGTTGATCCAACAGCAATTTAACATTGTCTACGTGACGCAAAAGTCTGTCAAAGGTCAAGGAATTGCAGATCAACTGGCTGCCGCACCTGCAAGGGACTACAAACCCTTGGAAACATACTTCCCCGATGAAGGGGTAATGACAGTTCAGTAACAACATTAGTACGATACATGCCGTACTTGGAAAATGTATTTTGATGGAGCTATTAACGCAGAAGGTTCTGGAGCTGGAGCAGTTATGATATCCGATGACGGGAGCGATATCCCGTTGTCATTCAAATTGCGATTTGTCAAAGACGTAACAACACAATCGAAAGTATGAAGGTCAGATCATAGGGGTTAAAACTTGCCCGCTCAATGGGCGCCAAAGTGGTTAATCGTCTTTGGGGATTCCGAATTGGTAATCAGACAATCCACAGGAATCTATTAAACCAAAGAATTACATTTGCTGCCTTACCATCGACAAGTTTTACAAATAGCTTTGGAGTTCGAAGAAATTTCCTTTCTACACATTCCTCGTAATATGAATGATTTTACAGATGCATTAGCAACGTTGGCCTCCTTGGTTTACATACCTGACAAGGAAAACATGCCAAACATCACGTTTGCTCTACAAAAGGCCCCAGTCTATGGGAATTATGTTGGAGAAGTATCAGATGAACTACCTCCCATCCATAACCCTTGGTATCAATGCATCAAGGAGTATCTACGAGATCCATGGTGGAGTATGTGGCCCTCACATGAGCGGACCCCTACTTGTCAAGAAGATCCTCAGGACAGGGCATTATTGGCTTACACTCAAAGCTGACTGTGATGATCATGTCAAGAGGTGCTATCAATGCTAGATTCATGGGAATGCTATCCACGCCCCTCCAAGGGAACTCCACAATATGAGTTCACCATGGACCTTCTCAATGTGGGGAATGGACGTGATTGGGCCCATCGAGCCCAAAGACAGTAATGGACATAGATTCATATTCACCATGATCGACTACTTCACCAAATGGGTAGAAGCAGCCTCCTTCCCCAGGGTTACTAAAGAAGTTATCATTGCTTTCATCAGAAACAATGTCATCTGTCGATATGGACAACCAGAGGTCATTGTGTCAAACAATGCTAAGAACCTCAACAACAAAATGATGGAGGAGTTATGCAGAAAATTCCACATTAAACACCTCAACTCCATCATCTACCGTCCAAAGATGAATGGTGCTATTGAAGCGGCTAATAAAAACATCAAAAAGATCATGCAGAAAATGTCCGCTAATCACAAAGGATGGCCTGACCTCTTGCCTCTGACTTTATTAGCCTACAGAACTTCCATGCGAACTTCCACTGGGGAAATCCCCTACTCATTAGCCTGTGGGATGGAAGCAGTGCTCCCCATAGAGGTGGAAATGGAATCCCTCAGAGTATTGATGGATGCTCAGTTCAGTGAAGACCAATGGGTACAAGACAGGTATCACCAGTTGTCTCTAATAGACGAAAGGTGAACTGCGGCTATCTTCCATGGTCAGTTATATCAGCAAAGGATCGCACGGTCCTACAACAGAAAAGTCCGACTGCGGCAGTTCAAACAACATGACTTGGTTTTAAAGAAGATAATTGACAACCAAGATCAATCTAAGGAAAAATTCGCTCCTAACTGGGAAGGCCCACTTATTGTCAAGGAGGTATTGACATGAGGAGCTCTCAGATTCCAGGAAATGGATGGCGATGAATTTCCACAACTTATGAACTCGGACACCGTGAAACGGTACTATGTCTGAAGTTACCATCAAACAAACATCCTGGTTTTGATCATCAAAGCACCAGTCATTCCAGTTTTGAACCCTCTCCTTTTTACAAACTCTTCTGCACCTCAGGTTAACATACACTTAAAGCCAGCAGCCTGGTTTTACCTCAGTTCAAACCTTTCATAATTTCGGTTATCCTGAAGACGGGATTGAACCTTTCACATCTGTAATTTATCCTGAAGACGGGATTAAACTTTTTCACCTGCAGTTTATCCTGAAGACGGGATTAAACTTTTCTGCGCTTGCAGTTTATCCTGAAGACGGGATCAAACTTTTTCCACACCTGCAGTTTGTCCCCATTATGGGATCAAACTTTCTTCTCCCCGCAGTTTAGCCTGTACATGGGATTCACATTTCTCTTCATCTGCGATTCGTCCTGAGGGGTGAACAACGTCCACCTGATCTCCTCTTCAATAGGAGTACGTAGGAAACCATATGCTATATGGCCCGGTCGCAATAAACAACAAAAAAAACAAAAATATTTCTACCCTTTCTCTACAAAAATCACAAAAATACTTCTACACCCTTCTTCACCAATAAAGCTTCTGCCTTTCACATTCAGCGTTGAACCTCTTACACCAGGTTCGAACTACACAGACTTGATCTCCTCTTTAATAGGAGTACATAGGTAGCCATTCATGGTTCAGTCTAACCCCTACCATAACAAAAATTCTTGTCACACGGTACTGGGATCAACCTTCTATTCACCACATTTCATCGGTTTCAGATCAAAGGGATGAAATTACCCAACCTCTGCTCACAAATAGAAGATTCGGTGACCATCTAAGCTGCAATCATGCCTCAAAGAGTAATACCAACCCATAAGAGATGGAATTAACTAGGATTCTCACGAATAGAAGTGCTGGCGACCATCTGTGGTGCGGTTAATCTAAGAGAGGAAGAAACCACCCTCCTTTCCATTTTTCTATATAGATACCAGTCCCAAGACACCAACGATGGTAGGGATATACAAAAATCAATGATCCATTCTAAGAGATCTTGCGACGTCTCAATGTCTATCTATCAAGGATAAGTTCAGAATGCATCAAGATCACAAGGCCCTGAAGAAATAGGCAAATATCAAGCAAGTATCAAGGCATAACTAAAAGGGAAGTGAATCAAAATATATTTCCCTACCATACATAATACTTTTTGATATATACATATGTGTTGTACATGACAAAATGGCTAAGCTAGTTTGTGCAAGAAAATACAATGCTATCTACAGATCTATATATATGCGGACTATCAGATCTAACATAGCATCCCTCTCTGAAGATGGAGGTAGCACTGCAAGCTCCTGCCCAAGGGTATCTACATGAGCTAGCAGATTAGAGGCTAACTGCATGGTGGCATAATGTTCATCAATGTAAGCACTCATGTCGGCAAGACTGACAGTCATCTGGGATCTAACTGAAGTACTATCTACAATGGCCATATCCCTAGCAGATACGACGGCATCCCGCTCCGCAATCAATGCATCCCTGGCTGATCTAGCCTCATCACTATCTAACAGAGCGGTATCTCTCTCATCAAGAGCTATTAACATCGCGGCCCTAACCTGATCTCTATCATAGGTCATCAGATGTAAGCTCTACTCCAAATGCTATCTTAGAATCTCGGGTAACATGATGGCACTTTTCGGGGTGGGAGAATCCATCACAAATGTTTGGCGACCAATGATCAAGTCATCGATGTTAATGTCAGCCTCCTCTATAGGCACCTCATCGTAAGAATCAACATCCCGCACTGTGGATACTACCGCAATCTACGCAATCTCTGGCTCTATCCATGCGGAATACTCTACAGAACAACCCGGATGACTGACAGAAAACTCAACCAGCTCTCGCTGATCCCAATAGGCATACAACGTGGATCTGTCCTTCGCTGATAAATGGTGCGAAGCGAAGCGCTGACTCACTGCCCCCTCATAAGGGTGAAAATCCTGAAACTGGTCAAGCTGACACATCACGGCCAGTGGATTAAAAGTAATCATACCCCTCAATCCAGCCAGAGGGAGATAATCCATGCCCGGAGCATGAGTAATGAAGCTGTAGGGAGAGCTAAGCCCTAAACATAGCAATATAGCAAATAGATCTCTAATCCCTGCCAGAAAAATTGACCACGATGCAACATCTGTACACTCTGCAGGCTAAAAGGAGTACGACATGGCTATATCATAGGTGAAACAAAACCCCTGCCGTCTAATTGTGCCAATCGGTCTCAAGTGTGACATAAACAAAACATACAGCATGACCGAGCTACCTGTGAACACTCCTGCCGGATAAGTGCAGCAGTATGTAGCTGACCTTAGAGTCTTTATAATGATCATCAGAAAAATGGTATGACCCTCCTTGAGAGCTCTCACTGCCATAATGACGTCGATATCCAGCTCATCCATGTACCGCGGCATGAAGACGTATGACAATACGCGCAAAAGAAGTACATCCACTATGCCTGAACGCCAATGATCCTCTGGTGTGGTGAAATCCTCTGAATGCCGTGCATAACTATCCTCAGAGCCAAATCTGTCAAATAGAAAATGCTGGGATATCACGTGGCCGGATGTAATCTCGTCCTGGACCACTCTACGCCTCAATCTGGTGAGGGTCATGAATTGTCTGCTCATGTCTCCGATAGCCATGTGCATGCAAGGTGCGTCTCAATGGCAAAGATCGTCAACTGCGGCATACTCCTCCAAAGTAGAGTCAACTACGGGTCCCAAATCGGAAAAACCGCCTCTCCGATACCCAAAGGTTTCAGCATACCCTCTACAAATCCCTGTGGGAACATGAAACATCAACATGGTCATAGTATGTTGCACAAAATCATCTACGATCACCATGTCGATGGTGATATACTATCATACCATGAAATAAGATACCGTATACCACCAAAATGGTGGGGTATGATCAATACAAACTAAGCTAATCGTCGAAGAAGACATCTCAGACGGGCCGTGTCATAAGACCATCCAGGGGTCAATGCTGAATATCTCTGAACATACATACATATGCATAACATAATAACGTGCATGATACAATAGATGGCAATATGATATATGGAATGAAAACTGTACATACATTCCTAAGTATATCATCATCTAATATATCTCTGTACAACTAAAATACAGGGAAATGGGGCGAAGCTACCCAACATCTAACAGAGGCCTATCAAAAGATATAACAAAAATGAGGCGAAGCTACCCAACAGCTAACAGAGGCCTATCAAAAGAGATAACGAGAAATACATCGGAAAAAGTTAATGGTGTCGATGTATACATCATCGATACTGTCCACCTGATGTAACTCCTCCTGAGTCACTAGATCTCTATCTACAGGGATGTCAGGCCGATACAAGGGAGGATCTGCACCTGCAAAGCCATATGGGTCACCTGAGAGGCCAGCGCCAGAACTGGAAGGATCAAAAGTATCTACCTCTCAAGGATATACGCCCAAATCTTAGAATAAAAAGATGTGTGGGCCCAATCTGGCCGCTCAATCTATCAATCATGTCACATGAGTCGAATCTCGACACAGGCTAGCCAATCCATCATCATCAAAATCTCGGAACCATATCCCCCATGAGGCGTGTGGTGAGTGCGAGCTCCAATAAGACTGAGGATCCACCAATCTTTGGAATCGAAAGTAGTATGCACACAAGCCAATCATGTTTGATGATAAAGCATATACTTTGTAACAATCTTATTCATTTATTAATAAAAAGTATTAATTTATTAAAGGCTTTTAATTATCTACATGATGCTGTTTTATAATATGTGATAAACCCATAGTTTTAAGCAATGCTTTTAAAATAATGATGATGATCATTCTAATGAGATCTAAATTCTTAGAAAGCTTAAAACTAAAATAGTTCCCAATCATTGGATTACTAAATTGGGGATTAGTGAATCCGGATAGATTGGTACATACGTTGCTTGCTTTCATTGGATGAGGATGATTGATCTCATGATCATTTGTGTGGAGACACTAAAGCAAGTATGTAGGTGCTTATTAGAGAATAAGTTCACTGAACGTGGCTCGCTAAGGAATACCTAATAGAGTTTTACTTGCCTGTCAATAGGAATTTCTGTAGTGATAGTAGTACAAGCGATCCTTGGACTTGAGATCATCATAGTATCTTGTGTATGATGAGTTATACTTTGACTTATTCCTTAAGACCCTTAGGGTATATCAAAGGGTATGCTTGGGTATAATAAGTTGTACATGGAGATAATGTATGATCAATAAAGAATCTACCACTTCTATTAAAAGAAGAGATATGTCCTATGTGATTCGATAAATGACAACCCACTTTTATGATTAATGTTGAAATCTATATTATCTGGAAAGTCATTGATCGCTAGGGAGGCTTATCCCTATTGTAGAATAAATATTATTTATTTAAATAAATTAATTGTTTAATTTATTTATTTAAATAAGATTAGAATTGTTCTAATTGATTTATTCACAACCTAGGTTTAATATGGAGAACCTAAAGGGTCACACCATAAAAGGAAGAATAATTATTTAAGAAGTTAATGGCATAATCGTAATATATATAGTTATGTATATTTAATTTAATCTATGGTGATAGAATAAATTAAATAGCTTAATATTTATTATTTAATATTTTAGAAATATTAATTATAAATTAATAAGAGGAGTCTTATTAATATTATTACAATTATTATTATTATTTTAATTTCTAAAAGAGTTTAGGAATTAATTTAATATAAGTACTCTCATTTATTCCTAATTGGATTAGGAAGGAAAATTAGTTAAAGGAGTTTAATTAATTATCCCTAATAAGATTAGGGAGCCCCTTTAATTAAAAGGGTTTAATTAAATAATACCTGATTTTAATAGGGTTACTTGATATCTTTATAAGAGGAGTCTTATATCAGATATCAAAACTACGTGATAATTTCAATAGTTGGGAGAGTACGCTCTTTTCTATAGAGATAGAAAACTAGGGTTTTGCCAAATACACATCTTCTTGAATTCTTCTTCTTCCTTGGTGGATCACCTCTAGAGGCCAAACACTTGGGTGGCTAACGTTGATCAAAGGAAGGAACCAAACCGGTGAATTCAAGTTGAGCGAAAGGATTTGGAGGTGAACTTGTACCTGAGGAAGCTCGATCTTCAAGGGTATGATTTTATTCTTTATCTTTTCGTTTAATTAATAATTGTGCATAAAGGGTGATCCGGGTATATGGTTTGTAAAATTTTAAACTCTGTTTTTTTACACGTTTTCGCTTTATTTGTGCAATTTGATTGCGTTCTTGAATATTACAAACCTAACAGTGGCATCAGAGCCAAACCTTTATGCTAATTATTAATTGTTTTAATTTGATATATATATTGATATGTGTTTAGAACAATTTAATTGGGCATAATTTGTTGTATAAAAAAAAACTGCGTTTGTTTTTCTTTCGGTATTGCCACTTATGATTCTGATTCATAAAAGGTTATGCATGTCATTCACGTGGGTTAAGGGAGAATCAAGGGAACCCAGAAAAGTTTATATATATATAATCTTACCATGATTCACGGCTGGCATTTTTTTTTGTAATTTGCGAATGAATTATAATTATTTTTTATGCCACACCGTACGGTACTATATATATATATATATATTCTTAATTATTTTATAATTAAAATAAAATATATTTTAATCTTAAAATAAAAAGTTTATTTTAATATTAAAATATAAAGTTTATTTTAATTTTAAAATTAAATTTCATGCTAACTAATTAGAGTTGGAATTGGATTCCATGATAACTAATTGGAGTTCAAATTGGATTTCATGTTTCCTAAAATAAAGGAGTTTATTTGTGAATAGGAAAAAGAATCAGTCTTTCCTTAAATAAAGGAGTTTATTTTGATATGAAATAAAATTTCATATTATTCAAAATAAAGGAGTTTATTTGTGAATAGGAAAGAGAGTCCGTGTTTCCTTTAATAAAGGAGATTTTTTTTTACATGGAATTGGATTCCATAATTAATTAAAATAAAAGAGTTTATTTTGATTAAAGATTTTGATTAAAATAAAATAGTTTATTTTATTCAAAATTGGATAAATTAAAATAAAGGAGTTTATTTTTATTTAAATTTGGATTAAAATAAAGGAGTTTATTTTGATTCAAAATTAGATTTTATACTAACTAAATTTGCCCATTAAATGATATCAATATATATATTGAATGTTTATTATTCATGAGATGGATGTTATTTATTGATACATATGATGATGTGTATGATAATAAATGGGATTGATTATGGACTATTGACCAATGCGATCGGATTTTATTTTAGTTGGATGCTTGAATGTATGAGTTTTATTAAATGGGGTCTGCGTACCTCGTCTTCTCTAATTTTTCTTAATGTAAATTCTATCTCCCTCCTATGTACACTGCTGATTAAGGTTTCTATTTATTTTAAATAGTTTTGTAATAGGAATAGTTAGAATTATTTTGAAGAATTGGAGATCAAGGGACAAGAAGCGCATGAAGATCCGTTTGTAATGGAACCCGGGTTTAAATGTAATAGTTATATTTAAATATTAATTCTTGCACCCCTAGGGTTTGACCTTTTGGTTCACTTGGTGGCTCTAGTGAACCAAACTAGATAAAAGTCCATAATCAATCCGGGTAGAATATAGTATTCTATATGTGCATGCTTATACTATATATATTATATATTATGCAAACATGCTTCGCATGTTAATTAATATGACGCGTATTTTATATATATATATATATATGCGTAATATGCGCTAAACAAGATGAGACATTTAATAATAAATCCTCAAATTTTTTTATATTAAGTCCTAAGCGTTCAAAGATATTTGGAATATCGAACGTCGCTTTCTAGCATGATAAAATTAATAGAGTATTAAATATTTAATATGAGTTTGTTGTGTCACCACAAGGCAAGTATTAAGTATTTAAGATGTTAATTTATCACATTTGATGCTTATAAAGAAAATTGAACAATATTGTTTTGTTGTGTCACCACAAGGATGATATTTTCTTTTTGAATATATGGAGTACTAGGTTGGACTTAACTTGGATAATTTTGATTCGTATGTGCCACCACTTGATCAAAATAATCTAAGAGGCAAAATACAAGGAGTTCAGATAGTTGATGTAATTGACAAGAGTTGTCTACCTATTTATTTATATATAGTTTGTTGTGTCACCACAAGGCTATATACATTTGAAATGGGATCCTTATTCTCACTAGCAAATCTTTAATTAGATTTTGCCGAACTATATAGATTGAGGGTAATATAGTTTGAAGAAAATAGTGGGAGATACCAATTTAAAATAAGACCTAATTTATTTTGGTAATTAATAAAAGAATGTATGTTAAAATGTTGTTAAATACAAATTCATTTACAAAATTTTACAATGTCTTAATTACTATCATCTGCGAAACATATTAGATGTTATTTAACCTGGACCGTATTAAATGGATTGGTTAAGGAATATGAGAATAGTTCTCATGGTGAAAAGCTATCTTATGTCCTTAATACGCCTATCCTCGCAATGGTTGCGCATAATGCCTCGAGGAAGAGATTGCTACTTTTAGAAAGTGGCAAAATGATGCATGATTGGCTCAATGCATCATGCTCGTATCCATGAGTAACGAGCTTCAAGCGTCGGCATGAAACTATGGATGCTCTTATTATATTCCCCGCACATCAAGTAGTTGATGGCGAGGAAAGTGGGGACCGATAGATATCGAGATATCTAAGGAGGTCTTCCGATCTAGAATGACAAGAAGGCACTACAAGATGAGACACATGTCCTAATGATAATCAATTTGATTAATCAATTAGGAAAGCGGATTTTTTGTCATGGATGGAGAGTTGAGCAAGATTTGATCTTGCACTCACTCTCAGACTCCTTTCACAATTGTTGTGAATTTTTCATATGAACAAGCTAGATATCAGCCTCGCTGATTTTCTTAACATGTTGAAAAATATTGAGAGTCACTTTCCAACCAAGAAAGACCAAGTCTTACTGGTAAGGGCCAAAGGATCTTCTGAAAAGAAGAAAGATTCAAAGAAGGTAAATAGAAAGGCAAAATAAAGGATAATAAGAACAAAATTGATACGGATAGCAAAGGAGTTTGCTTCCACTACAATAAGCCAGGACACTGGAAAGAAACTGCGAGAAGCATCTTGCAGAGGTTAACCAAAGAAGCTTAATGAAGTTTCGGTTACAAATACAAATTTGTTCATGATTTGAAATAAATTTTTTCTTTAAGTCAATGTTCTACTTAGGTATTGGATACCAACTTTGGTTATCATAAATATAGATTTATGAAAGTCTTTAAGTCAATGTTCTACTTGGGTATTGGATACCAACTTTGGTTATCATAAATATAGATTTATGAAAGGACCAAACAGAAGTAGAAAGCTAAACAAATATAAGTAATCCTATGTGTGGGAAATGAAGCAAAGGTTGCAACATTAGCCATAGAAACTTATAGTTTAGCACTGCCTACGGGCAAATCTATTAAGTCAATAAGTTGTTATTGTATTCCAATTCTCGTTGAAAACATTATTTCCATTTTATTGTTGGACAATGAAATCTTTGGTATTATATTTAAAAACAATTGTTGTTCTATTTATAATAATAATGTTTTGTATAGAACTGAAATATTACTTAATAGATTTTGTATACTTGACTTACGTGGAAAATTATTTTATAAATTGAACAAACTAATATAAGAAAAGGAGATGATCATTCAAAGAGTTGAATGTATGTATTTGATGAAATACAAGTGTGAATTATTTGAAAGGTTCAAAGAATTCAGAAGTGAAACAAATTGGCAAAGTATTAAGATTCTTTGATTAGATCAAGAAATAAATACTTGTGCAATAAGTTTCTAGATCATCTCAAATGGTTTTTCTCATAATGGACACCTCATGATACGTAATAATTGATTGATGTATCCGAAAGGAAAAATCATACCTTGTTGAACATGTAGTGCGGTCCAAAATGATTTTACCGACATTCCAAAGTATCCTTCAGGATCATGTCCTAGAAATGGACATATCATTTAAAAGGTAACCTCAAAATCCAACCCCAAGACTCCATAAAAGTTATGGACGGGAGGATTCCTAATCTTAAGTATGTTAAGATAAGGGTTGTCCAACTTATGTGAAAAGGTTTGAAGGATAAGCATGGGACAAGATTTGACATGTATGATTTGTGGGACATCCTAAAGTAAGTTTAGGGTATATGTTCTATAATTCTACTTAGCAAAAGGTGTTTGTTACGAAACACGGCGCCTTCTAAGATAAAGGTGTTTATCATTAAAAGGGGCTAGTGGGAGGATAAATGATCTTGAAGAGTTCAAGAACCACAAAATACTACAAGTCAAATAAGAGGAACACGTAGATGAACCTATTATACCACAACCGAATCGTAAATCGGAATAGCATCAAGATACTGGAGGTATGGATTCATCATAGATGATGATGATGAGGTACACATCATAGAAGATGATGATCCGATTACATACGATGAGGTAAGTGTTGTAGACACTCGGAGAAATGGATTGAAGCAAGTTTCTCAAATTTGGAACATTCGTTTTGATGAGGCAATCAAAAGAGTTTGATTTTATCAAAATAAGAATGAACCTAGTGTACAAAAGGGTCGATTGGGAGCATCGTGACATTCCTAGTACTATATGTTGATATACTACGGATAAGGAATGACATACCAATGCTACAATCAGTAAAGATAAAGTTGTCTAAACATTCCTCCATGAATGATTTGGAAGAGTATCTTAATTGGGGATATAAATCTATATAGATAGATTTAAGAGGATGCTCGACTTAACCCAAGGAACGTATATTCATTTGATGCTAAAGTCGTTTAATTTAGCATGACAAACTCTAAGAGATGTCTCATGTCGATGAGCTATGGAATGTATCTCTCCTAATAGTCCCCACAGACTCCTGAAAAGAGAGGTCGCATGAGTGACAATCATGTATGCAATGAAATGTACGAGACCTGATGTTGATCAGTCATATTATGGAGAAGTTCACTATGAGTCGTTAAAAACATCTTAAAGTGCTTAACTTAGGCACTAAGGATGTGATCATATTCATGGTGGGTCTAAATTAAAACTAGAGGGCTTAATGACTCAAGTTTTTCAGATGCACCAAGATGATGAGAAAAATCCACTTTAAGGTAAAAGCGTTATCTTGAACAAAGGTGCGTTGAATTGGAAAGGTTCCAAACAAAGAAAGAGTTCTTTGGTTTAGTGATAAAGACAAAGTATATAGCTATAAATGAAGCTGCAAGTTGATTGTTTGGATTAAAAGTTCATTACAGAACTAGGAATAGTTCCTAAGTCTCATCTTGGATCTAAACATGTGTTGTGGCACTTTCATTTGATTATTAGAATCATTGAATGATGGGAAATTACTATAGAGATAGTGGACTCTCATGAACAACATTACATATCCATTAACTAAAGCTTATCCAACAACAGGATAATCGTCACTTAGAGAAGAAGAGTATGAGATACCATGACGATTGGCTTTAGTGCAAGTGGGAGATTGAAAGTAGTATGCACACAAGCCAATCATGTTTGATGATAAAGCATATACTTTGTAACAATCTTATTCATTTATTAATAAAAAGTATTAATTTATTAAAGGCTTTTAATTATCTACATGATGCTATTTTATAATGTGATAAACCCATAGTTTTAAGAAATGCTTTTAAAATAATGATGATGATCATTCTAATGAGATCTAAATTCTTAGAAAGCTTAAAACTAAAATAGTTCCCAATCATTGGATTACTAAATTGGGGATTAGTGAATCCGGATAGATTGGTACATACGTTGCTTGCTCATTGGATGAGGATGATTGATCTCATGATCATTTGTGTGGAGACACTAAAGCAAGTATGTAGGTGCTTATTAGAGAATAAGTTCACTGAACGTAGCTCGCTAAGGAATACCTAATAGAGTTTACTTGTTTGTCAATAGGAATTCCTGTAGTGATAGTAGTACAAGTGATCCTTGGACTTGAGATCATCATAGTATCTTGTGTATGATGAGTTATACTTTGACTTATTCCTTGAGACCCTTAGGGTATATCAAAGGGTATGCTTGGGTATAATAAGTTGTACATGGAGATAATGTATGATCAATAAAGAATCTACCACTTTATTAAAGAAGAGAAATGTCCTATGTGATTCGATAAATGACAACCCAGTAGTCCTTGGCCAAGGCAGAATGAAATTAGAAAGGAGTTTTTAATTTGCATTATTTGGAGTTGTGCATTTAAGAGTCGAAATACATATAATTAAATAAAATAAGACTTGACAGTAATTCCATGTCTTATATTTAATTGGGACATTGTATGGTGGAAAGATTGAATTGTACGGTAACTATTTACTCAAAGGTTCTTTTATGATTAATGTTGAAATCTATATTATTTTGAAAGTCATTGATCGCTAGGGAGGCTTATCCCTATTGTAGAATAAATATTATTTATGTAAATAAATTAATTGTTTAATTTATTTATTTAAATAAGATTAGAATTGTTCTAATTGATTTATTCACAACCGGTTTAATATGGAGAACCTAAAGGGTCACACCATAAAAGGAAGAATAATTATTTAAGAAGTTAATGGCATAATCGTAATAATATGTTATGTATATTTAATTTAATCTATGGTGATAGAATAAATTAAATAGCTTAATATTTATTATTTAATATTTTAGAAATATTAAATATAAATTAATAAGAGGAGTCTTATTAATATTATTACAATTATTATTATTATTTTAATTTCTAAAAGAGTTTAGGAATTAATTTAATATAAGTACTCTCATTTATTCCTAATTGGATTAGGAAGGAAAATTAGTTAAAGGAGTTTAATTAATTATCCCTAATAAGATTAGGGAGCCCCTTTAATTAAAAAGGTTTAATTAAATAATACCTAATTTTAATAGGGTTACTTGATATCTTTATAAGAGGAGTCTTATATCAGATATCAAAACTACGTGATAATTCCAATAGTTGGGAGAGTACGCTCTTTTCTATAGAGATAGAAAACTAGGGTTTTGCCAAATACCCATCTTCTTGAATTCTTCTTCTTCCTTGGTGGATCACCTCTAGAGGCCAAACACTTGGGTGGCTAACGTTGATCAAAGGAAGGAACCAAACCCGGTGAATTCAAGTTGAACGCGAAAGGATTTGGAGGTGAACTTGTACCTGAGGAAGCTCGATCTTCAAGGGTATGATTTTATTCTTTATCTTTTCGTTTAATTAATAATTGTGCATAAAGGGTGATCCGAGTATATGGTTTGTAAAATTTTAAACTCTGTTTTTTTACACGTTTCCGCTTTATTTGTGTAATTTGATTGCGTTCTTGAATATTACAAACTTAACAGGAACATCTCTTGAGACCAGGGGGCCTCTGACAATGTAAAACCGTTAATCCCAACAATGGGATGTCAATAACGGGTGACTGCGAAACAGGCCAATAACGCCTGATAGAAGGTAAGATCGGCATATGGATCTCTCCTGTAGTGCTCCTGATAGCGCTCTCCTAAATAGAGCTCCCATCCTCCATCTGTAAGTAGAGGAATCCTGCGGGTGGAAATAACGTACTCTACTCCAGTCGGGTACCCATCCTCAAATCCAACTCCCAAATGCTCTCCAGAGTAGGGAACCCATGTGATGACATCGGTTGTCAACAACTCCAACTGTAGGCGATTATGAGCGAAACCCTCAGCAACAGGGACCTCCGCCAGTATGGAATGATGCCATCTCCGTCCTCGTGGATAGGTGTCTAAACCTAACACGCTCATATGACACAAACATGGAAGCCTCTCATAGGCCCAAAACTGCCAACACAAAGGCAACATCTGTTGTCAGTCAACACTCTTAACCTATACATGGGAAAAGACAAGAGAAACACTCACCGGCAGAAACAGGTAGAATCCTAACCATGCCTCGGTCAAGCCCTGCGATCGCATGCGCATTCCCCTGAGGAACTAGACAAAGGTGTAGGAACCCCAATCATACTCTCCTATACGGTCCACGTGTCGAGTGGCACTGATTAAAGCGAAGGACACCGTAGAGGAATTATCTGCTATGAAGCAGCCCCTAATGATCATCAGGAACAATCGCCAAAGAATGCGATCCCTGACTCTCACATCATCGGGTATGGGCTCACTCAACAGCCCGCTCATAGCATCTACGCTCAGAGGACCCATACGAACAGTCCTTCCCTTGAGCGCCTCCGCCAGAACTCCTAACAAGGATCTGACGGCAGTAGGGGTGATATCCGCCGTGCAAGGCACCGGCGCCCCTCCAAACTCCATACCTGTGATAAACCGCCAATCCATCGGCGTCATCATCACCTCACGATCCCAAAGAATGGAGTGATCGAGTGCGGTGAAAGCACCGCCGAGATAATGCCCCGAGGTAACCTTGGGACGGCCGATGGGGTAGAATGGAGAAGAACATCCCAAATCCTCACCATGGACGATCGCGCTCAGAGTCATCATGCAAAGCCCGATACATAGAGTGGATGCTAAACTAGTTTCCTCGAGGCTGTGTGAAGCTGGGAACCTACATCAAATGCAGATCAACATCAGAATCCTTGACTCTTTATCAATAGGAAATAAGGAAGATTAAAGATCTAACTTCATACCTCGTTTGTGTGCAGGTATACTGAAGGATGTCTACTCAAGTCACCTAGAAGATCTGGGTTCGCCACTTGAATACCTGGCAATTCCCTATGGGGAACACGTACAGCAGGAGCAGGAACCTCAATCGGTACATCCTCCTCCTCGTCCTCAACATTCGGCACTTCAACCCGAATAGGACGTATTACCGCCTCCACTAAACGACGAGGCTGTCTGACAGAATGGCATTGAGGCTCTTCAGAAGCTCTCCTCCGTACACTAGAAGTGGTCCTGCGGGAACTGCTCGACTGATCCGAATCGATAATATCTGGACAACAAGTCTCCAAATCACCTTAGAAAGGGTGTGGTAAATTCTTACCTGGAGCTTTTCAAAATTCATTGTTTTAACATACATCCACAATAGAGTTAAAAATGCATGACTACCCAATACCTATATTTTGGGAAAATTTTGCCGTAGCCCCCTTTGTAAATGGGACTATCCAAATGCACATAGGCATGACTAGGTGGTCATTCAGTAGCACACCTGTACACAGTCATATACACCCTACATGAATTATCACATCATAGTAAAAAATCCGTAAGTATAGTCTAATTACTAGGATTATTTTGCTTTTCTACCTTTACTCATTTGTCCTCAGATAGGATAAGAAATGACAGTAAAAGGTGCCAATTTGACTGTTTCAAAAGTCATATTTTTTCACATCATAATGTTTAGCATGGTTTAATACTAACATTTGCTATGTTGAATATTTTTTATCAAGTCATATCAGCATGCATATTCACTACTATGTGTCTAAATGCATTTCATGTCATAAGTCATTTTCCAACGGATAGAAACTGGAAAAAAAATACATGCATACGTTACCAGGACAGTGAAGAACGCTTGTACGGTGGCAGAATATGCAAAAAGTTGCCCTAACTCAACAGATCTGAAGAGGAGCTCTTAAACTTCCTTCGCTGCGTAACTTGAAAATGACTTATGAAAGCAACCATTCACCTATACATAGGCACGGTTGGCCGCAAACTCATCTGCGGCTCCTGCAGGTGTACCTGCGGCACTTCTATATGGGTCCCACACCTCCGGCTAGCTCCAGTTAGAGTTGCAAAGGAGGTCTCACAAGCTGAAAAGGCCAAATCAGGAATAAAAGTTCTACGCGATTGAGCGGAATAGCCGGAAATCCTGGTTTCTTGTCGGTCAGAGTTAAACTCCCTTCGTCTCAATGGTATTCATCTGAATGCATGGTATACTATACTAATGTGCTTAGCTTTCACAGATCATGCTCGACAATACCCCACAAAGGCCCGATGCCGTCATTTGTAGGGTCACAACCCTAAACATCCTTGATGGGGGTTACAACGCAAAACCACAAAATATCAAACCTCCCCGGTGGGGGTTACAACACCGAAGTCATCAACTAATGAAATATCCCCGGCGGGGGTCACGACGCACATCTTTTAAACATCCACGTATCCCCGACGGGGATTACAATGCAATGCAACCATTGATACACACATCAATAAAAGTCAAACAACCTTGACGTCATGTCAGCCGATGGCAAAGAAACCCATCAAAGCAACTCATCCACGTATCCCCGGCGGGGTTTACAACGTAATGCAACCATTGACACATACATCAATGGAGGTCAAACAACCTTGACAATGCACCCAGTAGGGATCTATCCGGTGATACACACATCAACCAAGGTCGGGCAACCCTGACATTGACAAAACTGTTGGCAGTAACTCCGACAGAATGAGGGAATATATTATACACATCCTCAAACAGACAAAGCTTTATCCCCACAGATCTCTTACACACAAGAGGTACCTCTATGGAATATAAGCCAATGTCTAGGATTCAAGACTTGTTGATAGCCCCAACGTCAACATCCTTGAAGACTTGGATAGCATGTCCAAGCCATCACTGATTGTCATCCTAACAGGATTACCTGGCAATCATGCTACATATATTTGCATCATGTTGCTGCATATAGCATCATGTTTATCTTGCTTGCATTTCAAGTGTCTAGGATTCTTTATCCTATCCATGCCTTGCATTACATGAATATGATAAAGAGGGGCATCTGTAGACACTCAAAATTTTCTGCATGCCTGTTACTAACATTGCAGGAGGGCAGATTTGTCTTTCGGAGATAACCCTGGAAGACAACTTACATCCATTCCGGATACTACCGGAAGTTTAGTTCCAACCCAAAACATAAACCGGGAACTTCATCTCAAACCCGGAACACACACCGGGAATGTCATTTCCAATCTCGGAGATAACCCCGAGGTACGCAGATCAAAAGACCAACAACAACCCCGGAGAAGACAGTTCTGTCTCGGCGATAACACCGCGACGCTCAGTTCCAGTCCCAGAAACAACACTGGGAATATCGACTCCATCTTTGGTGATAGCCCCAAGGGATGCCATTGCAATCCTGGCGATAACTCCGGAAATGCTTGTTTCAAATACATGCTATCAGCTTCAAGCTTAGACCTCCTACCGAGGCACTCATACCTTAGACCCGGAGCTAACAACGGGCAAACAGGCACACTCACAGATGACGGTGAGCCATACAAATAAGCAGTCCAATCTTAGATATAACCCTAAGCAACGTCTACTTTCAGCTTAAACTGGCGATAACCCCGGTGAAGAGTCGAAACGTCATCTTACTGCCTCAACGTTTTCTCTCACAAGATGATATCGCGGCATACAAATAAGTAGTCCAATCTCAAATGTAACCCTGAGAAACGTCTACTTTCAACTCAAATCAGCGATAACCCCGGCGAAGAGTCAAACGTTATCTTGCCCCTTCACACTTGCGCATCGTCTCAACACTTCATACATATATACATACAATAATGTCCCATAAGAACCGAGGAGTAACAATACCGAGTGACTATTACGCATGACAATACTTTGGATAGAATTTGAAACTTGAAGACCATGGGCATGGACCCCTCTTCCTGACTTCGTACATCCTCTAATCCATGTCATTGCGTAACTCTCGACACAAGCGATCCGAAGAAGGTCAGATATACCTCGTTCGGATGCTCGAATTGAAGTTCTACAAGTTCGAGCGGACATTACAGTGCACGAGTGCATGTACTTCGAGACGATGGGACTCGAGAGGCCCAGATTCACCACGACCGTATTGCTTGGTAT
Organism: Panax quinquefolius; assembly: GCA_020205615.1. Classification (NCBI taxonomy): domain Eukaryota; kingdom Viridiplantae; phylum Streptophyta; class Magnoliopsida; order Apiales; family Araliaceae; genus Panax; species Panax quinquefolius. The sequence continues at coordinate 58,349,623 of CM035154.1, read as the reverse complement.
ATCGCATGGCGGTATGAGTGTACTGCGGCCATCAGTCTATAAATATGAGCCTTGGGGTCAGCCATTTAAGGAAGAAAAGGAGAGAAAAAGGCGAGGAAGCCCTGTCCATTTTACTCTGTATACACCCCTATTGAGTGTTTCCTCTTCTATAAACATCTGTTAGCTCACATATAACTATCTTTTTATTTGGCGGGAGCTGAGTGTTTATCCATATAAAGTCATAGAGGTCTACTTTGGCAGCCCACTGTAAGCCTTCTCACATTTTATAAAGCCTTCTTCTCATATTAACACACACTTTTATACACATTGAGAGTCGTGTTATGTGCGTTTGCTCGGACTTCGGTCCGTGGTTTTCATTTTTGTCTCTATATATATACTTATATATGTATATATTTCATATATGGACTAACATTATCGAGTTATGCCTCGATTGAGCCTAGATTTCGGTCTGGAGCGTTTATATGCTTTTTGTATATATATATATATATATATATATATATATAATTGTTGTCGGACATATCCGATGAGCACAGATTCACATCCATAGTATTTATTATATATATATATATATATATATATATATATATTTACATTTCATTAGACACGGAGTTTCCTCCGTGGCATCTTCTGACTTTATTTACATTTCGTCTCGCCTGAGTTTACTTCATGGCGGTTGATCGCTTACTGACTTTATTTACATTTCGTCCCACACAGAGTTTACTTCGTGGTGGTTAATCATGTCCATATATATATATATATATATATATATATATATATATATATATATATTTACCGCTTTTATATATTTACATTTTCGATCCCCCATGGAGTTGCTTCGTGGTGGTTAATCATGTCTGTATATATATATATATATATATATATATATATATATATATATATATAGCTTTTATATATATATATAACTACTTACATCGCTTTCCATACAAAGCTCATGCGGTATCATGTGAGCCTAGGAATCATGTGATCACTGATTGATCTCATGAATCTAGATTGAGGCTCCCATAATGGACATTTTTAGGTTGTGAGCGGTTTGTACATTATTTTATAAGTGTCTCGAATTTCCTTGGATGGGTCACATCATGAGTGAGAGTTCTAAGATCGTCAGATATTATTTTCTTGTGAATGCCTCGCATCTCGAAAATAAAAGCAAACAAGTCGAACATTTAATAATAAAATGGGAGTATTAAAGGCCTCAATTACTATTGAGCACAGGGTTTGAAAAACCTCCTTTTATAAAACTTCATTGCTATATCTTGTAAAAAACTGAATTTTTCTATAAATTCAAACCCTATGTACATAGGTGCGAACGAGGTACAACACTACTTCCAAATAATTGCACATTGATCCACACACACACACACACACACACATTCATATAACAGTTTCATTGAAAAGTGGCGATCACCGTGGCAACACGGATGTCGGGGGTGCCTAACACCTTCCCTCCGCATAATCAATCCCTCGGACCTAAATGAATCTCGGTTTCACAGACCCGTTTAGCAGTGTTACATCACTGGGTCAATGTGCAAACCTTTTCGGTTGCGTTGGTGCAACCAATTAAATACACCAACTGGCGACTCTTAAAATCAAATCATCGACATTATACATGTCGGACTTTTTTCACTTGTTTTTTCAAACAAATCTCACATTAACATGAGAACACCAAAGAACAAGTAACGAAAAGGGACACTCAAAAATCTCGACGTCGACAGGTGGCGACTCTGCTGGGGACTCCAGTAAGAGGGCTTAAGCCACTATTACAAGCTTTTCAAAATTGTTATATTCTTGTGTGTGAATGTTGCATTTACATTTATGATGAATATGTACAAATGCATTTTACTTACTACACTATACTATATGTATTTGTGATATTAGTGCTTCGCACATGTCATCATTTTGCATAAACGGTGAGACACATTTTATGTGAATGTATGTTGTGTGGTTCCTCCATCAGGAGGTTATCCTGTCGGTGTTTGATTACTGGACTCGCGGGAAGAATAATTCCAGCGAGGCCTAGGAAAGGCACCACCCAGATTCGCTCTAGTTGAAAGACCGGATTAACTTACCGTCAAGTAAATTACGATGATTTGGGAACATTCATGCCAAAAAGCCGCGAGAGTAACCCTAAGATAGGTCAACCTCTGATAAACCAAATGCGGAGGAAAGTCTCTTCATACTTTCCATTTTCAATAACTTGTAAAAGAATTTACTTGTAAATTTTATTTCATGTCCATCCATATGTAATGGAAAATATGAAGAATATCTGTGCATGCATGACATGTTATCAATTAACACCCGGTTTTGCAGGACAAAATTCTTAAAACGGACATGTTATGATAACATTTACATTACCCTAAGACTAAACTACGTAAGTCTTTTATAGGGAAGCAATTGGGTCTGTTACCTACTCAAAATCCAAAAAGGCCACGAGCCTACAACCACTCATGTCTTCTTCTGATTAGTCTAATGCTGTTTCCCGAGAAGAATTTGACGGATTGAGTAAACAAATTACAGACTTGACTGTTCTACTGAAAGAATTGCACCAGTCCAGTCAGGGTACGAAGATACCTACACATACAGAATCCTCTACACAAGGAGGAGTTCAAGGTCTGGAAAAAACAATTCCAGAACCTCAGTTGGATACGACCAACAAAGACCCTGAAAAAACCCATCTCAGAGGAGATCCAGACACCGGTGATATCAGGAAGAAAGTCCTTCAAATGGAGGAAACTATCCGTGTTCTCAAAGGGATTGGAACACATGGCAGTGTTTCATATGCAGACCTTTACATATTCCCTGGTGTTCATTATCCAGAGAAATTCAAAACCCCTGATTTTGAAAAGTATGACGGATTAGGGGATCCTTATACACACTTAAAAGTGTTCATTGGAGAACTTGGATCTTATGTAGAAAATGAAAAGCTCAGAATGCAGCTATTTCAGAAAAGTCTGACTGAAGAAGCCCGTTCATGGTATACCAGATTAGACAACTCAAAGATCCATAGCTGGGAGGAGCTGGCTCATGCCTTCCTCACTCAAAACAGTTTTCAATCTCAGATGGCTCCTGACCGGTACCAAATTACCAAGGTCAAGAAACAGTTTAATGAGTCTTTCAGAGAGTACGCTCAAAGGTGGAGGCGCCTTGCTGCTCAAGTTATTCCTTCCATGACGGAATCAAAAATGGTTATGACATTCATAGATGTACAGGAAGCTTCTTTCTATGAAAGAGTCTTAGCTGGTATTGGCAAACCATTCTCTGAAATGATTAAGCACGAAGAAATGGATGAAATGGGATTGAAGTACAGTAAAATTCAAGACCTAGCCGCTCTTAAAGCTGTTGCTGAGCACATCCAGTCCGGATCTTATGGAAACAACCCCCGAAAGGTCCATAAAAAGAAAGAGGAGGATGTTTCCTTGATACTATAAGGTCAAAAAGACAATCAAAGCATGCCTATGCAGAGGAGAAACTACTCTCCTTTTCAATCACAATCTTCAAATCCTCCATTACCTAAAGGTGGAGATGCAAAGCGTCCTCGAACGTTCACACCCTTAGGGGACTCACTCGAGAGTATTCTTGCTCTTCTGAATGCTCAGAAGAAAATTACACATCTTCTTCCACCAGCCAACCCTAATGGGAGGGGTTTTAATGCTACACGGAAGTGTGCTTATCATGCCAGAGCACCAAGACATGATACTCAAGATTGTTGGGCCTTAAAACACAAGATCCAAGATTTAATAGACAACGGTGAGATCGTGGTCACAAAACCAGATCAACCTCACGTGCAAGACAACCCTCTTCCTCAACACAAAGAAGAAGAGGTCAACATGATCAGTTGGAGCACTGGATAGGGTTCCAATTCTAATGGCGAGTCATCCCAAACCATCAAAGATGGAGTTGACAGATGGGATTATGCAAAGTTCCAATTTATAATGGAACGAAAGATAAAAGCTCTTTGCAAACAAATTGAGCAACTGGCAGAACTGGTGACCCACCATCATCAAGTCACACGCCAATTAATCAGACATGAACATGTCTATCTCCTTCCTTTTGTTATGAATGCTTCCTCACCACCTTCAGAAAGTGAAGCTATGGAGGATAAGGTTGCGAAGAGAGAAAATGCTAAAGCCCGTCGGGGGTTTGCCAATTAGAGGGAATTTACCTATTTGGGCCAATCTATGGAGGTGATACTGCAGATGTTGATCAACGAAGGAAGAATTACTTTCCTTCTCCCTCCAATCAATCCTCGCTCAGGACATTTCAATTATGATGAAGTGTGTCAATATCATTCACATTCTCGCGGTCACAGCACATACGAATGCTGGGCACTCCGCCATCTCATTCAGAATCTTATTGATAGCGGTGTCCTGCAAATATAAGATGATTACAATGTGCAAATCGAGGGCGGGAATGCATGTCCTACCAAATGGAAGGGATCAGTAGTAGTTATATCCAAACTAGATGATGAGACTGTTAAAGTATTTCCCATACAACCAATTCAACTCAAAGGAGATGACATTCATTTGAAAGTGGCCGTACTAGAGCCAATTTCTTTACCTTTTAGACCACAGTATCATGTTGTCAGCTTACACAAAGTTCCATGGAATTATGGAGAAGATGAAGGATCCACGTCCCATACCACTGCTACAGTGTCAAAGGATAATCCACTGTATCTTCCTCAACGGGTTATGAAACGTATCTGCGAAGCAAAGAGGATGTTTTCCATGCAGAAAATTGAAAAATTCCTCCGTACTATGGGTCAAAATGAAGCCAAAGTGGTTTTAAGCTTGCGAGAAGTTCCACACCAGATATCTATACTGGACTTGGTTTTCTCTTCCGAGGATCATCGGAAGATCTTACTGAAGGTTTTGGAAGAAGCCTACTTGCCAAAATCAGTGGATGTGGAAAAATTTTAACATTTGGTTGATCACATTTTCAATAACAATGTGATATCCTTCACTGATGACGATATACCGCCCTTAAAGGGACCAGTCATTGCAAGCCATTACAAGATTGAGTTGCCAATTGAGATTGGTCCAAATACATTCAATGTATCCTTCCACGTCCTCAAGATAGATTCAAGATATAACCTGCTATTAGGGAAACCATGGATACACATGGCTGGAGCCGTTCCCTCCATGCTACATCAACAACTCAAATACATTATCAATAACAGTCTAGTCACTGTCAACGCTGAGCCGGAATGTCCTGAACAAGGAACTCTACCAATCATCAGCTTCAATTTAGAAGTTGATCAGGCCAATTTTCATACCCTGGAAGTGAGTACCACGCAATACCATTCTATTGGAACGCCACTTCTCATACCCAAGATTTCTGCCGAGGTTATGTCGGCCACTCAAGAAATGATGTCATTGAGTCATCAACCTGGACAAGGGCTTGGTAAAGATAAGCAGGGTATTAAGCACCCTATTCAAACGTCCATTCAAATTGGAACAGCCAGACTAGGCTATTCTGCCAATTCCAGTCATAGGAATCCTCATAAACATAAACAGGTTCCTCAAGCTTCCGCTGCACGACGATTTTCTATACCTTTACCTCATGAGTTGATACAGTCTCCAGTAAAGGTGCCAGCCCATGTTATGGCTATGCTGTTTCCTAAACTAGTACCAATCAAAGCAAAAGAGGTGCTGATTCCTGATCCCGAAGTGGAAGAAAAGGAACAAAAACATAAACTTGACACTGCCTTAATGATGGCAGGCATACGCGTCATTGTTCATGATTAACATACAAACAGATACACCCCAGACGATGATTTCCCAGATGTCATGGTTATCATTCGGGAAAAGGAGGACAATGACGATCCTTCCGTCACTGCAGTCCATCAGGACATTGTCCTCGATAATTGGAGCAGCACTCCATGCATTGGTCGATGAGGGTAAAATGAGCAGAAAATCCCTCTGCTCTGTAGATAACTTTAATTGTTTGCTTTCCTTTATAGTACTAGCAGTTATTTTATCAAGCACGTGCTAACAATTTTGTATGATCGAACAGTTGCATATATTAAGTGAAAGCATATTCTGTTTCAGGACTCTGAATTTAGATGTGTTTGTATTTGCTGATGAGGTGCGTTCTCTCCACAAGGGCTGTAACTTTGATGCAAAGTTGGACTCAAACTTGATGGACATCCAAGAGGACATTGAGACACCTCAGGAGATTAAGGAATGGGTCGCAGACAAACCCAAATCCAATCTTGATCAAACCACTTCTTTCAATCTTGGAACCTTAGACAACCCTAAGCTAATCCAGATTAGTTCAAACTTTACCACAAATAAGCGGAATGACATGGTTGCACTATTAACCCAATTCCAGGATGTGTTTGCATGGTCTCATGAAGACATGGTGGGTTTGTCCACTGACATTGTTCTTCATCTCCTTCCCATTAAAGAAGGATTCAAGCCAGTTAGGCAAAAGCTCAGGCGATTGAAACCTGAGTGGAGTTTAAAGGTTAAAGAAAAAATTATGAAATAATTTCAAGCTGGCATTATCAAGGTGTCTACATATCCGGAGTGGATATCCAACATTGTTCCCATGCCTAAACCAGGAGGAAAGGTGCGAGTATCGCGTGGATTATGGGGTTTTAAAAAAAGTGCCTTAAAAAGATAGCTTTCCGTGCCATTTATCCACATTCTTATTGACAATACTGCTCAATACGACATGTACTCCTTTGCTGATTGCTTTGCAGGGTACCATCAAATTATGGTCGCTGAGGAAGACCGTGAGAAAACTGCTTTCATCACGCATTGGGGAACCTTTTGCTACAGACGGTTGTCATTCGGCCTCATCAATGCTGGGGCAACCTATCAGCGAGCTATGATGGCTTTTTTCCACAATTTAATGCACAAGGAGATAGAGATCTACGTGGATGACATCATTGTCAAATCCCGAAAGGAGGAGGACCACTTAGACCATCTCAGAAAGCTTTTCAACAGGTTGCGCCTTTGGTGTTAAGTCAGGCAAGTTGCTAGGTTTCTTAGTCAGCCACAAAGGGATTGAACTGGATCCTACCAAAATTTGGGCCATCAAGGAAATACCCATTCCTCAGACAAAGAAGGAAATACGGGTATTTTTGGGAAGAATCAACTTCATTAGCAGATTCATTTCTTAACTCACAACAACCTGTGAGCCAATCTTCAAGTTGTTAAGGAAGAACTCTTCCATGAAATGGAACGATGAGTGTCAGAAAGCCTTCCTCACAATCAAAGAGCAACTGATTAACGCTCCTATTTTGGTTCCACCCAGGGATGATGTTCCCTTGTTCATGTACCTGTCCATAAATGACAATGCCATGGACTGCATGCTTGGGCAAAAAGATAATAGAGGCCAAGAACGAGCTATCTATTACCTCAGCAAAAGATTCAGCATCAGTGAACACAAGTACACTCTGATTAAGAAGACTTGTTGTTCTTTAGCATGGGCTTCCATGAGGTTACAACATTACCTCCAGGGTCATACAACCCATCTCATATCCCGCGAGGATCTTCTCAAGTATGTGTTCAGTAAGCCCATACTGAATTTTTGACTGTCCAGATGGAAGTTGATCCTACAACAATTTGACATCGTCTACGTGACGCAAAAGTCTGTCGAAGGTCAAGGAATTATAGATCAACTGGCCGCCGCACCTGCAGGGGACTACAAACCCTTGGAAACATACTTCCCCGATGAAGGGGTAATGACAGTTCAGCAAAAACATCAGTAAGATACATGCCGTACGTGGAAAATGTATTTTGATGGAGCTGTTAACACAGAAGGCTCTGGAGATGGAGCAGTTATGATATCCCAGACGGGGAGCAGATATCCATCTCTATCAAATTGCGTTTGTCGGCACCAACAACACAACGAAAGTATGAAGGATGTATCATGGGGCTAAAACTTGCCTGCTCAACGGGCGTCGGTGGTTAACTCGCCTTTGGGGATTCTCAATTAGTAATCGAAGACAATCCACGTGAATCTATCAAACCAAAGAATTACATTTTACGCCTTTACCATCGGCAAGTTTTACAGATGGCTTTGGAGTTCGAAGAAATCTCCTTTCTACACATTCCTCATAATAGGAATGATTTTGCAGATGCATTAGAAACGTTGGCCTCCTTGGTTTATATACCTGACAAGGAAAACATGCCAAGCATCACATTTACTCTGCAAAAGGCCCCAGTCTATGGGAATTATGTTGGAGAAGTATCGGATGAACTACCTCCCATCCATAACCCTTGGTATCAATGCATCAAGGAGTATCTAAGAGATGGATCAACACCCGCTGAGGCGAGCCTAACTGAGAAGAGGCGGATTCATCGACTTGCTATAAAATTCTACCTGAGCGGAGATGCACTCTACAAAAGAGATGTTGGATTAGGTCTCCTCAAATGTCTAGAAAAAGACCAAGCTCAGAGACTCATGGATGAGATCCATGGTGGAGTATGTGGCCCTCACATGAGCGGACCCCTACTTGTCAAGAAGATTCTCAGGACAGGGCATTATTGGCTTACACTCAAAGCTGACTGTGATGATCACCTCAAGAGGTGCTATCAATGCTAGATTCATGGGAATGCTATCCACGCCCCTCCAAGGGAACTCCACAATATGAGTTCGCCATGGCCCTTCTCAATGTGGAGAATGGACGTGATCGGGCCCATCGAGCCCAAAGACAGTAATGGACATCGATTCATACTCACCATGATTGACTACTTCACCAAATGGGTAGAAGTAGCCTCCTTCCCCAGGGTTACTAAAGAAGTTATCATTGCTTTCATCAGAAATAATGTCATCTGTCGATATAGACAACCAGAGGACATTGTGTCAGACAATGCTAAGAATCTCAACAACAAAATGATGGAGGAGTTATGCAGAAAATTCCACATTAAACACCTCAACTCCATCATCTACCGTCCAAAGATGAATGGTGCTGTTGAAGCGGCTAATAAAAACATCAAAAAGATCATGCAAAAAATGTCCGCTAATCACAAAGGATGGCCTGACCTCTTGCCTCTGACTTTATTAGCCTACAGAACTTCCATGCGAACTTTCATTGGGGAAACCCCTCACTATTAGCTTCTGTGGATGGAAGCAAAGGTTCCCATAGAGGTGGAAATGGAATATCTCAGAGTATTGATAGATGCTCAGTTGAGTGAAGACTAATGGGTACAAGACAGGTATCACCAGTTGTCTCTAATAGACGAAAGGCGAACCGCGGCTATCTTCCATGGTAAGTTATATTAGCAAAGGATCACACGGTCCTACAATAGAAAAGTCTAACTGTGGCAGTTCAAACAACATGACTTGGTTTTAAAGAAGATCATTGACAACCAAGATTAATCTAAGGGAAAATTCGCTCCTAACTGGGAAGGCCCATTTGTTGACAAGGAGGTATTGACAGGAGGTGCTCTCAGATTGCAGGAAATGGATGGCGATGAATTTCTATAACTTATCAACTCGGACACCGTAAAACGGTACTATGTCTGAAGTTACCATCTAACAAACATCCTGGTTTTGATCATTAAATCACCAGTCATTCCGGTTTTGAACCCTCTCCTTTTTACAAACTCTTCTGCCCCTTAGGGAAACATACACTTCAAGCCAGCAGCCTGGTTTTACCTCAATTCAAACCTTTCACAATTTTGGTTATCCTGAAGACGGGATTGAACCTTTCACATCTGCAATTTATCCTGAAGACGGGATTAAATTTTTTCACCAGTAGTTTATCTTGAAGTCAGGATTAAACTTTTCTACGCTTGCAGTTTGTCCTGAAGACGGGATCAAACTTTTTCCACACCTGCAGTTTGTCCCCATTATGGGATCAAACTTTCTTCTCCCTGCAGTTTAGCCTGCACATGGGATTCACGTTTCTCTTCATCTGCAATTCGTCCTGAGGGGCAAACTACGTCGACCTGATCTCCTCTTCAATAGGAGTACGTAGGCAACCATATGCTATATGGCCCGATCGCAATAAACAACAAAAAAAACAAAATATTTCTACCCTTTCTCTACAAAAATACTTCTACACCCTTCTTCACCAATAAAGCTTCTGCCTTTCACATTCAGCATTGAACCTCTTACACCAGGTTCAAACTACGCAGACTTGATCTCCTCTTCAATAGGAGTATGTAGGCAGCCATTCATGGTTCAGTCTAACCCCTACCAGAATAAAAATTCTTGTCACATGGTACTGGGATCAACCTTCAATTCACCACATTTCATCAGTTACAAATCAAAGGGATGGAATTACCCAACCTCTTCTAACAAATAGAAGATTCGGTGACCATCTAAGCTACGATCATGCCTCAAAGAGCAATACCAACCCATAAGAGATGGAATTAACTAGGCTTCTCACAAATAGAAGTGCTGGCGACCATCTGTGGTGCGATCAATCTCAGAGAGGAAGAAATCACCCTCTTCTCCATTTTTCCATACAGATACCAGTCCAAAGACACCAAAGATGGTAGGGATATACAGAAATCAATGATCCATTCTGAGAGATCATTGCGATGTCTCAATGTCCATCTATCAAGGATAAGTTCATAATGCATCAAGATCACAAGGCCCTGAAAAAATAGGCAAATATCAAGCAAGTATCAAGGCATAACTAAAAGGGAAGTGAATCAAAATATATTTCCCTGCCATACATAATACTATTTGATATATACATATGTTCTGTACATGAAAAAATGGCTAAGCTAGTTTGTGCAGGAAAATACAAAACTATCTACAGATCTGTATATATGCGCACTATCAGATCTAACATAGCATCCCTCTCTGAAGACGGAGGTAGCACTGCAAGCTCCTACCCAAGGGTATCTACACGAGCTAGAAGATCAGAGGCTAACTGCATGGTTGCATAATGCTCATCAATGTAAGCACTCATGCATGTCGGCAAGACTGACAGTCATCTGGGATCTAACTGAAGTACTATCTGCAATGGCCATATCCCTAGCAGATAAGGCGGCATCCCACTCCGCAATCAATGCATCCCAAGCTGATCTAGCCTCATCCCTCTCTAACAGAGCAGTATCTCTCTCATCAAGAGCTGTCAACATCGCAGCCCTAGCCTGATCTCTATCATAGGTCATCAGATGTAATCTCTGCTTCAAATGCTGTGCCGAATATTGGGTAATAGTGGCACTCGGGGTGGGAGAATCCATCACAAATGCTGGCAGCCCAGCAGTCAAGTCATCGATGGGAATGTCAGCCTTTTCTATAGGCTCCTCATCGTCAGAATTAACATCCCGTACTGTGGATACTACCGCAGTCAACGCAATCTCTGTCTCCATCCATGCAGAATACTATGCAGAACAACCCGGATGACTGATAGAAAACTCAGCCAGCTCTCGCTGATCCCAACTGGCATACAACCTGGATCTGTCCTCCGCTGATAAAAGGTGCGAAGCGAAGCACTGACTCACTGCCCCCTCATAAGGGTGTAAATCCTGAAACTGGTCAAACTGACACATCACGACCAGTGGATGATAAGTAGTCATACCCCTCAATCCAGCTAGAGGGAGATAATCCATGCCCAGAGCATGAGTAATGAAGCTGTAGGTTGAGCTAAGCCCTGAACACGATAATATAGCAAACGGATCTCTAATCCATGCCAGAAAAGCTGACCACGATGCAGCATCTGTACACTCTGCAGGCTGAAAGGAGTACGACATGGCTATATCATGGGTGAAACAAAACCCCTGCCATCTAAATGTGCCAATCGGTCTCAAGTGTGACATAAATCACACATACAGCATGACCGAGTTACCTGTGAACACTCCTACCGGATAAGTGCAAAGAAGATGAATGACGACCTCGAGTCTCGCAGAATGATCATCAGAACAATGGAATGATCCTCCCTGAGAGCTCTCACTGCCATAATGACGCCGATATCAATCTCATCCATGTACCGTGGCATGAAGACGTATGACAATACGCACAAAAGTAGTACATCCACTTTGTCTGAACGCCAATGATCCTCCGGTGTGGTGATATCCCCGGAATGCCGTGCATAACTATCCTCAGAGCCAAATCTGTCAAACAAAAAATGCAGGGATATCACGTGGCCGGATGTAATCTCGTCCTGCACCACTCTACACCTCAATCCGGTGAGGGTCATAAACTGTCTGCTCATGTCTCCGATAGCCATGTGCATGCAAGGTCTGTCCAGCGGCAGCATCGTCAACCGTGCATACTCCTCTAAAGTAGGAATCAACTCCTGGGTCCCAAATCGGAAAACCTGCCTCTCCGATACCTAGTGCTCTAGCATACCCTCTACAAATCCTGTGGGAACATGAAACATCAACAAGGTCATAGTATGCTGTAGCAAATCATCTACGATCACCATGTTTGATGGTGATATACTATCATACCATGAGCGCATACCAGATACCACCAAAAATGGTGGGGTATGATCAATACTAGCTAATCGTCAAGAAGACATCTCAGACGCGGGCCATGTCATAAGACCATCCAGGGGTCAGTGCTGAACATCTCTAGACATACATACATATGCATAACATAATAACATGCATGATACAATAGATGACAATATGATATTGGGAATGAAAATTGTACATACATTCCTAAGTATATCATCATTTAATACATCTCTGTACAACTAAAATACAGGAAAATGGGGCGAAGCTACCCAACATCTAACAGAGGCCTATCAAAAGATATAGCAAGAATGGGGCGAAGCTACCCAACAGCTAACAGAGGCCTATCAAAAGAGATAACGAGAAATACATCAGAAAAAGTTAATGGTGTCAATGTCTACATCATCGATACTGTCCACCTGATGTAACTCCTCCTGAGTCACTAGATCTCTATCTACAGGGATGTCAGGCCAATACAAGGGAGGATCTGCACCTGCAAAGCCATATGGGTCACCTGAGGGGCCAGCGCCAGAACTGGAAGGATCAAAAGTATCTACCTCTGAAGGATATCTGCCCAAATGCCGAATAAAAAGATGTGTCCGGTCCAACTGCTGGCTCAATCTATCAATCTGTGTCACATGAGTCGAATCTCTGACACAGGCTAGCCAATCTATCATCATCAAAATCCTGGAACCATATCCCCCATGAACTGTGTGGCGCGAGTCTGAGCTCCAATAGTACAAGGGATCCACCAATGCTGGAACATCTCCTAAGACCAGGGGCCCTCTGACAATGTAAAACTCTGAATCCCCAATAATGGGATGTCAATGACGGGTGACTATGAAACACGCCAATAACACCTGACAGGAGGCAAGATCGGCATACAGATCTCTCCTGTAGTGCTCTTGATAGCACGCTCTCCTAAATAGAGCTCCCATCCTCCATCTGTAAAGAGAGGAATCCCGCGGGTGGAAATGACGTACTCTACTCCAGTCGGGTACCCATCCTCAAATCTAACTCCCAAATGCTCTCCAGAGTAGGGAACCCATGTGATGACATCGGCTATCAACAACTTCAGCTGTAGGCGATAATGAGTGAAACCCTCAGGAACAGGGACCTCCGCCAGTATGGAATGATGCCATCTCCGTCCTCGTGGATAGGTGTCTAAACCTAACACGCTCACATGACGCAAATATGGAAGCCTCTTATAGGCCCAAAACTGCAATCACAAAGGCAACATCTGCTGTCAGTCAACACTCTTAACCTATACATGGGAAAAGACAAGAGAAACACTCACCAGCAGAAACGGGTAGAATCCTAACCATGCCTCGGTCAAGCCTTGCGATCACATGTGCATTCCCATAAGGAAGTAGGAAAAGGTGTAGGAACCCCAATCATACTCTCCTATACGGTTCACGTGTCGAGTGGTGCTGATCAAAGTGAAGGACATCGTAGAGGAATTATCTGCTATGAAGCAGCCTCTAATGATCATCAAGAATAATCGCCGAAGAATGCGATCCCTGACTCTCACATCATCAGGTATGGGCTCACTCAATAGCCCGCTCATAGCATCTACGCTCAGAGGACCCGTACGAACAGTCCTGCCCTTTAACGCCTCCGTTGGAACTCCCAACAAGGATCTGACGGCAGTAGGGATGATATCCGTCGTGCAAGGCACCGACACCCCTCCAAACTCCATACCTGTGATAAACCGCCATTCCATCGGCGTCATCATCACCTCACAGTCTAGCAAATGGAGTGACTGAGTCTGGTGAAACCACTGCTCAAACAATGCCCTGAGGTAACCCCAGGGACAACAACAGGGTAAAATGGAGAAGAACATCCCAAATCCCCAGCCATGGACAATCGCTCTGTAGTCATCATGCAAAGCCTGATACATAGAGTGGATGCTAAACCAGTTCCCTCGAGGCTGTGTGAAGCCGGGAACCTACATCAAATACAGATCAACATCAGAATCCTTGACTCCTCATCAATAGGAAATAAGGAAGATTAAAGATCTAACTTTATACCTCGTTTGTGTACAGGTATACTGAAGGATGCCTACTCAAGTCACCTAGAAGATCTGGGTTCGCCACTTGAATACCTGGCAATTCCCTACGGGGAACACGTACAGCAGGAGCAGGAACCTCGATCGGTACATCCTCCTCCTCGTCATCAACATTCAGCACTTCAACCCGAATAGGATGTATTACCGCCTCCACTAAACGACGAGGCTGTCTGACAAAACGACGTTGAGGCTCTTCAGAAGCTCTCCTCCGTACACTAGAAGTGGTCCTACGGGAACTGCCCGGCTGATCCGGATCTATAATATTTGGACAACAAGTCTCCAAATCACCTTAGAAAGGGTGTGGTAAATTCTTACCTGGAGCTTTTCAAAATGCATTATTTTAACATACATCCACAATAGAGTTAAAAATGCATGACTACCCAATACCTACATTTTGTGAAAATTTTGCCATAGCCCCCTTTGTAAATGGGACTATCCACATGCACATAGGCGTGACTAGATGGCCATTCAGTAGCACACCCGTACACAGTCATATACACCCAACATGCATTATCACATCATAGTAAAAAATCCATAAGTGTAGTCTAATTACCAGGATTATTTTGCTTTTCTACCTTTACTCATTTGTCCTCAGATAGGATAAGAAATGACAGTAAAAGGGGCCAATTTGACTGTTTCAAAAGTCAAATTTTTTCACATCATTATGTTTAGCATGATTTAATAGTAGCATTTGCTATATTGAATATTTTTTATCAAGTCATATCAACATGCATATTCACTACTATGTGTCTAAATGCATTTCATGTGATAAGTCATTTTCCAACGGATAGAAACTGGAAAAAAATTCATGCATACGTTACCAGGACAATGAAGAATGCTTATACGGTGGCAGAATATGCAGATGGTTGCTCGAACTCAGCAGATCTGAAGATGCTCGAACTCAGCAGATCTGAAGTTGCAGAAAGTTGCTCGAACTCAGCTGCGCAACTTGAAAATGACTTATGAAAGCAACCATTCGCCTATACATAGGCACAATTGGTCGCAGGCTCATTTGTGACTCCTGCAGGTGTACCTGTGGCACTTCTACATGGGTCCCACACCTCCGAATCGCTCCAGTTAGAGTTGCAAAAGAGGTCTCACAAGCTAAAAAGGCCAAATCAGGAATAAAAGTGCTATGCGATTGAGCAGAATAGCCAGAAATCCTAGTTTCTTGTCGGTCAGAGTTAAACTCCCATCATCTCAATGGTATTCACCTGAATGCAGGGTATACTATACTAATATGCTCAGCTTTCATAGATCATGCTCAGCAATACCCCACAAAGGTCCGATGCCGTGATTTGCAGGGTCACAACCCTAAACATCCCCGACGGGGGTTACAACGTAAAACCACAAAATATCAAACCTCCCCGGTGGGGGTTACAACACCGAAGTTATCAACTGATGAAATATCCCCGGTGGGGGTCACGACGCATATCTTTTAAACATCCACGTTTCCCCGGCGGGGATTACAATGCAATGCAACCATTGATACACACATCAATGAAGGTCAAACAACCTTGACGTCATGTCAGCCGATGGCAAGTAAACCCATCAAAGCAACTCATCCACGTATCCCCGGCGGGGTTTACAATGCAATGCGATCATTGACACATACATCAATGAAGGTTAAGCAACCTTGACAATGCACCCAGCAGGGATCTATCCGGTGATACACACATCAACGAAGGTCGGGCAACCCTAACATTGACAAAACTGTTGGCAGTAACTCCGATAGAATGAGGGAATATGTTATACACATCCTCAAATAGACAAAGCTTTATCCCCACAGATCTCTTACACATAAGAGGTACCTCTATGGAATATAAGCCAATGTCTAGGATTCAAGACATTGGTGATAGCCCCAACGTCAACATCCTTGAAGACTTGGATCGCATGTCCAAGCCATCACTGATTGTCATCCCAACAGGATTGCCTAGCAATCATGCTACATACATTTACATCATGTTACCATATAGCATCACGTTTATCTTGCTTGCATTTCAAGTGTCTATGATTCTTTATCCTATCCATGCCTTGCATTGCATGAATATGATAAAGAGGGGCATCTGTAGACACTCGAAATTTTCTGCATGCCTGTTACTAACATTGCAGGAGGGAAGATTCGTCTTTTGGAGATAACCATGGAAGACAGCTTACATCCATTCCGGATACTACCGGAAGTTTAGTTTTAACCCTGAACATAAACCAGGAACTTCATCTTAAACCCAAAACACACACCGGGAATGTCATTTCCAATCTAGGAGATAACCCTGAGGTATGCAGATCAAAAAACCGACAACAACACCGAAGAGGACAGTTCTGTCTCGGCGATAACACCACGACGCTCAGTTTCAGTCCCAGAAACAACACTGGGAATAGCGACTCCATCCTTGGTGATAGCCCCAAGGGATGCCATTGCAGTTCCAGAAATGCTTGTTTCAAATACATGCGATCAGCTTCAAGCTTAGACCTCCTGCCGAGGAACTCATACCTTAGACCCGGACCTAACAACGGGCAGATAGGCACACTCACAGATGACAGTGAGGCATACAAACAAGCAGTCCAATCTCAGATATAACCCTGAGCAACGTCTGCTTTCAGATCAAATCGGCGATAACCCCGGTGAAGAATCGAAACTTCATCTTACCGCCTCAACGTTTTCTCTCACAAGATGATATCACGGCATACAAACAAGTAGTCCAATCTCAGATGTAACCCTGAGCAACGTCTACTTTTAACTCAAATCGGTGATAACCCCGACGAAGAGTCAAACGTCATCTTGCCCCTTCAACACTTGCGCGTCGTATCAACACTTCATATATACATACATACAACAATGTCCCACAAGAACCGAGGAGTAACAATCCCGAGTGACTATTACACATGACAGTACTTTGGATAAAATTTGAAGACCATGGGCATGGACCCCTCTTCCTGACTTTGTAAAACCTCTAATCCAGGTCATTGCGTAACTCTCAACACAAGCGGTCCGAAGAAGGTCAGATATACCTCGTTTGGATGCTCGGATTGAAGTTCTGCAAGTTCAAGTGGATATTACAAAGGCAGTACACGCACGTCTTGAGACGACTGGACCCGTGAGGTCTTGATGCACCACACTTAAAAGCCATAGTATAACTGGTGGCCGCCAGAAGTGTACTGCGACCATCGATTTATAAATATGAGCCTTGGGGTCAGCCATTTGAGGAGGAGAAGGAGAGAAAAAGGCGAGGAAGCCCTGTCCATTTTACTCTGTATACACCCCTATTAAGTGTTTCCTCTTCTATAAACATCTGTTAGCTCACATATAGCTATCTTTTTATTTGGCGGGAGCTGAGTGTTTATCCATATAAAGTTATAGAAGTCTACTTTGGCAGCCTACTGTAAGCCTTCTCACATTTTATAAAGCCTTCTTCTCATATTAGCACACACTGTTATACACATTGAGAGTCATGTTGTATGCGTTTTCCTGGACTTCGGTCCCTGGTTTTCATTTCTTTCTGTATATATATACTTATATATGTATATATTTCATATATGGACTAACATTATCGAGTTATGCCTCGATTGAGCCTGCATTTTGCCTCGAGCGTTTATCGCTTTTGTATATATATTTATATATAATTGTTGTCGGATATCTCGATGAGCTAGGATTTTACATCCCATTGCATTTATTTATTATATATATATATATATATATATATATATATATATATATACTTATATATATAATTATTATTGGGACATATCCAGGAGAGCCTAGATTCACATCCAATTCATTTACTGCTTTTATATATATATATATATATCTATATATATATTTACATTTCTCTTAGGCACGGAGTTTCCTCGTGGCCTTTTATAGCTTTATTTACATTTCGTCCTGCTTGGAGTTTACTTCGTGGTAGTTGATCGATTTTACTGACTTTATTTACATTTCATTCTCGCTGGAGTTTACTTCATGGCGGTTGATCGCTTTTCTGACTTTATTTACATTTCGTCCCACACGGAGTTTACTTTCGTGGTGGTTGATCATATCCATATATATATATTTACCGCTTATATATTTACATTTCGATCCCCGTGGAGTTGCTTCGTGGTGGTTGATCATGTATGTATATGTATATATATATATATATATTTACAACTTTTATATATATAACTGCTCACTGCTTTCCATACAAACTGTTGTATCATGTGAGCCTAGGAATCATGTGATCACAGATTCAGTCTACTGAATCTAGATTCGATTCCCATAATGGACATTTTTCAACTGTGAGCAGCTTGTACATTATTTTACAATGTCTGGATTTCCTTGGATGGCTGTCATGCCCATTAGGAGTTCGGCACTGCTGTATATTATTTTCTCGAGAATGCCTCGCATCTCGAAAATAAAAGCAAACAAGCCGAACATTTAATAATAAAATGGGAGTATCAAAGGCCTCAATTACTATTGAGCACAGGGTTTGAAAAACCTCTTTTTATAAAACTTCATTGCTATATCTTGTTTAAAACTGAATGTTTCTATAAATTCAAACCCTATGTACATAGGTGCGAACGAGGTACAACACTACTTCCAAATAATTGCACATTGATCCACACACACATACATTCATATAACAGTTTCTTTGAAAAGTGGCGATCAACGTGGCAACACGGATGTCGGGGGGTGCCTAACACTTTTCCTCCCCATAAATAAGCCCCCAGACCTAAATGAATCTCGGTTTCACAGACCCGTTTTGTAGTGTCACATCACTGGGTCAATGTGCAAACCTTTTCGGTTGCGTTGGTGCAACCAATTAAATACACCAACTGGCGACTCTTAAAGTCAAATCGTCGACATTATACATATCGGACCTTTTTCACTTGTTTTTTCAAACAAATCTCACATTAACATGAGAACACCAAAGAACAAGTAACGAAAAGGGACACTCAAAAATCCCGACGTCGACACGTGTCAGTCTGGTAGTCACCTTTATTTCTTCTTTTTGACTCCTCAATCAGAACATCAGGAGTTGTCCTTCTGCATCGATGCTTTCAATCAACAACGTTCGAATGTTAGTCTTTGTATTGAGACGTTGCCAAGGCTTCAATACTCAGATGACCGAACTCTATGATTATGATGTAGATGACCTTGAACTTGATCGTAGTTAGTCTTTTGAATATTGCTCGTTGACTAATTAAGACAACACTACGATTCTGAGAGTGTTCTTTGGATTTGCAATGTAGAACCTCTCTTCCTTCACTTATGCAGTGCTTCTACACTTCTGTTTACCTTGACTTGCATTAGGCACTGACAACTTGTTTGAATGCTCTGGCCCTCCTGAATTTTAAGACTCATCTGATTGGTCATGCTCAGCTCTCTTTCTCCTTGTGATCTCCCATTCACATATCATCAATGGTCTGACCCATGCTTAATCTTCTTTGTCTATTCTTTATAGGTTGGACAATATCTCTGTATAAAATGCATCAGTTCCTTCTTCTCATTTGGCAAGCACTACGATCATAGTCACACCCAAGATCGTCATATTATGTTCATCTTGACAGCTACTGCATTGCTGACTTCTTTTTATCAATCACGCCATCTAAAGTCTTCTTAATGTTGCTAATGAAATACTTCCCTTGAATGAATTCACTTCTCAATCAGGATGCTGATTGAACTGATACTTCGATCTTCTGTTTGCTTGCAAGCCATTTGGTGATTGCTCTCTGGCTTCCTTAAAGTAGATGTATCCTTAGTTCTGACCAACGGCTATATTCTTTTGAAGCTTTGGAAGTGCTCATGTGTTGAGAATCATGTTATCACTACGATTCTTCCTTGGCATTGTGAGCACTGATAGACTTTGTCGAAGACTTTATTCTGCAGACTTTGATCTAGCTTTGGTTCTACAGTTACTACGACTCCGAGAGAAAATTATACAACAGACTACGATTTCTGCCTTAACTCTTGTTGTCCTTGTCTGATCTAGCTCGAATACGATTTCTGCCTCTATTATGATCAGTAGACTCTATAACTTCAAGTGTGGTCTACGATTCTTGACTTGGCTCGACAGGTGCTTGGACCAACTCTACGATTCTGAGTGAGGCCCTCCAAAATAGACTATGATTTTGTGGCACCTTTCTCTATATTTTACGATTCTGCCTTGGCTTCTGCAATCTCTCGGCTGGCTCGATAGACTATGATTCTGTCTTGATAGTCTTTGAGTTCATTGTCTCTCTTGACAGACTTCATGATTCAGAGTTAAGTCTACGATTTTATCATGACAGGCTCTCAGCGGACATCTTTTCCGATTCCGAGTACAGACTACGATTCTGCTTTACTTTCTTGGCAGGCTAGCATGACTTGTGCAGAGCTCTACAATCAGACATGCCTATCTATTACATCATATAAGATCAACCTAACAAGGTTGATCTTTTTATATTTAGTCATTGTACATCATATTATTTTTAAGGACTTTACAAAGCTGTTTTATTCATGTAGAATCAACCTAACATATTTGATCATTTCAGTCTAAGTCCTTGTACATATATTCCTATTATCTATTCAAGGACTTTAGAACTTATTTCAATGCAGACATATTTACATATTCATTCATTAATATCATAATCAAATCTTATATAAATAGGAATAACATTCTCATGCTTATTCCTAACAATCCCCCCCCTATTTGATTATGACAAAAACAATAAGGGCATATGTATAAGATGAATGAATCATAATATACAGTGAGTAGCTGTATTTCTAAAACAGATAATTATGAATGTCATTGATGATAATATGAAATTTACACATTATATGATAGTTTACATCCTAGATCCATAAATACCTATATAGCTTAAAAACATACCTTACTAACTTCATCTACTACTTCATGTAGGGGTGTTCAAAAAATTCATTTTTTTTAGTTTTTTACCGAACTGGTTGATACCGAAACCAGTGGTACCGGTTTTTTTCGATAACAATTTTTCGGTTTTTTACACTTTTCGGTACTGGTAGCGGTAAGGAACTTTTTGAATTCGTTAAAAACCGAAAAACCAAAACAACCAAAATTTAATAATATAATAATTAATAATTAATTTTTTGTAATTTTATATATTAAATAATTTTTTAATATATTAATAATTTATATATAATTATAGTTTTATTAAAAAAAATTATATATATTAATAATGTTTTGTAGTTTTATTTTATATATTAATTATTATTAATAGTTAATGATTTGTAAGTTTTAAAACAAATTGTTAATATATATAAAAATTATTTAATTATTATTAATAATTATATATATTAACATGCAGATAATAAAAAATCGAACAAGAAAAAGCGTCACCGATTTTATTTTGAATTAAAAAGAGACCGAGACCAAAGAATTTAAGATTTGCGGTTCGTTCTTACTTTTCTGGTAATTTTGGATCGGTACCAGCTCGATATTTTTGGTACCGGTTCGGTTTTTTACCAATGAGCACCGCACCCCTAGCTTCATGTATGTCTCCAGGATGTCTGTTGATTAGTTACTCAATTGTCTTTTCCTCTCCAGTCTGCTCCCCCTCAGATACATTCTCCATTTCTTCATCTTCATGATGCTCTAGCTCAGATGCATGCTCTTCTTCTTTGTCTTCGGCTTTGCTCTCCAGACTTTGTTCTAACTTCCCCTCAGACTTTGTTTCCATAGGATCATCCTTTGGCTCCCCCTCAGATGATGATACACTAGCTGTTATTTTGACCTGCTTCTTATTCTTCTCCTTCTTTGCTTTTCTGCTCTTGCTCTTTTCTTCAGCCTTCATTCTTCTCTCCTTGCTCTTCCTTGAATACCTCTTTTTCTTTCCCTTTTTGTCATGAATCATTTGAGAAAGCTGTTGGACATTTTTCATAAGCTAGTCTATCAGAAAAGATGAGTTGCTAACTTTAGTCTTGAGTTCTTGTTGGCTTAGCTCCAACTGTAGGGAGAGAGACTGCTTTAGTAAGTAAATCTTGTCAGAGAGGGACAAGATGTGATCTGCATTATCCTTCTGAGTTTTCATAGCTTCTTCCTTCTGATCATTGATAAAATTCAAATAGATTTGATCTCTCTCTTTGATCTTGAGAGATATATATGATATTGTGGCTTAAAGTCTGTTTTGAAGCACACTGTCTCCTTCTTCTGATAACATCTTAGCTTCTGAAGCAATGAGAGATATCTTCTCAACCAACTCGTCAGAGTTCTTTAGTAACTCTTTCTCTTGAGGAGTTTTGTGAGACCTCGAATTTTATGAAATAAAAGTATTCAATTTTTCTATTTTAGTAAATAGTTAAATTGATAAAAGTTTAAAGTTAAGGGTAATATGTGAAAATTTTGCAAAGTAAGCAAGTTGATATAAAATATTCTTTTTGTCCAGGAATATCCGTACGACGGTACAATCATTGATGGACCCCACAATAAAATTATTGTCAGATTGAGAAAACAACAAAAATATTTTTATGAAAATAACGGCGGAAGTTTTACCGTTAAAACTGTTGAACTACTCAGTAGTAAAAGTACAGTAATACGTGTGGTTGCATAGTAGCATACGGTATTGATTATTGATGCTTGCGTGAGAAGTCACTCAGTTTTGTTCAATTATTGCTACAAGAATTCTTTGCGATAGTATCTCACGTTATTTGATTCAATTATTATTCGATATTTTATATTATTAAATCAATAATTGAGACGACGAAGTTATTAATATTATTATTTGCAATATTAATGATGTCTAGAAGTTCTACCAATGAGAGGTTTGGTCACCTAATTGGGCGTCAATAATAGGAGAAATCCTTATTAGAAAGCCCCTCTTTCCAGGAACGAATTCAGTCAATTAATATTGTGAATTATAATAATGGTGATAAAGTTTGTTTTATTATTATTATAAATGTAATAAAAAATGAAAACTTTTTATATAAAATGTAATACTTTTTATAAAGTTTTATTTTATTTGATTATAAATAGAATATATTATATTTTATTATGCATAGTATTTGATAGTAAAATATTTTATATAAAAATGTAATACTTTATAAAGTTATTCGTTTTATTAGACTATAAATAGAATATATAATATTTTATTATGCATAGTGTTTGATATAGTAAAATCTTTTTATATAAAATGTAATATTTTTATAAAGTTATTCATTTTATTAGATTATAAATAGAATATATTATATTTTATTTAAAAGATTTGTTTTATTAGAATATTTTATTAATACTGCATAGTAAATCAATATGGACCGTCCGTTTAAAAATAAATCAATCTGGACCGTTCATGAATTAGTTACTATTCAGTCCATTCTCCTATAAATAGAAGCTCATTCCTTCATTATTTCTTACGAATTTTTGGACAAAAGTACAATTTATGATAAATGTCTAAATATTCGGCAGTTTTAGCCATATGAAAAATAGTAAATGAATTTTAAAAATTCTGATAAAAATATATGTTCAATATGGGACTATATTCTGCTAAATCCCAGAAAAGAAATATTTTTGGGACTGATTTGGTATTTTTTTAATGAAAATGAACTAGTTATGAGTAAATGAATTAAATATGTTATGTGAAGTAATAAAATTGGAAAATAGGATTTTATGGCTTGGGAATCCTATATAGGGTATATGCAGATTTTTGATGAGAGATTTGATCATTGATGATCAAATCTTATGAGTATGACATTTTTGAATGATTAAATACATTATTTGATAAAGTGTAAACAATTGAAATAAAGTGTTTATAAGTTTAAGAAATGATTAAAATATTGTTATAATATTAATGATATTAGATTATGAGATTATTAAGTGATTAATAACATTTGGTTATTATTGAACGCTGGATAAATGGTATTATAAATATTTAATATTTATCATTTATCTCATTTGATTGATTCTTTATATCATTGTCATTATTCTCATGGTTATATTATGATGAAAGTTATCTATGGTCTGTAGTGCATAGATGGACTTGGTATGATTATGACCAGGGATTATTCGGTATAATCATGACCGTAATGTTACAAATGATGTGGTAAAAGTCCTCATTGCCCGTAGTGCGCATGATGGACAATTTTTGGTATGATTATGGCTATGGATTCTCTTCTACCAAGGGTGCAAAGATGAATTGTTTTATGGCATGACCAGGACCGTTGATGAAAACACGATTATCTTTGGCCCGTATTGTATAGATAATTCGTGGTCGTGATATTAACGAATATCCTTGGCCTGTAGTGCATGGATAATTCGATGATATAGATTAATTATCGAAATTTGAGTCTCAAAGAATGAAATATTAATTCATGGATGTGATATTAACGAATATCCTCGATCAGAGTGCATGGGTGATTCGATGATGTGGATTATTTATTAATTCGAGTCTCGCCGATAAAATATTAATAATAAACTTTTAATTAAGTAAAAGATAGTAGATATCGGGCTCTTCTCGACTCTTCTAAAATATAGGTTGTATGTCTTTGGCTCTGTAGTGCAAAGATGAATTGTTAATGAATATCTTTGGTAGTAGTGCAAAGATGAATTTATTAGTATGATTATGAAGCGAAATTGTGATTTGGTATAACCATGATTTTTGATGTTTCAGGTGAAGATAGGTGATGAAAATTATCTTCGTCCTGGGTGCGAAGAGGAATTTAGAATCACAATTATGATTATGAGTTATTCATATGATTATGGACATGAATTTTTGATTAATGTTACAGGGATAAAACATTATCAGTGGACTTTTAACATAGAGAAGATAATAGATCTGATGGTCTATTTGACTCTTCTAATGGATTGCTCGTTCCGCTGCAACTATGGTTGAAAAGTTTTTTCATCTACTATATGTTCTAAATCTTTAATTTATTTCTGATGAAGGCTTTTGATGATGTAAATTATCTTTAGTCATGATATTCTTTACTGGGCTAGTTATGCTCACCCTTTTTGCTTCACAATTTCTTCCAGGTAATAAGAGTGTAGCTTGGTCGAGCGGGGATAACAGGGGAATAGAACGGTGGTCTATAGCTGTTGAGGTTCTCCCTAAATAGTATGGAAATAAATTTATTGAG
Organism: Panax quinquefolius; assembly: GCA_020205615.1. Classification (NCBI taxonomy): domain Eukaryota; kingdom Viridiplantae; phylum Streptophyta; class Magnoliopsida; order Apiales; family Araliaceae; genus Panax; species Panax quinquefolius. The sequence continues at coordinate 58,324,113 of CM035154.1, read as the reverse complement.
AACTTTAGATAAGTGTGTAGTATTGTATACGTCATTTGATATTTAATTTTGGTGAACCGAATAGGGTGAGGTGAACCCAACTTTGGAAGGGTGTTTTGCCACTATCATACAAGATGGTTAATGACATTCAACCTCATGTTATCATAAGGCAGGGTTGTGCACATCCACTTGCTGAGTATATCTACGAGCACTACCTATATGATCTTGGAGTTTATTTGAAATATAATTTTCACTTGGAGACAGTGGAGATAGTTATATGTCAAGAGAAGACTCACCATTAGAAAGAATATGATAGTAATCTTCTCATTTTTCTTTGGGGTCTATTGGGTCAACCAAGGATAATTCTGTGGACATATGATATCTATTATAACCTAGACGCATGGCCTCCCATGTACGAAGGTTTCCTTGAGCACTTCCCAAAGAATTTAATTTCTAAAATAGTTTTTGACTATACTTTTATGTAAAGTATCATTGTAAGGTTGTGGTCGAGGCACCATGAGAGTTACATATATTTGTATTAAAACTCACAGTTAACTGTGGACATATTCTATACGACAGTTCAACAGTTGTATAAATGAAGTTTGTATTTGATTTTTATAGTGTGATATCTGGCGACTCAGAATAGGTGATGTATACCTATTTTGGGGGCGTCACAAGTTTGGTCATTTGGTTGAGCAGACTCCTTCTGAACATCAGATTGGACTCCATAATTTTCATTCTTGGAAAGACTTTCAAATGTAGTGAGAATCTGGTAGATCGTTGAGTGCCAATCACTGTTGGAAGAAGAAGGAATATTAGACAATTCTGCTTTGGCAGAGTAGAGCTTCTCAATCTGAGCTTGATCATCTTCCATGGTAGAGTGAAGAGACTCTACGATCATAAACTTGGGTATAATCCTTCTGCCATCCGAACCTACTCTACAATCGTAGGGAATAGGTTGCCAGCATGTCAATAGACCTTGAAGTGAGATTGGTCTTTAATCAGCTGTGTTGCAAATTTCTTTACTATTGGAAAGTTTTGTGACACTAGCTCCATGTTCGGAAAATATGAGTAACACCAGCTAATGTAACTCTCATCTTCAGCAGTATATTCCTTTAGCCAGGGCATCCAAGGGTAGAACCATTTTATCAAAGTATTATCAGGATTATACAATATTATAATACGATCCAAGTCCATGTCTTTCCAATTGTTAAACAGATCTTCAGTAGACATTGTTACTACTTTGAGTCGTTCATTTCCATGATTTATCCATCTTCCTGGTAGCACATCTTGAGGTTCATCAAAGACTTCCACCACTAATCTTCTGTGAACTTTTGTTGGAGAGGGAGCATGATAGTCTGTTGATTCTGATATGCAGAACTGGAGTCTGTCTCCATCTCTTCATTTTTTAACTTTGAGCTTAAATCATGCTGGATCATTTCATCTAATTCATTAGTGGATCCTTCTTGCTGATTTTCATCACTTGTTCCTTCTTTAGTACCCCTCTCAGAACTGTCTGACTCAGTAATCATTTCATGCTCTTCATACTTCAAAAACTCATTTGTTTAATCTTCATCATCTTCTTCTGACTTGGGTCCATTTTTATTTGCAGTCCTTTCACTTTCACGGCTGGAGATGTCAGAAATCATCCTCTGTTTGCCCTTTATGACTTTTCTTGTAAACCCAAGCTTATCATCTTCATCACTATCACTGAGATCAATCACTTTTGATGCAGAGCCTCCTTCTTTCTTATGGTTTGTCCTTTAAAGTATCCTGTTACTGTTTCTCCTTCTTGGGGATGCAGCAGTTGATGCTTTTTCTTTTCCTAATTCACGTCTCTTTTTGTCAGTGGAGAGACTGCTTGGTGGAACCTCTGTAGACTTCTTTACGACCTTAGCTTTCTTCTTGGATGGCTTTGCTGGAGTGGCCACTAAGGGTGCAGAGTTATCTTATTGAGATAACTCGCTTTCCAGTACTCTTGCCTTCCTCTTCATTGCAGTGACCTTACTATTGTTGCCAGATGTCTTTAGACTTTTATTCTCCATGGGATTTTTTTTCCAGTTTTCAAACAGTCGTGGAGACATCACTTTATGAACATTTAGGGGTTCTCCCTCATCATCCCTTATCTTACTCTTCAGTTTCTTCTTCAGTATAATGCTCAAGAGTCTTCCGTGAAAAACCTTTGTAAGGTGTTTATCTGTAGACTTCTTCATCTTAGCTTTTTCCAGCCATTTGGATAACCAATCAATTAGAAGGGCTCCGAAATTTATCTGCAGTTTCATGATAATTGCAGTCATGATTCTCAGTTGTAGATCACTAACAGTATCGTGTGCAGTATCTTTGAATAAGATACATTTTCCAGTAATCTTTGCTAGGAAATCAAACTCCTCAGCAACTCTTTCTTATTCATGTCTTTCAGATTTATATTTCTTTTGTAGCGCATTAACCTCTTGCCTTCTTCAATGTTGACTTCCTCGAGATTCATCAGACCTTGGTCCGAAAACCCTAGGCATTGGTCGATGTCTGATGCTCTTATCTTTAAACTTATTCCCTTGACCGTTGTGGATAAAAGCCCAGAGTCTACCGTAGCATTTGAATAGAATTCCTTCAGTAATTCAGTATAGACTGGAGTGTTGGCTTCCAAGCATTCTTAAAACCCAGCATTCTTTACTAGCTCAAGAATATCCTTGAACTTCTTTTTTGATCTATTGAACTTCTTAGTACCGAGTTGGATTCCAGTTATAACACGCTAATCTTCCATTTTGAGGATTCGAAGTGTATGGGTATTCGATCTCAGGAATCTTACAAGAGTTATTTGAAGGCGATTTGGGCGTAGCTCGAGGTTTGGTGGATTTTGGCTTTGAAAAAGGCAGGGAGAGGAAGTCAATAGCCTTTGATAATTGTTCGGAGATTTTTGAATTTGTCTTTATGATAGTTCCTTCTGACTCTGCAAAAGTTGTGACGTGTTAAAAAGCCATTAGTTGCACGATTCCCAATAAGAAACTGTAACTCCCCATAAACTGATCAATTTTTTAGTTTTGATTATTCTTTTAAGAAAATAAGCATTATTGAAGTTGGTTGACCGTTGACTTCTATAGTGCGTAGAGAAGCTTGGTGAGATAGCTATAAGCTCTATGTTTTTCTTTGTCAACTCAACGATTGTCTTCTGTGACTATGCTTCAGTGAATGATTTGTTATTTATCTCCAACTAGAAGTTGCATGATTCATCAATCAGACTTGATCTCTTTTGAGGAATTTTTTGTACATGTACTACGTATGAGTCTTTGTGATGCATTCTGTAGACACTCGAAATTTTCTGCATGCATGTTACTAACATTGCAGGAGGGCAGATTTGTCTTTCAGAGATAACCCTGGAAGACAGCTTACATCCATTCCGGATACTAACGGAAGTTCAGTTCCAACCTGGAACACAAACCGAGAATTTCATCTCAAACCCGAAACATACACTGAGAATGTCATTTCTAATCTCGGAGATAACACCAAGGTACGCAGATCAAAAGACCGGCAACAACACCGGAGAGGACAGTTCTATCTCAAGCAATAACATCTTGTGACGCTTTCGGTTCGATCCTAGAAACAACATCGAGTAGCGACTCCATCCTTGGTGATAGCCCCGAGGATGCCATTGCGATTCCGTGATAACTACGAAAATGCTTGTTTCAAATACATGCGATCAGCTTCAAGCTCAGACCTCCTGCCGAGGAACTCATACCTCAGACTCGGCGCTAACAACGGGCAGACAGGCACACCCACAGATGATAGTGAGGCATACAAACAAGCAGTCCACTCTCAGATATAACCCTGAGCAACGTCTGCTTTCAGCTCAAACCGGCGATAACCCCGGTGAAGAGTCGAAGCATCATCTTACCGCCTCAATGTTTTCTCTCACAAGATGATATCGCGGCATACAAACAAGTAGTCCAATCTTAGATGTAACCCTGAGCAACGTCTACTTTCAACTCAAACCGGCGATAACCCCAGCGAAGAGTCAAACGTCATCTTGCCCCTTCAACACTTGCGCGTCTACTCAACACTTCATACATACATACATCCAATGATGTCCCACAAGAACCGAGGAGTAAAAATCCTGAGTGACTATTACGCATGACAGTACTTTGGATAGAATTTGAAGCTTGAAGACCATGGGCATGGACCCCTCTTCCTGACTTCGTACAACCTCTAATCCATGTCATTGTGTAACTCTCAACATAAGTGGTCTGAAGAAGGTCAGATATACCTTGTTCGGATGCTCGGATTGAAGTTCTACAAGTTCGAACGGACATTATAGTGCATGAGTGCACGTACTTCGAGACGACAGGACTCGCGAGGGCCGGATGCACCACGACCGACCCCAGTGCAGTACAATCATGGCCGCCGCTTGGTGTACCCATGACCATCGATCTATAAATATGAACCTTGGGGTCGGCCATTTGAGAGAAAGAGAATGAGAGAAAAAGGCGAGGAAGCCCTGTCCATTTTACTCTGTATACACCCCTATTGAGTGTTTCCTCTTCTATAAACATCTGTTAGCTCACATATAGCTATCTTTTTATCCGACGGGAGTTGAGTGTTTATCCATATAAAGTCATAGATGTTTACTTTGGCAACCCACTGTAAGCCTTCTCATATTTTATAAAGCTTTCTTCTCATATTAGCACACACTGTTATACATATTGAGAGTCGTGTTGTGTGCGTTTGCCCGGACTTCGGTTCGTGGTTTTCATTTCTGTCTGTATATATATACTTATATATGTATATATTTCATATATGGACTAACATTATCGAGTTATGCCTCGATTGAGCCTAGACTTCGGTCTGGAGCGTTTATCCGCTTTTGATATATATATATATATATATATATATATATATAATTGTTGTCAAACATATCTGATGAGCCTGGATTTTACATCTGATGCATTTACTCGCTTTTATTTATATATATATATATATATATAATTATTTATCGAACATATTTGATGAGCTATTGATTTTTACATCAAATTGCATTTACTAAATTTATATATATATATATATATATATATATATATATATATATATATTGTTGTTATCGGACATATCCGATGAGCACGGATTCAAATCCGGTCGTTCATCGCTTATATATATATATATATATATATATATATATATATATATATATATATTTACATTTCGTCATGCTTGGAGTTTACTTCGTGGCGGTTGATCGCTTTTCTGACTTTATTTACATTTAAATCCGCACTGAGTTTACTTCGTGGTAGTTGATTGCTTTTACAGCTTTATTTACATTTCGTCCCACCTGGAGTTTACTTCGTGGTAGTTGATCATGTCCATATATATATATTTACCGCTTTTATATGTTTACATTTTCGATCCCCCATGGAGTTGCTTCGTGGTGGTTGATTATGTCTGTATATATATATATATTTACAGCTTTTATATATATAACTGCTTACAGCTTTCCATACAAACTGTAGTATCATGTGAGCCTAGGAATCATGTGATCACAGATTTAGTCTACTGAATCTAGATTCGGTTCCCATGATGGAAATTTTTCAGCTATGATCACCTTGTACATTACTTTTCAGTGTCTGAATTTCCTTGGATGGCTGTCATGCCCGTGAGGAGTTTGGCACTGCTGTATATTATTTTTTCGAGAATGCCTCGCATCTCGAAAATAAAAGTAAACAAGCCGAACATTTAATAATAAAATGGAAGTATTAAAGGCCTTAATCACTATTTAGCACAGGGTTTGAAAAACCTCTTTTTATAAAACTTCATTGCTATATCTTGTTTAAAACTGATTTTTTCTATAAATTCAAACCATATGTATATAGGTGCGAACGAGGTACAACACTACTTCCAAATAATTGCACATTGATCCACACACACATACACACACATTCATATCACAGTTTCTTTAAAAAGTGGTGGTCACCGTGGTGACACGGATGTCGGGGGGTGCCTAACACCTTCTCTCCGCATAATCAAGCCCCCAGACCCAAAATGAATCTCGATTTCACAGACCCGTTTAACAGTGTTAAATCACTGGGTCAATGTGCAAACCTTTTTCGGTTGCGTTGGTGCAACCAGTTAAATACACCAACTGGTGACTCTGAAAGTCAAATCGTCGACATTATACATGTCGGACCTTTTTCACTTATTTTTTTCAAATAAACCTCACATTAATATGAGAACACCAAAGAACAAGTAACGAAAAGGGACACTCAAAAATCTTGACGTCGACAGGTGGCGACTCTGCCGTGGACTCCAGTAAGAGGGCTTAAGCCGCTATTACAAGCTTTTTAAAACTGTTATATGCTTGTGTGTGAATGTTGCATTTACATTTCTGATGAATGTGTACGAATGCATTTTTACTTATTGCACTATACTATATCTATCTGTGATATTAGTGCTTCGTACATGTCATCATTTTCATAAACGGTGAGACATGTTGAATGTGAATGTATGATGTGTGGTTCCTCCATCAGGAGGCTATCCTGTCGGTGTTTGATTACTGGACTCGTAGGAAGAATAATTCCAGCGAGGCTCAGGAAAGGCACCACCCAGATTCGCTCCAGTTGAAAGACCAGATTAACTTCCCGTCAAGTAAATTGCGATGATCTGGGAACCTTTATGCCAAAAAGCCGCGAGAGTAACCCTAAGATAGGTCAACCTCTGATAAACCAAACGCGGAGGAAAGTCTCTTCATACTTTCCATTTTCAATTGCTTGTAAAAGCATTTATTTGTAAATTTTATTCCATGTTCATCCATATGTAATGGAAAATATGAAGAATATCTGTGCATGCATGACATGTTATCAATTAACACCTGGTTTTGAAGGACAAAATTCCTAAAACGGACATGTTATGATAACATTTACATTACCCTAAGACTAAACTATGTAAGTCTTTTGTAGGGAAGCAATTGGGCCTGTTACCCACTCAAAATCCAAAAAGGCCACGAGCCTACAGCCACTCATGTCTTCTTCTGACCAAACTAATGTTGTTTCCCAAGAAGAATTTGAGGGATTGAGTAAACAAATTACAGACTTGGTTGTTCTACTGAAAGAATTGCACCAGTCCACTCAGGGTACGAAGATACCTACACATAAAGAATCCTCTACACAAGGAGGAGTTCAAGGTCTGGAAAAAACAATTCCAGAACCTCAGTTGGATACGACCAACAAAGACCTTGAAAACACCCATCTCAGATTAGATCCAGACACCGGTGATATCAGGAAGAAGGTCCTTCAAATGGAGGAAACTATCCGTGTTCTCAAAGGGATTGGAACACATGTCAGTGTTTCATATGCAGACCTTTGCATATTTCCTGGTGTTCATTATCCAGAGAAATTCAAAACCCCTGATTTTGAAAAGTATGACAGATTAGGGGATCCTTATACACAATTAAAAGTGTTCATTGGAGAACTTGGATCTTATGCAGAAAATGAAAAGCTCCTAATGCAGCTGTTTCAGAAAAGTCAGACTGGAGAAGCCCGTTCATGGTATACCAGATTAGACAACTCAAAGATCCATAGCTGGAAAGAGCTGGCTCACGCCTTCCTCACTCAATATAGTTTTCAATCTCAGATGGCTACTGATCGGTATCAAATTTCCAAGATCAAAAAATAGTCTAATGAGTCTTTTAGAGAGTATGCTCAAAGGTGGAGGCGCCTTGCTGCTCAAGTTATTCCTTCTATGACGGAATCAAAAATGATTGTAACATTCATGGATATACAGGAAGCTCCTTTCTATGAAAGAGTCTTAGCTGGTATTGGTAAACCATTCTCTGAAATGATTAAGCACGGAGAAATGGCTGAAATGGGATTGAAGTCCGGTAAAATTCAAGACCTAGCCACTCTTAAAGCTGTTGCTGAACACATCCAGTCCGGATCTTATGGAAACAACCCCTGGATGGTCCATAAAAAGAAAGAGGAGGGTGTTTCCTTGATACTACAAGGTCAAAAAGGCAATCAAAGCATGCCTATGCAGAGGAGAAACTACTCCCCTTTTCAATCACAATCTTCAAATCCTCCCTTACCTAAAGGTGGAGATGCAAAGTGTCCTCGAACGTTCACACCCTTAGGGGACTCGCTCGAGAATATTCTTGCTCTTCTAACTGCTCAGAAGAAAATCACACATCTTCTTCCACTAGCCAACCCTAATGGGAGGGGTTTTAATGTTACTCAAAAGTGTGCTTATCATGCCAGAGCACCAGGACATGATACTCAATATTGTTGGGCCTTTAAACATAAGATCCAAGATTTAATAGACAACGGTGAGATCGTGGTCACAAAACCAGATCAACCTCACGTGCAAGACAACCCTCTTCCTCAACACAAAGAAGAAGAGGTCAACATGATCAGTTGGAGCACTGGACAGGGTTCCAATTCTAATGGCCTGTCATCCCAAACCATCAAAGACGGTGTTGACAGATGGGATTATGCAAAGTTCCAATTTACAATGGAACGATAGATGAAAGCTCTTTGCAAATAAATTGAGCAACTGGCAGAACTGGTGACCCACCATCATCAAGTCACACGCCAATTAATCAGGCAGGAGCATGCCTATCTCCTTCCTTTTGTTATGAATACCTCCTCACCACCTTCAGAAAGTGAAGCTATGGAGGATAAGTTTGCAAAGAGAGCCAATGCTAAAGCGCGTCGGGATTTTTCCAATCAAAAGGAATTTACCTATCTTGGCCAATCTATGGAGGAGATACTGCAGATGTTGATCAACGAAGGAAGAATTACTTTCCTTCTCCCACCAATCAATCCCTTCTCAGGATGTTTTAATTCTGATAAAGTGTGTTAATATCATTCACATTCTCGCGGTCACAGCACAGACGAATGATGGGCACTTCGCCATCTCATTCATAATCTTATTGATAGTGGTGTCCTGCAAATAGCAGATGATTACACTGTGCAACTTAAGGGTGGGAATGCATGTCCTACCAAATGGAAGGGATCAGTAGCAGTTATATCCGAAGTGGATGATGAGACTATCAAAGTATTTCCCATCTGACCAATTCAACTCAAAGGAGTCGACAATCCTTTGAAAGTGGGCTGACTAGAGCCAATTTCTTTACCTTTCAAACCACAATATCATTTGTCGACACACAAAGTTCCATGGAATTATGGAGAAGCTGAAGGATCCACATCTCATACTACTGCTATAGTGTCGAAGGAAAATCCACTGTATCTTCCTCAACGGGTTATGAAACCTACTTGCGAAGCAAAGGGGAAGATTACCATGGAGAAGATTGAAAAAATCCTCCGCACTATGGGCCACAATGAAGCCAAAGTGGTTTTAAGCTTGCGAGAAGCACCACACCAGATATCTATACTGGACTTGGTTTTCTCTTCCGAGGATCATCGGAAGATCTTACTGAAGGTTTTAGAAGAAGCCTACTTGCCAAAATCAGTGGATGTGGAAAAATTTCAACATTTGGTTGATCACATTTTCAACAACAATGTGATATCCTTCACTGATGATAATATACCGCCCGAAGGGACCGGTCATTGCAAGCCATTGCACATTACAGTTTTGTCTTTCGGGTACATGCTAGCTGGAGTTTTGATAGATGGAGGCTCATCTCTAAATATCTGTCCTTATGCCACCTTGGTAAAGATGAATGTCAATCTCAAGAGGATCCAAAGCAGCCATACGGTTATCAGAGCTTTTGATGGATCCCGACGAAATTCCATCGAAAAGATTGAGTTGCCAATTGAGATTGGTCCAAATACATTCAATGTATCCTTCCACGTCCTCAAGATAGATTCAGGATACAACCTGCTATTGGGGAGACCATGGATACACATGGCTGGAGCCATTCCCTCCACGTTACATCAATAACTCAAATACATTGTCAATAACAGTCTAGTCACTGTCAACGCTGAGCTGAAATATCCTGAACAAGGAACTCTACCAATCATCAGCTTCAATTCAGAAGTTGAACCGGCCAGTTTTCATACTCTAGAAGTGAGTACCACGCAATACCATTCTATTGGAGTGCCACTTCCCATACCCAGGATTTCTGCCGAGGTTATGTCGGCCACTCAAGAAATGATGTCATTGGGTTATCAACCTGGACAAGGGCTTGGTAAAGATAAGCAGGTTATTAAGCACCCTATCTAAGTGTTCAGCCAAATTGGAACAACTAGACTAGGCTATTCTGCCAATTCCAGTCACAGGAATCCTCATGAGCACAAGCACGTTCCTCAAGCTTCTGTCGCACGGCGATTTTCTATACCTTTACCCCATGAGCTAATACAATCTCCAGTAAAGGTGCCATCCCATGTTGTGGCCATATTGTTTCCTAAATCAGTACCAATCAAAGTGAAAGAGGTGCTGATTCCTAATCCCGAAATGGAAGAAAAGGAATGAAAACGTAAACATGACATTGCCTTGATGATGGCAGGCTTACGCGTCATTGTTCATGATGAACATACAAACAGATACACCCCAGACGATGATTGCCCAGATGTCATGGTTATCATACGGGAGAAGGAGGACAATGACGATCCTTCCATCACTGCAGTCCATCAAAACTTTGCCCTCGATAATTAGAGCAACACTCCATGCATTGGTCGACGAGGGTAAAATGGGCAGAAAAATCCCTCTGCCCTGTAGATAACTTTAAATTGCTTGCTTTCCTTTACAGTACTAGCAGTTATTTTATCAAGTACATGCTAACACTTTTGTATGATCGAACAGTTGCATATATTAAGTAAAAGCATTTTCTGTTTCAGGACTCTGAATTTAGATGTGCTTGTACTTGCTGATGAGGTGCCTTCTCTCCACAAGGGTTGTAACTTTGATGCAAAGTTGGACTTAGACTTGATGGACATCTAAGAGGACATTGAGACACCTCAGGAGATTAAGGAATGGGTCGCAGACAAACCCAAACCCAATCTTGATCAAACCACTTCTTTCAATCTTAGAACCTTAGACAACCCTAAGCTAATCCAGATTGGTTTAGACCTTACCACAAATTAACGGAATGACATGATTGCACTATTAACCCAATTCCAGGATGTGTTTGCATGGTCTCATGAAGACATGGTGGGTTTGTCCATGGACATTGTTCTTTATCGCCTTCCCATCAAAGAAGGATTCAAGCCAGTTAGGCAAAAGCTCAGGCAATTGAAACCTGAATGGAGTTTAAAAGTTAAAGAAGAAATTGTGAAATAATTTCAAGCTGGCATCATCATGGTGTCTACATATCCGAAGTGGATATCCAACATTGTTCCCATGCCTAAACCAGGAGGACAGGTACGAGTCTGCGTGGATTACCGGGATTTGAACAAAGCTTGCCTTAAAGATAGCTTTTCTGTGCCATTTATCCACATTCTTATTGACAATACTGCTCAATACGGCATGTACTCCTTTGCTGATTGCTTTGCGCGATACCATCAAATTATGGTCGCTGAGGAAGATCATGAGAAAATTGCTTTCATCACGTCTTGGGGAACCTTTTCCTACAGACGGTTGTCATTCGGCCTCATAAATTCTGGGGCAACTTATCAGCGAGCTATGATGGTTTTTTTCCACGATTTAATGCACAAGGAGATAGAGATCTACATGGATGACATCATCGTCAAATTCCGGAAGGAGGATGACCACTTAGACCATCTCAAAAAACTTTTTAACAGGTTGCGTAAGTACAACTTGAAGTTGAATCCAGCCAAGTGCGCCTTTGGTGTTAAATCAGGCAAGTTGCTAGGTTTCCTAGTCAGCCACAAAGGGATTGAACTGGATCCTACCAAAATCCAGGCCATCAAGGAAATGCCCATTCCTCAGATAGAGAAGGAAATACGGGGATTTTTGGGAAGAATTAACTTCATTAGCAGGTACATTTCTCAACTCACAACAACCTGTGAGCCTATCTTCAAGCTGTTAAGGAAGAACTCCTCCATGAAATGGAACGATGAGTGCCAGAAAGCCTTCCTTACCATTAAAGAGAAATTGATTAACACTCCTATTTTGGTACCTCCCAAGGATGATGTTCCCATGTTCATGTACCTGTCCATAAATGACAATGCCATGGGTTGTATGTTGGGGCAAAAAGACGATAGAGGCCAAGAACGAGCTATCTATTACCTCAGCAAAAGATTCAGTATCAGTGAACACAAGTACACTCTGATTGAGAAGACTTGTTATGCTTTAGCATGGGCTTCCATGAGGTTAAAACATTACCTCCATGGTCATACAACCCATCTCATATCCCACGTGGATCCTCTCAAGTATGTGTTCAGCAAGCCCATACTGAATTGTCGACTGTCCAGATGGCAGTTGATCCTACATCAATTTGATATCGTCTACGTGACGCAAAAGTCTGTCAAAGGTCAAGGAATTGCGGATCAACTGGCCGCCGCACCTGCAGGGGACTACAAACCCTTGGAAACATACTTCCCCGATGAGGGGGTAATGACAGTTTAGCTGCAACATTAGTACGATACATGTCGTACGTGGAAAATATATTTTGATGGAGCTGTTAACGCAGAAGGCTCTAGAGCTGGAGCTGTTCTAATATCCGGTATGGGGGAGCAGTATCCCGTCGCCGTCAAATTGCAGTTTGTCAGCACCAACAACACAGCTGAGTATGAAGGCTGTATCATGGGGCTAAAACTTGCCCGTTCAATGGGGGCAGGCGGTTAACTGTCTTTGGGGATTCTGAATTGGTAATCAGACAATCCACAAGAATCTATTAAACCAAAGAATTACATTTGTTGCCTTACCATCGGCAAGTTTTACAGATGGCTTTGGAGTTTGAAGAAATCTCTTTTCTACACATTAGTCGTAATAGGAATGATTTTGCAGATGCATTAGCAACGTTGGCCTCCTTGGTTTTTATACCTGACAAGGAAAGCATGCCAAGCATCACGTTTGCTTTGCAAAAAGCCCCAGTCTATGGGAATTATGTCGGAGAAGTATCGGATGAACTACCTCTCATCCATAACCCTTGGTATCAATGCATCAAGGAGTATCTACGAGATGGATCTACACCACCGAGGCCGACTAAGCGAGAAGAGGCGATTCATCGACTTCTTATGAAATTCTACTGAAGCGGAGATGCACTTTACAAAAGAGATGCTGGATTAGGTCTCCTCAGATGTCTAGAACCAAGCTTAGAAACCCATGGATGAGATCCGTGGGGGAGTATGTGACCCTCACATGAGCGGACCCCTACTTATCAAGAAGATCCTCAGGACAAGGCATTATTGGCTTACACTCGAAAGGTCGGATTGTGATGATCACGTCAAGAGGTGCTATATCGATGCCGATTCATGGGAATGCTATCCACGTCCCTCGAGGAACTCCATAATATGAGTTCGCCATGGCCCTTCTCAATGTGGGGAATGGGCGTGATCGGGCCCATCGAGCCCAAACCAAGATAATGGACATCGATTCATATTCACCACGATCATTACTTCACCAAATGGGTGAAGTAGCCTCCTTCCTGAGGTTACTAAAGAAGTTATCATTGCTTTCATCAGAAATAATGTCATCTGTTGATATGGACAACCAGAGGACATTGTGTCAGACAATGCTAAGAACCTCAACAACAAAATGATAGAGGAGTTATGCAGAAAATTCCACATTAAACACCTCAACTCCATCATCTACCGTCCAAAGATGAATGGTGCTGTTGAAGCGGCTAATAAAAACATCAAAAAGATCATGCAGAAAATGTCTGCCAATCACAAAGGATGGCCTGACCTCTTGCCTCTGACTTTATTAGCCTACAGAACTTCCATGCGAACTTCCACTGGGGCAACCCCCTACTCATTAGCCTATGGGATGGAAGCAGTGTTCCTCATAGAGGTGGAAATGGAATCCCTCAGAGTATTGATGGATGCTTAGTTGAGTGAAGACCAATGGGTACAAGACAGGTATCACTAGTTGTCTCTAATAGACGAAAGGCAAACCACGACGATCTTCCATGTTCAGTTATATCAGCACAGGATCGCACGTTCCTACAACAGAAAAGTCCAACTGCGGTAGTTCAAACAACATGACTTGGTTTTAAAGAAGATTATTGATAACCAAGATCAATTTAAGGGAAAATTCGCTCCTAACTTGGAAGGCCTATTTGTTGTCAAGGAAGTATTGACAGGAGGTGCTCTTAGATTGTACGAAATGGATGGCGATGAATTTCCATAACTTATCAACTCGGACACCGTGAAACGGTACTATGTCTAAAGTTACCATCAAATCACCAGTCATTCCGGTTTTGAACCCTCTCTTTTTTATATACTCTTCTGCCCCTCAAGGAAACATACACTTCAAGCCAACAGCCTAGTTTTACCTCAGTTCAAACCTTTCACAATTTTGGTTATCCTGAAGACGGGATTAAACTTTTTCACCTGCAGTTTATCCTGAAGGCGGGATCAAACTTTTCTATGCTTGCAGTTTGTCCTGAAGACGGGATCAAACTTTTTACACACCTGCAGTTTGTCCCCCTTATGGGATCAAACTTTCTTCTCCCCGCAGTATAGCCTGCACATGGGATTCACGTTTCTCTTCATCTACGATTCGTCCTGAGGGGCGAACTACGACGACCTGATCTTCTTTTTAATAGGAGTACGTAGGCAACCATATGCTATATGGCCCGGTCGCAACAAAAAAACAACAAAAACATTTCTGCCCTTTCTTCACAAAAAACAACAAAAACATTTCTACACCTATCTGCCTTTCACATTCGGCGTTGAACCTCTTACACACGAGGTTGAACTACACGACTTGATCTCCTCTTGATAGAGTACGTGAAGGCGACCATTTATGGTTCGATCTAACCCCTACCGAACAAAAATTCTGTCACACACTGATCTTTGGGATCAACCTTCAATTCACCACATTTCATCAGTTACAAATCAAAGGGATGGAATTACCCAACCTCTTCTCACAAATAGAAGATTCGGTGACCATCTAAGCTGTGATCGCGCCTCAAAGAGCAATACCAACCTATAAGAGATGGAATTAACTAGGCTTCTCACAAATAGAAGTGCTGGCGACCATCTGTGGTACGGTCAATCTCAAAGAGGAAGAAACCACCCTCCTCTCCACTTTTCCATACAAATACCAGTCCCAAGACACCAAAGATGGTAGGGATATACAGAAATCAATGATCTATTCTGAGAGATCTTGCGACGTCTCAATGTCCATCTATCAAGGATAAGTTCAGAATGCATTAAGATCACAAGGCCCTGAAGAAACAGGCAAATATCAAGCAAGTATCAAGGCATAACTAAAAGGGAAGTGAATCAAAATATATTTCCCTGCCATACATAATACTGTTTGATATATACATATGTGTTGTATATGACAAAATTGCTAAGCTAGTCTATGCAGGAAAATACAAAGCTATCTACAGATCTGTGTGTATGCAGACTATCAAATCTAACATAGCATCCCTCTCAGAAGACGGAGGTAGCACTGCAAGCTCCTGCCCAAGGGTATCTACACGAGCTAGCAAATCAAAGGCTAACTGCATGGTGGCATAATGTTCATCAATGTAAGCACTCATATCGGCAAGACTGACAATCATCTGGGATCTAACTGAAGTACTATCTGCAATGGCTATATCCCTAGCAGATAAGGCAGCATCCCGCTCCGCAATCAATACATCCCTGGCTGATCTAGCCTCATCCCTCTCTAACAGAGCGGCGTCTCTCCCATCAAGAGCTGTCAACATCACGACCCAAGCCTGATCTCTCCCATAGGTCATCAGATGTAAGCTCTGTTCCAAATGTTGTGTCGAATACTGGGTAACAGTGGCACTCGGGGTGGGAGAATCCATCACAAATGCTGGCAGCCTAGCAGTCAAGTCATCGATGGAAATATTAGCCTCCTCTATAGGCTCCTCATCATCGAAATCAGTCCCCTGTACTGTGGATACTACCGCAGCCAATTAGTCTCTGTCTCCATCCATGTGGAATACTCTGCAGAACAACCCAGATGACTGACAGAAAACTCAGCCAACTCTCGCTGATACCAACAGCATATAACCTGGATCTGTCCTCCGCTGATAAACGGTGCGAAGTGAAGCGCTGATTAACGGCCCCCTCATAAGGATGAAAATCCTAAAACTGGTCAAACTGACACATCATGGCCAGTGGGTGGTAAGTAATCATGCCCCTCAATCCATCCAGAGGGAGATAATCCATGCTTGAAGCATGAGTAATGAAGCTGTAGGGTGAGCTAAGCCCTGAACACAGTAATATAGCAAACGGGTCTCTAATCCTCGCGTAAAAGCTTACCACAATGCAAAGATCTCATACACTCTCGCATTTGAAAGGAGTACGACATGGCTATATCATGGGTGAAACAAAACCTCTAACGTCTAAATGTGCCAATCGGTCTCAAGTGTAACATAAACCACACATACATCATGACCGAGCTACCTGTGAACACTCCTGCTGGATAAGTGCAGCAGTGTGTATCTGACCTCAGAGTCTCTGCAATGATCATTGGAATAATGGTATGACCCTCCCTGAGAGCTCTCACTGCCATAATGATGCCGATATCCAGCTCATCCATGTACCATGGCATGAAGACGTATGATTAACGCACAAAATCAGTACATCCACTCTGGCTGAACGCCAATGATCCTCCGGTGTGGTGAAATCCCCGGAATGCCGTGCATAACTATCCTCAGAGCCAAATCTATCAAACAGAAAACACTGGGATATCACGTGGTCGGATGTAATCTCGTCCTGGACCACTCTACGCCTCAATCCGGTGAGGGTCATGAACTATCTGCTCATGTCTCCGATAGCCATATGCATGCAAGGTCTGTCCAGTGATAGCATCATCAACTGTGCATACTCCTCCAAAGTAGGAGTCAACTCCTGGGTCCCAAATCGAAAAACCTGCCTCTCCGATACCCAGTGCTCTAGCATACCCTCTACAAATCCAATGGGAACCTAAAACATCAACAGGGTCATAAGATGTCTTTGCAAAGAAATCATCTACGATCACCATGTCTGATGGTGATATACTATCATACCATGAGCGCATACCAGATACCACCAAAAATGGTGGGGTATGATCAATACAGCTAACTGTCAAAGAAGACATCTGTACGGGCCGTGTCATAAGACCATCCAGGGGACAATGATGAATATCTCTGGACATACATACATATGCATAACATAATAACATGCATGATACAATAGATGGCAATATGATATAGGGAATGGAAAACTGTACATACATTCCTAAGTATATCATCATCTAATACATCTCTGTACAGGTAAAATATAGGGAAATGGGGTGAAGCTACCCAACATCTAACAGAGGCCTATCAAAAGATATAGCGAGAATGGGACGAAGCTACCCAACAGCTAATAGAGGCCTATCAAAAGAGATAACGAGAAATACATCAGAAAAAGCCAATGGTGTCGATGTCTACATCATCGATACTGGCCACCTGATGTAACTCCTCTTGAGTCACTGGATCTCTATCTACAGGGATGTCAGGTCGATACAAGGGAGGATCTTCACCGGCAAAGCCATATGGGTCACCTGAGGGGCCAGCGCCAAAGCTGGAAGGATCAAAAGTATCTACCTCTGAAAGATCTCTACCCAAATGCCGAATAAAAGATGTATCCGGTCCATTTCTGCGGGTCAATCATCAATCGTGTTACATGAGTCGGATCTCTGACACAGGCTAGCCAATCCGTCATCATCACGGATCCTGGAACCATATACCCCATGAACTGTGTGGCGCGGGTCTGAGCTCCAATAGTACGAGGGATCCACCAATGCTGGAACATCTCCTGAGACCAAGGGCCCTTTGACAATGTAAAACTGTTAATCCCACTCAATGGGAAGTTAATGATGGGTGACTGCAAAACAGGCCAATAACGCCTGGCAGGAGGCAAGATCGGCATACGTATCTCTCCTGTAGAGCTCATGATAGCACGCTCTCCTAAATAGAGCTCCCATACTCCATCTGTAAAGAGAGGAATCCTGCGGGTGGAAATGACGTACTCTACTCCAGTCGGGTACCCATCCTCAAATCCAACTCCCAAATTCTCTCTAGAGTAGGGAACCCATGTGATGACATAAGTTGTCAACAACTCCAACTGTAGGCGACAATGAGTGAAACCCTCAGCAACAGAGACCTCCGCCAGTATGGAATGATGCCATCTCCGTCCTCGTGGATAGGTGTCTAAACCTAACACGCTCACAGGACGCAAACATGGAAGCCTCTCATAGACCCAAAACTTCCAACACAAAGGCAACATCTACTGTCAGTCAACACTCTTAACCTATACATGGGAAAAGATAAGAGAAACACTCACCAGCAGAAACTGGTAAAATCCTAACCACGCCTCGGTCAAGCCCTACGATCGCATGCGCATTCCCCTGAGGAAGTAGGCAAAGGTATAGGAACCCCAATCATACTCTCTTATACGGTCCACATGTCGAGTGGCGCTGATCAAAGTAAAGGACACCGTAGAGGAATTATCTGTTATGAAGCAGCCCCTAATGATCATCAGGAACAATCGCCGAAGAATGTGATCTCTGACTCTCACATCATCGGGTATGGGCTCACTCAACAGGTCGCTCATAGCATCTACGCTCAGAGGACCCGTCTGAACAGATCCTTCCTCGAAGCGCCTCACGAACTCCCAACAAGGATCGGCGGCGGTAGGGGTGATATCCATATATAAGGCACCCGGCGCCCTCAAACTCCATACATGATAAACCGCCAATCCATCGGCGTCATCATCACCTCACGCGGTCCGAGAAAATGGAGGTGGTGAGTCGGTGAAACCCTTTGCTCGAGACAATTCCCTGAGGTAACCCTAGGAACAGCGACGGGGTAGAATGGAGAAGAACATCCCAAATCCACAGCCATGGATGATCGCTCTGTAGTCATCATGCAAAGCCTGATACATAGATTGGATGCTAAACCAGTTCCCTCGAGGCTGTGTGAAGCCAGGAACCTACATCAAATGCAAATCAACATCAGAATCCTTGACTCCACATCAATAAGAAATAAGGAAGATTAAAGATCTAACTTCATACCTTGTTTACGTGCAGGTATACTGAAGGATGCCTACTCAAGTCACCCAGAAGATCTGGGTTCGCCACTTAAATACCTGGCAATTCCCTACGGGGAACACATACAGCAGGAGCAGGAACCTTGATTGGTACATCCTTCTCCTCGTCCTCAACATTCGACACTTCAATCCGAATAGGACGTATCATCGCCTCCACTAAACGACGAGGTTGTCTGACAGAACGGCGTTGAGGCTCTTCAAAAGCTCTCCTCCGTACACCAGAAGTGGTCCTGCGGGAACTACTCGACTGATCCGGATCCATAATATCTGGGCAACAAGTCTCCAAATCACCTCATAAAGGGTGTGGTAAATTCTTACCTGGAGCTTTTCAAAATGCATTATTTTAACATACATCCACAGTAGAGTTAAAAATGCATGACTACCCAATACCTACATTTTGGGAAAATTTTGCCATAGCCCCCTTGCTAAATGGGACTATCCACATTCACATAGGCATGACTAGGTGGTCATTCAGTAGCACATCTATACACAGTCATATACATCCTACATGCATTAATCACATCACAGTAAAAAAATCCATAACTGTAGTCTAATTACCAGGATTATTTTTCTTTTCTACCTTTACTCATTTGTCCTCAGATAGGATAAGAAATTACAGTAAAAGGTGCCAATTTGACTGTTTTAAAAGTCAAATTTTTTCACATCATTATGTTCAGCATAGTTTAATACTAACATTTGTTATGTTGAATATTTTTTATCAAGTCATATCAGCATGCATATTCACTACTATGTGTCTAAATGCATTTCATGTGATAAGTCATTTTCCAATGGATAGAAACTAGAAAAAAAATACATGCATACATTACCAGGATAGTGAAGAACGCTTGTACGGTGGCAGAATATGCAGAAAGTTGCCCGAACTCAGCAGATCTGAAGAAGAACTCTCAGATTTCCTTCGCTACGGAACTTGAAAATGACTTATTAAAGCAACCATTCGCCTATACATAGGCACGGTTGGCCGCAGGCTCACCTATGACTCCTGTAGGTGTACCTGCGGCACTTCTACATGGGTCCCACACCTCTGGCTCGCTCTAGTTAGAGTTTCAAAGGAGGTCTCACAAGCTGAAAGGGCCAAATCAGGAATAAAAGTGCTACACGATTGAGCGGAATAGCCAGAAATCCTGGTTTCTTGTCGGTCAGAGTTAAACTCCCGTCGTCTCAATGGTATTCGCCTGAATGCAGGGTATACTATACCAATGAGCTCAGCTTTCACAGATCATGCTCGAAAATACCCCACAAAGGTCCGATGCCATCATTTGTAGGGTCACAACCCTAAACATCCCCGGCAGGGGTAACAACGTAAAACCACGAAATATCAAACCTCCCCAGTAGGGGTTACAACGCCGAAGTTATCAACTGATGAAGTATCCACGTATCCCCGATGGGGGTTACAACGCAATGTAACCATTGATACACACATCAATGAAGGTCAAGCAACCTTGACGTGATGTCAACCGATGGCAAGTAAACCCATCAAAGTAACTCATCCACGTATCCCCGGTGGGGGTTATAACGCAATACGACCATTGGCACATACATCAATGAAGGTCAAGCAACCTTAACAATGCACCCAACAGGGATCTATCCGGTGATACACACATCAACGAAGGTCGGGCAACCCTGACATCAACAAAATTGTTGGCAGTAACTCCGACAGAATGAGGTAATATGTTATACACATCCTCAAACAGACAAAGCTTTATCCCCACAGATCTCTTACACACAAGAGGTACCTCTATGGAATATAAGCCAATGTCTAGGATTCAAGACTTTGGTGATAGCCCCAACGTCAACATTCTTGAAGACTTAGATTGCATGTCCAAGCCATCACTGATTGTCATCCCAACATGATGACCTGGCAATCATGTTATATACATTTGCATCATGTTGCTGTATATAGCATCATGTTTATCTTGCTTGCATTTCAAGTATCTAGGATTCTTTATCCTATCCATGCCTTTCATTGCATGAATATGATAAAGAGGGGCATCTGTAGACACTCAAAAATTTTTGCATGCCTTTTACTAACATTGCAGGAGGGCAGATTCGTCTTTCGGAGATAACCCTGGAAGAAAGCTTACATCCATTCCGGATACTACTGGAAGTTCAGTTCCAACCCGAAACACAAACCGGGAATTTTATCTCAAACCTGAAACACACACCGGGAATGTCATTTCCAATCTCGGAGATAACCCCAAGGTACGTAGATCAAAAGATCGGCAACAACACCGGAGAGGACAGTTCTGTCTCGACGATAACACTACGACACTCAGTTCCAGTCCCAGAAACAACACTAGGAGTAGCGACTCCATCCTTGGTGATAGCCCCAAGGGATGCCATTGCAGTTCCGACGATAACTCCAAAAATGCTTGTTTTAAATACATGCGATCAGCTTCAAGCTCAGAACTCCTGCTGAGGCACTCATACCTCAGACCCGGAGTTAACAACGGGCAGATAGGCACACCCACAGATGACAGTGAGGCATACAAACAAGCAGTCCACTCTCAGATATAACCCTGAGCAACGTCTGCTTTTAGCTCAAACCGGCGATGACCCCGGTGAAGAGTCGAAACGTCATCTTACCGCCTCAACGTTTTCTCTCACAAGATGATATCGCGGCATACAAACAAGTAGTCTAATCTCAGATGTAACCCTGAGCAAGGTCTACTTTCAACTCAAACCAGCGATAACCCCGACGAAGAGTTAAATGTCATCTTTCCCCTTCAACACTTGCGCGTCGTCTCAACACTTCATACATACATACATCCAACGATGTACCACAAGAACCGAGGAGTAACAATCCCGAGTGACTATTACACATGACAGTACTTTGGATAAAATTTGAAGACCATGGGCATGGACCCCTCTTCCTGACTTTGTAAAACCTCTAATCCATGTCATTACATAACTCTCGACACAAGCGGTCCAAAGAAGGTCAGATATACCTCGTTCGGATGCTCGGATTGAAGTTCTGCAAGTTCGAACGGATATTACAGTATACGAGTGCACGTACTTCAAGATGATGGGACCCGCGAGGCCCGGATGCACCACGACCAGCCCCAGGTACAACCACGGTTGCCGCAGGTGTACCTACAGCCATCAGTCTATAAATATGAGCTTTGGGGTCAGCCATTTGAGAGAGAGAGAGAAGGAGAGAAAAAGGCGAGTAAGCCCTGTCCATTTTACTCTGTATACACCCCTATTGTGTGTTTCCTCTTCTATAAACATCTGTTAGCTCACATATAGCTATCTTTTTATCCGACGGGAGCTGAGTGTTTATCCATATAAAGTCATAGAAGTCTACTTTGGCAGCCCACTATAAGCCTTCTCACATTTTATAAAACCTTCTTCTCTTATTACCACACACTGTTATACACATTGAGAGTCGTGTTGTGTGTGTTTGCCCGGACTTCGGTCCGTGGTTTTCATTTCTGTCTGTATATATATACTTATATATGTATATATTTCATATATGGACTAACATTATCGAGTTATGCCTCGATTGAGCCTAGACTTCGGTCTGGATCGTTTATCCACTTATATATATATACTTATATATATAATTGTTGTCAGACATATCTAATGAGCTTGGATTTTACATCCGGTGCATTTACTCGCTTTTATATATATATATATATATACTTATATATATAATTGTTGTCTGACATATCTGATGAGCCTGGATTTTGCTTTATTTACATTTCGTCCTGCTTGGAGTTTACTTCGTGGCAGTTGATTACTTTTACAACTTTATTTACATTTCATCCCACCTGGAGTTTACTTCGTGGTGGTTGATCCTGTCCATATATATATATTTACCCTTTTATATATTTACATTTCCGATCCCCCATGGAGTTACTTCGTGGTGGTTGATCATGTCTGTATATATATATTTACAGCTTTTATATATATAATTGTTCTCGCTTTCCATACAAAGCTAAGATATCATGTGAGCCTAGGAATCATGTGATCACAGATTCAGTCTACTGAATCTAGATTCGGTTCCCATGATGGACATTTTTCAGCTGTGATCAGCTTGTACATTACTTTTCAGTGTCTGAATTCCCTTGGATGGTTGTCATGCCCGTGAGGAGTTTGGCACTGCTGTATATTATTTTCTTGAGAATGCCTCGCATCTCGAAAATAAAAGCAAACAAGCCGAACATTTAATAATAAAATGGAAGTATCAAAGGCCTCAATCACTATTGAGCACAGGGTTTGAAAAACCTCTTTTTATAAAACTTCATTGCTATATCTTGTTTAAAACTGAATGTTTCTATAAATTCAAACCCTATGTACATAGGTGCGAACGAGGTACAACACTACTTCCAAATAATTGCACATTGATCCACACACACATACATTCATATAACAGTTTCTTTGAAAAGTGGCGATCAACGTGGCAACACGGATGTCGGGGGGTGCCTAACACTTTTCCTCCCCATAAATAAGCCCCCGGACCCAAAATGAATCTCAGTTTCACAGACCCGTTTAGCAGTGTCAAATCACTGGGTCAATGTGCAAACCTTTTTCGATTGCGTTGGTGCAACCAGTTAAATACACCAACTGGCGACTCTTAAAGTCAAATCGTCGACATTATACATGTCAGACCTTTTTCACTTGTTTTTTTCAAACAAATCTCACATTAACATGTGAACACCAAAGAACAAGTAACGAAAAGGGACGCTCAAAAATCCCAACGTCGACACATTCTATTTTAGTTCTTCTTCTGGGTTAAGGAAGCTTAGGAAGGGCCAACCTCTTAGTCCAAGACTAAGGGTCAGGTTTGTCCCTGAGGTGCTTATCAGATGAAGAGCTTTATAAAATGGTGGCTAAAATGACATCACATTGGTCTTTTCTGCTTGAGAGTTTACTTACTAACTCTAGATACTCTTTGGCGTTGGTATTTGTTTAGGCTGCAATCGTGGTGTCATCATGCTCTTATACTATGATCACTGAGAATGATCGAAAGTACTCCATAATTTGAGTGATTGGTTGATATGGTTATCAGTAGCACGTTTTGGGATGTTACTACTGACTATGGATCTTTATTTGGTTCATCAATCACAGATTTTTGGGACTCTTTAACTGGGATACGTTCGTTTTGGGTGAAGAAATATTTAAGGGTTGAAGAAATGGGTTTTGTACTGGGGTCAATACAAAATTTGATTTCACGTTCTGGGTAGGCTAAGAAGTCTTCAAGAATATGTCAGGAAATTTATTAACAATAGAAATATCATTCAAAATTGAACGCAAGACTTGAATAGCACATGTAATAAAGGTTTCTCCTAACGGAGTTTCAACAGATAAATCAAAGTCTAAATTCTCCGGAGTCAAATTTAAACGTTGAACGCAAGCAATAGAGATAAAAGAATGGATAGAACTGGTATCTAATAAGGTATAGACTTCACAAAAATTTATAATTAACTAACCGTGTAACTAACCGTTGGGTTACTCGCTTTTGAAAAGTCATGAAAACGCCTCTTCACGAAACCACCGACTTTGTTTTGTTTGTATCCACCTTTGGTGCCACCGTCCCCGGTGGACTGGACTTGACTTCATATCGACAAAATCGAGCTAAATGACCTTCTCTTCTTGAAATTTCCACTTCTATTATCTTGGCCATGATTACCACCAAGTGGTTACCATTCTTGGCATGATAATTTCCCCACGATGGTCATCATTGTTACGATGGTCGTTGCCAACTTGCAGCACGATTATTATCGTGTTATTGGTCGTTACCTTTTGGTTGTGCTAACTTATTATCGCGCTCAATAAGCGAGGCCATTCACAACATCGAATATAAACAAAGTTTTGAGAAATGAGGTATTGGCGTATATCGGGTTTCAAACCTCTTAGAAACATTCGCGTCATTCGCTCCTCATTATAGACCAAATGGGATGTAGGGATAACTCGCAAACTTAGCCTCAGATCGCTGCGATACGGTCATATTATTTTGCTCCATTGCTTATCTCAACATTTTCAAATGCTATTTTCAAACACTGTCACAAATTAAGGGTTAATTAACATATCACATATTATCCCTATACTCTGACCGACCAATTAAATACCAAAAAAATTTAGGTAGGTCATACTAGCGAAAGAATTCCCCGTCTCTCCCCTCCTAGTTCTTGTCTCACATCTCAGCCAGGGATTATATCCCTAAGCTTTGATACCAACTGTGACGCCCCCAAAATAGGTATATATCACCCATCTTGAGTCACCAAATACATGGTACAAAATTCAAATACAACTTAATTATACAACAGTCGTGTAAAATACGACAAAACATATGCTATAAGTTTTAATACAAATATTGTCATCTAGATAATATCCACACTCAATTGAGTCCTCATTATATTTATTATCACAATATTTAACAGAATAGTGAGAACTACTAAGGCTATTATCTGGACCGTCACTCCGTTCCCCGACTAGTCCCTACTACGTTCTCATTTCCTGAAGAGAATAATGAAAGTAAAAGAGTGAGCTCAACTAGCCCAGTAAGAAATATTATGACTAAGATAATGCAGAATAAATTATCGTTAGCATTCAACAGTGTTAAACTGATACAATATAACAAACATCAAGTTTAACTACAGCGGAACAAGCAATCCATTAAAAGAGTCAAGTAGAGAACAAAATCTACTATCTTTTATGATTTAAAAGGTTTTTCATCACTTTTATCGATGGGACTCAGCTTAATAAATAATCCACATCATCCCTGCACTACGGCCAAGAATATTCATTAGTATCACAACCACAAATTATCCATGCACTACGGGCCAAGGATATTCGTGTATTCATCAATGGTCATGATCATGCCAACAACTGTCCATCAATGCACTATGGGCCAATGAGAACTTTTACCACATCATTTGTAACATTACGGTCATGATTATACCGATTAATCCCTGGTCATAATCATACCAAGTCCATCTATGCACTACAGGCCACAGATGACTTTCAACATAAGGATGATGACAATGATATAAGAATTCAATAAAACAAATTCAAGAATTAATTTATCCAGGAACTAATAACGTCCAAATTGTCAATATGATATTTTTTGTAGAGTAAAATTCAAGAATGCTCAGAAGAATATTTCCATGAAAAGATACTGGATGAAGCGCAAATAACAAGGATATTCCACTAATTTCATGGAGTATAGAAGTCAAAACTTTAACCAACTGAGTATAATAAAGAATGGAATAACAAAAGAAATCACCGTGCACGCGATAGAATCGCATGCAGAACGGAGTTATTCCAATGAATAATAAATAATGTAACCGAAGTCGAGGCAAAATTGCACCAAGCAGGATATTCCAGCAGAATAATAAAGAATGGAATAACAACGAAATCACCATGCATGCGATAGACCGCATGCATGAGTTATTACAATAGAATAATAATTAATGGAACAAGGTCAGGCGTAATACGCACTAATAGGATATTCCAACAAAATAATAAATAACAGAACCAGGTCATGCGTAAACGCACTGACAGGATGTTCCAATAGAATAATAAAGAATGGAATAATGAAGAATTTCACCATGTATGCGGATTGCATGGACAAAGTTATTCAACATAATGATAAAGAATGGAATAATGTGAAGAATTTCACCAAGTATAGGGTAGCTTGGCAGCGTATCTGAGTTATTCCAATGAATAATAAAGAATGGAATAACAAAAGTTCTCTTCATGAATACAAAAGAAATAATACCCCTTACGGGTACAACAAATAATATCCCTTACCTTAGAACAAACTGGATATAGGAGTAGTGAAGTAGCAGAATACTTTTCTTCTTTCTCTTTATAGTTTCTCTCTACGGAGTTTGGTGAATTCGTAAGAAATAATGAAGGAATGAGCTTCTATTTATAGGAGAATGGTGAATAGTAACTAATTCTGAAGCAGTTCAGATTGATTTACTTTTCAGCAGACGATTATCAGATTGGTTTTACTATAAAATATTCTAATAAAATAAAATCTTTTAAATAAAATATAATATATTCTATTTATAATCTAATAAAATGAATAACTTTATAAAAGTATTTTGTTTTATATAAAAAGATTTTACTATGCAAATACTATGCAGGCACTATGCATAATAAAATATAATATATTCTATTTATAGTCTAATAAAACGAATAACTTTATAAAAGTATTATGTTTTATATAAAAAGCTTCTCTGTTTTATTACATTAATAATACTAATAAAACAAAACTTCATCATCATTATTATAATTCACACTATTAATCGACCAGGTCGTTCCCAGGAAAGAGGGGGCTTTCCAATAAGGATTTTTCCCTATTGGCGCGCAATTAGGTGACCAAACCTCTCCTTGTCAGAACTTCTAGACATCGTTAATATTGCAAATAATAATATTAATAACTTCGTCGTCTCAATTATTGATTTAATAATATATAAAATATCGATAATAATTGAATCAATTAACGTGAGATACTATGCAACAATTCCATCAAGCAATAATTGAACAAAAGCGAGTGACTTCTCACGTAAGCATCAATAATCAATATCGTGCTACTATGCAACTCACAGATTCTCGTACTTTTAACACCGGGTGTTTCAACAGTTAACGATAAAACTTCCGCCGTTATTTTCATAAAATATTTTTATCGTTTTCTCAATCTGACAATAATTCCGTTGTGGGGTCTACCAATGATTGTGTCGTCGTACGAATATTCCCTGTTAAAACGAATATTCCCCGACCAACCGAATATTATATAACAACTTGTGTTTTGTAAAATTTATAACTATTACCCACAACTATAACATTATATCAAATTTATTCCATAATATTCAAAAATGATAATTATAAAAAATTCATCTTTATTCATAAAAGTTGGGGTCTTACAGTCGTGGCATCTCCTTCAGACTAAAATCATCATGAATGAATAAACCTAAATGAGTCATAGGAAGGTATTATCAAAACTGATCAATCCACAATTATTGATAACACTATGAACGTAGTCTTTCTCATTCAGGCTTCAGTATCTTTTGCACTCGTGAAGGTATGCTTCAGTGGTGCATTCTTCATCATTAATGTTTGATGATCCTTTGATATGAACTTCCTGAATGTTCCCTTTGGAATGATATGCTTTGCATGGATAAGACCAGTAGATCTCTTTTTTCTTGGCATGAATAGTCTGCTTTCATATGAAGATCATCATCTGTGTGATTCTTCATTAATGGGGACTCAGCAAGTCTTCAAGAACAGTCTTTGACTTTTTGTTCAGGCTGAGATACCATTGTAGCATCCACCTCTGATGGGTTAGCAAGTCTGAACTCTTTGATCGGTAGTGACTCTACGATCGAGATAAGTAAAGACTTATTTGATTTATGGTTGTGTTTTTCCTTCTTAAGTAGCTGACCTTGCAGCTAGTTGAATCCTTGTAACTGAAGCTATCTGCTTTAGTATTCCTTGTGTGGTAAGATAGATCAAGTACCTGCAAGTTAGGTAAGTTTCTATTTTTGGTACCCATGATTGTTTGGGTCTTGCTAGATCAGTTTTCTCAAGATCCCAATCTTTCATATTCTTAAATTTATATCACATTGGCATCAATAATCATATTTATGCATATATCGAATTTAGATATGACATTTATGATGCATGATGATGAGTGTGTGAATGATTAGGTATTTTGATAGGACATTCTTTTTCTTTAATTGTTTCACCCTTTTCTTGGTTGTGTTCACAGATTTTGAATGCTCTCAGAGTAGGAATCAACTCTATTATTTATTTGCATCTGGTTGATTCATAAAGATGACCAGTTTTTAAGAATATTCAAGATACTCCTATAGTGTTGATCATACTCTATATTTTATCAAGAACACCGAACATTGGTTTTGTATATATTTGCATACATACCAATCCTTCAGCAAGAGTTAATCCACTTAAGCTTCGTAGGATTTAGATTAATTTACGACATACTCCATACTTCTTTCAAGATGTTATCTTCAACCTGAACTTTAAGTGGAGAGAGAGTTTGTTAACAATTTAAGTATCCAACCTTAATGTACTCTCTCTCTCTTCCCCTTTTCAGGAAGAGTATGGTCTCTTGATAGAGTATTGTTATAGTACATAAGGTGATGCAACATAATGTTCATGTTCGTGTTAATGAGGAACCGTACCTTTACACTGTCAGTTTTTTAACAGTCATTTATCTTGCTAAAATGTTGTTAGGCATTGATGTGCAAATCTTTACATTCATTGCTGACAGCTTGTTGCTCCATTTAACCTTAGATCAATCAAGCATCGTCTTGGAGTTGACAACATAGGAAAGTCTTGGCACATTTAGTTCTTTGATAATCTTGAGTCTCAAGGTTCAGATCCAATTGATTAGCCAAGTACATATTGAGCGAGATTTTCTTTCTTCTCTGGATAGACATTTCTTTGCATGTATAGGCCTTTTATCTTTTAGAATAGAGGATGACAGACTCTTTGCTTTTGATGCCCTTTTTGACTTCCCATCGTTGGTCTGCAGACTACTGATTTACTTTGGACACGGGTTGGTCTTGTTACTACATTAATTTAGAATAGGGACCAATCTGAGCAACTTCAAGTGAATATGCACATTTACCTATACGCATAATTTCCAACGTGTGAGATCATCAGTAATCATTAGCGACTTACTACTAAACTAACTTTAGAACATGGTTTGTGCCTAGGATCAGACTCAAAGCATTAGCTTTAGAATATAATATGAGAACCTGCTTTGATACCAATTGTTAGTTCCCAAAGGGCACACAATAGATCTAGAAGGGGGGTTAAATAGATCCTTTTAGATTTCAAAAATCTTTTCCATTTTAGTTTACATTGCTAAGTAATTAGCAGATGACAAACTTATGAATTATTTCAAACAGAATGGAATAAGTTAAGGTTCCCCTTCATAGATGTTATGTTGACCATTTTTCTAGAGTTAGTTTAGATGTAAGTAGTTATCATATTCATAGCAGTTATAGCAGTTATAGATTCATAATGTAAATGACAGTATGTAAAAGACATAAGGAATTTAAAGTGGTTCAGAGACTCAAGTTCCTAGTCCACTCTTCTACTTCAACAAGTAGGGATTCCACTAAGGAAGTCTTTACATCTTTGAATCACTATGATTCCTTCAAAGCCAGCAGCCTTGGAACTTTAGTTCACTGAGAACACTTCAAGTCCAGCAGACTTGGAACTCTAGTTCACTAAGAACTCTTCAAGTCTAGTAGACTTGGAACTCTAGTTTAGTCCCTAGGACAAGGACCCCTCAAGCCCTGGCTTCTTGGTGATGTTGTTGTTGGTGCTCAGATGCTAAGATGACTTTAAGCTTTTTCATCCTTTAATACTTAGCAGCTTGTTGTTATCCTCTTTGGATTCTGCATCGAGACTGGATCACTATTGGACAGACTGTTAAGTTGTTCATGAAGCTCGTTCTCTTTAAGTACTTAACAGTCTTTCACTCCTTCTTTGGTGCAGCTGATCTTGTGGTTAGTTCTCATCTTTATCTGATCTCAGCTTGAACACCTTCACCATTTGAGGTTTGCTAAGTCTTTGCACTTTTGGTAGACTCAGTCTGGCCTTTAGCATCCTCCGAACCTTTGGTTGACTTGTGTACAGATTTGGTTCTATATCTGTTCTTCTTCAGATCTTGATGGTTCATGGTGATTCGTAGAGTGGTTCTTTGAGTTTTCTCTCTGATCTGCCAATCTTTTGATGTAAGACCCCAACTTATTATAAATGAAATTGAATTTCCTCTATTTATTATTTTGAAATAGTAGCACAGTAGCACACAGTATTACACCAATTATTGATTCTTACGTAAGAAGGCTCTACTCAATAATTGTTACATTAATTACTGTTCCATATTTTATTTTATTGATTCAATAATTGCTATGTTGATATTTTATATTATTGTTGTTCAATAATTGTCACTGCACAATATTTCCCATTATTAGATCAATAATTCATAATATTTGAATAATATTATTAGATAACATTAGTGGCAATGTCTAGAAAGTTCTGTCGAGGAAAGGGGTTAAGACATCTAATTGCGCGCTAGTAAGGAGAAATCCTTATCGGAAAGCCCCATCTTTCCTGGGAACGGCCTGGTTGTCATTGTTGTAGATCTGCAATATTATTTGTGAATAATTAATTATTGATTTATATGATAAGGAAAATATTTATGTGGATATAAATCGAGGAATTTTTAGAAAAGTGACAATTGTTGAAAATTGATATTTTATCTTTTCTGATAAAATAATTCATTTAAATATATTATTATATTTCACTAATATAATAATGGTAATATTTTTACAATGAATGTGTGATATATGAATAAATGAGGAGGAAGAGTATTTTTGTTACAATAAATGCTAAAAACATGTTAAACATGTTGGTGGGCCCCATTTTTGACTGAAATTTGATTATAGCCTGTAAAATCGTTCGTATGTGAATTTCGATCAATTTCTCCTTGGAATTTGGAAAAGCTTAGACTTACAAAGTTGTAAAGAATTGAATTTCCTATGGAATGTACATAAGATTTGAATTTTTTTGATAAAAGGGCTATTTATTATAAATTATTGAAGTTCCGGAATAATTGATTTTTTGAGTTTTAAATAATTTTAATAAGAAAAAAGTTTTTGTGATTTTTGACACATGTGTGGCTGATGTTTTGACCAAAGAAGTGTGCGTAGGAAATTTAAGAAAAATATATTAATATTTTATTAAATTTTCTGCTTTGTTGTTCTAAGTATTTTTCTATAAATAAGGTGCTTAGGTTAGAATTGAAAACCACACCAGAAACTAAAATTTTCTCTCTCTATATTATCGAGCGTATTTTGTAAGTATTTAGATATTTTGAGTGTTGCTATACGGTGCAAGTTCCCTTCAGAGTTATATCTGATATTCCAGCTAGAAGTACTATTCTTTTAAGGTAAGGGATGTTATTTTTTTATAAATGATATTATTTCTTTCAATATCATTATGCCAAAATATTAGTATAATTTTTCTTGTGAAATTTCTACCTTTTTGTGTCGGGGTTACTATTCACGTGATACTATGACTATTTATTCACGTCTCTACGACATAATTATTCACGAATACGACACTATTCATAGAAAATTTAAATTTTCATTCTTTGTCCAAGATGTCTATTATGGGTACTATTTTTGATTGTATCCATGTTTTGATCTACATTCTTGAACTTTACTCCACTATGGTTTATTATGGAGTATTTTTGAACTTGGATTGTCTAAAGTACGAATCCCTAATATTTGTTCTTTTGTCTCACTGGATTCATTTTTTTAAATATTTTCATCATCCTCGGTCTAAATGATGATATAAGCGAATATCTTGGCCTGTAGTGCAAAGATGAATGATTTTCTGATGAATATCTTTGGCCCGTAGTGCAAAGATGAACAGGTGTTGAGATAAACATAACCAACTGATGAATATCTTTGGCCTGTAGTACAAAGATGAATATTTGATTCAAGATGTATATTAATTGATGTTACAGGGACAAAATATTGATGATGGATTTTTAAATCATAGAAGATAGTAGTTTTCATTCTCTACTTAACTCTTCTAATGAATTGTTATTTCCGCTGCGAATATTGATCTGAAACTTGTTGTTTATTATATTCTATCAGATTTTTCCCTGTTGAGGACTAATGATAATTTTTTCTATATTATCTTAGTCATAATATTCTTTATTGGGCTAGTTGAGCTCACCCTTTTCCTTTTTGTTCTATTTTTCTTCTCAGGAAGTGAGAATGTGGTGGGAAGTAGTCGGAGTGTGGAATGATGATTTTAGAAAGTTATTTTAGTAGTCCTCACTATTTTGTAAAATAGTGTATCAATAATTGTAATGAGGACTTATTTGAGTGTGGATATTGTCTAGAAGACAATATTTATATTTAAACTCATAGTTTATGTGTTGTCGTATTTTGCACGACAATTGTATTAATAAAGTTATAGTTGTTTCTATACCATGTATTTGGCGACTCATAATGGGTGATGTATACATATTTTGGTGGTGTCACAGTTGGTATCAGAGCTTAGGGATATGGTCTCTGGCGGAGATCGGGGAATAGAACTAGGAGGGGAGAGACGAGTAAATCCTTCGCTAGTGTGTCCTATCTAAGCTTATTTATTGGTTGGTTAGAATATAGGGATATTATGTGATATGTTAATTTCTTTAATTAACCCTTGTTTTATGGCAGTATTTGAGAATGACAACTGAGAATGTTAACAATGGAGTAAATGAGACCATGGAGACACCTTTACTCACCAATCAGGAGAATGTGCAACAGGACAACAATGTTCCTCCTGTAAACAACACCACTGATCAGACGATGAACGACGGGATGTTTAGAAGCTTTTTGCAGTTCATGCAAAATCAGACGAGAGAGACTCGTGTACAAAATACAGGTGGAAATGATAGCAACGCATGGTTTTTCATAGCCAAGCAGTTCAAAGAGTTGGGACCACCAAAATTCTAGGGAAAGTCGGATCCGATTAAGGCGGAAACATGGGTCAAGCAAACTGCCAACATATTCGATGTCTTGGGATGCACAGAGGAATAAAAGGTTCCAT
Organism: Panax quinquefolius; assembly: GCA_020205615.1. Lineage (NCBI taxonomy): Eukaryota > Viridiplantae > Streptophyta > Magnoliopsida > Apiales > Araliaceae > Panax > Panax quinquefolius. The sequence continues at coordinate 58,290,418 of CM035154.1, read as the reverse complement.
TCGCTACTTTTATGTTCTGTGGTGAGGCAGATTACTGGTGGGAATCTGTGAAGCGTACCCAGCCAGCCGCACTCAACATGTCTTGGGAAACATTTCAGAAATTATACAATAACAAGTACTTTCCTGAAAGTATTCGTCATATGAAGGAGGTGGAGTTTATTAGATTGGAACAGAATAACATGACGGTGTCCCAGTACGATGCGAAGTTCGCGGAGTTATCCAGGTTTGTACCCCATTTGGTAGAGAATGAGGAACGTATGACGCGGATGTTTCTAAGAGGTCTGAAAGCCAATACACGTCAATATCTCATTTCTCATAAATTTTCTATATATTCAGATGTTGTCAACATGGCTTAATTATTACAGCGAGATAACGAGTACGTTCAACCGAGGGACCACAACCAAGGTCATACTGGTGGCAGCAGTCATCGAAACAATGATAATCAGCAAGGAGGGAAAAATACAGACAAAAGCGGTAACCACTCTGGTGGTAATCGTGGCCATGATAATAAAAGAAGCGAGTCAGGAGGAGATTTTAAAAAGAGAAGGTACAACAATGACAATGTGAAGACGTTAGCACCAGCATCAACTATTTCTAAGGGAGGAGAACAACCACCGATCATATGTTATAAATGTAGAAAAGAGGGACACATTAGCCCAAACTGCCCACAATAGTTCAAGGTATGTTATAATTGTGGAAAGAAAGGTCATATCACTCGAGATTGTACTATAGAAAAACCAAGTCCAGCAGGGATGGTGACTCAAAAGGCTGTCCCAGAAAAGGCAAAGTCAGCGGTTCCAGGAAGAGCGTTTGTCGTGACTGGCCAAAATGCGGTGAACCCGAACGAGGTGATCACGGGTAAGCTAATCATAAATTCTTGCGAAGTTTATACCATACTAGATACCGGTTCTACCCATTTTTTTATCTCTCCTGCTTGTGCTCAATGTTTAAACTTGACTCTGGAGAAATTAGACTTTAACTTATCTGTGGAGACTCCGTTAGGAGAAACATTCATTACATCCACTGTTTATAAATCTTGTTTGATCCAAGTTGGCACCATCACATTACCTATTGATCTTATCTCTTTAAAGATACTTGCATTTGATGTGATTTTAGGGATTGATTGGTTAACTACTCATTATGCCAAAATTGTTTGTTTTTGTAAGGTTGTTAGTTTTCATATTCCTAACCAACCTGTTATGCGAATTCAAGCAACCAAACCACTAAAGTCAATCACTGTCATATCAAGCCATAAAGCCATTCGTTTATTAAAAAATGGATGTCAAGCTTTCTTAGCCCATGTCATGGACTTGAACAAAAACACGTCAGATTTGAATTATATTTATGTTGTTAGTGAATTTCCTGACGTATTTCTGGAAGAACTTCCCGGTCTACCCCCAGAACGTGAAGTTGAATTTGTTATTAACTTTGAACCTGGTATAAAGCCCATTTCTAAAATCCCATATCGAATGGCTCCTATTAAACTTCAGGAGTTAAAGGTCCAACTACAGGAGTTGTTGGACATCGGTTTCATTCGTCCTAGTACATCTCCTTGGGGTGCTCTGTTTTATTAAGTAAACAAGAAAGATGGGAGTATGTGACTTTTATTAACTAACTATCGGAATTGAACCATGTCACCATCAAGAATAGGTATCCGCTACCTTGCATTGATGACCTGTTTGACCAGTTGCAAGGAGAACAATTCTTTTCAAAGATCGATCTTCGTTTTGGATGTCATCAGCTGAAGATTAGAGGCGAGGATATTCAAGAGGCGCCTTGAAACTTCGAGACGGGCATTATGAATTCTTAGTCATGTCTTTTGGATTGACTAATGCTCCTGCGGCTTTCATGGATATGATGAACCATGTGTTCAAGGAATATTTGGATCAGTTCGTTGTTGTCTTTATTGATGACATCCTCATATATTCCAAAAGTCGTGAAGATCATGAGCACCATTTGAAGCTGCTACTTCAAAGGCTTCCTGAAAATAAGCTACATGCAAAGCTAAAGAAATGTGAGTTCTGGCTTGAGGAAGTAGTATTCCATGGGCACGTGGTGTCAAAACATGGAGTATCTGTTGACCCGATGAAGATTGAAGCAATACAAAGTTAGGAGCAACCTAAGATAGTAACCGAAGTCCGTAGCTTTTTGGGCTTAGCTGGTTATTATCAGAGATTCGTGGAAGGATTTTCTCGAATCGCTACTCCATTAACTCAACTGACTCGGAAAGATAAAAAATTCATATGGGGCGAGGAATGCGAGAAGAATTTTCAAGAGCGTAAGAGGAGACTTATTTCGGCACCTGTTCTGACAATACCATCTAGTTCGGATGGATTTGTTATCTACAGCGATGCTTTAGGAAAAGAGTTAGGATGTGTTCTCATGCAACATGGGAAGGTCATAGCCTATGCCTCGCGAAAACTCAAAAAATTATGAGAGGAATTACCCTACTCATGATCTAGAGTTGGCAGCAGTCGTTTTTGCGTTAAAAATCTGGAGGCACTATCTATATGGGGAGAAAGTGGAGATATATTTGGATCATAAAAGCCTCAAATATTTCTTCACCCAAAAGGAACTCAACATGCGGTAACGACGTTAGCTCAAGCTGTTGAAAGATTACGACCACACCATTTAATACCATTCTGGAAATGCGAACGTGGTAGCTTACACATTAAGTAGAAGATCATATGCGGGAACGAGTGCGATGTTATCAACACAAAGGCCCATTTTGTGTGATTTACAAAAGATGAAGATAGAATTCAAGACTCCGAGGACCCATGCGATGATGTCAAGTATATGCATAGAACCAACTTTGCATAGAATCAATAAAGTTAAAGTTGCTCAAGCCACAGACCCGGAGCTGATGTGTATGAAGAAGAAAGTACAAGAAGGTGTTATCCTAGAAGCAAGAATCGATGAAGAAGGAATACTTTGAGTTAACTCCAGACTTTGTGTTCCTAACGACTCTGATTTGAAGTACAAGATTATGATGGAGGCACACAATACACTGTTTGCAATCCATCCTGGAAGTACCAAAATGTATCGTGATCTTCGACATACATTTTGGTGGAGCAATATGAAAAGGGAGATCGCAAAGTTTATCTCGAGGTGTTTAACTTGTCAATGTGTAAAAGAGGAGCATCAAGTGCCAAAGGGTCCATTGCAACCACTTGAGATTCTAAAATGGAAGTGGGAACACACTACCGTGGATTTCGTTACGGGTCTTCCCATGGTTTCTCAAGGCATAGATGCGATTTGGGTTATTATTGATAGATTAACTAAGTATGCTCATTTCTTGCCGATACGGGAGACTTATTCCCTTGAACGTCTTGCTCGTATATACGTAAATGAGATTGTGAGATTGCATGGCATACCAGTATCCATAGTTTCGGATCGTGACCCAAGATTCACTTCACGATTTTGGGTTAGCTTACAGAAAGCTATGGGCACGAATTTATAATTCAGTTCGGCATACCATCCTCAAACGGAAGAACAATCAAAGAGGTCTATTCAAACTCTTGAAGATCTATTAAGACTCTGTGTCCTAGACTTCAAAGGGAGTTGGGATAAGTATTTACCATTGGTGGAATTCTCCTACAACAACAGTTATCAGGCAAGTATAGGTGTGGCTCCATTCGAAGTATTGTATGGACGAAAGTGTCGCTCTCCAGTATGTTGGGATGAGGTGGGTGAAGCAACATTGTTGGGACCAGAGTTGGTACGTATGACTACATAATAGATCCAAATGATTCGACAACTTATACAAACGGCACAGGATCGATAAAAGAGTTATGCAGATCTTCATCGAAAGGACGTGAAATTTAATATTGGGGATCATGTATTGTTGTGTGTTGCTCCATGGAAGGGAGTTACAAGATTTGGGAAAAGAAAAAAGCTCAATCCACGATTTATTGGTCCATTTCAGATTCTTGACCGAGTAAGAAATGTGGCCTATAGACTCGCGTTACCTCAAAACATATCTCGTGTTCATAATATTTTTCACATCTCTATGCTTCATAAATATGTGAAAGACCCGAACCACATTATTGAGTTAGAACCAGACGAAATAGCCAAAGATTTAACGTACGAGGAGGTACCTGTCAAGATCTTCGATAGGAAGGAGCATGTCCTACGCACAAAGGTCATACCACAAGTCAAAGTTTTGTGGAGGAACCATGATATTGAGGAAATGACCTGGGAGTTGGAAACGAAAATGAAAGCGAGGTATCTTCACCTTTTTGAAACACTAAGTACGTACGTCAATTTCGAGGACAAAATTTCATAAGGAGGGGAGGTTGTAAGACCCCAACTTATTATAAATGAAATTGAATTTCCTCTATTTATTATTTTGAAATAGTAAGGGTTGATTTGATTAATGTGGTTAGTTATGGGTAAAATGCGCAAATATCTTAAATAAGAAAGTGGTTATAAAATATTCATTGTTATCGGGGAATATTCGTTTGGTCGTGGAATATTCTTACTGTTGGGGAATATTCGTACGATGGCGCAGCCTTGTGTGGGCCCCATAACGGATAGCAATTGGATGAAGAAAATGACAAGTATAAGTTTTTTTTATAAATAACGGCGTAGTTGTTACCGTTAACACTGTTGAAACACTCGGTGGTTAAAAAATAGTAATACGCGGTGTTGCACAGTAGCACACGGTTTTGCACCAATTATTGATTCATACATAAGAAGGCTCTACTCAATAATTGTTACAATAATTACTGTTCGATATTTTATTTTATTGATTCAATAATTGCTATATTGATATTTTATATTATTGTTGTTCAATAATTGTCACTACACAATATTTCCCATTATCAGATCAATAATTCATATTATTTGAATAATATTATTAGATAGCATTATTGGCAATGTCTAGAAAGTTCTGTCGAGGAAATGGGTTAGGTCATCTAATTGCGCGCCAGTAAGGAGAAATCCTTATCGGAAAGCCCCCTCTTTCCTGGGAACGGCCTGGTTGTCATTATTGTGGTTCTGCAATATTATTTGTGAATAATTAATTATTGATTTATATGATAAGGAAAATATTTATGTGGATATAAATCGAGGAATTTTTAGAAAAGTGACAATTGTTGAAAATTGATATTTTATCTTTTCTGATAAAATAATTCATTTAAATATATTATTATATTTCAATAATATAATAATGGTAATATTTTTACAATGAATATGTGATATATGAATAAATGAGGAGAAAGAGTATTTTTGTTACAATAAATGCTAAAAACATGTTAAACATGTTGGTGGGCCCCATTTTTGACTGAAATTTGATTATAGCTTGCAAAATCGTCCGTATGTGGATTTCGGTCAATTTCGGTCAATTTCTCCTTGGAATTTGGAAAAACTTAAACTTACAAAGTTGTAGAGAATTGAATTTCCTATGGAATGGACATAGGATTCTAATTTTTCTGATAAAAGTGCTATTTATTATGAATTATTAAAGTTCTAGAATAATTGATTTTTTGAATTTTAAATGATTTTAATAAGAAAAAAGTTTTTGTGATTTTTGGCACTTGTGTGGCTGATGTTTTGACCAAAGAAGTGTGCGTAGGAAATTTAAGAAAAATATATTAATATTTTATTAAATTTTCTGCTTTGGTGTTCTAAGTATTTTTCTATAAATAGGGTGCTTAGGTTAGAATTGAAAATCACACCAGAAACTAAAGTTTTCTCTCTCTATATTATCAAGCGTATTTTGTGAGTATTTAGATACTTTGAGTGTTGCTATACGGTGCAAGTTCCCTTCAGAGTTATTGTGACGCCCCCAAACAAGTATACATCACCCATTTTAAGTCACCAAATACATGGTATATAATCCAACTACAAACTTCTTTTATACAACTGTCATGTAAAATACGACAAAACATAGCTGAAAGTTTAAACAAGAATATTGCCTTCTAGACAATATCCACTCTCAATGAAGTCCTCATTATATTTATTATCACACTATTTCACCGAATAGTGAGGACGACTAAAACAACCATCTGGACCGTCAATCCGTTCCCCGACCAATCCCAGCTATATTCTCATTTCCTGAAGAGAACAGTGAAAGAAAAGGGTGAGCTCAACTAGCCCAGTAAGAAATATTATGACTAAGATAATGCAGAATAAATTATCCTTAGCCTTCAATAGTATAACAACTGATAGAATAATATAGACAACAAGTTTTAGATCAACAACTGCAGCAGAACAAGCAATCCATTAGAAGAGTCAAGTAGAGCATGATATCTACTTTCTTCTATGATTTAAAAAGTTTTTCATCAAATTTATCCCTGTAATACCCATCAACAGTTCTTTATTATACCCAAGACAAATAGAACTTTCATCACCTGTCTTCACCTGAACCACCAAAGATGTTAGTTAAATTCACAATTCATGTTTTGTGAATCAACAATTTCTCCTTGCCACAAAGGCTTAATATAACGTTTACCCCAAAGGCTAAAGATATTCAAATGTAATAACAATGATCATACCAATTAGTTGTATATCTTTGCACTACGGGCCAAAGATATTCAACTATAAAACCAATGGTCATGATCATACCAATCAATTGTCTGTCAGTGCACTAATGCCAAAGACATTCAACTATTAACTAATGGTCATGATCCTGCCAATCACATCATCGAATTATCCATGCACTACAAGCTAAGGATATTCGTTATTATCACCAGTGGTTATGATCATGGCATACACCTGTCCATCTTTACACGTAAGCCAAAGATATATAACTATAAAACCAATAATCAACAGTCCATCTTTGCACGTAAGCCAAAAATATACAACTGTAAAACCAATAATCAACAGTCCATCTATGCACGTAAGCCAAAGATGACTTTCATCACAATATAAACATGAGGATGATGACAATGATATAAGCATTAATCAAATGAAATCAAATCAAACAAAATCAAGGATAAATATTAAAGACTTTAAATTTATCCAGAGTTTAAAAATATCCAAATTGTCAAAATGATACTGCTTTGTAGAGTAAAATTCAAGAATAATATTCATGTACCAAAAATAATTTGGACAGAAAAGATTATATTTTTTGGGTAAATAGTACCCCGTGAATAGTACCCTGTGAATAGTACTTCGGGAATAGTACCTCATGAATAGTACCCCGACATGAAAAGTATTCCAAATACTTGAGTGAATAATATTCGGATGAATAGTAATTAGGTGAATAGTAACTCGTGAATAGTACTCCGGCATGAAAAGTGCCCCGAATACCCGAGTGAATAATACTAGAGTGAATAGTAACTGGGTGAATAGTAACCCGTAAATAGAAACTCGTAAAAGAAAAATACCAAAGAAAATGATATTTCATGACGAGTACAAAAGAAAAGATATCTCATACGAGTATAATAGAATATATCTGAATCATGAATGAATTTTCACCGTCATGCAGTAATCACGTGAGACGGATCATTTCCATAATTTAATAAGGAATGAATACAAAGGATCATTCACCATGCATGCGATAAATCACATAGGCAAAGTTATTCCAGCGAATAATAAAGAATGGGATAATGAAGAATTCACCCGCATGCGATAGATTTATGCAGACGAGTTATTCTCAGCGAGAATAATTAAGAATGGAATAACAAAGAATTCACCATGCATGAGATAGACCGCACAGACAGGTTATTCCAATAGAATAATAAATAATGGAACTAGGTCTAGCGTAATCCGCACAGACAGGATATTCCAACAGAATAATAAAGAATAAAATAACAAAGAATTCACCATGCATGCGATAGACCGCACAGACAAGTTATTCCAATAGAATAATAAAGAATGGAACTAGGTCTAGTGTAATCCGCACAGACATGATATTCCAACAATAAAGAATGGAACCAGGTCTAGCGTAATCCGCACAGACAGGATATTCTAACAGAATAATAAAGAATGGAATAACAGAAGAATTTCACCATGTATGCGGTACTTCGCATAGACAGGTTATTCCAAGATAATAATAAAGAATGGAATAACAGAAGAATTTCACCATGTATGCGGTACTTCGCATAGACAGGTTATTCCAGCATAATAATAAAGAATGGAATAACAGAAGCTCTCTTCATGAAAATGAAAGAAATAATACCCCTTACTATAATAATAATATCTCTTACCTCGGAAGAAGACTGGATACTGGAATAGTGAGGTAGCAGACTGCTCTTCTTCTTTCTCTCTATAATTTCTTTCTATAATAATTGCTCTATAGCTTTAGTGAATTGGTGAAAAATAATGAAGGAATGAGCTTCTATTTATAGGAAAATATTGGTTCGATAATTGCACGTTTTGGGGCTCGAAATATTATAGTATAATACCTTCCTCTTTTTCTTCCTTTTTAATTTAGTAATGCACTCCCCTAATAGTAAATCATGTGAATCAATAGTTCTAGAAATGTGAAAATACAAATTATAGTATAGTACCTCCATCTATACCTCCATTTTTAACTTAGTCATGCAAGTATTATCAATCTTGCACCAACTCCCCTAATAGTAAATGAACAAATAGTTATAATCATGTGAATCAATAGCAATTAATTGCTCATTTATCCAGTTAATTATCCGATTGGTCAATATAACCTCCAGACATCAATTATTATCGAAATAAATGTCGATTTCTACTAACACTAATAATTCCCACATAATGGAACTATCAATTTCATTTTTAATTAACACGGACTTATTCATCATTAATATTATAACTCTTAATATTTAACAACCAGGTCGTTCCCAGGAAAGAGGGGGCTTTCCAATAAGGATTTCTCTTTATTGGCGTGCAATTAGGTGACCAAACCTCTTCTTGACAGAACTTCTAGACATTGTCAATATTGCAAATAATAATATGAATAACTTTATCGACTCAATTATTGATTTAACAATATATCATATTATGCAGATGATACTGTGACAATAATTAAATTAACAATACGAGAGAGATATGATCGACAATTATCGTGAGTAATAATTGAGTATAAGCGAGTGACTTCTTACGTAAGCATCAATAATCAATAATCGTGTGCTACTTTACGCAACCACGCCAGATTATCTTGTATTTTTACTACCGGGTAGTTCAACAGTTTTAACGGTAACACTTTCGTCGTTATTTTTTTAAAATGATAATTCTGTCGTTTTCTAACTACGACACTACTTTCATTGTGGGGTCCACCAATGATTGTGTCGTCGTACGAATATTCCCGATAAAAAGAATATTCCCCGACACAACGAATATTTTATATCAACTTGCTTACTTTGCAAAATTTTCACATATCACCCTTAACTTTAACCTTTTGTCAATTTAACCATTTACTAAATAGAATAATTATAAGAAAATTGAATACTTTCATTTCATAAAATTCGGGGTCTCACAATCTCCCATCCTTATGAAATTTTTCCCTCGAAATTTACGTACCTGGTAGTTCGAAGAGATGAGAATACCTTGCTTTCTTTTCGGATTGTACCTTCCCGATTATTTCCTATATATCATGATTTTCCATTGCTCATCTCCTGTATTTCAGATATCATTCTAGAATATAATTTCAAAATAAGGGTTAATTAACATGCCATATATTATCCCTATACTCTGACCGACCAATTAAATAACAAATAACTTATGTAGGTCATACTAGTAAAGGAACTACCCGTCTCTCCCCTCCTAGTTCTAGTCTCACATCTCAACCATGGATCATATCCCTAAGCTTTGATACCAACTGTGACGCCCCCAAAATAGGTATACATCACCCATTTTGAGTCGCCAAATACATGGTACATAATACAACTACAAACTTCTTTTATATAACTGTCGTGTAAAATACGACAAAATATAGCTGAGAGTTTAAACAAGAATATTGCCTTCTAGACAATATCCACTCTCAATGATGATATAACTGAATATTTTTCATCATCCTCAGTCCTAAATATTTTTCATCATCCTCAGTCCTAAATGATGATATAACTGAATATCTTAGCCTGTAGTGCAAAGATGAATGATTTTCTGATGAATATCTTTGGCCCGTAGTGCAAAGATGAACAGGTGTTGAGATGAACATGACCAACTGATGAATATCTTTGGCCTGTAGTACAAAGATGAATATTTGATTCAAGATGTATATTAATTGATGTTACAGGGATAAAATATTGATGATGGAATTTTAAATCATAGAAGATAGTAGTTTTCATTCTCCACTTAACTCTTCTAATGAATTGTTATTTCCACTGCGAATATTGATCTGAAACTTGTTGTTTATTATATTCTATCATATTTTACCCTGTTGAGGACTAATGATAATTTGTTCTATATTATCTTAGTCATAATATTCTTTACTGGGCTAGTTGAGCTCACCCTTTTCCTTTTTGTTCCATTTTTCTTCTCAGGAAGCGAGAATGTAGCGGGAAGTAGTCGGGGTGTGGAATGATGGTTCTAGAAAGTTATTTTAGTAGTCCTCACTATTTTGTAAAATAGTGTATCAATAATTGTAATGAGGACTTATTTGAGTGTGGATATTGTCTAGAAGATAATATTTGTATTTAAACTCATAGTTTATGTGTTGTCGTATTTTGCATGATAATTGTATTAATAAAGTTGTAGTTATTTCTGTACCATGTATTTGGCGACTCAGAATGGTTGATGTATACCTATTTTGGGGGCGTCACATTTGAAAGCTATCTTCTTGGCCTTCTCGGCTCTCAGCTTAGCTAACATTCTTAATGGCATTCTCATTGTTGTTGAGTGAAGCCTTTTTTCTTTATGATAAAGCTCTTTTCTTATCTACTTCACTTCTACTTTCGTAGTCTCACTGTCACTGAGACATATTCTGTTTAGATCTGTAGAACTCTTAGAGTCAACAACTTGTCAAAACCAACTTCTTTTCTACATTCAAGCTTCAGTTGTTAAATATCCTTTCATGAGCTTTTTGTTGGACTATAGACGTTGGAAGCTATTTGAATTGATTCATAGATGTCGAGTTATTTGGTGCAAACTGCTGATGTGACGTGACAGCCCCCTCTTCACTTTTCTGACATTGCAGTTTACTATTTCACCAACCACATCAGAGATGTCACATTAACGTGTTAGGCTGGTAGTCACCTTTATTTCTTCTTTTTGACTCCTCAATCAAAACATCAGGAATTGTCCTTCTGCATTGATGCTTTCAATAAACAACGTTCAAATGTCAGTCTTTGTATTGAGACGTTGCCAAGGCTTTAATACTCATATGACCGAACTCTACGTTTATGATGTAGATGACCTAGAACTTGATCATAGTTAGTCTTTTGAATATTGCTCGTTGACTGATTGAGACAACACTACGATTCCGAGAGTGTTCTTTGGATTTTCAATGTAGAACCTCTCTTCCTTCACTCTTACAGTGCTTCAACACTTCTACTTGCCTTGACTTGCATTAGGCACTAACAACTTGTTTGAATGCTCTGGCCCTCCTGAATTTTAAGACTCATCAGATTGTTCATGCTCATCTCTCTTTCTCCTTGTGATCTTCCGTTCACATATCATCAATGGTCTGACCCATGCTTAATCTTATTTGTCTATTCTTTATAGGTTGGCCAGTATATCTGTATAAAATGCATCAGTTCCTGCTTCTCATTTGGCAAGAACTATGATCATAGTCACACCCAAGATCGTCATATTATGTTTATCTTGACAGCTACTGCATTGATGACTTCCTTTTGTCAGTCACGTCATCTGAAGTCTTCTTACTGTTGCTTGTGAAAGACTTCCCTTGAATGACTTCACTTCTCAATCAGGATGCTAATTGAATTAATACTTCGATCTTCTGTTTGCTTGCAAGCCATTTGGTGATTATTCTCTGGCTTCCTTAAAGTAGATTTATCCTTAGTTCTGACCAGAGGCTACATTCTTTGGAAGCTTTGGAAGTGCTCATGTGTTGAGAATAGTGTTCTTCATTGGCGTTGTGAGCACTAATAGACTTTGTTGAAGACTTTGTTCTGCAGACTTTGATCTAGCTTTGGTTCTGCAGTCATTACGACTCCGAGAGAAGATTATACAACAGACTAAAATTTCTGCCTTAACTCTTGTTGTCCTCGTCTGATCTAGCTCGACTACGATTTCTGCCTCTATTATGATCAGTAGACTCTACGACTTCAAGTGTGGTCTATGATTCTTGACTTGGCTCGGCAGGTGCTTGGACCAACTCTACGATTCTGAGTGAGGTCCTCCAAAGCAGACTACGATTCTGTGGCACCTTTCTCGATACTCTACGATTCTGCCTTGGCTTCTGCAATCTCTCGGCTGGCTCGATAAACTATGATTTTGTCTTGATAGTCTCCGAGTTCCTTGTCTCTCTTAGCAGACTTCACGATTCAGAGTCAAGTCTACGATTTTAGCATGACAAGCTCTCAATAGATATCTTTTTCGATTACGAGTGCAGACTATGATTCTGCTTTACTTTCTTGGCAGGGTAGCATGGCTTGTGCTGAGCTCTACGATCAGACATGCCTATCTATTACATCATATAAGATCAACTTAACAAGCTTGATCTTTCTATATTTAGTCTTTGTACATCATATTATTTTTAAGGACTTTACAAAACTGTTTTCTTCATGTAGAATCAACCTAACGTATTTGATCATTTCAGTCTAAGTCCTTGTACATATATTCCTATTATATATTCAAGGACTTTACAGCTTATTTCAATGCAGAGATATTTGCATATTCATTTATTAAGATCGTAATAAAATATTATATAAATAGGAATAACATTCTCATGCTTATTCCTAACAAATCGTACATGATGTCCTACAATTCAAAAGCCATGAATACTTTGCTAAGTGGGATGGTATAATCGGAAATTGACAAAGTCTCCGGATGCAATACAATGAAATAAATATGGGATACTATCATCATGAGACACGAAGAGACGTCCAAGGTGAAAGAGGTGAGACTTAGCATGTTGATGCAAGAGTACGAGTTGTTCAAATTAGAGAAAGATGAAACAATTAATGAAGCTCAAGGGATATTCCTCACTATAATGAATTTTCTTAGCATGCTTGGGAGGAAAATTGATCAAAGAGAAATCAATAGAAATCTACTACAAGTCATGCCAAAACGGTTCGCTCCAAAAGTCACCACCCTCCGAGACTCATCAACAATCAGTACCATGGAGACACTTATATTATTTGGAGAGCTTAAGGAGTTTGAGAACCAACTCAGAAGATATGATGAAGAAGAGGAGACACCGATAAAGAAGAAATTGACACTCGAAGTTGAGAGCAATCAAAATGATCAATACGAAGATTTCGATAAAGAAATTGAAATGCTATCAAGAAAACTCGAGAGACTACTCCAAAAGGAAGAAACAAACGAAGAATATAGAAGGTAGCTCAATTCCAATGAGTAAGTCCAAAACAGAGAAAGAAGAAGAAATTGTCCAACTCTATTTCATGGGAGTTGAAGAAAATGATCAAATTGAGGTAAACAATTTTCATTTTAATGAATCTCTTGAAATAACTATGCCTGATTATCTTGTTTTTAAAAAATGAAAATCAAAAGCTCAAAAAGAAAACTACTTATTTAAAGAATTGTGTAAATGAGCTAATGAATGAAGTTGAGTCACTTATTGAAGAAAAAAAAGAAAAAGAATATCTTAAAAATAAAAATGAAGTTTTAAAAGAAATTTTGAATATGAGATATGCATGAATATATGCTTTTAATGTTGGAAAAATGATGAATGTGCAACATGATGACAATGTAACAAATGTTGAAATATCATCTTTAAAAAGTGATCTTTCTAAATTTGTGCAAAGAGAAGAGAACCTAAATGTTTTGTTAGGAGCACAAAGGTCTAGCCTTGATAAACAAGGGATTGGGTATAATCCTATTAAAAATATGGAAAATAGAAATAAAAATAATAATATTAGAATGATTAATAGGAAACCAATGTATAAATCCCTTTATTGTTCACCATTTGTTACTTGCAAAAAATGTGGTTTTAAAGGTCATTTTGATTCTAATTGTAATAAAGTTAAAATAAATAAATTTGGGAAAATAAATGTGATTTATATGTTACTAACCCAAAAGGACCCAAGAAGATTTGGGTATAAAAAAGATAGAGACTATTTGTTTGTTTTGTAGATGTCTCATGGTCATAAAGGAGATGAAGAGTAATTTAGTTTGAGAAAAAAAAATGAATCTGGAAGTCAGAATTTAGCCAACTGTATCCAGACAGTCTGACTACCTGTCTGCTTTAGAAGATAAATCAGACAGTCTTGCAAAAGCAAAAATTAATATATCCAGATGTCTACTTTAATAGTCAGAATAGACATTCATGAACACGAACCAGAGGAACAAATGACTAAAGTTAGGCTTCCATGAACAACCAAAATAGTGAAAAATCATAATCTTAACCTGAGCATTAAAGACCTTAACATTGGGAGGACCATAAAATAAGATTTTCAAGAGGATTGGTTATGAAAATACAAAATCCAAAGCTACACTAAGGAGCACAACTGCTATGCTTACTACTAGTAAAAATGTTGATATATAGGTAACAAAGCACAAAGGTATGATCATTTTATTTAGTTGCAATATGTGATATTGTTATCGGCTTGCTCTAATTTTTTTCTTTATCTTTATACTTGTGCTTATTTTTTAATGATGCCAAAGGGAGAGCGATAAATAAATATCTGAATTGATATGAATTATTTTTGTTGATGAGAAAGTGGGGAGAAAGATATATAAATTGATATGCATATGTATGTTATAATTCATAAAGGGATAAATAAATCAATCAACTTATGCTTAATGATTATATGCATGGTTTTAGAGGGAGCCATGTATTTAGGGGGAGTTATATATTGTAAGTTGACATCATCAAAAAGGAGGAGAATGTTGGTTTATATGTTATTGGTTTTAATGATGACAAGTTGCTTTGTAGAGTTATATATTATCATCATCAACAAAGGGGAGAATGTTGGTTTATGAGTTTTTATTTTAACGATGACAACATATATTTTGTATGGAGATGTTTTGTGATTTTCAAGTTATGGACTAATTATGCATGTATTAAGATTTCAAGTGAGTCTTCATGAAAAAACGTTGTTTAAAGCCACCACATGGTTAGGTCCTTAGAATCTCACCTAGGAAATCAAATGTAGGGATTTATAGCTTGATTAATTAATTCTAAGGCAATTTTAATATTTTTTTTTCCTGGAAATTATTTTATAAAAGAAGGTTTCATGTGCTTAAAATTCAAATCCTTTAAAGAGTTGTTTTTGGAAGCCAAATTAATTTAGTTTTATTTCCTATTTCAAAGATCTGAAAATTTAAATTCAAAAGTTGGAAATAGATCTTGGAAATCAAATCAATTGAGATATTAATCAGCCATATTTCAAGATCTTATCCATTTGATCTAGTTATTGACAATTTCCTTTATTCAAAGTGGTGATTCTACTGGGATATTAATTCCTTATTTATAGCTGTTGAGTTTGCTAAGATATTATCCCTTTATTTTAAGCTACCTTTATTCAAGCTGTTTATTCAAATTCAAAATCTATTTCTTTAACAACTTGATTTCATATTAAGTTGGGATTGTTGATTCTCTGAGATATGATTTTTCCTTCTAGCGTATATTTTGCTTTTGAGCTGTTGCTACTCCAATTTATATATATACATCTTTTTGGCTAAAGCTTAAAAAAATAATGAATTAAGAAATACACATAGCTTTAAAGAAAAAGTTTCTAACAAATTACTCTTGTCTTGTTATTAATTTCTTGTGCTAGAAATTCATAGATATATTGTAATCATATTCGTTCTTAATTAAAACAAGTATACAAGCCTATTGTGGTTTGTAGTTTGATCCAGTGGTGGATATTCCTGTATACAAGAAGCTCTAAGGTTGCACTGGTGCAAAAGGTTGCAGTTGTGCAAAGGAGGCAGTGGTGTACAACAGTGTTCAGAGCTTCTTTGTAACTGAGACTATTTGTAATTATTAAATATTAAAGTTAATAAAAGAGTTTTCAATACCAATGGGTATTAGGCGTGGATTAAGTCATTAGAGGTTAAGGGCAAAACCACGTAAAAAATCTTGGTGTAACTATTTACTTTGTTTGCATTGTTATAATTCTGCACTATTAAAAGAAGTTACGGTTTAACTGGTTCTACAAATAAGTTAACAGGTTCTGCATATCAGGATTAACACTTAAACAGATAGGTGATAACCTCTCTGGATAGTTTAGTTAGAAAAAAATTGGAAAGTTACCATTGTAGTTTACTGTTAGCATAAACACTTATTCACCCTCTCTAGGTGTGCATACACTTCTGAATTTCAAAGGTTTTCTAAGAAAATTTGCAATCTTTCAGAAACCCCAACTAAAAAGTTAGGACTTTTTTCAATTTTGAAGATGATATTGACAACACTACTCAAGTGACACGGGAAGAGTTATCTACCTAGATTCGATATAATTTATGTTTTGGTATTTATGGAAAGTTTAAATATTTGATGTATTTTTATTTATTAATTAGTAGTCAAGTATGTTTAATTATTATTTAGTAATTTTAGGAAGCTTTTCAATTCTATTGTAACTAGGAAGCTTTTTAGGTAGATTTTGATTCCAAATCAATTTGTTATTTCCCTATAGGATTAGGATTAATTTTAGTAGTATAAATATGGTGCAAGACTAATGTAATTAGGAATAATTTATTATTATTATTTTGGTTTATGAAATACTCAGCTATCTAGTCAATTTATCCAACACTTTTTAAATTCTTATGATTGCAAAGTACATAAATTAATGTTGACTTAGTCATATTCCATCCTTGAGTTTTGATGATGAATTATTCATATACTAAATTGTTTTATGGCATTTCAGGTATATTGATGATGAGGAACTTTGATTGGATATTCAAGTGGTTGAAGAATTTTTCTTTACTAGGAAACAAGTGTAAGGTCAATTGCATAATAATTGATTTTTCATTTAAAGGCTCTAGGACATATCATTTGCATTGTGTTATATGTCTTAAATGAAAAATGATTTAAAAATCTAATGAAAAAGGTTTTTCTAAAACTAAAATGAGATCAGATTAATATATATATCATCAAGTACAAAAAAGGATTGATATTTTATTTGATATATATTACATGTGTATATCACTTAATATATGTTTCACATGCATTAGTCTATGGGTTATATCCTGAACTCAGTTGTGTGCATACACGTTAATATATGCCTAAAAGCTAGAAAGGAGGGTAGCATTGTGATACGTGTGCATGCTTAAATAAATGTTTAATTGATATCCTTGGGATATTTTCATTTTTGCTACACGTGGATATCTATGTAATTATGATTTCCTAGAACGTCTAAAGGACGATAGCTATACTTCATTGTGATTTGGAGCATATACAGTTTTCAAGGAAAAGTAATTATGAATATCTTGGAATTTTAAAAGACCTAGAGTTTTGGAAAAGATAAGTGATGTTACACCACTTTTACAGGCTACTTGATGTTTGGAGAGATAAAGTCAAAGTTGTTTAGTAGATTATCTTTTTAATAGGTCTTTTGATTCATCTAAACTGAATAAATAACAAAGAGATTGATTTGTTAAACTGGATAAATATTGATTTTCATTTCCTTATCGTTGTAAGTATTCTCTGATATTTTCATACCGATTGACTTAGACAAATTGAACATATCTATAATTAACGGTAATATCTTGTGGGCTATAAAAACAGTATTTTCATGTATGGAAAAGATAGAACTCACAAAATTATTCTTGCACTAATTACTGTTATTTACGAGCAATTTGATTTAATCAGTACAACCTTTGAGCAGCTAAGCAATTAAATTTTTGATATTCTTTGAGCTAGTATTTGGTAAGATTTAAATTGTTTAACTTTTTGTGCTAATTGATCATTGCATATAGTTGAGCCTTTAACTGTTAAATTGATTATTCTTGCATTGATCATAAACCTCTATATTTGTATTTAATTTTCTGTTTAGACTAAGTGTAGTCTAAAGGTGTTAATCCTAGTGGATTAGAAAAAAGGGTTACAAACAAGTTCAAAGAAGCAAAGGTGCTTGAAGAGTGCATAGGTGCACAAGGAGCAAGAGTGCTCAAGTGAAGTTAATTGTTAATTAATTTTTGTAAGAATCTGTCTTGTAATCAGTGTTTATTTATAAAGAAATAAATAAAGTGAGTCTCCAATACTAGTTGGTATTGGACGTGGACTAGGCTATTATTATAGAGGGTAATAGCTGAACCACGTAAAAAATCTTGGTGTTGATTTTATTATTTGCTTTACTTTAATTCTAAAATCACATAAGCTATTTAATTATCTTAATAATTAAAATTTGAATACTTGCATTATATTAAGATAATTCTTTAACACCAAGTATATTATTTAAGTTATAAATTCAGTAGGATCTTTTCTTAAAATAATCAGTTAATTTAGTAGGCCATATTAATTCAGTAAGCTGAATTCATCAATATAGTATCCTGAAATTAATAAGTTAATTTAAAGTTTAAAATTGGTCATAGATTGCTCCCACACTTATTCAACCCCCCCTTCTAAGTGTGCCTAGATAAATTTCAATTAAATTTCTGTGATTATTTCTATTCTCGTTACCGTGTTTCATTGTGTCAGTTGGTATTAAAGCGAGGATTCAAGCCTGTGAATTGATGGCGGGTGAACGTTTACAAGACAACCCACCTCCTTGTAAGACAAGGGGATGGCGGTCATCTGGACTATAGTGCAGAACCTAGAGGCCACAATTGGAACTCTGATCGGTAGGCTCAATAGGTTGGATGTTAGTGTAAGACCCCAACTTATTATTAATGAAATTTAATTTTCTCTATTTATTATTTTGAAATAGTGAGGGTTGATTTGATTAATATGGATAGTTATGGGTAAAATACGCAAATATTTCAAAATAAGCAAGTGGTTATAAAATATTCATTGTTGTCGGGGAATATTCGTTTGGTCGTGGAAATTATTCTTGCCGTCGGGGAATATTAAATGCAATGTATGATCTTTTTGAAAGCGATTGGATGAAGAAAGCGACAAATATAAGTTGTTTAAAAATAACTTGGCGTAGTTATTACATCAATTAATCTTTGTTAAAATACTAAATTGGTTAAAACACGTTAGCTTTGCAGTATTGCACCAATTATTGATTCTTACGTAAGAAAGCACTACTTAATAATGGTTACGATAAATTTTATTCAATATTTTATTTTATTCATTTAATAATTCTTTGCGTTGATATTTTATATTCTTTGTTGTTTCAATAATTGTCATTTACACGTATTTTTCATTATCGAAGCAATAATTCATATTATCTGAATAATATTATTAGATAACATTATTGGCAATGTCTAGAAAGTTACATCTAAGGAGAGGTTTGGTCACCTAATTTGCGGCGGCATGATAAGGAGAAATTCTTATTGGAAAGCCCCTCTTTCACAGGAAGCGCCTGGTTGTCGATATTGTGATTACGTAATATTATTTGTGAATAATTAATTATTGATTCATATGATGAGGAAAATATTGATTTTATATGGATATAGATGGAGAAAATTTTTAATGTGACAATTGTTGAAAATTAATATTTTATCTTTTTACGATAAAATAATTCATTTAAATATATTATTTTAATAATATAATAATAGTGATATTTTTACAACGAATGTGGGATATATGAGTATACAAGGAGGAAGAGTATTTTTGTTGCAATAAATATTTAAAACATGTTAAACATGTCGGTGGACCCCATTTATTGGTGAAATTTTATTATAGCACCGTAAAATCGCTTGGATTTTGTGGATTTTGGTCAATTTCTGTTTAGAATTTGGAAAAACTTTCTTCTGCAAAGTTGTAGAGAATTGGATTTCTTATATAAACTCGAGAGATTCGAATTTTCTGACAAAAGGGCTATTTATTATGAATTATTGAAGTTCTGAAGCTCCAAAATAATTAATTTTTGAAGTTTTAAATATTTTTTTTACAAAAAACGTTTTTTGCATGTGTGAGGCATGTGTTCAATTCTTTGAATTTCATATTCAAAGGTGTGCGTGAAGATTATATATATATATATTAATATTTTAATAAATTTTCTACTTTGGTGTTCTAAGCATTTTCCTATAAATAGGGTGCTTAGGTTAGAATTAAAAATCACACCAGAAACTGAAGTTTTCTCTCTCTATATTATCGAGCGTATTCTTGTGAGTATTTTGAGTATATTTTGAGTATTGCTATACGGTGCAAGTTCAAGTTATAGCCTATATCCGATGTTTCAGCTAGAAGTACTGATCTTTCGAGGTAAGGGATATTATTTTTTTTTTGTAATGATATTATTTCTTCAATATCATTATGCTGAAATATTGATCTGAAGTTTTTATCAAATTTAGAACTTTTGGTGTCGGAGTTACTATTCACGTATACGGCACTATTCACGTATACGGTACTATTCACGAATACGGCACTATTCATCGAAAAATGAAAATTTTCCTTTTCGTCCCAAAATATCTATTGTGGATACTAGCTTTGATTGTATCCATGTTTTGATCATTCTTGAATTTTACACCACTATGATTATTTTTGAGGTATTTTTGGACATGGATAAAACAAAGTACGAATCCTTAATCCTTGTCATTTTGTTTCACTGGATTCGTTTCTTTAAAAATATTTTTCATCATCCTCAGTCTTAAATGATGATATTATTGAATATCTTTGGCCTGTAGTGCAAAGATGAATGATTTCTGATAAATATCTTTGGCCCGTAGTGCAAAGATGAGCAGTGTTTAGATGAACATGACTAAGTCGATGAATATCTTTGGCTGTAGTGCAAAGATGAATATTTGATTCAGATATATATTGATTGATATTACAGGGGGATAAAAGATAGGCGATGAACTTTTAAATTCATACATAGAAGATAGTAGTTTGCATTCTCTACTTAACTCTTCTAATGAATTATTATTTCATTGCGAATATTGATTTAAAAACTTGTTGTCTATTGTATTCTATTAGATTTTTCCCTGTTGAAGACTAACGATAATTTGTTGTACATTATCTTAGTCATAATATTCTTTATTGGGCTAGTTGAGCTCACCCTTTTCCTTGTTGTTCCATTTTTCTTCTCAGGAGGCGAGAATGTAGCGAGTACTAGTCGAGGTATGGAATGAAGGTTCTAGAGAGAGTTGTTTAGTAGTCCTCACCATTTTTGTAAAATAATGTATCAATAATTATGATGGGAATTTATTTGCGTGTAGATATTGTCAGATTGGCATATCTTGTATTTAAACTCACAGTTTATATGTTGTAATAATAAAGTTGTAGTTGTTTCTGTACCATGTATTGACAACTCAGAATGGGTGATGTATACCTATTTTGGGGGCGTCACAGTTAGTACCAGAGATTTAGCAGTGATAGTCAACGAAAGGTTCGACAGGATCAAAAGGGCCCAATTCGATAGGGTCGACATGCGTCAAGGTGATGATCGTGGCACTGGCGGAGATAACAGGCTACGTATTAAGCATCGGGGGCATGGATAGGAACAAGTGGACAAAGAATCAATCCAGATTTGTGTATCGAAAATGTCTAAAGCTACAAATTGAACAAGTATGAGATTATATTAACTTCCTTAAGAGTGAATGTTGTTGGGAGATTGCATATTTAAAATTTGATGTTGAAAGTTAATAGTCATGATTATATGTAAAGTCCTTTAAAGGAACACATGTACAAGGACTTAATGATAGATCAAATTTGTTAGGTTGATCTGAACTTTAATGTTTATCGTTCTATAAATGAATGTATAGAAGAAGAGATCAAAGCTGTTAGGTTGATCTATATCTTAAAATGTAATAGATAGGCTTCAACTGAGTCGTAGTCTATCAAGATGATCAAGAGATTGCATAATACAAGGCAGAAACATAGAGCGTTGAGGATCGTAGTGTATCTGCTTTGAAGGGCCTCTCCAAAATCGTAAAGTACTCCTAACGCTTGCCGAGTCAAGTCAGAGTTCGTAGAGTGCTCTCGGAAGTGCAGAGTCAGCAAGTCAAGTAAGTGATGATCGTAGTGTACCAGTACTTAAGAGAAATCATAGTGTTCTCATCTATCATCACCAAACCAAGTACTAAGGTGGCATGACACCACGATCAGATTCGTAGGGCTACATCTGTCTATGTCAGAAGCATCGAGCCTCGTCCACTTGTTTAAAGATTAATCACAACAAATATGGAATGAGCTATAGACGTTGAAGACCTCGGGAGTCCCAATAACACAATAGTCATCCTTAGTATATAACAAAGAAACGTATTGAAGAAGCTAAGGAAAGTACTATGGGTCAACAGAAAACACCTTTTCAGGTGTTAGGTGAGATAGCAGTTTGTTGTGTCAGTGGGCCAGTCTACTAATTAGAAGTTATACAGAAAGTCTCCATCAAAGCTCAGAAATATCAAATGCATTTAATGCTTCAACGGATGTCTTCAACGGATACATTTTCAAAGGCATTATATATACAAAACATCAGCAAATGAAAAAAAAGGAAGCACAAAACAAAAAGCTGAAGAACACTCAACGATCAAACTCTACGATCTGAAAAAAGAAAGCTTGCTCAGCTACTCAGTTCTTTCAAACACAAGCTTAACGGCGACTGAGTAGCACCATTCAAGAACTCAACTATTATCTAGTGAAGGAAGAAGTTCCAAGTCAGAAGGACTTGAAGAGTTCTAAGTGAACTGAGAAGTACCAAGTCTGTTAGACTTGAAGAGTTCAAAAGTGAACTAAGAAGTTCCAAGACTGCTGGTCTTGAAGGAATCTGTGAGATTCAGAAGTTGTAAAGATATCCTTAGTGGATTTCCTACTTAAGGAGTAGAAGAGTGGACTAGGAGCTTTGAATGCTCTGAACCACTTCAAATCACTGTGTCCCTTATACTCTTGTCATAACTGTTATAACTGTCATAACTGTTTTACTCGTATTTATTCATTATATCATGAAGGGAAAACAAACAAATCTTAATTCTGCTGTGCTTAGTTCATTATCAAAACTAACAAGTATTTTGAAACGAAAGAATTTAAAAATATCTATTCAACCCACCCCCCTTCTAGATAACTATTGCGCCTCTGGGAACTAACAATTGGTATCAGAGCAGGTTTTATCAAACAACCTACAAAGCTTAAGTAGATCCAATGGCACATCTGATAAGCGAATCAAAGACTGGAGGAGGCAGCAAGCCACCTATGTGCAACAAAGATAAATTCGCCAACTGGAAAGTTCGTATGCAAGCCTGCATGGACTTAATAGATGAAGATCTATTTGAAACTGTTAAAAATAGGCCCTACATTCCTACCAAGCTTGCTCCTACTATAGACGATCCAAACAAAATCCAGATCAAGGTCAAAGAAGAATGGACTGACTACGAAAAGAAAGATGTCCAACTCAATAAAAAGGCCAAGAACATCTTGTTTCAATCATTAGAAGACGATCTGTTTGAAAATGTGGTAAACAGCAAAACATTAGAAGAAGTGTGGGAGGCATTACTCATCATGCATAAAGGAACAGAAGAAGTCAGATAAAACAAGCAATCTCTCCTAACTTAGCAATATGAAATGTTTGCACACGTTCAAGGAGAAAATGTCACTTCCACCTACGAAAGATTCAATGTACTGCTCAACTCTCTCCGAGCCTATGGAAAGATCTATCCAAATAAAGATCTAATCATAAAGTTCATGAGATCTTTACCTAGAAAGTGGGATGCCAAAACCACTGCCATTAAAGAGTCAAAGAATCTCCATGAAATGATTGTACAACAGTTATATGGCAACCTTCTCACATACGAACTGGAGCTGACTCAACGAGCAGAAACTCTATCCGAAGGAAGAAAGAAAGACAAAGGAGTTGCTCTAAAAGCAACAGACAACACTTCCAAAGCTAACACTGAGAATGACTCTGACTATGATGAAGATGATGATGAGGACTTTACAATGTTGGTAAAAAGACTCAAAAGGTTCATGCGTCAAGGCAAAAGCAGCAAACCTAAGAAGTTCAACAACTACAACAGCCAGGAACAAATAAACGACTTATGCTACAACTGCAAAAAGCCTGGCCATTTCATTGCAAACTGCAACAAGCCTCTTAGAGAAGAACTCAAGAAAAGATCAAATTCAAAGAAAGAATTCAAAGGCAACAAGAGGCTTCAGAAGAAAGACAAAGGTCTTGTAGCTGGAGGATCATGGAGTGACTCAGACAACGACTCAACTCCCGAATCTGGAGATGATGAAGATCCTCAAATGGTAAATCTTTGTCTAATGGCCAAGCATGATAGGGATAAAAAGAACTCCAATATTCATGAAGTAAGTATAGATGAGGTATTTGATTTTAATTCTCCTGATGTAGACATTGATGATTTAAGAACTACACTGCATGGCATAACATCTGATCTGCATCAGTACATGAAATGGTTCAGAGTTCTGTCCAAAGATTATTCACTTCTTCAAAAGGAGAAAGAGAAAGTTCAGGAAGAACTGGAAATAACCCTTCTAAGTACTGACTCTCTCTCCAAGCTTGAAGCTAAAAATAAGCTCTTAAAACAGACCAATGAGCTCAATGCTCAAAGAGAGTCAAGTCTAACCTCTAAAATTGAGGAACTAGAAAGGACAATCTCTACATGGAATAAATCATCTTCATCCATGGACTCCCTGATCTCTAGTCAGAGAAGTGCATCTGACAGAACAGGTTTAGGCTTTGGGGAATCCACTTCGGAGCCATATGTGGAAAAGATAAAGGAAACTAGCCCTAGTATTGCTCCAATTTTTAGTAAAAGCATTATATTTGTGAAATCCTCACAGAAGGAAGAACCAGTCCAACCCTCCTCGTCAGATCCAACCTATGTTACAAGGAATAAAGGATCTTATGTTGGCCTAGGTTTCAGAAAAAAGAAGAATAACTCAGTCTCTACTCTCCAACCTCGAAGGGTCGTAGAGTCGAGTAAAATCGACTCCACGAACCAACTGGGAAGGAATAATAGAGTTAAGCCCCACTCTTCAGAAATCATGAAACACAAGGTCACATGGAAAAAGGAAGGAAGGATTGCTAAAAACCTACATAAGTCCAAATGGAGGAAGAATCCACACACACACACAAGCATGCATTGTATTAGATGTTTTGTATATAATAAGACTGGTCACAAGGTTGCAATATGCTACCATAGTCCTATGCATGTGAAACCCAGAATTAAGCAAATTTAGGTTCCCAAGGGTACTTACAAAGTAGGACCCATACAAGTATGGGTACCAAAATGAGAGTTTTATCTTACCACAGGAACCAAGCTCTATGATCACAACCTGGTATCTGGACAATGGATGCTCAAGGCACGTGACAGGGAACAAAGCCCTTCTGTCTAACTACATGGAGAAGGAGTGTCCTTCAGTCATCTTTGGAGACAATGGCTCTGGCAAGACAAGAGGATATGGCTCAGCTGGGAATGGTGCATTGTCTTCAATAAAGTAGCCTATGTGGAAGGACTACAACACAATCTTTTGAGCATAAGCTAACTCTGCGATAAAGGTCATCAAGTCACATTCCCCAACAATCAATGTCAAGTCAGAATTCTAAAAACATCTGCTATAAAGCTAACCGAAACAAGAAAAGGAAATGTATACACTGTAAATCTTGGTCAACTAAGCTCGAACGAGACGATATGCTTTCTAGCTAAAGCATCTGAAGAAATGAGCTGGCTATGGCATAGAAGACTATCTCATCTCAACTTCAAAAGCATGTCTAAACTGGCGTCAAAAGATCTAGTTGCAGGCTTACCCAAGTTCAGCTTCGTCAAAGAAAGGCCTTGCAATGCCTGTCATCTTGGAAAGCATACTAGAAGCTCATTTAAGAGCAAAACTGTCAACTCAATTGACAAATCCCTGCAGCTGCTTCACATGGACCTATTTGGGCCAATTCCAACAACGAGCCTTGGAGGGAAGAGATACTCACTGGTTGTAGTGGATGACTACACCAGATTCACATTGGTGTTCTTTTTAAACTCAAAAGATGAAACTAGCTCCCAACTAATCAAAATGTTCAGACTAATGATGAACGAGAGAGAGGAGAAAATCAAGGCTATAAGAAGTGATCATGGCAGAGAATTCGACTTCTCTGAGATGAACCAGTTCTGCACAGACAATGGCATTAGTCACAACTTCTCAGCTCCACGAACCCCTCAAAGAAAAGGAGTAGGAGAGAGAAAAAAACAAACGTTAATAGAAGTGAAAGAACTCTCTGGCGGTGACCCATCTACTGAATACTACGGCGGAAGTCATCAACACTACATGCTACACTCAGGATAGATCTCTTGTATACTCTACATTAAAGAAGACTCCCAACGAACTGTAGAGAGGAAGAAAGCCAAGTGTCAGCTACTTTCATGTGTTTGGTTGTGTATGTTATATACTCAACAATGGTAAACAGTATCTGACAAAGTTCCAACCCAAGTCTGACGAAGGAATCTTTCTCGGATATGCCACAGACAATAAAGCTTATAGAGTGTTCAACAATAAAGCACTAAGTGTTGAAGTCTCAATTCACATCATCTTTGATGAAACAGACTTGGACAAAAAAATGTCTCAAAAAACTACTAATGATAATTTAGACACAACGAACGAGGTTGTCGAGCTCAACACCACGATCGTAGTTCCAGAAAATGAGATCGTTGAGCAAGAAGAGGAGAGAACTACGCAAGTTAACGAGCCTCCACATCAAGAAGCAGAAATTGATCTTGAAGGTCTTAGACAAGAAGGCATCAGGACAGATGTTCCAACAGGAAATAGATGGGCAAGAGATCACACTCAAGACTTAATCATTGGAGACCCCAATGCAAGAGTCAAAACAAGAGCTGCCACCCAAAATGAGTGTTTCTATCTGAGCTTTTTGTCACAAATGGAACCCAAGAAGATAGAAGATGCTATGGAAGACTCCAGCTGGATAGAAGCCATACAAGAAGAACTAAATTAGTTTGAAAGAAGCAAAGTATGGAGATTAGTTCCAAGACCAAAGAGTCATCTTGTCATTGGCACCAAGTGGGTCTTCAGGAACAAGATGGATGAAGATGGAGTAATAATAAGGAATAAGGCAAGACTAGTGGCCAAAGGTTACTCTCAAGAAGAAGGCATTGACTACGATGAGACCTTTGCACCTGTTGCCAGATTAGAAGCCATCAGAATATTCCTTGCCTTTGCTGCTCACATGAAATTTAAAGGCTTTTAGATGGATGTCAAAAGTGCTTTCCTGAATGGTGAACTTCAAGAAGAAGTATATGTGGAACAACCTCCAGGTTTCATCAATCCAATTCTCTCTAATTATGTTTATAGATTAGACAAAGCTTTATATAGTCTTAAACAAGCTCCTAGAGCATGGTATGAAACATTAACTAACTTTTTTATTGAAAATGGGTTCACAAGAGGTAGAGTAGACACCACATTATTTCTTAGAAAACATAAAGACAAAATCTTATTAGTTCAAATATATGTTGATGACATTATCTTTGGCTCTACGGATAAAAAATTATGTAAGAGATTTGCCAAGATTATGCAGAGCAAGTTTGAAATGAGCATGATGGGTGTGACACCCCCAAAATAGGTATACAACACCCATTCTGAGTCGCCAAATACATGGTACAGAAACAACTATAACTTTATTAATACAATTGTCGTGCAAAATACGATAACACATAAACTGTGAGTTTAAATACAAATATTATCATCTAGACAATATCCACACTCAAATAAGTCATCATTATAATTATTGATACACTATTTTACAAAATAGTGAGGACTACTAAGACAACTTCTAGAACCATCATTCCATACCCCGACTAGTACTCGCTACATTCTCGCCTCCTGAGAAGAAAAATAGAACAAAAACGAAAAGGGTGAGCTCAACTAGCCCAGTAAAGAATATTATGACTAAGATAATATAGAACAAATTATCGTTAGTCCTCAACAGGGAAAAATCTGATAGAATACAATAGACAACAAGTTTTAAATCAATATTCGCAGCAGAAATAACAATTCATTAGAAGAGTTACGTAGAGAATGAAATCTACTATCTTCTATGATTTTAAAAATCCATCATCAATATTTTATTCCTGTAACATCAATCAATATACATCTTAAATCAAATATTCATCTTTGCACTATAGGCCAAAGATATTCATCAGTTGGTCATGTTCATCTCAACACCTGTACATCTTTGCACTACGGGCCAAAGATATTCATAAGAAAATCAACCATCTTTGCACTACAGGCCAAAGATATTCAGTAATATCATCATTTAAGACTGAGAATGATGAAAAATATTTTAAAAAAAACGAATCCAGTGAAACAAAAGAACAAATATTAAGGATTCGTACTTTAAACAGTCCAAGTTCAAAAATACTTCATAAATAACAATAGTGAAGTAAAATTCAAGAATGAAGACCAAAACATGGATACAATCAAAGCTAGTATCCATAATAGATATCTTGGAAAAAATACAAAAATTTAATTTTTCTGTGAATAGTATCGTATTCGTGAATAGTGTCGTATACGTGAATAGTAACCCCGACACTAAAAGACAAGAATTTCACAAGAAAAATCTTACCAATATTCTGGCATAATGATATTAGAAGAAATAATATCATTTTAAAAAAAATAACATCCCTTACCTCGAAAAGGCAAGACTTACATTTGGAAATATTGGATATAGTCTTTGAAGGAACTTGCACAGATAGCAACACTTTTCGAGTATCAAAATACTCACAAGAATACACTCGATAATATAGAGAGAAAAAACTTTAGTTTCTGGTGTGATTTTCAATTCTAACCTAAGCACCCTATTTATAGGAAAATGCTTAGAACACCAAAGTAAAAAATTTAATAAAATAATAATATTTATAAATTAAATTCCTACGCACACCTTACCAACTGATTTCAACCATTTAACACATACAAGTGGGGCCCACAAATGAAAAAACATTTTTATAAAAAAAATATTTAAAACTTTAAAAATCAATTATTCCGGAACTTCAATAATTCACAATAAATAGCCCTTTTATCAGAAAAATTCAAATCCTATATCCATTCCATAGGAAATTCAATTCTCTACAACTTTGTAAGTTTAAGTTTTTCTAAATTCCAAACAGAGATTGACCGAAATTCACATACGGACGATTTTACAGGCTATAATCAAATTTCAGTCAAGAAATGGGGTCCACCGACATGTTTAACATATTTTTAACATTTATTGTAACAAAAATACTCTTTCTCCTCATTTATTCATATATCACAGATTCCTTATAAAAATATCACCATTATTATATTATTATAATATAATAATGTATTTAAATGAATTATTTTATCAAAAAAGATAAAATTTCAATTTTTCAGCAATTGTCACTTTAAAATTTTCTCCATCTATATCCACATAAAATGAATATTTTTCTTATCATATAAATCAATAATTAATTATTCACAAATAATATTACAGAATCACAATCATCGACAACCGTGTAGTTCAGAAAGAGGAGCTTTCCAATAAGGATTTTTCCTTACTGGCGCGCAATTAGGTGACCAAACCTCTCCTTAGACAGAACTTTCTAGACATTATCAATAATACTATCTAATAATATTACTCAAATAATATGAATTATTGATCTGATAATAGAAAATATTGTGTAATGACAACAATAATATAAAATATCAACGTAGCAATTATTGAATCAATAAAATAAAATATTGAACAGTAATGACTGTAACAATTATTGAGTAGTGCCTTCTTACGTAAGAATCAATAATTGGTGCAATACTGTGTGCTACTATGTTTTAACCATCTGGTATTCTAACAGTATTAACGGTAACAACTACGCTGTTATTTATAAATAACTTATACTTGTCATTTTCTTCATCCAATCGCTTTCCGTTATAGGGCCCACACAAGGCTGCGCCGTCGTACGAATATTCCCCGACAGTAAGAATATTCCACGACCAAACGAATATTCCCCAACAACAATGAATATTTTATAACCACTTGCTTATTTGAAATATTTGCGCATTTTACCCATAACTAACCACATTAATCAAATCAACCATTACTATTTCAAAATAATAAATAGAGGAAATTCAATTTCATTAATAATAAGTTGGGGTCTTACAATGGGTGAGTTGAACTTCTTTCTTGGACTGCAAGTAAAGCAGACTGATGAAGGAATCTTCATAAACCAAGCCAAGTACATTAAAGACTTACTTAAAAAGTATGGCATGGAATCAGCCTCTCCCATGAAAACCCCAATTGCTCCAACAACCAAGCTTGACAGAGATGAAAAGGGTAAAAGTATTGATATAACTCAAGACAGAGGTATGATTGGATCTCTTCTATATCTAATTGCCAGTAGACCAGACATAATGTTTGCAACATATATATGTGCTAAATTTTAAGCTAATCCTAAGGAATCACACTTAACTGCTGTAAAAAGGATTTTCAAGTACCTCAAAGGCACACCTCACTTGGGGCTTTGGTATCCCAATGAGTCCTCTTTTGGTGACGGGATATCTGAGATCTTTGATTTTTGCAAAATGCAAAATAGATAGAAAAAGTACTAGTGGCACCAATAAATTTCTTTGGGAAACAGACTTGTGTCCTGGTTTAGCAAGAAACAAAACTCAGTATCTACATCAACAGCAGAAGTTGAATATATTGCTTCTGGCAGCTATTGTGCTCAAATCTTATGGATGAAAAATCAACTGGCAGATTATGGGTTTGATTTCAAATTTATACCTGTTCATTGTGATAACACAAGTGCCATAGCTATAACACACAATCATGTCATGCATTCTAGGACTAAGCATATAGGGATAAGATATCATTTTACTAGGGATCATGTTCAAAATGGAACCATATCTTTACAATACATTCCTACTAAAAATCAACTTGTTGATGTCTTTACAAAGCTTTTAGATGAATCCAGATTTAATAAATTAATAAGTGAGCTAGGCATGCTAAATTTACAACTATAAAATCTATGCTCTAGTTTGTGCTAACCATGCAGATATAAAGGCTATGTTTGAAATCGTAGACATGACCAAAGAAAGTCCACGATCGTAGAGTTGCAGTGATATGAAAGACCACAATCGCAGAGCTCCATCAACAAGAACAAAGAAGCATCCTGTGATGACAAAGTTCCAACAAATCAAAGCAATCTCTCTGTCAAGCGCCTCAGGGACAAACCTAACTCTTAGGTCACTCTAAGAGGTTAGCCCTTCCTGAGCTACCTTGACTCGAGAGAAATGCTAAGTCAAAAATTTATCACAAGGACCAGGGAAGACAACATTCGTAGAGCAGATTCAGAAGTAAACTCCACGATCATAGTTCAACCTCGACGATCGTAGACTTCTTAAAGGACACATCAGCTCAGGAGAAGCTAAGGGCAAATCAGTATTTTCTCATACAAGTTAAAATCGTGAAGCCAAGCAGAACTTGACACATGCCCCTCAAATCAGATCGAGTGGAGGGAAGTTACAAGTATAGTTTAAAAAGGCCTTTTTGAAAACTCAGAAGTTCAAAAAGCTTATCTCTCTCTCTCTACCAGTAGAAACCCTAGCTTTCAAAATCGCTAAATCATCCTCAGTACAAAGAAATTAATGGCGGCTTCAAATGTCATCTCTGGTTACCGACTCTGTTTCGATGTGTTCAAGACAGCTGACCCAAAATTTCATAAAACATTATCTCTGATAAAGAAAGCTGGTCTTGAAGAAGCTCTGGGTACTAGCACATGGATCTACCTAAAGCTGATAAAAGAGTTCTACAGGAATGGAACGTTTGAGAACGATGTCATCACCACAAGGGTCAAAGGCGTGGAAATTAAAATCAAAGCTGAGGATATAAACCTAACCCTAGGTTTCAAATCGAAAGGATTTCCATTCATTCAAGGCATCGATTTTCATGAAGGATTAAAGAAGATACACCACAAAAAGTTTTTGACTGTTAGAGGGTACAAAAAGAAAGAATTCCCCCAAAGGTATGAATTTTTAGCTGACATTGTTGGGAAATGCATATGCTGTAAGAGCTCTGGCCATGACTCTGTGAACGAAGTGCAGCGTAAGGTCATAAAAATAATCAGTTGTGGGATTCAACTCAACTATGGAGCCCTACTACTCGACTGGATTGGGAAATGGATACTCAGCTCAAAGAAGTCAAAGAGCTCTGGAAAAATGCTCTACGGGAGATTTATAAGCATCATCCTACAGTCAGTATTGGGAGATAAGATTGGGGATGATGAAGAAGAATCCATTAATCCAAACAGAAGAATAACCCAACAGTTTTTTGAGAACTGGAAAAGAAATCCAGCATAAAATGTAAGGATGATATCTGAGTCCAGTGGAAGAACTGGTGATGCAAAGGAGTCCGGAATTCCAGGAAACATGTCAGTTGTAAAGGAGATTGAAGAAGAAGAAGAAGAAGAAGAAATAAACAAGGAAGAACCCATTGCTTTAATTAAAAAAATCAAGGGTAAAAGAAAAATGAAGGCTCAAATGGCAGAAGAGCCTCAAGGTTCAACTACTGATCTACCTCAAGAGTGTTCTAGTACTGAAACTTTGAGGAATTTGAAAAGGAAAGAACAGCAGTCTGATGAAGATGAAGACAAAGCTACCATCTCTCACCTGCTTAAGAAGAGAAAACACGGCTCACCAGTCACAAGTCAAAGAAGCCATCTGCCTCCTCGATCATAGAGTCTTTACCAATTGTAGAAACCAGAATGGACACCACTCCCAAAGGTGATGCTGTAACAGCTTCTTGGGCTGATCAACCATTCAGAGCTAAAACTGAAGAAAGTGTTGAGGCTGAGGCTTAAAACTCTTCAAGAAATACATTCTTGTCAATGAAAAAGCTTCAAATGAGGAAGATAAAAGGATAGCTGCAGAAAAGGGGCTACCGGAAGCAAGTCAGAAGAACACAACTCAAATTGAGGGGGAGCTGCCTGAAGTTCCTACTCTAGAGAATGCTCCAGCTGAGGGGGAGCTGTTTGAGATGCAAATGAATGATCTAGCTGAGGGGGAGCGTCATGAAGTCCTCATGTCAGAAGAATCTGCTCTTGAGGAGGAACTGTCAAGAGATCATCAGGAATCTCCCTCAGTTCCTCAAGAAATTCTGGCTTCAGAAACTGCAGAGATGGAGAAAAGTGATGCTATGGAGGGTGAAAGAGAAGAAAAACAAGGAAGTGCAGTGGAGGTAATTGTTGAAGTGGAATCTTCACAAGAAGACAGAAAAGAAGAAGAGGATGATGAGGTTGAGATTATAGCTGTAGGCTGTGATGGTTATAGGAGAGCCAACTACAATCAACTGTTCACCTATCTACCTATGATGCCCTTTCACAGAGCCCAAATTCTCAACTCCTGGGATCACATGTTCTTGACCTTCAAAGCCTATCCAGCAATTTCGGTGCTAGCTCATGGATTCCCAAGAAAACTTAACTTTTCCCGAAAGCTGATCACCAACAGCCCCTCTTCAGGATATAGGCATGAGGTACGAACTATTCCCATCTCTTTTAGAGTAAATCACTATCCACCATCATTTTTTAATCAATTTTATGAATTACCAAAATGGTTAGAAGTGATACTTCATCCACTCAATCAATTTCCAGTTACAGAATCCCAACATTCTGTAACTGATGAACCAAATATACCAAACTTTATGTTGATTCAATCTCCTATCATCCCTCCCTTTACGATTATTGAGCCACATCAAATCGTAGAGTCACCTGCACAAGTCGTCGAGTCACCTGGCAAGATCGTAGACTCAATCCATTTTGAAACTCAACCTCACACACCTGCCCCTCCATAAGACATACCATCTTCCTTAACAAACGACTATTTCAGTCTTGATCTTGCTCTCTACCAAATGCAAGGTCAACATTCAAGAGCCTTTCCTCCAAATAATCCGCTACTCCTTGAGCTTATATCTGATCTCCCAACCAAAATGGAGTTGTCAGAAGCAACTAAGAAAGTGACCAAGGACATACACGAAGATCTTGAGGTTCATTCTGAACTTGTTCATATGAGGCTGACTCATTTGATTGATGATGCCAATACTCTCCCAAACACCCTAAGTTCTGAACTAACAAAGAAGCTTAGGGAGATAATAAAAGAGATGATCCATAGTATAAATGAAAGGGATCAAATCCACTTTTTGGCTGCCAAGAAGCATAGGGATGATGTTCTTATTTTACAAAATACCCAAGAATCACAAAATCAACTTATAATGGAAAATCTCACGAGTCTAAAGACCCAAATGAAAGAATTCCAAGCCTTCTCCATGGGTCAAATGAAACAAACAGAAATTGTCTTGGGCATTCTGCAAAGGAGGGACGCTCGTACTGACTCTCTGATTAAGGAAAATTGTGCAGATATAGTTCAATCCCAGACTCAACTCAACGAACTTGTACAAGGCATGACTCACCTTTCTGAAGATATTCAAACCCTTGATGCTGACATAAAGAGGGAGAATAAAGGGGAAGGAGACAAAGGAAGGGGCAATAAAGGGGAAGGAGACAAAAGAAGGGGCAAAGGAGGCAAAGGTAAAATTACTACTTTCTCAAAAAGTTCTCCTACAAGTCAGTCTCGCCATCAGACTCCATGACCTGAACAGCAGCAAATTCTCATGGCACAACCAATAAGGAGTCAAAGGCCTTCTCCCAACTCATAAGAGGTGACCACCACAGGTCTAAGAATGCCAATTGGAGATCCTGCATTCATGAATAGGCACGATCATCATGAAATACTAAGTCAAAGCGAGCTGGAAGATATAGCATGGAGAGACGAAGCAAGCAGGAGAAGGAGAGCTCAAAAATATGCAAATCCTCCAAGGAACAAAAGGCAAAAGAAATAGAGATAAGTTGAAACTCATTTCTTATTGATGTAACTAAGCTTAATTGTAATATTTGTCTTTATAAACATCAATAAATTCATGCTTATTCTCTAGAGGTTTCAGCTGCTCACTGAAACACTAAGTCATATTTACTTTCTAGCAACTGCATCTAGAAATTAATAATCATGATACAAATCTCCTTGGTTATGTCAACATCAAATAGGGGGAGATTGTTGGGAGATTGCATATTTAAAATTTGATGTTGAAAGTTAATAGTCATGATTATATGTAAAGTCCTTCAAAGGAACACATGTACAAGGACTTAGTGATAGATCAAATTTGTTAGGTTGATCTGAACTTTAATGTTTATCATTCTGTAAATGAATGTATAGAAGAAGAGATCAAAGCTGTTAGGTTGATCTATATCTTAAAATGTAATAGATAGGCTTCAACTGAATCGTAGTCTATCAAGATGATCAAGAGATTGCAGAAGACAGGGCAAAAACATAGAGCGTTGATGATCGTAGTGTATCTGCTTTGTAGGGCTTCTCCGAAATCGTAGAGTAGTCCTAACGCTTGTTTAGCCAAGTCAAGGTTCGTAGATTGCTCTCAAAAGCGTAGAGTCTGCAAGTCAAGCAAGTGAAGATCATAATGTACCAAGAGAAATCATAGTGTTCTCATCTATCAGCACCAAACCAAGTACCAAGGTGGCATGACACCACGATCAGAATCGTAGAGCTTCATCTGTCTGTGTCAGAAGCATCGAGCCTCGTCCACTTGTTTAAAGATTAATCACAACAAATATGGAATGAGCTATAGACGTTGAAGACCTCGGGAGTCCCAATGACACAACAGTCATCCTTAGTATATAACAAAGAAACGTATTGAAGAAGCTAAGAAAAGTACTATGGGTCAGCAGAAAACACCTTTTTAGGTGTTAGGTGAGATAGCAGTCTGCTATGTCAGTGGGCCAGTCTGCTAATCAGAAGTTATGCAGAAAGTCTTCATCAAAGCTCAAAAATGTCAAATACATTTAATGCTTCAACGGATGTCTTCAACGGATACATTTTCAAAGGCATTATATATACAAAACATCAGCAAATGAAAAAAAAGGAAGCACAAAACAAAAAGCTGAAGAACACTCAACGATCAAACTCTACGATCTGAAAAAGGAAAGCTTGCTCAGCTACTCAGTTCTTTCGAACACAAGCTTAACGGCAACTGAGTAGCACCATTCAAGAACTCAACTATTATCTAGCGAAGGAAGAAGTTCCAAGTCAGAAGGACTTGAAGAGTTCTAAGTGAACTGAGAAGTACCAAGTCTGTTGGACTTGAAGAGTTCAAAAGTGAACTAAGAAGTTCCAAGACTGCTGGTCTTGAAGGAATCTGTGAGATTCAGAAGTTGTAAAGATATCCTTAGTGAATTTCCTACTCGAGAAGTAGAAGAGTGGACTAGGAGCTTTGAATGCTCTGAACCACTTAAAATCACTATGTCCCTTATATTCTTGTCATAACTACTATAACTGTCATAACTATTTTACTCGTATTTATTCATTATATCGTGAAGGGAAAACAAACAAATCTTAATTCCGCTGTGCTTAGATCATTATCAAAACTAACAAGTATTTTGAAATGAAAGAATTTAAAAATAACTATTGTGCCTCTGGAAACTAACAAATGCGATTGGTTAGATTATGAGATTTATGTTGGTCATCGTACAAACTTGTTGCCCCAATATGATGATCTTTTGGAGTAATTAAAAGAAGCACATTATAGACTTGCCGAATTGAAACATCAGTATCAAGTTAAGAAAAGAAGAGCTAGAGAGTGTGTCAAAATAATATTTTTTTAATGAAATTAGAAGGTGTTGCAAGAATATTATAGCCAACAGGAAAAATTCCCAAGAAAATTGTAATGTCATCAATCCTATTTCTAATAGAAAATGTGATTTGTCTGTTCCATGTGATTTGTCCGTTATTATAGAGAGTGTGGAAGACACAAAAGAGGAAGTTGTGGAATAGATTATATAAAGACGAATCAAGTTTAGTGATTGAGGATGCTCATGATTTAGAATTATCGTGACATAATGATATGGTTATCGTAAAAATTGAGATTGATTATGAGATTGTTCAAAATCCTATGTTCGACAACTTGAAAAATTTTGACTTCATCGTTCCTAATCATTTGTTGCAAATTCAAGTTAATATGAAGGCTTTGATTGTTTCAGAATTATTTTCAAAAATTTTCTTTGAGAAGCAACATCATGAATATATGATACAAAGAAGATTGCGAATGTCTAGCCTTTGGGGCTTGATATTACTTCATTTTAAAATTGAGGTCGAATTTTCTCCAAGAAAAGGGGAATGTCACAAGAAGAGTTATCTACCAAGATTCGATATAATTTATGTTTTGGTATTTATAGAAAGTTTAAATATTTGAGTATTATTTATTTATTAATTAGTAGTCAAGTAAGTTTAATTATTATTTAGTAATTTTAGGAAGTTTTTCAATTCTATTGTAACTAGTTATCTTTTTAGGTAGGTTTTTGATTCCAAATCAATTTTTTATTTTCTTATAGGATTAGGGTTCCTTTTAGTAGTATAAATATGGTGCAAGGCTGATGTAATTAGGAACAATTTATTATTATTATTCTCGTTTATGAAATACTCGGCTATCTAGTCAATTTATCTCACACTTTGTGAATTCCTGTGATCGCAAAGTACATAAATTCAATTCTTGTGATTGTTTCTATTCTCTTTATCGTCTTTTGCTGTGTCACAAAGATGATATCAGGGCCCTTCCAATCGAGATCATCCGTATGAAATTGGGGATGTAATCGGCAAAATTTATGATGGGGGTATAATCGGTAGAATTGGGGCATGAACCTGTCCGCTACTTATACTAGCGGATGATGAATTTAATTTTTAAATCTTAGCCATTCATAAATGTAATGAAAGATAAAGATGATATTTGAATATTTTTGATCTATAAAAAATACATGTTATAAATCATTTTCG
Source organism: Panax quinquefolius (assembly GCA_020205615.1). Taxonomy (NCBI): domain Eukaryota; kingdom Viridiplantae; phylum Streptophyta; class Magnoliopsida; order Apiales; family Araliaceae; genus Panax; species Panax quinquefolius. The sequence goes on along the minus strand of CM035154.1, from coordinate 58,252,512 downwards.
ACACACACACACACACACACATATATATAATAGTGGATTGCAATCAATGTAAAACATATATGCTACTCCTATTATTCTAAATTATATGATTAATATTGACTTTTTAAAAGTTAATTTGAGATATTTTAAAACAAAAAAATTGACACGATTCATTTTTGAGTAAAAAAACAATAAATCATTTTAAATAGGTTATAATATTAACATAAGTTACATGAATTCATGTTAATTTTAAGTTTGAAAATATTTTAAAAATCAACAGATCAAATAATATGAAAAGAAGAAGTATTAACTATAATACATTAGTGTAAACTCTTTCAAAATTCTTACTTGTTTTATATAGATGCATACGTCCTAATCATAATTAAAACTTTCACACAGTACAAGGAAATCTGGACTCATTCTTTAATTATCATGTTGATAAATAAAAGGGTCCTTAACACTAATATACAACAATTAGAAAGTATTTACAAAAATAAAACACAAACAACATAATTACAAAAATAACGCAACATAATATTACGTTGCTAAAATTACGGATCTTTATCTCTCCCTACACGTTTATCTCTCCCTAAATTCAAGCAACTGAACAAAACATAAAAAATCGACAACAACTCTGAGATCGGAGAAGAACAGATCGGAGAAACTTCTCTTAATCGCAAGATCTATAACCAGAAAGTGATGAACTGCAGATCGGAGAAGAACATAAAAGATCGATAGCAACTTCAAGATCTATAACCGTAAACTTCACTATGAATCGTGATTGATTGATGATCGCATCGCATCGATTGTTTATTCATTACAAATTTGTATACTGAGGTATTTGAGTTTTTAATTTATATGCATAGTGTTACCCCGTGTTTACTACGTATTCGTCTATTGGTGACCTTTCTCAAATTTTTCGCTCTTTAAATGGTCACAAAGTCAGAATAATTATGAATGTTTTGAATGCAAAATGCATTTTAAAATGTTTTACATTCTGGTTACTAAATACATATAAATTGGTTACTGTTTATTATTGATTTGGTTACTATTTATTATTGATTTGGTTACTGTATAATGTTTATATGCTTGCTTTATAATTTTAAAGTTTATTCTACTGATTTTTTTTATATTAATGATTACTTATTAAATACATTGGTTACTTTTTTCTTATTTGTTGAGTTCTTGTCTAATCTGAATTAGGTTAGTATATAATCTTTGACTTGGTTTTGTGTAAAATTGCAATGGTTACTGCATAATATTATCCCCAGTTCATGTTCTGGTTACTAACATTATGTAGTTTGGTTACTGTCTGACATTAAGTTGGTTACTTTACAAACCATAAGCTAACAGTAACCAAAAACATACTAAAAGGTTGCTTCATCTGATATATTGGTTACTGTCTAATATGTATTTAGATACTGTAAGGTGTTTATTTGGTTACTGTATAATGTTATTGTGTTTTATAATTGTTTCTTATATATTGGTGGTTACTTATTGACTTCATTGGTTACCTTCATACAACTGTTAATCTGATTATATATATTGGTTACTATATACTATTTAATTTGTTACTGTATAATGTTTATTTGGTTGCTGAATAATATTAATGTACACTTGTACTGATGTTTTTTATAGTTATGGAAAGATTTGATCCAGTGGCAATTTGGTAATTTTTGTCAAGTTTGGAGTGTCGGATTTTGGCGTTTTCGGAGCCTGATTTCATTGGAAACGGGCCAACGATCAAAAGTCACAAGCTTTGCTTGTGATGTGCATGGTTTTTTGGTCAAATTTCATCATTTAGGCCTTCAAAATGGCATGTAAAAATGTTGTTTATGTTCTGGTTACTAAGATTATGCAGTTTGGTTACTGTCTAATATTGATTTGGTTACTCTATAATGTTTATCCAGTTGTTAGACTATGGAGATGATTCCAGTTGTGCTTTACTTCAACGGAACATAAATAAAAAAAGTGTAAATACAGGAATACATAATTGTTTACTGTTGGTAACCATTAACCACATGGTTGGTAACATTTTTTATGGTGTACAGTAACTAAAATTGTTATTGATTAATATTTTGATTCCATCATTTAGGCCTTCAAAATTACATGTAAAAATGTGGTTTATATTCTGGTTACTAAGATTATGTAATTTGATTACTATCTAATATTGATTTGGTTACTTTACAATGTTTATTCAGTTGTCAGAAAATGGAGACTGACAGTAACCAATACAATAAATTTAATTGTTTATAGGAATATATAATTGTTTATTGTTAGTAACCATTAACCACATAGTTGGTAACATTTTTGATGGTGTACAGTAACCAAAATTGATGTTGATTAATATTTAAATTTTTGATTCCATCATGAGTTATCAATATAAAGTAAACATATACATTGAACAATTGGTAACTGTTCTGAAATATTTTTATGTAAATTTGGTTACCCATCTAAAATAAAATGGTTACCTCTATATTCATATTTAGTTACCAATTGGCATGGACCATTTCCAAATAACTTTTATAACTATGAAATTTAAAAGTATCCATCAGCTAGATAAATGGGACCCTCACATGTACATTAAGCACTTGATAATTGTTCTGATATAAGTTGTTAATTATTTGGTTACTAACAAAAACTTAAATGGTTACCCTTATATGCAGGTTTGGTTACCAACTGCACCTCTTAAACTATTTTTATTTTAATATGAGATCTATAAGTGACCATCATATATATAAATGAGAACTCTTAATTAGAGTTTCTTATTCTATCATGATGACAGGGTATAAATAAAACATATACATTTAACACTTGATAATGATCTTGATCTGACTTATAATTATCAGTTACTAACAAGCTTGTAACTATCTATGATAATTATCTGGTTACTAACAAGCTTGTAGATAAATAGGGCACTCACACAAGTACATTTGACAATTGATGTTTGTCCTGATCCAAGCATGTAACTATCTGGTTACTAATAACATTAACCATAATGTAACATAATAAAACAGTAACCACATAATTATATGATAAGTAACTGTAACAAAGTTTTAATGGTAACCAAAACAGAAACATCATGTAATGAAACCCAGTTTAGACAATCCATGTATACTAAACAATTACATATTAATCAGAATAAAAAATAAAAGTATCTGAAATTCCATATTGATGGCACAATAATAGTAGCCAGACCATAAGGTAACAGTAACCAAAACATAATAAAGAAGTAACCAAATAATTATATGAAAGTAACCAGAACATGTTTTAATGGTAACCAAAACAGAAACAACCTTTATATCCAACCAAGTTTAGGCAACCCATGTATACTCTCACATGTACATTTAACCATAAATTTTCCAATGAATTTTCTAGAAGAGCATAACCCTTGTAGAAGATATTAGAAGGAATTTATAAAAATAATACATCAATGTATACTAAGCAAATACATAGTTTATTATTTACAAAAATAATACATCCACGAACTAATGATGCCTTAAACTTATTCAACTATCTTGGGTTCAATTTCTTGGTAATAATGCCGGGGACTTCCATGTCACACCAATATATAACTTTTCCAATGAATTTTCTATTGCATTCCTCATAGTAAAGATTCCATAACTGCAAATAAACAAAATTAGATTTACACAGTCATTAGTAATCAGATATAAACAATATTTATATCATAAACAGTTTACCAAGCAAATACATTGTAACCAAAATAACATATAAAAGTAACCAAAATCTCAATTGAGAGAAAAAGAATGGTATCCAAATCATAAGCTAACAGTAACAAAAAATATACTATTGAAGTAACCAAACAGTTATATGTTAGTAATCAAAACATATAGAAGAAGTAATCAAAATCATGCTAAAGAAGTAACCAAAAACATACTAAAGAAGTAACCAAATATTTATATGATAGTAACCAAAACATGTTTTAATGGTAACCAATACATAAACAATATGTACATCAAAATCAGTTTAGTCAACCATGTATACTAAGTAAATACACGGTAACCATAACAACATAAAAAAGTAACTAAAATACCAAATCAAGGTAACAAAAATGGTATCCGAATTTCAAGCTAACAGTAACCAAAACATAATGCAGAAGTAACCAAACAGATATATGATAGTATCTATTTTTATTGCTTGATGTAGCTACAACGTAAGCATTACATCAAGCCCCCATAAATTGGTCTTGTGTCAGTATATGATGCAGAAGTAAAATGGCAAAATGAAGATGAGACAATCATGATCATTCAAAAGCAGACTAGATATGTTAAGAGCCTAAACAATTTGAAAATAATTATCCACTTTAACAAATATTATGCTGTTAAATGATGTCTATCGCAAATAACCCAGTCATAGAGATAAAGAAAAATTCCTTCAATAAAAAAAATTAACATAAACAGAATGTCGCCAGAAGTAAAAACTCGAGTATGATAACATCACTTCAACCATGTACATACCGAATGGTAGGTTCCAAAAGGAGGTGGTTCTACCAAAGCAAAAACTCCATCGTCTGAAGAAGTAGATTCAGTTCGCTGACGACGAGTGGCTTCAAGAGGAGAGAGAGAAATAGTAAGGGCGGAGAGAAGAAGAAGAAGAAGAAGAAGAAGAAGAAGAAGAAGATTTTAGAGAGAGAAAAAGCAGTACAAAAGATATGGGAGTTGGGAGAAAAAGAAGGAAGAAGAAGAAGAATATTTCACGCGTTTAAAAAAAAACCACCAGATTTGCCATGTCAGCCCACTAATACTAATCCCCTAAATTAAGGAATCCTAATTGCACTAATATTGTAAATAAATATGAAAAAGTGTATTATTTTTATAATTATTTTATCTATGCACTATTATTGTAATTATTTCTAAAAATATACTAAGATATGTAATTAGTCCTAAATAAAAACATGGCTTGTTTGGACAGTTATTTGAATTTAGTTATTAATTTAATTATTTTGATAAAAAATATTTTAGATTTTATCGTTTGCTAGACTATTATATTCTCAGTACCAAAAATGAAGAATCCTACTTACAATATGTTTTCTTTTTAAACTTTTACCATTTTTTACTCTTCTATGTTTATAATTCTTAATTCTTTTATTTTTCATGTAGATTATATTATGTTTTTACATGTTAATAATTCAAAACACTAAATGTCTTATTTATATCTTTTGAATATATTTTTTTGAAAAAATAATTTAATTTTTGAAATATATTAGTTTTCAAGTTTTACTTTTTCAATTTTCAACCTTTTATTTTCCTCTCCCACACCCAACCCTTCACTCCATCCGAAATTATCACAAAAAAAAAAAAAAAGAAGCTAATAAAACTAAAACTCGAATAAACTCAAATTAGTTTTCACTCAAAATTCATGAACAATATTCTCCCTTGTACCTAGAGGTAGTTAATTTTGTTTTCTGAAAGCACACCTTGCAAAATTGTCCAATAAAAAATTTCAATTCTATGCACTTCACTAAATTATTAAACATCTGTATTGCGTGATCATTAAAGTGCAAAAAATAAAAAGAATTAACTAAAATGAGATGGAGAAAGTAGCAAACTGAGAGCTAGTTTCCCAAAAGCAACAATCAATATGTCTGGTCATACAACAAATGGGAGCAACCCCGCCGCTTGCCTTAGTGGTTTAAGGAAGAACTTGTTGACTCCCACTTGAAACAAGCATAGGGGCCATGAAGGCAGGTATAAATTCAGTCAAACTGAAGAGATATAATTCATAGTAACTAACCTATCTTCTTATACATTATCAAAAAACTCGAAGAATCCAACTATCTAAGAATTTCTTCACAAAATAAAACTTGCATTTCTTGGCATCTACAAGAAATAAATCTTGCCGTAAAAAACCTCTTGGCATCTAGAAATCGATTGGAAGATTAGTTATAAAAGCTAAGGTATAAGGAGATGTGGATTTCCCAAATAGAGAACACCAAGGAGGGAGCTTTGAAACGACTCTTTTGGCGATTGGCGTTAATCTGTCCACATCTGTTCTGAGTTTTAGGAGGAGGTTTTGGTCCTTATTCTTCGGATCCTCCTTGTGCCCTACCTGGCTATGATTTTTGGCCCAGAAAAGAGTGAGACTGAACCTCAATGGCGCATTCTTTCCACCCGAGAACTGAATAATATGCCATCCATCTATGCTGCTTTTGTCGCCGAGTGGTATCAACTCCTCGGAACTTTCTGCAAAAGAAGTAAAAAATTTAGGGTTAGAATGGGTGAGGTGATCAATGTGAAGTGCGTTAATCATTATATTTAACTTTAGAAGGGCAGGGATTAAGCTACCGACTCAAAACAGCAAAGGGATTAAGCAAGTGTTTGGATTATTCAAGGCAAAAACGAAAAAGGTCGAGAAAAATGAGGGATGTGGATTATGATTTTAGGCTAGAAAAAATTAAACCAAGGGCAATCACTTGATTTCACAGGGCACAAGCATAAATTTTCAATACTGAAGTATACAGAATCAGAATATTATACACACTTTTTTTCTATTTTTTAGAAGTTATGAACTAATGAATACTATAAAACTCAAGGTCGTTGGGATCTCTCTTTATTCCGGTGGAGTTGAGACTTAGAAACTGATGTATTTAGACCATTGAATATCTACTAGGGCCTATAAAAGACAAATAAATAGTTAGACCAAATATAAGATGCATGACCAACACCATGAAATAAAAAATTATTGGACTCCTAAAACATAGGAAAACATAGATAACATTGATAAGCTAAAAGCAAGCTAACCTATAAAAATATCAAATTGACTCCACAAAGACTTATTTATAGTATTGTCCTAGTTATATAGAATCACCATGTTTTCATGTAAGAACTAGAGAGATTTGCTAGTAATATTTAGAACTAGAGCATCGTTTTCAACTGCTAACCTATAAAAGTAATGCTAAAAGTCAATAAAGCATATAAAAACGCTGAAATTTCACTACAATCATAATACCTCTGAGCCTAAAGTCTTCTATTTCATTAGTATTGATTGCAAGAGACCAACGTGTAGAAAGTTTTGTATCAATTATAACTTCTGAAATTCTGTCATCTTCCCGCGTATCACTCTCAACATGCAGCGTGGGAATATCTGATTCGCTCCACCCACTTTCTGTACCATTTTGGGTCCAGCAACCATAGTGTACTGAAAACGTAACAAAATCTATAACCTTATCCCTTCCACAAACAAATCCTTCTCCAATATTTTCAACTTCCTTGGTCAGCTTTCCCGGAGCTGTTGAAAATAGAGAGATATATGAGTTAGCCTCTTGTCTCTCGTATCTTCCCGTTGTCTCCACAACATGCACAACCTGTGAGGCATTAAACATTTTTTGAGTAACATACGGAGATAAGATCCTCCATCAAAATAAGTTGGCGAATGAAAACCACATATAGCAGTAGAATAGACAATAGGTAGTATATTATGCCAATGATTTATAACAATAATTGGAGTACTACCAATTTCTGAAAAGCTTGTAACACCGCAGAAAGCTTTGAGTCAAGTGAGTGGGTTGGAGAATTGGAGAAAACGCTGTTGTAAAAACTATAATTTTTCTTTCTAATATGACTGGAAGTATCTTATACTGGTGTAAATTACACCAATAATGAAAGCTGTTCAAATACTAGAAATAATGGCAACTGAACTAAAACATCAATTGTTGATACTCGTTTCATTAATATACTATTATGATATTATCTAAAAGTTTTGATCATATAACAAATATGTAACAAACCGTGATGTACATATCCAAATATAGAAAATATATAAGGATTAGCTATGTCCTTATCTTTAGATTCTTAAGAGTTTCTCTCCATAACACCAGTGCATGCACTGGAAGGTGGAGTAAAATACTCGCATCATATCCAAAGAGCACAACACAAACTCTCTCTTTTTTTTTTTACTATAACAAACAAGTTTTATAGGGTGAAAAGAGAGAATACAAGCCTAGAAGAATAAGGAGTCCACCCACTCTAACAATTTGGGGAACATGTTGTTTGGGTGGGGGGGGGAGAGCTCAAGAAAGGGCAGCTTGCCGATATCTACAAAAATCAATCATACAGACACCCCTAAGGAACCCATGGCAGAGCTTCATAAAGAAGAAAGAAGAAATATATCCTTTATGTAGCAAAAGGAAATATTTATAGCTGTCTCTAAAACAGTGATTATAAGTATTCAGATATGAGATGTGTCTTGGATTTAGGAGATATAAATCATTGAATTAGTGAACTGTGAACAAGTAACTGGAAGAAAGTATGATAAGAGAGTACGAAATATGGTTGTGTGTGTGATTTTGTGTGTGTATGTGAGAGAGAGAGAGAGAGAGAGAGAGAGAGAGAGAGAGAGAGATGAACATCCCTTATGTGTTTCCAAGAAGCAAGTATAATAAGACGACCAACAACCAAGAAACATCCACACCAAATATTTGGGAGCCATGAATATGATTAGGTAACATTGAACAGATAACTAGTTCAGCTAGTGGAATATTTTAAATACAGTCAAGCTTGAATGTCACAATCTAGGAAGAATTGATGCATAAACATGTTTTTATTATTATTTTTTTTATAAATAACTTGATGCATAATATACATTTTTACATCATATGACACTAGTCAAACATCTATCCTGAAAGACTTGATAATTAAGGGGTAATAACAAATACTTACATTTACAGTTCTTGCAGTGTCTTCAGTAAATGGTGGAACGATACCAGATACTACTGCAGCAACTGAGAGGCTAAACAGAATGCAAGTTGCGAGAAAAATTGAGAATTTTGCACCTATGAACCAAATATACCAAATAAATGCTTAATATAAAAACTATTGATTAAAAAAATTAAATTGACAGATACCGCATACAAGAAGAAGAAAATGCCTGGGGTCAACAATCCAGATACAAGGGAAACTACAAAAGAAATAAAAATATAGAAGCCATTTATATAATTCACTTCCCCTAAACCAAATATACTCTTTCTGTCCTGCCAATATGTGCTAAACAAAATGAAGTAGGTGATAGATGCATCCTAAATTCTACTGGGGGAATATGCTTTTAGTCATTGCAATAAATTTACAATACTAATTTATTTCTTGAAAGCAACTTATTGACCCTAATCTGAATAGCAATATCCATTGTCATAGCAAGATGGCGGTCTCAGGTTCAATGGAAAAACAAAATTGCAATAAAATGAAACCTGATATGTGAACATATGAAAGGAGGTAAACCAATGTGAGACATATGACAGCGGCAATATATACAGCAAGTATTACACTCCCCAGCCACTCCGGACCGCTACCAGGATTCCTGCACACAAAGAGTAGTGGTTAGTAGTCATTCTCTTTAAGCCAAAAGTAAACAAAGGTTTCTAAGCATGAAAATAATGTAGTTCTACAGATTTAAAGACGCTAAAGAGGTGACGCTTAGTTGCAAGTCCAGGAAAACATGGCATTTCGTGCTATGATACGTCATTCAAGTATACAACTAAGTAAGAAAGATTAATCCTGTGTCCAACATTATTGCAAACCTATTTTTAGTGTGTGGAACAGATTTAAAAACGTGCAGGAAGCATATTCAAAATATATATTTTGTATGATTTAATATATTGATATGTTATATTGTTAACTATATCAAAAATACTAACCTAAACAACGCCTTCCCACCCCAAATTAGTAGGGGAAATCTGAAAATGAATCCATATGAAAGCGTAATTTAACTGTATAACAAATATTTTTTAAGAAAATAATATTTTAACTCCGTTCCAAAATATATGATAAAGTTTGACTTTTTGAAGTCAATTTGAGATATTTTCAAATCTAAAATTGATATGAATTCATTTAGTTTCAAGTAGTACAATTATGAAAAAAATAAACTATCTAAAAAGTACTAATAAGTGCAAGATTTATTGTTTTCAAAAGTATAATGAAGCATATCAATTATAAATTTGAAAATATATTGATCTTATATTTTGGAACGGAGGGAGTACTCAACTGTATTTTTCGTAAGTCTTAATAGCCATGCCACACATTAAAAACTTATTGAACAATGTGGTACAGAGGGAGTATGTAACAGTGAAATTTCATCAAAAGATTAAAGTCTAAACAGTAGTGAGATTGAACATAGAACAACTGCTAAAAGAACAGGATAGTCAATCTTGACTTTATACTTATTTGCAAGACAGGCACATTTTGCAAGGCTACAAGATACACTTACTGAGCTTTATAATAAATAGTAACTACGAGAACAAAAAAAAAGCCAGTACCAAACCCTATGTTACCATAGAACTCTATATTACCATGTTCCATGAACTGGGTACTATCAAGGTACTGCAACAGTGGAACTTAAATGTTATGCTACATGGACTCATCATTTTTCCAGAAGTACCCATGTCCAAAGGATATGACATGGGTATGGGTATGGGTATGGGTATGGGTGTGGGTGTGGGTGTGGGTGTGGGTGTGGGTGTGGGTGTGGACACTGGACGTTACCAAACAGTGAGAAATAGTGAAAAATATTTGAAAAATAGGAGTGTCCAGTGTCAGACAATTCTAAGGATCCCAAGTCCATGTAACATATCCTAGCCATCTGCATCCTACCGTAGGTAGCGTTCCTTGCAAAGTTACCAAATATGAATCACGTATTGGTACTTGCGTATGATACTCTTACGTAACAATACTCTAAATTTAGCATACTGAAAATTTCTTTATTGTTTTACCTATAACAAAATATGAATATTATAACTTAGTATTGGATATTCAAACTTTACATTTGTACTAACTTATTTATAAAACAATCAATTTGTTGATTCAACAACAAATCATTAAGATTTTATAAAAAAAATCTTAACTATAAGAACTTATATAAAAATACCCTAGCATATAATGTTTTAGCTATGTAGCGTATCGCGTATCCGTACGGCGTACTAAGCGAACCACATTCTAGGTAACATTGGTTCCTCATGGTTGTTTCGTTCCGTGTGCCCAATTTTTTGGCATTCTTGGTAACCAACTACACAATCTAAGCCATACCCAGGCAATTTATTTAAAAGTTCTTTTATGAATGGACAAGAACTAGAAGAATTTTTACCTTTCAAATCGAACAACAGTTCCAATTATTGTGGCCGCCAGCCGAATAAACATCCCAGAAGAAATTAAAAATGGAACAAATAAGCCCAGCAGCAGGGTTAATGTTTTAAGTTGCTTTGGAAACCGGGCTGGCGATAAAGTTGCTTCAAGCAAGCCATCTAGATATTCAATAAAATAGATTAGCTGAAACAATAAACCGTCAATATAATTCATGGTACTATGTTTATATCCGTCTTTTATTAATAATTTCATTTAGAAAAATCAAAATTAATTTTTTTTATAAAAAATATAGTAATTTAGCCTCATAAACAGTGTAGGGCATGTTTACATATGTCGAGTCTACCATATGTCGCCTTTGCCACAACTATATTCAATGTTCCAAAAGGCGCTAGGCGGGAGGCAGGCGGCCGAGGGGGGCCTAGCGCCTAGGGGGCCTAGGCGAGATTTTTTATTTTAAGCCAATTTAAATATTTTATCTTACATTTATCCAAACAAAACAATAATATAAAGCAAAACAATCTATAATAAAGATAATAAAGGCATTTACTTAAAGTTCAAACACATTCATATTGCTAATGTCAAAGTTTAAACACAAACATGCAATTGTAAAAAGTTCAAACATATTTTTAACGTATTAGTTTTATTCATAAACAAGATTGTTATTAAATAATAAAATTTCAAGAATTTAATTCAATATTAAAACTTAAGAAACTAAACATAAATTTAAGAATTATATTGAATTAAACTAAATATTACAAATGTATCATCATTTATATAATTTGAAGTTGGTACAAGTTCAAAAAATTACAACTATAATAAAATTATTCATTTCGACTTGATATTGTTCACTTTTTGTTGTGACTTGATATGCTACAACATGTATTATGAATATGATAAATCATTAGAAAAATAAATATATCAAGATCTAGTTAGGGTAGTTATTAAAATTAAAAAAAAACTCTTCACCTAAGCTCCCGCCTAATTTCCTGGAGGGATTTTTTTGCCGCCTTGGGCATAGCCAGGGGGCCTAGCGCCTAGGCGAGACGTCAAGGGGGGCCTAGCACCTAGGCGGGGCGCCAAGGTGGGCCTAGGCGGGATTTTTAGAACACTGACTATATTAGAGAACTATTCCCATTGAACCTTGGTTCTTAACACGTCAGTACATATTGTGCCCATATGTTCCAGACACTAGTGTCGGTCGGTCTGTCTACCCAGACAAGGATGTTCGAAGTGTATACTTACATGAAAATGCAGGCGAGACTAGCCAAACAAGAGCTAAATAGGAAGACCCAATCTTATAAATATTTCCTAATGTCAGAAGAACAAGCCACTGCAGCAAACCAGCTTTATAGAGCCATCTTTCAGCATCCAACTTGACCAAATCAGCTTGAAGCACAGGAGAGAGATTAGCCTTTCTTTTGGAAACTATATGCAATAGATAAGCTTTAAGAATCAGAAAACCGAGATGTTGACCAGTCAATGCCCCAAGAAGAGCAGGGGAAACAAATAAACCAACTACCAGCCATGGACTTGAAATAAAGGGCACTGGCGATGAAGAAATGAGAGGTAGAATGAAGGCTACAAGAACAGTGAAACTTATTGAACATATCCACATGAGGAGAATACTCAAACATGATAAGGCTAATGATATTGCAGCTGAATAGCCACCCATTACCAGTGATGTACCCCATATCAGAAGTGATTGCAGTATAACAGAATTGTTAAGCATATTGGCAAAACGTTGACGATATACAATCATATACGTGCCCTGAGAACACCAGTACATGTGCATTAGTAGATGAAATCACAAAGATTTTTTTTTGATTTAGAGGTAAGAATTTCCCAAACCAACAACATCCTACAGCCAAAAAGAAAAGAAAACACTTAAACTGAAAACATCAGTATAACCTAGGGCTGTAAGTGTACCAAAATGTCAAAATATATAGCAGCATCAAGGCTACTTTTCTCAGCTGCTTCCATTGCCTTGTCTTTGGAAAGATGAGAGGAAGCACCAGCTTGAAGGAGAAAAGCGAGCATGTTTTCCCCAAGATGCTGGAGGGAACCCGACTTTAAAAGCTTCAATTTGTCATTCTGCACAAGGAAATATATAAATACCACCAATAAACTTAAGTTAGAGACATAAACTAGAACAAAAGAGAGAGACTCTCCAACCTGTGCAAAGAACAGAAACAGAAATTCCCTTGAAGCCACCCATGGCAGAGACCCATAAAAAAGCAAAGAAAAAGATCTTATCTCGTAACATAAGTAAAGACTAATAGCTATTTCTAAAATGCCTAACATTATGCTCAGTCCAGATGCCCCAAAACACACAAAACAACGCACACACTTCAAATGCATGTTAGCATCCTTATTTCCTCCTTCCTCCCTCAAAAATCCGGATAAGCAATAAATCATCCACTGAGGTAGGACACACCCATTCCTCACCCAACACTCCGAAAATAGAGTTCCATAGTCCCCAAGCAACAAGACGATGCAAAAATAAATGAGAATGTGACTCATCATTCTGCTTATAAGTAACATAGATGTTTGGAGAAAAAGCCTTGTTTCAACGCACCTGAAAAGGAACATTAGTATTCAGTCTTCGTAAAGTCAAAGACCATATAAATGCCTTAGATTTTGGAAACTAGACTTCCAAATATTTTGGATTAGTTCACATTTAACTAATCCATTCCAGCTTCAAGTGGGTTAAAAGATATACTATGTATTTTATTTCTCTAATCCACCTGTATCCCAAGTCTTATGTATCTCACTATTTTTGGGACAGGTTGAATCCATCTTAAACCACTAGAAGGGTATGCCGCTATCATACTGGTGTTGCAATTGTGCCAACCCAACTAATCTGCTTAAACAAGATTGTAAGCCTTACACTGCCACAGCCAACAAAATTTATCAATTACTATATTGATTTGAACATATAATGACCAAAACATTTATAAATCCACATAAAGAAGAATATCAAGAAACTGAATCTCATATTAGTAAACCCAGATAACGAACAAAAGATTAAATTAAACCCAAGATGTCCTAATGTTATTCAAATTTCACATTTTCTCAACTGTAACAAGGATATTGCCCCTCATACAGCATATGGCAGTCATCAATAGCTAGTCCTTTTGCCGTTGAATAAGTTGATAACTGGAGTTTGCATAGAGGTCGACAATAGCGATAGCATGTCTGGTCATCTTCTCCTTCCTCTCCTTTTAATATTGATTAACAAAAAACGTTTCCAAATTCCTAGTATTTATTAGTTTGTTCAATCAAAATTGAACCTTTGTAGTTTTCATTACTCGTATATTTTCCAAAATTTGTTCAGTGAACAGGTTTACGCAAACTGTTTCTTGCACCCTTATTAAGTATGAAATACATTTTTCCCCATTCTCTTGCCCCTAATTTTTCTTATAGTAGTTGTTTACAAGGTCCTGGATTAGTTGCATCTGATCTCCCATTATGTTCTTAACATAGTTAAACTCAGTTTGGTATGTAAATTACGACGCACCATGGTTTTATCTATGCATGGGAGGCAGGGGATGCAATGAGGTTGAAGCGTTAAATACTTGTTTGGCCCATTTTTTAAAAGCTTAAGCATTTAGAGGACATGTAACTTGACAACACCTCAATTATCCAATGTTGTGTTTGTGTTTCTTCTAAGATCAACATTGAAGGGGTTGTCTTGGACTCTTGGTTTCATAATCACTACCACAAAATGACACAACACAATCTAATTTACTCCCACACCTAGAAGTCACTTCCTTCAGGCCACAGATCTTAAAATGTTCCAATTACACAAGATAATCTAAATTAATACTATACATTTTAGTTTATTAGATAAAACTGACTTAATATTATCATAAATCCTAGGTAGAAATCATTTATTAGTTCTAAAAATCGATAGGCGTACCAAGTGGTGAAGGGCGCACAAGGCATTTTTATTTATTTATTGTATATTTTATATAAAGCATATATTAGATGTAAATATTCTAAATTGTACATGAAAAATTACCTTAGAAAAACTTTCAAGTCATAAAAAATTCATTTCAAGTGTTGTCGATCTTCAAAGCCTACATAAAATACCATTATTAGTCATAATTTTTTAAACTCATATTTAAGTCATATCTTAGACAGTTCTTTGACCAATTTTAGGTGCCCAACCAAATTGAGTCAGTAGAGGATCAATGGACTAAATGCCACCCCAGGGTGCAGCACATTACTGCTCACTGTACACCTACTAATGCTCTTAAGCAACATGGCTTTAATATAAACAATCTACCTGTGAGCGAATTCCTCACCTATACTAGCAAAATTTGTGCTTTCTGTTTTCCAATACATTTCTACTAACCTGTTATCTAAATTATATTCTTCCTCCCTCTCAAAATGGGCGTTCACTTTCAAAAGTCAATTTCTAAAAAAAATTAACTTTAAAGACCAAATTTTACTTATATCTAATGAGATTTGTTACATTAATTTGAAAATGACTCGTCATCTTGGGATGCAAGGAGCATGAACAAAGTTACAGTCCTTCATTGTACTCCTAGAGAGGGATGCTGTAACAGTCTATCTCGATGCTTTCACCAAATAAAATGTGATACCAAGATGATAAAAAAATACCTTTGTATGATATACAGCAGTGTTATCTGCATACGCAAAGTCAAGTCCTGAAAGACCAGCAACCTCTTTGTACACTTGGAAATCCGTAGCAGACTTTATGGCTCCAGAAGAAAAGAGATCCTGCGGCACTAAAGTCAATTGGAGTATAAGATATGGCCTGAATTGAAAGAGAAAACTCTACTATAAAGGGGGAAGGGAATAACTCTTATCTTCATAACAATTAAATTCAAAAAGAAAATAACTATATCAAACCTGCGCAAGAATTTGTCCAGATGGGTACTTTGCTACCATAGCAAAGTTCTCGATAGCCCATGGATGAGGACCAGCCTATTGCGACAAAAGATAAAATAAAATGTTTATAATAAGGAGAAATACACCAAATAATCAAATATACAAAGCTCAATAGATTAAGGAGATACTGAAACAACGTTCTCTACGAGATAAAAAGATGATTTTTTACCACATGAGTAGCACGGCAAACAAATTAAAATCAGATAAATCTCTTCAAGTACCTTATACAAATTTACAGATTGCAGCTTATACATCATTATCCATGAAATACAAGTGTCAAATTATTTTCTTATAACCTTTTCATACTTAAACTGCATACTTGAGACTGATATCATAGATTGTCCCCTCGCCTGATTTCAAATAGCCAAAGATCCAGTGGCAATAGAACTACAAGCATCTAGTGCAGTTCAAATAGAGGCTAAATAACCAGAAGTTCAAATTGACAACATACAATCACATTTCAAGAACAATAACAAAGAAAGAGAGGAATGAGAGCTTAAAAGTAAATTAAGCAAGAATAAAACATAAATTCATGAAACTAGACCTGAAATATGCCAGAAGTCCCTCCAACTCCCATGGCCTCCAAGTCAACAGCCATACGAATAGTACTGCTCCATGGATGCTGCAATAGAGATAATTAGAATTATTTCTTACACAAAAGTAAGGTTGGTCAGTACTTTTTTCCCCCTGATAGTTTATGTGCAGCTGTACCTCAAGTACAGTTAAGAGTTAACACTAACTCTCCTTTTTTTGTACATGTGAACACTTCTATGTTGAAGGATTTCCAAATCATCTTTTACTTTACACTTTTTTTTCCAACGTAATCTTTGCTTAAGTTCAGAATGATGGGGGATGGAAGTGCTTCTAATAAAAAAGAAACAACACAGGCACACCCACATATATGTGTGTGTGCGCGCGCAAATGAAAATGAACAAGGAAATGAACATGGATACATATATCTTGGCAAGTAAAAAGTTATAAAATAAATGAGCGTTAGTTACAGAATTGCATAAAATATATAGAATAAAAAGAAGTTAGGAAGAACCTAAAGTGAGAGAGAAGGAAAGATAGAGAGGGGAGAGTAATTAATATTCTGCCTTCAAATGTTCTTTAGATCAGTTTTAAGACACCTCTTCTCTTCCCTGACGCCACTCAGTTTTATCTTCCTCCGTAATTGTTTATTTGCGTCTGTTTTATTCATTATTTTATTTTATTTTAAGACACTGACATGCCAATGGGAAACCTAATCCAAAGGCTTCAGGTGCATTTTCATTGGCTATCATGACTCAAAAAGAATATAAATCATCCATAATCTTTCAAAATAAATGTCTACATGGATGTTAATTTACATAAATCGGAAACCTTGTTCTCTCATCTCAGCAATGTCTTCAGAGGGATAGCGATGTAGATGAAGAGATATCTTCTCAGCAGCATCCTTTTTTATTACCATTGCGTGAAGGATACTAAATGTCATGAGAGGAAGAATGAAATACCTATTGAGGTTTAGGAGCAACAAACTGCTTATGGGTCACGTTAAGCAATGTTGGAGAGATAATCTGCTGACATTTACCGGCATTAGACATGGACACGCAAGATCATCCAGGTGCTACAGAAAATCAGAATTCATCCCTTAATATCAAATTTAGTTCCATCAGCTCTCACTAATTTAATCAGGTATTTATTATCCAGCTAAAGTTCCAGTAGTTGATGATATTAAACTTCCGCTTGCTTTTAGAAAGGAATAAGGTCGTTAATTTGTTTTATACAACTCCTTTTCTTCTCTTATCTTGCCATGTATTGTCCCTATCTTTTGTCTTGCAATTGCTTCCTCAAAAATTGAAGGAAGCAATCAGAGATCCAAGTGGAAGGAAGATATACTAGAACAGATGAAAGTATTGGCCAACTTATCAAGTATTGGCCAATAATGGTGCTTGGTAGTTAGTTCTCTTCCAGCAGAGAAATATTCAGTAGGTCAAAAATAATTACGTAAAAACAGATACGACAGTTGGGAGATTTAAATGGCCTGGTCCCTAAGGGGTTTTCCCAGTGGCAATTTTATCAAGAGAAGATTATATTTATCTTTTTTCTGAAAAAAAAAGATTGTATGAGAATAGGGAGAATACAAAATGATAAACTGAAGATGAGAAATCCTCCTAAACTAGAAAAGCAGAAATTATACAAAGTACTTGAAAAGGGCCGCCCTCATTGTGAATCTGAATATGCAATCCCACCATAAGCTCCCACAAAAGATCACAAAAAAGCAACGACAAGACCCTGACATAAATGAGATGAAAGGATGTGAATTGGTTGCTAGAAATCCTTGTACCTAAGATTAACCCTATTCACGCTCTTCTATGTTGTGCTGTTAATCTGGAGTCTAAAATGGTTAGATGTGAAACCAAATATCTTAATGAATTTTGTTGGTAGTTTAATGGAAGAGGAAATTTTTATGTAAATGAATAATTCAGTAATCTTATATCCACTACCCCTTGTGTGAATGTATCAGAGGCTTGACATATCCCTTACAAACTTGATATAGAAGAAAAAGAACTGAGTTTGCGATAAACTATCACACCACAACATCAGCTTACACTCTACAATCTACTTGAGAGAACAC
Source organism: Panax quinquefolius (assembly GCA_020205615.1). NCBI lineage: Eukaryota > Viridiplantae > Streptophyta > Magnoliopsida > Apiales > Araliaceae > Panax > Panax quinquefolius. The sequence continues at coordinate 58,233,909 of CM035154.1, read as the reverse complement.
TCCGCAGAAACCATTAAACCTATTTGAAGTAAATATATATAAGGACTAAAAGTGTAGATATTAATAACGAAACCCACACTACGTGGATGTATCTTAAATGTCCAAACCTGAGTAATAAAGCTATGAGCACCATTTAAGCCCTCCTCCTCCCCAGTGTTAAACAAAAATATAACCGCATTCTTAAATCCATGAGCCCATTGAGAAATTCCTCCAGCAAGCTCTAACATAACAGCTACACATGAACTGCAATCTCCAGCACCTTCCCTATAAAAGAAAAAGGCCGAGTGATGACAAGTGAAGATGTACAATTTCTAAATATTTTGTTTGCTCTAATCTTCAGGCTATTTTACCAAGGTGAATAAGAATTAAAATATCCATAGTGGTTGCATTTTTAAAAGAAAGCACACGACAGATTGTGAAGATAGTTCATAAAATGAATTTTGAGAAAGAAAAAGAATTCTAGCAAAAAAATTATGTCATGAGCTACATAAAGCAAGATCACATTTAATATAAAGACCAATAATTTGGCTCTAATGAAATTCAAATTTCAAATTAACTTTCACCGATGAAAAGAAACAATGATTTACCACTCTTTTTATTATACCACTGATGTAGAAGGTTGACTAATTGCAAGATACCTGTTGTTCATTACCTCGACCTCTTAGTATTTTTGTGGTAGCATCCCAAACCTTTACATGGCATCCTTATTTAATACTTGAACCGTATGTGTCATTGGTGAATCAAGACAATTACCAAGAGAGTATGCCTACCAAGATTGCCACTCCCAATGATTTCAACAACTAATGAGAACTATGTCTCCACTCTCTTTTCTACAAGCCCCTTTCCCACATTTAATATCAAAAAGAAAAATATATTTCAGCAGTCTATAAAGAACAGGTTCATGATAACCCATTAGTCATTCCCATTACATTCAATGTGATGATCCAATAGTATAATTTGACCATCATCAAACCAAGAAATAGCCACCTTGATAGTGGGATCAACTAGGCCATCTTATTTCATCACCTAGCTTAGGAGAGCAAGCATGCACAACATTTTTGATTGCTTTTATATTCATATTCCTTACAACTGCTCCTACGCTGCCATTTTAACTTGAAGGTCGTGAAGAGAAACCAAATCCAGAAACCTTTGTAGTTACTTAAAAAGACAGCACGAAAACCTGATCCATATGACCAGAAATTGAACCCAATGTCTGAACAGATGCTTCATATTGTCTACCCTTGTAGATTAAGCTGTAGTGTGTGTTGTGGTGTATCTTTCCAAAATTAGAAAATCTTGAGTACATTGTTATCATATAACTAACTTTTCTTAGTTTGCCTCACATCCTAAAGTTACAATAAAAAAACAAATCCCAAAGTTTGAATTGATAACATATTGCCAAAGATGAATGAAAATGAATTTTAACAACCATAAAATTAGCATATAGTAGAAACACCAACAACAAAAAACCCCAAAGTCGAAACCAATGAAAATAAATTATAGCCACCCTACTGTAAGTAATCACAAGTTTAATATTACCACATAAAAGCACTCAAATTACTTGACTCACTGACCCAAATTAAAGAAATGGAAAGTAAATTAAAGTAAAAAAGGATAAAGGGAAACATACCCTGAAAAAACTGAATCAATGTGAGAAGAGACCAGAATAGCATTTTCTCCTTCTTCAGATGCATATTTTGGCAAGATTCTTAATACGACATGATTCAGATCTGAATAAACAAGGGTTTTCCCCTTAAAAAGACCACCAACCATACGATTAGCACCAGAGTTTGCATGGAAAAAATCCACTTGAACATCAACCTCCCAATGAGCCATTTTCTTAATCTTTTCAGAGGCCGCCAAGACATACTGCAAAGGGAAGCAGTTTAAGAACAGTTTTTGAATGATTTATGAAGAAACTGTAGAATATTAAAATTCTTAGCCAGGAATAGTTCATCAAAATGGTGAAATGAAATAATACTACAAGGAACTACTAAATGTAGTATATTTATATGCGAAACTTCGGTTTAATTTGGTTCTCATGCCAATAGAAAATGGCAGACATAAAAAATAATAATAATAAATCATATTTACAAGACGAAAAGATGAAATAACACAGAAAATGTGGTACTATAAACCAGCACAAAAAAAAATGACAAATTGAATTAAAAAAAAGGAAAAATAATAGTACAACCTGCAACTATGTAGGATGCCTATGTAACCAAAATAATTCACAATGTGTATTCCTTTTCTTAAGCTAATCACAACATTTCTAGTGTTTCTAGAACTTCAAGGTTCATAAAGTTATAAAAGTACAGAAAAGACGGGGCTTGTTCTATAGGTTTAGTAATGTTCTAAAAGGCGCTAAGCGGGAGACGGGCGGCCGGGGGACCTAGGCGAGTTTTTTTATTTTAAGCCAATTTTAATATTTTATCTTACATTTATCCAAATAAAATTATAATATAAAGCAAAACAATCTATAATAGAGATAATAAATGCCTTTGCTTAAAGTTCAAACACATATCCATATTGTCAATGTCAAAGTTCAAACACAAACATGCAATTGTTCAAAATTCAAACATATCTTTAACACTTTTATTCATAAATAATATTGCTATTAAATAATAAAATTTAAAATTTCAAGAATTCAATTAAATATTAAAACTTAAGAAACTAAACATAAATTTAAGAATTATATTGAATTAAACAAAATATTACAAATGTATCATCATTTATATATTTTGAAGTTGGTACAAATTCAAAAAATTACAACTCTAATAAAATTATCCATTTTGACTTGATCTTATTCACTTCTTGTTGTAATTTGATGTGCTACAACTTGCATTATGAATATGGTAAATCATTAAATATATATATATATATATATATATATATATCAAGATCTGGTTTGGGTAGTTATTAAAATTTAAAAAAAAAACTTTTCCGCCTAGGCCCCGCCTAATTTTCTGCAGGGATTTTTTTGCCGGCTTGGTCCTAGGCGAGGCGCTAGGGGGTCCTAGCGCCTAATCTAGGCGGGAATTTTTAGAACACTGGACTATGTGCATCAGGAAGAATCGGTTATAAAATCTGCAATATGAAAGCATGACATACACAAACCCAGATGGTACATCATCTAAAAGATTGTTTGTCATTTTACATGTTGATTTGTACCCGCTTTCACATTTTACTACTTCATAGTTTTCTAAAAAGACAAAGATCCCCTTAACCTGTTGAATGTTCCATTGGTTTTTGATGACGATGGAAATTCAAGAAATTTAATAATATTAGGTTATTATTATGTATTATTATTTATGGATGATTTTAATGTAATTAGTTTATTTAGTAGATAATATTAGGATATATTTAATTATATTATTAGAATACTCTAGAATATTAATTATTTAAAGTAGTAGATAATTACTAGGGTTTTATTTAACTTGGCCTCCAAGTTTTAGAGTTTTTCTTATTCCTATATAAACAATTGTAATCCCTCATTATTATTATTGAATTATTGATATTATTGAATTAAGTCTCGTGCTTTGTGACTTTTAGCCACTTTTATCTCCTTTGAATCTCCTTTATTCCATCTTCCCTCCTCATCCTATATCATAATGGTATCAAAGCCAAAAGTTCCTGATGTATTTTGATTTCACTCAATTTCTTTCTACCCTATTTTTTTTGGCATCCATCAATTGTCCAAGTCATAGTTGTCATGGCGTCATGGCGTCATGACGTAGGCGTCCTGACGATGGAAGAAAGGCATGGCGTGTGTCGACTTGAGGTAGAGCTGTCAAGGCAAGCAACGACATAAGACGCCGAGCTACCAAGGCACACGCCTTAGCAGCTTTGCCCCAAGACTTTAAAGCATGGTATTACCCGATACCAATAATGACTAATAATGACTCATGGGTGACCCATCAATTAAAAACAAAGGATAAAACCCTAAAACAAAAAATTGAGACTTTTCTGCCTAAATTGAATACTCCAACTCTTGTTCTCGTCGCGAGTACTTTGACTCTTCTTCTCGACACTTCGAGACTCATCATAGATCCATCGCAGTCCTATAGCAGCAACTGCGACTTGCAGCAACCCTTAGTTAACCTAACCTTTAGTTTCTCTTTTTCTCTCCTTCAGTTACAACGACCCAACCCTTCGACCCTCTCTCACATGGCCACATGTTTGTTTCTCTCCTTTATTCTCTATTTAGATTAAGTGGCAATTTTATTGTCTTTTCAAGTCTTTTAGTACTCCCTCCATCCCAGGATAAAAGTCCTGGTTGACTTTTTGCGCATGTTAAGAAAGATGATAAAATGACAAAATTGTCTATATTTAAATTCTCATTTAATTGCATAGTTTTTTTTCACATTACTAGTGACGCTCCATAAATATGCATAGAGAATAGAAATATAACAATTAATAATAAGGGTATTATACGCAAATTATTGTAAAAAATAGATCAGGTAAGTAGACATTTAACTAGAACCTACCTATAATAGTAAGAAAGACTTTTATCCTGGGACAGAGGGAGTATATCTTTGTGGGGTGGGGTGGGGTGGGGTGGGGTGGGGTGGGGTGGGGTGGGGTGTTGATTTAAAAGTGGGTAAATAGCCTATTAACTGTTTGTTTAAGTTATTGACTTAAGTTTTAGTTTATTATTAGGAAAATGCTATATTTTCAAGTTTTAGCTTTAGATTAAGTGACAATTTTATTGTTTTGAACTCTGTGGGTATTCTCTATTTATCTTTAAAAGTGGCAAAGTTGGAATTGTTTATCTTTAAAGTGGTTATGTTTTAGGTTTTAATGTATATGAAATTTTATTGTGTAATATAGTTGTGAAGTAAAATAAATCATATATAAATTACACATTGTAAATGACTCGTCCCCATACGCACGCAATGGCGGTCGCCTTGTCGCCTAGGCATCCTGGCGGTCGACTACCACCATGGCTCGTTGTGGCGCCATGACAACTATGGTCAAAGTTCGCTAAAGAGTCGACACTAATATCCGAGACGACAACATAGTCTCAAATCTATCTCAAAAAAAATATATGTTCATCTATGGCAAAATTACAGATCGGTACGCCAAAATTTCTAAAACTTTCAACTCAGCCCCCAAAATTTCTGAAATTTTCAAATCAACCCCAAAGTTTCTGAAATTTTCAAATCAGTCCTTATTTTGTTATTTTTCCTGCACTTGCACACCTACCTAGACCTCAAAAAAAAAGTATTGTTTTATTTTCTTTGCAAAATCATGGTAAGTAATGTTGAGCGTGTATTTAAGATGGAACACATATCCAAAAGTTATGGTGCAAGAATTAATTCTTTAGAGGCCCAAATGAAATCCTTAACGGAATCAATAAATGTTTTGCTCCAACTACACAAGTCTGATCGAGAAAAGGGTGAATCTTCCACTGTTTCAAAGATGATGACTAAGGAACTGCAATTGACAGATACGCTCAATGCTAGTGACATTAATTGGGAAGAAATTTCGCAACTCAATGACAACTCACATGAGATAAAGTTGAAGTTTAGAATACAACGAGTGAGAGCGAGATTGAGCAGAAAGTAGATGATCAATTCTCAAAACAACTTGATAATCTATATGAAGAAACCAACGATCAAGTCATTGATTTTGTTATCATCGAGGGCTCCAACAATATGCAATACAAAGAAGTTCACTACCTATTGTTTTCTACTTCTCAATATGTCTACAAGGAGGACCAAAATTTCTTGCATGTTTGGTGTAATACCCGGTAAAAATAAAAATAAAAATTATATTTTTAAAACATATTGATTGAAATTTGTCTTTTATTTGGGTCAAACTAGTCATTTAATTTATGTGGACTAATAAGTATTAATAAGTGATGGATAAATTAAATTTGGTAAAATTGGGCCTTAAAACTAATTGGGTTTAATTTATAAGTGGGTAATATTAAATCATATTATAATTAGGAGATTAATAAGATATGTTAATAAATAAAGAAATATCTAAAACCTAACTATATCCCATTACGTCTAATACGAACTGTGGGAATAGCACGAAGGAACAAGAGCGTAATTTGAGAGAATAAGGGAAATAAGAAGCAATATATTCAGTTACCAATTGTTATCCAGGTAAGTGTTCCTTTAATTTGTTCATGGCTGTTGTGATCAGATAGGAAAAGAGTACATGTGATGGATTATGGTAAATGATTTATTTCAATTTTGATATATATATCATGGACATCATATGGAGATGGGAATTTATTTAATAAAATATGTAATTAAACTGCAAGTTGAGTTATGGTTAAATATTATATAATTTAATATTATATATATATATATGTATGTTGTGTGTTTATACATTCTGTTAGGTGCATTAGAAAATAATTGATGAATTGATATTGGAAAATATATTTGCATGGATTCCATTGTCATGCTCAAACTAATCATGCGAGGGTAACATAGTAATTAAATTCAGCCGTGTTGGGTTGCGTCGTCGTTGGTGTACTTAACTAAACTAGTAAAAATATATGATGTTTTGGTCTATTATTATGTAGTTACTGTTTGAAGGAACAAAACATATGTAATGAATATAGTCAAAATGTTTAATATTATTTCATTAGTTATAATCATGGTCAGAATAGTTTTATTCTTTTTACTTTTAAAACTTCTCGTCATAAATTAATTACTTTTATCAGAGTAGTTTTAATGTTTAAACTAATAATCCCTCCGTCCCTTAATATAAGTCGTTTTAGAGTTGTGCATAAAGAAATGATTGTATAACATTAAATATAATATCAATTGTCTATATTGTCCTTGTATTGGAAAAATAATGTTATTTATTGGGCAAAAAATAGTGAGAACCAAAATTATATTTAATACTTGGGGTAATATTCGAAACTAAACAATTAATGCTTACTTGAAATTCTCAAATGACTTGTATTAAGGACAAAAACACTTCTCTAAAACGTCTTATATTAAGTGACAGAGGGGGTAATAAAATAGGTAATTTAAGTATGGTGTTATAAGAATAGATCATTTATGAAGTCACACTTTGAATAACTTCTTATGTCGTTTTGTAACCACAATTTATTTTATTTATTAGATTGGACAATAAGAGTCTAACGAACTATATTTAGAATATTCCGGGTATTACATTGCTTATTCCAGGTCGGATTATGTACTCCTTTAGCGATACTCTTGTAAAGTTTTAATTAGTTCGTTTTGTTCCTCGTTTAGAATTTGATTATTGTTTCACATAATTGTTCCTTGTGAAATTAATATGATAGTTTCATATTGGCGTTGATGTATAGAATTCGTAGTTGTACTCTTTGAATTAGGTTAATATGTCTAGTATTTATTTTGATATTTGTAGAAATGTACATGTCGATATATTTTGGAGACTTTGTGTTGATGATTTGTTTTGATTTGACATGTACATATTAGAACACCTTATGTTGATATTGTGTCGCATATGTTGTGACATGGTATCTTTGTTAAAATATATCGTAGAGTATACTTGAGCTATAACCACTGGTACCCCAGACATGTCCTCTTGGCACCGAGACATGACACCTTCCGTGGCGGTGTGATTAGTCCTCGGTGTCTCCGTTTTGTACTCCAGTAAGAGTTGGCCATATGGTGATTTTATTGTGTGAGGCGTATGGGTCGACCCTAGTTTTCTGTTCTGTTCTGCAAATTAGTGATGTTTGTGTCAAACACGCCTTTCGACTTTACATGCATTTGGATTCGCGGTCCAATGTGTGTGACTTGTCTGTGTGGCATTATTTGAATTGCCTATGTGGCAAGATATATTTTTGTTTTGAGCTTGGTATGAAATAACACCCAGCCATTTCATTCAGCCTACCATTTCGTAGTGATAATTTTAATTCGTTTAGTTCAATTCAGGTTAATTGAGTTATTATTTCAATACATTATTTTTGCATTCTATACCCGTACTAGGCATTTGGTTCATACTATGTTTTCCTTCAGGCAAGTAATCAGGAGAATCAAGGGCAAGTGTGATGAGAGTTGTCTTTTATTCAATGATTTAGATATTCTGTTTAGGCTGTAATACGGATTTATTTGGAGTTGTAATAAATATTTTAAACTGTGGTTTGAGCCACTTTGGCATTTATTATGATTTGTCTTGTGACGTTTATTGGTTTGAAGGCTATGTGGCTTAGAGCCTTATTGTAATTTCGTCAGTTATGTTATGTTTTTGTGCAACCTCTCTTTCTATTTCGAAAAGCGAGTGTTATATTTAGAGTCCAGTTCGTGGACTGTGGATTCTTCTATACTTCAAAACTCGAGGACGAGTTTTTTTCAAAGGAGAGGAGAATGATGAGGATGAAAGCAAAAGAAATTTAATATTATTAGGTTATTATTATGTATTATTATTTATGGATGATTTTAATATAATTAGTTTATTTAGTAAATAATATTAGGATATATTTAATTAGATTATTAGAATACTCTAGAATATTAATTATTTAAGGTAGTAGATAATTACTAGGATTTTATTTCCTTATTTAATATTTTACTTAGCCTCCAAGTTTTAGGGTTTTTCTTATTCCTATATAAACAGTTGTAATCCCTCATTATGATATTATTGAATTAAGCCATGTGCTTTGTGGCTTTTAGCCTCTTTTAGCTATTTTAAACCTCCTTTATTCCTTCTTCCCTCCTTGTCCTACATCAGTTTTGGCTAGTTCCCAACAAGATCAGTTTTATACAGCTGTCTAAGCCATATATACATCAAAGCCTCCCTTGAAATGTTGACGACGCAGTTTAAGGCCTACTATGAAACTATGAACAGATATCATACTGGAGCTAGAAGTAAAAAGGCAGAAATATCAATGCCTTATTCAATGAGTTCAGAAAGTAGCAAATACTAAAACAATATAATGTATTTTATTGCTAGCACTTAAAAGGTTGAAACATAAGTCAGAATTTGCTATCAACATATTGGTCGACTTATTTTGCTCATCATGTTGGCAACTTCAATATGTATCTATTTCCTTGGTCGACTTATTTTGCTCATCATGTTGGCAACTTCAATATGTATCTATTTCCTTGTATAAGGGTGGTTCTAGATGATAATTTTGTAGATAAGAACATGGCCAATGTAAACACAAGAGCCATGCACCGGACAAATCCAAGCATAAGCTTGTCTTGAGTGCCCCTTGGAGTTGGCAAGGTTTGATCATGTGACCTCTCTCTTATTATGGTAGAGCAGCCGTGGGGATTGACTATACATTCTGTTGGTTAAGTAACTCCCCATGTCTGTGGTGATGGAAGTGATAGGCTGGCTTCAAACCTAATGTTTGATATGATTATTCACAAAGTGATTGGGTCACAAATAAGACCATCATGCTCAGAATGCAGAGATTTTTTTGCACCAAGCAGGGAACCTAAACACAGATCTTCATAACTAAGTACAAATGGTCTATCTGGAAGGTAGGATACAAAGAACTGAATAGGATAAATGAATGTGTATCCTAAGCAAAAATATTGTACTTTCCTAACTGTGGTGATGTAGGAGGGAAATATTATGCAAGGAAGAGAGTATTATTTAATATTACAATTCTAACCTAAAATAATAACAATTAAAGTGCTTTCTGAAAAGGCTTTAAGGAGGGGGTGGGGAGTGGAAAAAAGTGCTTATTGAAAGGGGGGAAAGTCAAAACAGAAGTACTCCCATACCCTCTCTCATCCAATCTGCAATTTTGAACACAACAATTTTTATGGCCCTAGACAGAAATCTCATCCCTTGTGTCCTTTCTTCTCTTTTCCTTCTTACCAAACAAGAGAAACTCCCCCTCCCCCACCCCCACCCCCACCCCCACCCTACTCTCCTTATCCTTCCTTTCTTTCTTTCCATCCTTCCATCCTTCCATCCTTTGATATTCCCATCGTACCAAATACTACTGAAGAGAAACAAAGCGAATATTGATGACCATTTTAATTTAGCTTTTTTGGCCAAACAAAGAAGAAAAAAATCAGTGAATGCTATTTCAATATGTGCTATCTGCAAAACCTCATATTCAAGCCAACTAAGAATAAGACTGACTATCTGTTAAATAGTACATGACAAAGTAACCTTCTTTTTGTATATCTTCAAGTATATTTGTAGGTGGAAAGCAATATGTTATCAGACCAATTCAGTATTAATGACTGACCAGGCTGATAAGTTCTGGAGAATCTCAAATAGGCATGGTTGACCGGTTAGTTTTCTATTAGAATTACTTTGCATGGTCTATCAATTTACCATCTAGAACAGAATTGTAGACAACGCAGCACAAGATAAGCTACTACCAGATCATGATTCAAAACAAGAAAAAGTTGTTTTCCCAACAACATCAATATTCTTTAAAATTGAGATAAACAACTTTGCACATAACAGGTAAATTTGTAGGTCTCTATTATAGTGAAGAGTTGAAATATGCTTGCAATCTGGGATAAAAGATTCTACCCCTAAGAGGCTATTTCTTTAAGAAGAAGACATAATTTTGGTCAAATATCCAACGTAATCGTAATTACATATTGGTCCTGGCACAAGTAAATGTGCAAGATGCATCATAAAGTGTGTTTATGCAGCTAAATAAAATGTCATGCTTATATAATCTAATAGGTTCAATGGATAATACCTGCAAAGCATGATCGAGAGCATCGGACCCAACAGGGTGCGGACCCAATACAGTCAAGGCCTTGACATGTTTCATGGCCTCATCTTCAGAGAAACCCCTCTTACCCACCCGCTCAGCAGTAAGAGGCTCAGGCAAAATCTCGAACTGATAATGATGAACAGCCCAAGACCCATGTATGATCAACACAAACAAGGCCAGTATCACATAAGCTGACCTCTTTGGACTCTTTAAGTTATCATTTACTTGGGGTCCCATATTGACTCTGGATGCACCACTATTCTCACCACCATCAGATAATTCCGGTGTTGCCGGATAACTTTTAGACCTCTTTCTCATTCCTTACAACTATAATTAAGCAAACACCTAATTATCAAAAAAAATAACAAATCAAACACTTAATAAAATTTCAAAAAATATTACAAAAATTTAGATAAAACACTAATAATTCAAAAGGGAGAAAGACTACAATATAAACCATGTTACCAATTCTGAAAACACCACAATTGACATTAATTAATGTTCTTAATCCTCCACTTGGTTGCTTAGAAATTGAACAAAAAGGAAAACTCAGATACCCAATTAATAAAAACCTATAAAATCTAAAGATTCCAACTTTTTCCCTCCTTTTGGTTCTTGATTCTCAGCAACCAAAAAGAGTGATATTCCATTATTATTGAGTAGAAAATAGCAAGATTCTTATTAAATTTAGATTTAAAATTTAAAAAAAAAAAATCAGATACAGAGAAACTGAGAGAACAAACCTTTATGGGATAAACTGTTGGAGGTTTCGAGGAGAAAAAGGAAAGAAAAAGCCGAAACCCAACTCACCACTGCCTACTTTTGTTGAATTGCTAGAGTACATAAATACCGACTTTGTTGGTCGTTAAGCCTAATGCTTAAACTCCACCGTTGACATTGAAATATAATAAAAACGGCATAACTACTGAAATATCCATCATAGTCGGCAAATTTTACTGAACTTTTAATTTTTTAAATTATCTTATTAAATTAATTATTATTTTGAAATTGAGTCATTTCGTTAAAAAAATAAATAGAAATTAATTTTTTATCTACAAAACTAATGAATTATCACTGTAATTGACACATTTTACTCATTACACCATTGAACTTTTAATTTTTTAAATTACCTCATTAAACTAATTAAAATTGATTATTTTAAATATTTTTAAAAATAATTATTATTTTCAATAAAAATATATTACTTTCATACATCTCATAGTTATAAAATTTGATTTTCTTTTTTTTGAGATGTCCCAATATATAAATTACTTACTATTTATAAAATTTAGTTGGTTCATTATTTTACTTTTACTTTCTTATAATAAATATTAAATAACCATTACTCTTTTTTTGAAGAAACATCCTTGACGTCATTATTTTTATCAATTGCATTTAATGTTGTTGTATTCTCAATAAAAGAATTCAACTTTTTTGGCTTTACTAGTTTAACATATTTTGTGTATAAAAGGCAATTATGTAAGACCCCGAATTTTACGAAATAAAAGTATTCAATTTTCCTATTTAGTAAATGGTTAAATTGATAAAAAGCTAAAGTTAAGGGTGATATATATAAAAATTTTAAAATACGCAAGTGATTATAAAATACTCATTTCGGTTAGGGAATATTCGTTTAGTCGTTGAATATTCTCATTGTTTGGGAATATTTATGACGATTTGGTAGTGACCATTCGTGGGCCTCATAATGTAATAACTATCGGATGAAGAAAGCGATAAGTTTGAGTTTTTATAAATAACTGGCGTAATTATTACCATTAACACCGTTGGAATACCCAAGTGGTTAAAATACAAAGATGTCTGGCGTTGTAAAGAAGTATTACCAGATTATACAAGATTTTGAATTATTGATTCTTACGTAAGAAGACACTACTCAATAATTGTTATGAATAATTACTGTTCAATATTTTATTTTATTGATTCAATAATTGCTGTGTTGGTATTTTATATTATTGTTGTTTCAATAATTATCATTTCAAAGTATTCCCCATTATCAGATCAATAATTCATATTATTTGAATAATATTATTAGATAGCATTATTGGCAATGTCTAGAAAATTCTGTCAAGGAAAGGTTTGGTCACCTAATTGCGCGTCAGTAAGGAGAAATCCTTACCGAAAAGCTCTCTCTTTCCTGGGAACCACCTGGTTGTCATTATTGTGATTCTGTAATATTATTTGTGAATAATTAATTATTGATTTATATGATAAGAAAATATTTATTTGATGTGAATATAAATGATGAATTTATTTATGTGGTTATAAATGAAGGAAGTAATGTTGAGGTGTTTTATCAGTATTTTTATCGGTATGGAGGTATTAAAAGATCAAATCGGTGTTCTTAAAGCTCTATCGCGTGAGTTATAATTTTTAATCCGACCGTTGGATCGTTGTGATTTTTGGATATGTTATACATATATAAGTTGAGTATATATCCACAAATTTTGAACCGTTGAAAATTAACGCATGATTTGTTATGAATTTTACAAGGTGTTGAAACGGTGTTGAAAATCATCCGTTTGTGGATTTCGGATATTTTCTATCTGAAATTTGGAAAAACTTAAAGCTACAAAGTTGTATAGAATTCGATTTCGTGTGGAATGGACATAAAATTCGTATTTTTCTGATAAACGGGTTATTTTCTATGAATTATTGAAGTTTCAGAAAATAAAATAATTTTTATTAAATTGGGTGGGACCAAGTTTTTGGTTGGTGTTGAATACATGTGTTGAATTGAGTTCAATTGTAGAGGGCTGGTCTTTGATGGCTGCGTAGGAGAAAAGAATAATTAATATATTATTTTATTAATTTAGTCTCCTTTGGCGTTCTAGCATTTTCCTATAAATAGGTGTTTATGTTAGAATTGAAAATTACACCAGAAACATAAGTTTTCTCTCTCTATATTGTCGAGCGTATATTTGTGAGTATTTAGATATCTTGAGAGTTGTTATTCAGTACAAGTTTTCTTCGGCATTACATCCGATATTCCAGTTAGAAGTACTGCTCTTTTGAGGTATGGGATTTTAAGGGTTATTATGTTTTTCAGTTTCGTAATTTTTCCGACCTTCAAAAATTCTAGAAAAATTTGAAATGATAATTTGATGAGTTTTCTCGATTGTGTCCAAAAATACCGATTTTTGGATGTATAGATTAAGAGTTATGAATTTTATGAGAAAAGACTATTTTAAAAGTAAACTCTTATAACTCCTTGTGGTTAACTCCAAAATTGATACAATTTTATTGGGAGTACATCTATATAATATCAAGTATCTTCTGTAAATTTTGAAATTTTTGGATAAAAGTATAATTTATGATAAATGTCTAAATATTAAATGAGTTTTGGCCGTATATGAAAAATAGTAAATGAATTTTAAAAATTCCGAGAAAAATATATGTTCAATATGGGACTATGTTCTGCTAAATCCTAGAAAAGAAAATTTGTTTGTACTGATTTGGTATTTTTCATGAAAATGAACTAGTTATGAGTAAATGAATTAAATATGTTATATGAAGTAACAAAATTGGAAAATAGGATTTTATGGCTTGGAAATCCTATATAAGGTATATGCAGATTTTTGATGAGGGTTTTGGTTATTGATGATGAAATCTTACGAGTTTGGCATTTTAGGATGATTAAATGCATTATTTAGTAAAGTGTAAACAATTAAAATAAATTGTTTATAAGTTTAAGAAATGTTATTCTTTCAATATCATTATACCGAAATATTGGTATGAATTTTATTGTGGAATTTCTATCTTTTTTATGTCGGGGATACTATTCACGAATTACTATTCATAAGTTACTATTCACGAGTTACTATTCATGAGTACTATTCACGATAAAATTGGTTTCTTTTTCTGATCAAATTATCGTTGATTTATGAATCTTACTCTTGAAATTAAATGCAGTTGTTGATCATATTGTTTTTATTATTATATATAACATTTTTATAATCCCGGTGAAGAAATTTCTCTTTGACTTGAGTGTAAAGATGGGTAGATTATTGGTATGATCGTGACTATGAGTTCTCTTTGGCGAAGAGTCTGAAGATGAATTGTTGGTTTGGTATGATCATGACCATTGAATTTACAATTGAATATTTTTAGCTTAAAGTGCAAAGGTGAATTGATTAACAGGATTATAATTATGGTTTATATAAATTCTGAAATGATTATGTATTTCTTTGAGATATGAATATCTTTGGCTTGTAGTGCAAAGATAACTTGTTGTTGAATATCTTTGGCCCGTAGTGTAAAGATGACCTGTTGTTGAATATCTTTGGCCCGTAGTGCAAAGATGTCCTGTTGTTGAATATCTTTGGCCTGTAGTGCAAAGATGAACTATTGATGAATATCTTCGGCCCGTAGTGCAAAGATGAACTTATTAGTATGATTATGAACAGGAACTGTGATTTGGTATAACCATGATCTTTGATGTTTCAAGTAAAGACATGTGAAGAAAATTATCTTCGTCTTGGATGAGAAGAGGAAATTAGAATCACAATTATGATTATGAGTTATTCACATGACTGTGAATAGGATCTCATTGATTAATGTTACGAGGTTAAAACATTGTTGGTGGATTTTTAACACGGAGAAGATAATAGACTTTTATGGTCTATTCGACTCTTTTAATGGATTGCTCGTTCACCGCAACTATGGTTGAAAAGTTTTATCATCTACTATATGTTCTAAATCTCTGATTTATTACTAACGAAGGCTATTGATAATTTAATTATCTTTAGTTATGATATTCTTTTATGGGCTATCTGTGCTCACCTTTTGCTTTCACAATTTCTTTCGGTGTAATAAGAGTGTGTATTTGGGTCGAAAGGGGGTAATGAGGAAATAGAGCGATGGTCTATAGTCATTGAGGTTCTCCCTAAATAGTATAAAAATAATTTTATTGAGAACTTTAGATAAGTGTGTCGTATTGTATACGTAATTTGATATTTAATTTTGGTGAACCGAATAGGGTGAGGCGAACCCAACTTTGGAAGAGTGTTTTGTCACTATCATACAAGATGTCTAATGACATACAACCTCGTGTTATCATAAGACAGGGTTGTGCACATTCACTTGCTGAGTATATCTACGAGCACTACCTATATGATCTTGGAGTTTGGTTGAAACATAATATTCAATTGCCGACGGTGGAGATGGTTATATGTCAAGAGAAGACTCACCATTGGAAGGAACATGATAGTAATCTTCTCGTTTTTCTTTGGGGTCTATTGGATCAACCAAGGATAATTCTCTGGACATATGATATTTATCATAACCTAGACGTATGGCCTCCCATGTACGAAGGTTTCCTTGAGCACTTCCCAAAGATTTTAATTTCTAAAACAGTTTTTGACTGCACCTTTATGTAAGGTGTCATTGTGACGTGCTACCCAAGTTGGTGTCAAGAGTCACAGTTGGTATATATATTTATATCAAAACTCACAACATATGTGTTGTTATATTTTGCACGACAATTATTGTAATAAAGTTGTAGTTGTTTTCTGTACCATGTATTTGGCGACTCAGAATAGGTTGGATGGAATGGACTTATTTTGGGGGCGTCACAAATTGTACCAGCAATCAATGAAGTTAAGAGTTTCAATGTGATAAGTAAGGAGTAATTAATTTATTCATTAATTCTATATTAAGGGGTATATGTGGAAAATTTCTGTTAAAAATTAACTTAAACTGATTTTCTTAAACTATGTGTCAAAAGAAATCAGCCTATAACTATGGGACGGAGGGAGTAGAAACTTTTTTTTCTTCATAAAATGAGTAAAATTTCATAAAATATAGATTCAAAAAAAATAAAGTGATTTTAAATTAAATTAATGTCTACTTAATTTTTTTAATGTAATTACCCATTCTTAATATTAGAAATTTAAAAACAAAAACTAAAAATGGAAATTAAAATAAAAAAATAGTAAAAGATAAATTAAAAAGCTGATTCAATTTTTTTAAAAAGAAATTAATTATTTTATAAATAAATATTATTTTCAGGAAAATAAATTGGAAAATTTTTCATATTTTTAAAAAGTGAGTAAAATTTTATAAAATATAGATTCAAAAAAATAAACTTTATTTTTAAAAGAAAAAATAGAAATTTTTAATTTTTTTAAAATCGGTATATGGTTTTATAAAACTTTTTTTTTTTTGAATCAATATTTTATGAAACTTTACTCATTTTATGGAAAAAACTAAAGTTTATAATATTTTTCTGAAAATAATAATTATTTTTAGAAATATTTAAAATAATCATTTTTAATTTAGTTTAATGGGGTAATTTGAAAAATTAAAAGATCATTGGTGTAATTAGTAAAACGTGTCAACTATAGTGAGTAATTCATTAGTTTTGTAGATAACAAATTAACATCCGTTTATTTTTTTTAATGGAATGACCCAATTTTAAAATAATAATTAGTTTAGTGGGGTAATTTAAAAAATTAAAAGTTCAATTGTGTAATCAGTAAAAGCTGCCAACTATAGTGGGTATTTCATTAGTTTTGCCTATTAAAAATTTTGGATAATATTAGATTAACTGTTCGGGAATGACTTATTTTAAATGACTTATAAGTTATTTTAAGTTAGAACTTATAAGTAAAAATATTCGGCATTAATTTGATTTATAAGTCAAAAACTAAGTTAAAACAAGTTATAAAAGTGTTCGGCTCATAATGACTTATAAGTTAAAATAAATATAAAGATTACTAAAAAGGACATTAATAAAAAGAGGGGTAAAATAAAAGAGGGACAAAATAGACATTATATTTGGTCAAAGTAACTTATTTTAATATGAGTTATAAGTCATTTTAAAATAAGTTACAAATACTTATTTTTTTGACTTAAAACTCAACTTATAAGTAAAAAAATAAGTCATTCCCGAACAGGTGATGTAGACACTCGAAATTTTTTGCCTACATGTTACTAAACATTGTAGGAAGTGTGGAATATTCTTTCAGAGATAACCCTGGAAGATAGCTCAGCTTAATCCCGGAAGTGCAGTCTCAACCCCGAAAAACACACCGGGAGTATCATTTTCCCATCTCGGAGATAACCCCAAGGATAGTAGTGCGGATATCGGAAATTCCACCGGAGAAGGCTGATTCATCTTGGAGATAACCCTGAGATGTTTAGTCTCAGTCCCGAAAACAACACCGGGAATGACAATATCAACCTTGGAGATAACCCCAAGGAGTGCAGTTGCAGTTCCGGAGATAACCCCGGAAATGCTCGTTTCAACCCATGCAATCAGCTTCAACCTTGGGACTCACACCAAGGCACTCAATTCACAAACCCGAAGATAACCCCGGGAGGACAGACACACCTCAGAGACAACCCTAAGGGCATTTAACACTTCCAGCGGTCCAATCTCAGAGATAACCCTGAACAACGTTTGTGACGCCCCCAAAATAGGTATACATCACCCATTCTGAGTCGCCAAACACATGGTACAGAAACAACTACAACTTTATTAATACAATTGTCGTGCAAAATACGACAACACATAAACTGTGAGTTTAAATACAAATATTGTCTTCTAGACAATATTCACACTCAAATTAGTCCTCATTATAATTATTGATACACTATTTTACAAAATAGTGAGGACTACTATAACAACTGGCTTGGAACATCACTCCACACCCCGACTACTTCACGCTATATTCTCGCTTCCTGAGAAGAAAAATGGAACAAAAAGGAAAAGGGTGAGCTCAACTAGCCCAGTAAAGAATATTATGACTAAGATAATATAGAACAAATTATCGTTAGTCCTCAACAGGAAAAAATCTGATAGAATATAATACACAACAAGTTTCAGATCTATATTCGCAGCGGAAATAACAATTCATTAGAAGAGTTAAGTAGAGAATGAAATCTACTATTATCTATGAATTTAAAAGTCCATCATCAATATTTTATCCCTGTAACATCAATCAATATTCATCTTGAACCAAATATTCATCTTTGCACTATACGCCAAAGATATTCATCAGTTGGTCATGTTCATCTCAACACCTGTTCATCTTTGCACTACGGGCCAAAGATATTCATTAGAAAATCATTTATCTTTACACTACAGGCCAAAGATATTCAGTTATATCATCATTTAGGACTGAGTATGATGAAAAATATTTTAAAGAAAACGAATCCAGTGAGACAAAAGAACAAATATTAAGGATTCGTACTTCGGTTTATCCATATTTAAAAACACCCCATAATATACCATAGTGGAGTAAAATTCAAGAATAATGATCAAAACATGGATACAATCAAAGCTAGTAATAAAAATAGACATCTGGGACAAAGAAGAGAAAATTTCATTTTTCGGTGAATAGTATCGTATTCGTGAATAGTGCCATATACGTGAATTGTGTCGTATACGTGAATAGTAACCCTGACACAAAAAGGTAGAAATTCCACAATAAAATTCATATCAATATTTCAGCATAATGATATTAGAAAAAAATAATATCATTTATAAAAAAATAACATCCTTTACCTTAAAAGGACAGTACTTCTGACTAGAATACCGGATATAGTGCTGAAGGGAACTTGTATAGCAACACTCAAAGTATCAAAATACTCACAAGAATACGCTCGATAATATAGAGAGAGAAAACTTCAGTTTCTGGTGTGATTTTTAATTCTAACCTAAGCACCCTATTTATAGGAAAATGCTTAGAACACCAAAGCAGAAAATTTAATAAAATATTAATATATTTTCTTAAATTTCCTACGCACACATCTTTGGTCCAACATCAGCCACACACCTCACCAAAAGTCACAAAAACATTTTTCTTATTAAAATCATTTAAAACTCCAAAAAATCAATTATTCTAGAACTTTAATAATTCATAATAATTAGCCCTTTTATCAGAAAAATTTGAATCTTATGTCCATTCCATTGGAAATTCAATTCTCTACAACTTCGTAGTTTTAAGTTTTTCCAAATTCCAAACAAAAATTGACCGAAATCCACATACAGACGATTTTACAGGATATAATTAAATTTCAGTCAAAAAATGGGGCCTACGAACATGTTTAACATGTTTTAAATATTTTTTGTAACAAAAATACTCTTCCTCCTCATTTATTCATATATCACACATTCATTGTAAAATATCATCATTATTATATTATTATAATATAATAATATATTTAAATGAATTATTTTGTCAGAAAAGCTAAAATATCAATTTTCAACAATTGTCACATTAAATTTTTTTTCCATATATATCCACATAAAATGAATATTTTCCTTATCATATAAATAAATAATTAATTATTCATAAATAACATTACGAGAATCACAATATCGACAACGGTGCCGCTTCAGAAAGAGGGGCTTTCAATAAGGATTTCTCTCATCTTGGCGTGCAATTAGGTGACCAAACCTCTCATTAGATGTAACTTTCTAGACATTGCCAATAATGCTATCTAATAATATTATTCAAATAATATGAATTATTGATCCGATAATGGAAAATACTCAGAAAGTGACAATTATGAAACAATAATAATATAAAATATCAACGTAGCAATTATTGAATCAATAAAATAAAATATTGAACAGTAATTACTGTAACAATTATTGAGTAGTGCCTTCTTACGTAAGAATCAATAATTGGTGCAATACCGCGTAATACTGTGTTTTAACCACCGGGTATTCCAACAGTGTTAACGGTAATAACTACGCCGTTATTTATAAAAACTTATAGTTGTCGTTTTCTTCATCCAATCGCTTTTACATTATGCGGCCCATATAAGTTTGCTTGGCCGTCGCATTTAATATTCCCCAACGAAGAAGAATATTCCACGACTAAACGAATATTCCCCGACAACAATGAATATTTTATAACCACTTGCTTATTTGAGATATTTGCGTATTTTACCCATAACTAACCATATTAATCAATTCAACCCTTACTATTTCAAAATAATAAATAGAGGAAATTCAATTTCATTTATAATAAATTGGGGTCTTACAACTTCCCTTCCTTATGAAATTTCATCCCCGAAATTGACGTAAGTACCTGGTATTTCGAAAAAGGTGAGGATACCTCACTTTCATTTCGTTTCCAACTCCCAGGTCATTTCCTCAATAGCATGGTTTCTCCATAAAACTTTGACTTGTGGTATGACCTTTGTGCGTATGACATGCTCCTTCCTATCCAAGATCTTGATAGGTACCTCCTTGAACGTTAAATGTTCGGCTATTTCGTCTGGTTCTAACTCAATAACGTGGTTCTGGTCTTTCACATATTTACGAAGCACAGATATGTGAAAAACATTATAAACACGAGCCATACTTGGAGGTAACGCGAGTCTATAGGCCACATTTCCTACTCGGTCAAGAATCTAAAATGGACCAATAAATCGTGAATTGAGCTTTCCTCTTTTCCCAAATCTTGTAACTCCCTTCCATGAAACAACACAACAATACATGATCCCCAATACTAAATTCCACGTCCTTTCGATGAAGATCCACATAACTCATTTGTCGATCCTGTGCCGTTTGTATACGTTGTCGAATCATTTAGATCTTTTCTGTAGTAATACGTACCAACTCTGGTCCCAATAATGTTGCTTCACCCACCTCATCCCAACATACTAGAGAGCGACACTTTCGTCCATACAATGCTTTGAATGGAGCCACACCTATACTTGTCTGATAATTATTGTTGTAGGAGAATTCCACCAATGGTAAATACTTATCCCAACTCCCTTTGAAGTCTAGGACACAGAGTCTTAATAGATCTTCAAGAGTTTGAATAGTCCTCTCTGATTATCCGTCCGTTTGAGGATAATATGCCGAACTGAATCGTAAATTCGTGTCCATAGCTTTTTGCAAGCTAACCCAAAATCGTGAAGTGAATCTTGGGTCACGATCCGAAACTATAGATACTGGCATGCCATGCAATCTCATAATCTCATTTACGTACATACGAGCAAGACGTTCAAGGGAATAAGTCTCCCGTATCGGCAAGAAATGAGCAGACTTAGTTAATCTATCAACAATAACCCAAATAACATCTATGCCTTGAGAAACCGTGGGAAGACCTGTAACGAAATCTATGGTAATGTGTTCCCACTTCCATTTCAGAATCTCAAGTGGTTGCAATGGACCCTTAGGCACTTGATGCTCCGCCTTTACCCATTGACAAGTTAAACACCTCGAGAAAAACTTCACGATCTCTCTCTTCATATTTTTCCACCAAAATGTATGTCGAAGATCACGATAAATTTTGGTACTTTCAGGATGGATTGCAAACGGTTTATTGTGTGCCTCCATCATAATCATGTACTTCAAATCAGAGTCATTAGGAATACAAAGTCTAGAAGTACTCCTTCTTCATCGATTCTTTCTTCTGGGATAACACTTTCTTGTACTTTCTTCTTCATACGCATCAGCTCTGGGTCTATGGCTTGAACAACTTTAACTTTATCAATTAAAGTTGGTTTTATGCGTATATTTGACATCATCGCATGGGTCCCCGGAGTCTTGAATTCTATCTTCATCTTTTGTAAATCACACAAAATAGGCCTTTGTGTTAACAACATCGCACTCGTTCCTGCATATGATCTTCTACTTAATGCGTTAGCTACCACATTCATTTTTCCAAGATGATATTAAATGGTATGGTCGTAGTCTTTCAACAGCTAGAGCCAACGTCGTTGCCGCATGTTGAGTTCCTTTTGGGTGAAGAAATATTTGAGGCTTTTATGATCTGAATATATCTCCATTTTCTCCCCATATAGATAGTGCCTCCAGATCTTTAACTTGAAACGATCACGCTAACTCTAGATCATGAGTAGGATAATTCCTCTCATGTTCTTTAAGTTGTTGCGAGGCATAAGCTATGACTTTCCCATGTTGCATGAGAACACATCCTAACCCTTTTCCTGAAGCATCACTGTAGATAACAAATCCATTCGAACATGACGGTATTGTCAGAACAGGTGTCGAAATGAGTCTCCTCTTGAGCTCTTGTAAACTCTTCTCTCATTCCTCGCTCCATACGAATTTTGTATCCTTTTGAGTCAGCTGAGTTAACGGAAATAATAACCAGAAAATCCTTCCATGAATCTCCGATAATAACCAGCTACGCCCAGAAAGCTGCGTACTTTAGTCACCGACTTCGGTTGCTCCCAACTTTGTATTGCTTCAATCTTCGCTGGGTCAACAGATACTCCATGTTTTGACACCACGTGTGACGCCCCCAAAATAGGTATACATCACCCATCTTGAGTCGTCAAAAATATGGTACAAAATTCAAATACAACTTAATAATACAACTGTCGTGTAAAATACGACAAAATATAAACTGAGAGTTTTAATACGAATATTGTCTTCTAGACAGTATTCAACTCAAAATGAGTCTTCAATACATTTATTATCACACTATTTCATAGAATAGTGAGAACTACTAATGCTATCATCTGGACCGTCACTCCGTTCCCCGACTAGTCCCGGCTACGTTCTCATTTCCTGAAGAGAACAATGAAAGCAAAAGGGTGAGCTCAACAAGCCCAGTAAGAAATATTATGACTAAGATAATGCAGAATAATTTATCGTTAGCCTTCAACAGTGTTAAACTGATAAAATGTAACAAACATCAAGTTTAACTGCAGCGGAATAAGCAATCCATTAGAAGAGTCAAGTAGAGCATAAAATCTACTATCTTCTATGATTTAAAAGGTTTTTCATCACTTTTATCGCTGAGACTCTGCTTAATAAATAATCCACATCATCGAATCACTCCTGCACTACGACCAAGGATATTCTTTAGTATCACGACCATAAATTATCCATGCACTACGGACCAAAGATATTTGTGTATTCATCAATGGTCATGATCATGCCAACAACTGTCCATCAATGTACTACGGGCCAATGAGGACTTTTATCACATCATTTGTAACATTACGGTCATGATTATACCGAATAATCCCTGGTTATAATCATACCAAGTCCATCTATGCACTACAGGCCACAGATGACTTTCAACATAATATAAACATGAGGATGATGACAATGATATAAAAATTCAATAAAACAAGTTCAAGGATAAATTTTTAAAGATTTATAATTTAATTTATCCAGAAATCAATAACGTCCAAATTGTCAACATGATACTGCTTTGTGGAGTAAAATTCAAGAATAATATTATACCAAAAATAATTTGGACCGAAAACGAATCAATTTTTATCATGAATAGTACCCCGGGTGAATAGTACCCTGTAAATAGTATTTCGGGAATAGTAATCCCGTGAATAGTACTCCAGCATGAAAAAGTTAAAACTAATCAAAAATGCTCAGAATAATATTTCCATGAAAAGATACTGGATGAAACGCAAATATCAAGGATATTCTACTAATTTCATGGAGTTTAGAAGTCAAAATTTTAACAAAACGAGTATAGAATTCGAAATCTGAAACTAAATAATATTACTTACATACTACAGAGTATGGAAGAAAATATTATTTCAAGCGAATATTGAACAAAAATAACATCCCTTACCTTGAAAAGAAGAGTATTCCAACTGGTATAACGGGGATATTCTTGAAGAAAACTTATACTATTTTCTACGCTCAAATCTTTCTAAAACTTTAAAGAAATACGCTCAATATTATAGAAGAAGAATTCTCTGATTTTGGTGTGATTTTCAATTTTAACTAAACATCCTATTTATAATAGAATGGAAGGGGTACTGTGCAAGAACGGACACAACAATTGAAAAAATAAAAATTCACGAACGATTTTGTTTTAAAAATTTTAGAATATAATATTCAAGTAAAACAAATAACTTTATATATAATATAATATATTCTATTTTTTTATAAAAAACAAAACTTATTATTATTATATATATATAAAAAGTAAGTCACGGGTTTTCATCCCCCGTGACATGTTTCCACCATTTTCAAGTATATATATATAATCATTATAATAGTACTCCTCCTGATAACCTTATTCCCCCCTCCCCCTCCCCCTCCCCCTTCCCCTTAATCATTCATGCCATATATATATTATATATATATATATATATATATAATGAATAACTTTCTACCGGTTATTCTGAAAAATAGGTAAATAGGGGTCCAAATAATACGCCAAAATTTACAACAAATACTTCATAAAAATCCCCTCAATTTTTTTAACAACCTATATCATCATTATTATAATTCATAATATTTAACAACCAGATCGTTCCCAGGAAAGAGGGGACTTTCCAATAAGGATTTCTCCCTATTAGCGTGCAATTAGGTGACCAAACCTCTCCTTGAAAGAATTTTTAGACATCGTCAATATTTCAAATAATAATATTAATAACTTTGTCGTCTCAATTATTGATTTAATAATATAAATATTATGCAGATGATACTATGACAATAATTGAATCAATAATATGAGAGATATGATGCAGCAATTACTGTAATAATAATTGAACAAAACTGAGCGACTTCTCACGTAAGCATCAATAATCAATACTGTGTGCTACTATGCAACCACGCCTATTACTGTACTTTTAACACCAGGTATTTCAACAGTTAACGGTAAAACTTCCGCCGTTATTTTCATAAAAAGATATTTACATCATTTTTTTCAATCCGGCAAGAATTAGTTGTGAGGTCCACTAATGATTGTCTTGTCAGACGTATATTTCCTGTTAAAACGAATATTCCCCGACCAATCGAATATTATATAACAACTTGCTTACTTTGCAAAATTTATAAATATTACCCACAACTATAACATTATAACAAATTCAAACCTTAATATTCAAAAATGATATTTATAATAAAAATTATTTTTATTCATAAAAGTTGGGGTCTTACAACCTCCCCTTCTTATGAAATTTCACCCTCGAAATTAGGGCACATACCTGGTATGTCGAAGAGGTGAGAATACTTTGATCTCATTTCAGATTCTAACTCCCAGGTCATTTCCTCAACATCGTGGTTTCTCCACAAAACTTTGACTTGAGGTGTAACCTTAGAGCGTATAATATGTTCCTTCTTATCCAAGATTTTAACAGGAACCTCCTCATACGTTAAATCTTCTGCTATTTCGTCCGGTTCTAACTCAATAATTTGGTTCGGGTCTTCCACATATTTACGTAACATGAATATGTGAAAAATGTTATGAACATGAGACATACTTGGCGGTAGAGCGAGTCTATAGGCCACAGTTCTTACTCGATCGAGGATTTAAAATGGGCCAATGAATCGAGGATTGAGCTTTTCTCTCTTTCCAAATCTCGTAACTCCTTTCCATGGAGCAACACGTAACAACACATGATCTCCAATATCGAATTCCACATCCTTTCGATGAAGATCAGCATAACTCTTTTGTCGATCTTGTGAGATTTTTATACGTTGTCGGATCGTTTGAATCTTTTTCGTAGTCATACCCACCAACTCTGGTCCCAACAACGTTGCTTCACCCACCTCATCCCAGTATACTGGAGAACGACACTTTCTTCCATACAACGCCTCAAATGGAGCCATACCTATACTTGCTTGATAACTGTTGTTGTAGGAAAACTCCACCAATGGTATGAAATTGTCCCAACTTCCCTTGAAGTCAAGGACACAGAGTCTTAATAGATCTTCAAGAATTTGAATAGTCCTCTCCGACTTCCCATCCGTTTGAGGATGATATGCCGAACTGAATCGTAAATCCGTGCCCATAGCTTTTTGCAAACTAACCCAAAATCTTAAAGTGAATCTTGGGTCTCAATTAGAAACTATAGATACTGTCATACCATGCAATCTTACAACCTCGTTTATGTACATACGAGCAAGACGTTCAAGTGTATAAGTTTCTCGTATAGGTAAGAAATGAGCAGACTTGGTCAATCTATCAACAATGACCCAAATTGCATCTATGCCTTGAGAAACCTTGGGAAGATCAGTAACAAAATCCATGGTAATGTGCTCCCACTTCCATTCTGGAATTTCAAGTGGTTGCAATGGACCTTTTTTCACTTGATGCTCCGCCTTGACTCGTTGACAAGTTAGACACCTTGAGATAAACTGCGCTATCTCTCTCTTCATATTGCTCCACCTAAATGTATGTCGAAGATCACGATACATTTTGGTACTCCCAGGATGGATTGCAAACGGTGTGTTGTGCGCCTCCATCATGATTTTATACTTCAAGTCAGAATCGTTAGGAACACAAAGTCTGGAGTTGACTCGAAGTATTCCTTCTTCATTGATTCTTGCTTCCGGGATAACACCTTATTGTACTTTCTTCCTTATACGCATCAGCTCCAGGTCTGCAGCTTGAGTAACTTTAACTTTATTAATTAAAGTCGGTTCTACTTGTATGTTTGCCATCAACACGTGGGTCCCTGGAGTCTTTAACTCTATTTTCATCTTTTGCAAGTCATACAAAATGGGCCTTTACGTTGACAATATTGCACTTGTACCCGCATATGATCTTCTACTCAATGCGTCAGCTACTACGTTCGCCTTTCCAGGATGGTATTGGATGGTATGATCATAATCTTTCAACAGTTCAAGCCAACGTCGCTGCCGCATGTTGAGTTCCTTTTGAGTGAAGAAATATTTGAGGCTTTTATGATCTGTATAGATCTCCACCTTCTCTCCATACAGGTAATGCCTCCAGATCTTTAGTGTAAAAACAACAGCTGCCAACTCTAGATCATGAGTAGGATAATTTCTCTCATATTCTTTGAGTTTTTGTGAGGCGTAGGCTATGACTTTCCCATGTTGCATGAGAACACATCCTAAGTCTTTGCTTGAAGCATCACTGTATATGACAAATCACTCTGAGCTAGATGGTATTGTCAGAACAGGTGCTAAAATGAGTCTCCTCTTGAGTTCTTGAAAATTCTTTTCACATTCCTCGCTCCAACCGAAATTTGTATCTTTTCGAGTCAGCTAAGTTAATGGAGTAGCGATTCAAGAAAACCCTTCTACGAATCTCCGATAATTACCAGCTAAGCCAAGAAAGCTACGTACTTCGGTCACTGATTTAGGTTGCTCCCAGCTTTGAATAACTTCAATCTTTGCCGGGTCAACAGATATTCCATGACTTGATACTACGTGCCCAAGGAATGCTACTTCCTCAAGCCAGAACTCACATTTCTTCAACTTGGCATAAAGCTTATTTTCACGAAGCTTTTGGAGTATCAGGCTCAAGTGTTGCTCGTGATCTTCACGGCTTTTGGAATATATGAGGATGTCATCAATAAAGACGACCACAAAGTGATCCAAATAATCCTTGAATACTCGATTCATCATATCCATGAAGGCA
Organism: Panax quinquefolius; assembly: GCA_020205615.1. Taxonomy (NCBI): domain Eukaryota; kingdom Viridiplantae; phylum Streptophyta; class Magnoliopsida; order Apiales; family Araliaceae; genus Panax; species Panax quinquefolius. The sequence goes on along the minus strand of CM035154.1, from coordinate 58,205,946 downwards.
GCATGAGCATTAGTCAATCCAAAAGACATGACTAGGAATTCATAACGCCCGTACCGAGTTCTGAAAGCCGTCTTTGGAATGTCACCTATTTTAATCTTCAATTGGTGATATCCAGAACGAAGATCAATCTTTGAAAAGAATTTGGCACCTTGCAACTGGTCAAACAGGTCATCAATACGTGTCAATGGGTACCTATTTTTGATGGTGACATGATTCAACTCCCGATAATCAATACAAAGTCGCATACTCCCATCTTTCTTCTTTACGAATAGAACAGGAGCACCTCAAGGAGATGTACTAGGACGAATGAAACCTATGTCTAACAATTCCTGCAGTTAGGTCTTTAACTCCTGAAGTTCAATAGGAGCCATTCGATATGGGGCTTTGGAAATGGGTTTTATACTGGGTTCAAGGTCGATACAAAATTCAATTTCACGCTCTAGGGGTAGGCCAGGAAGTTCTTCAGGGAATACGTCAGGAAATTTTATTAACAATAGAAATATCATTCAAAACTGACGTATTTTTGTTTAAATATGTGACATGAGCTAAGAAAGTTTGACATCTATTTTTCAATAAACGAATAGCTTTATGGCTTGATATGAAAGCAATTGACTTTAGTGGTTTGGTTGCTTGAATTCGCATAATAGGTTGGTTAGGAATATGAAAGCTAACAACCTTACGAAAATAATCAATTTTAGCATGATGAGTAGTTAACCAATCAATCCCTAAAATCACATCAAATGCAAGTATTTTCAAAGAGATAAGGTCGACAGGTAATGTGAGGGTACCGATTTGAACCAAACAAGACTTATAAACAGTGGATGTAATGAAGGTTTCTCCCAACGGAGTTTCAACAGATAAGTCAAAGTCTAATTTCTCCAGAGTCAAATTTAAACGTTGAGCGCAAGTAGGAGAAATAAAAGAATGTGTAGAACCGGTATCAAATAAGATATAGACTTTGCTAGAGTTTATGATTAGCTTACCCGTGATCACCTCGTCCGGATTCCTCGCTTTTTGGGAGGTTACGACAAACGCTCTCCCTTGAACTACTGGTTTTGACTTTTCTGGAACGGCCTTTGGTGCCTCCATCCCAACTGAACTTGGTTTTCCTGAACGATAAAATCGAGCTAGGTGACCTTCTCTTCCACAATTATAACATGTTTTGGACTACTGCGCACAATTTGGACTGATATGTCCCCCCTCCGTATTTGAAGCATATGATCGGTGGTCGTTCTCCTTCCTTAACAACGGGTGCTGGTGCTGACGTCTTTCCATCATTTTTGAATCTCCTTTCCTTGAAATGTCCACTTTTATTATCTTGGCCATGATTACCACAGAAGTGGTTACCATTTCTGGCATGTTGATTCCCTCTACGTTTGTTGTCACCGTTTCGATGACTGCTACCACTGGTATTATCATTTTACCGGCTGCTCTCTCTTGGTTGAGTTGACTCATTATCGTGCTCCAATAACTGAGCCCTATTAATAACATCTGAATACAAGCAACGTTTATGAGAAATGAGGTATTGACGTATCTCGGGTTTCAAACCTCTTAGAAACATTCGCGTAATTCTCTCCTCATTATCAACTAAGTGGGACGCAAACCGGGACAGCTCGGCAAACTTGGCTTCGTACTGCGACACGATCATATTGTGTTGCTCTAGCTTGATGAACTCTACCTCTTTCATGTGATGAATACTTTCAGGAAAATACTTGTCGTAGAACAGTTCTTGGAACTTCTCCCAAGACATCTTTAGTGCGGTAGGTTGAGTATGCTTTATAGATTCCCACCAGTAATCTGCCTCTACTCGCAACATGAAGGTGGAAAAGGGAACCTTTTGCTCCTCGGAGCATCCCAAGACATCAACTATCTTCTTGATCTGCTTTATTCACGTCTCCGCCTTAAGTGGTTTTGGCTCTCCAAAAAACTCCGGTGGTCCCAACTCTTTGAACTGTTTAGCGGTGACCGTCCGAGAGTTGCGAGTGTTTCCACCTGCATTTTGGATAGGAGCCGCTCTCGTCTGATGTTACATGAATTGCATAAAGCCTCTGAACATTCCATCGTTCATCATTTGATCGATGTTGTTGTTTGCATGAGGATTGTTGCCTTCCTGATGCACATTATCCTGATTATTGATCTGTGGTGACTCAACGGTCTCCTGTGCTCCATTGGTATTCTCAACATTCTCAGATCTCATTTTCAAATACTGCCACAAAATAAGGGTTAATTGACATGTCACATATTATCCATATACTCTGACCGACCAATTAAATACCAAATAAACTTAGGTAGGTCATACTAGCGAAGGAATTCTCCGTCTCTCCCTTCCTAGTTCCTGTCTCACATCTCAGCCAGGGATCATATCCCTAAGCTTTGATACCAACTGTGATGCCCCCAAAATAGGTATACATCACCCATCTTGAGTCGCCAAAAACATGGTACAAAATTCAAATACAACTTAATAATACAACTGTCGTGTAAAATACGACAAAATATAAACTGAGAGTTTTAATACGAATATTGTCTTCTAGACAGTATTCAACTCAAAAGGAGTCCTCAATACATTTATTATCACACTTTTTTATAGAATAGTGATGACTACTAATGCTATCATCTGGACCGTCACTCCGTTCTCCGACTAGTCCCGACTACGTTCTCATTTCCTGAAGAGAACAATGAAAGCAAAAAGGTGAGCTCAACTAGCCTAGTAAGAAAAATTATGACTAAGATAATGCAGAATAATTTATCGTTAGCCTTCAACAGTGTTAAACTAATAAAATATAATAAACATCAAGTTTAACAGCAGCGGAACAAGCAATCCATTAGAAGAGTCAAGTAGAGCATAAAATCTACTATCTTCTATGATTTAAAAGGTTTTTCATCACTTTTATCGCTGAGACTCTGCTTAATAAATAATCCACATCATCGAATCACCCTTGCACTACGGCCAAGGATATTCTTTAGTATCACGACCAAAAATTATCCATGCACTACGGGTCAAGGATATTCGTGTATTCATCAATGGTCATGATCATGCCAACAACTGTCCATTAATGAACTACTGGCCAATGGGGACTTTTACCACATCGTTTGTAACATTACGGTCATGATTATACCGAATAATCCCTGGTCATAATCATACCAAGTCCATCTATGCACTACAGGCCACAGATGACTTTCAATATAATATAAACATGAGGATGATGACAATGATATAAGAATTCAATAAAACAAGTTCAAGGATAAATTTTTAAAGATTAATAATTTAATTTATCCAGAAATCAATAACGTCCAAATTGTCAACATGATACTGCTTTGTGGAGTAAAATTCAAGAATAATATTGTACCAAAAATAATTTGGACCAAAAACGAATCAATTTTTATCATGAATAGTACCCCGGATGAATATTACTCGAGTGAATAGTACCCCGTGAATAGTACTTCAGGAATAGTAACCCCGTGAATAGTACTCTAGCATGAAAAAGTTAAAAGTTATCAAAAATGCTCAGAATAATATTTCCATGAAAAGATACTGGATGAAACGAAAATATCAAGGATATTCTACTAAGTTTATGGAGTTTAGAAGTCAAAACTTTAACAAAACGAGTATAGAATTCGAAATCTGAAACGAAATAATATTACTTACATACTACAGAGTATGGAATAAAATATTATTTCAAGCGAATATTGAACAAAAATAGCATCCCTTACCTTGAAAAGAAGAGTATTCCAACTGGTATAGCGGGGATATTCTTGAAGAAAACTTATACTATTTTCTACGCTCAAAACTTTCTAAAACTCTAAAGAAATACGCTCAATATTATAGAAGAAGAATTCTCTGATTCTGGTGTGATTTTCAATTCTAACTAAGCATCCTATTTATAGGAGAATGGAAGGGGTACTGTACAAGAACGGACGCAAAAGTTGAAAAAAAATAAAAATTCACGGACAATTTTGTTTTAAAAATTTTAGAATATAATATTCAAGTAAAACAAATAACTTTATATATAATATAATACATTCTATTTTTCATAAAAAACAAAACATATATATATATATATATATATATATATATATATATATAAAAGTAAGTCACGGGTTTTCATCCCCCGTGACATGTTTTCACCATTTTCAAATATATATATATATATATATATATATATATAATCATTATAATAGTACTCCTCACGATAACCTTTATTCCCCCCTCCCCCTTAATCATTCATGCCATCCGTGTATATATATATATATATATATAAGACTTTATATATATATATATATATATATATATATATAAAATGAATAACTTTCACCTAGGTTATTCTGAAAAATGGGTAAATGGGGGTCCAAATAATACGCCAAAATTTACAACAAATACTTCATAAAAATCCCCTCAATATTTTTAACAACCTATATCATCATTATTATAATTCGCAATATTTAACAACCAGGTCGTTCCCAGGAAAGAGGGGGCTTTCCAATAAGGATTTCAACCTATTGGCACGCAATTAGGTGACCAAACCTCTTCTTGCAGAACTTCTAGACATCATCAATATTATAAATAATAATATTAATAACTTTGTCGTCTCAATTATTGATTTAATAATATAAAATATTATGCAGATGATATTGTGACAATAATTGAATCAATAATATGAGAGATATGATACAACAATTACTGTAACAATAATTGAACAAAACTGGGTGACTTCTCACGTAAACATCAATAATCAATACCGTGTGCTACTATGCAACCACGCGTATTACTGTACTTTTAACATTGGGTATTTCAATAGTTAACGGTAAAACTTCCGCCGTTATTTTCATAAAAAGATATTTTCGCTGTTTTCTCAATCCCAATAATAATTTGCTATGGGGTCCACCAATGATTGTGCCGTCGTACGAATATTCCTTGTTAAAACGAATATTCACCGACCAATCGAATATTATATAACAACTTGCTTACTTTGCAAAATTTATAAATATTACCCACAGCTATAACATTATAACAAATTCAAACCTTAATATTCAAAAATGAAATTTATAAAAAAAATCATTTTTATTCATAAAAGTTGGGTTCTTACACCACGTGCCCAAGGAATGCTACTTTCTTAAGTCAGAACTCGCATTTCTTTAACTTGCCATATAGCTTGTTTTCACGAAGCCTTTGGAGTACCAACTTCAAATGGTGCTCATGATCTTCATGACTTTTGGAATATATGAGGATGTCATCAATAAAGACAACAATGAACTGATCCAAATATTCCTTGAATACTCGGTTCATCATATCCATGAAAGCCGCAGGAGCATTAGTTAATCCAAAAGACATGACTAGGAATTCATAATGCCCATACTGAGTTCTAAAGGTAGTCTTCGGAATATCCTCAGTTCTAATCTTCAATTGATGATATCCAGAACGAAGATCGATCTTTGAGAAGAATTGTGCTCCTTGCAACTGGTCAAATAGGTCATCAATGCGAGGTAGCGGATACCTATTCTTGATGGTGACATGGTTCAATTCCCGGTAGTCAATACAAAGTCATACTCCCATCTTTTTTCTTTACGAATAAAATAGGAGCACCCCAAGAAGATGTACTAGGATGAATGAAACCGATGTCCAACAACTCCTGTAGTTGGACCTTTAACTCCTGAAGTTCAATAGGAGCCATTCGATATGGGGTTTTAGAAATGAGTTTTATACCAGGTTCAAGGTCAATAAAGAATTCAACTTCACGTTTTGGGGGTATACCTGGAAGTTCTTCAGGAAATACGTCAGGAAATTTACTAATAACAGGAATATTATTTAAATCTGACGTGTCTTTATTCAAATCCATAACATAGGTTAAGAAAGCTTGACATCCGTTTTTTAATAAATGAATGGCTTTATGGCTTGATACGACAGTGATTGATTTGAGTGGTTTAGTTGCTTGAATTCGCATAACAAGTTGGTTAGGAATATGAAAGCTAACAACCTTACGAAAATAATTAATTTTGACATGATGAGTAGTTAACCAATTAATCCTTAAAATCACGTCAAATGCAAGTATCTTTAAAGAGATAAGATCAACAGGTAATGTGATGGTGCCAACTTGGATCAAACAAGATTTATGAACAATGGTTGTAATGAAAGTTTATCCAAACGGAGTCTCCACAGATAGGTCAAAGTCTAATTTCTCCGGAGTCAAGTTTAAACGTTGAGCACAAGCAGGAAAGATAAATGAATGGGTAAAACTGGTATCTAGTAAGGTATAAACTTCGTAAGAATTTATGATTACCTTACCCGTGATTACCTCGTTCGGGTTCCTCGCATTTTGGCCAGTCACGACAAATGCTCTTCCAGGAACCGCCGACTTTGACTTTTCTGGGACAGCCTTTTGAGTCACCATCATCGCTGGACTTGGTTTCGCTACAGTACAATCTCGAGCGATATGTCCTTCCTTTCCACAATTATAACATACCTTGAACTATTTGTGGGTAGTTTGGGCTGATATGTCCCTCTTTCCCGCATTTATAACATATGACCGGTGGTCGTTCTCCTCCCTTAGAAATAGTTGATGCTGGTGCTGATGTTTTCACATTGTCATTGTTGTACCTTCTCTTTTTAAAATCTCCCCCCGACTCGCTTCTTTTATTATCATGGCCACGATTACCACCAGAGTGGTCCCGCTTTTGTCCGTATTTTTCTTTCCCCGCTGGTTATCATTGCTCAGATGACTACTGTCACCGGTATGACCCTGGTTGTGGTCCCTCGGTTGAACGTACTCGTTATCTCGCTCTAATAATTGAGCCCTATTGACAACATCTGAATATAGAGAATATTTATGAGAAATGAGATATTAACATATGTCATATTTCAAACCTCTCAAAAATATCCGCGTCATATGTTCCTCATTCTCCCCCAAATGAGGTGCAAACCTGGATAACTCCGCGAACTTCGCCTCGTACTGGGACACCGTCATGTTGTTCTGCTCCATTCTAATAAACTCTACCTCCTTCATATGACGAATACTTTCAGAAAAGTATTTATCATTGAACAGTTTCTGAAACGTTTCCCAAGACATATTGAGTGCGGCTGGCTGGGTACGCTTCACAGATTCCCACCAGTAATCTGTCTCATTACGGAATATAAAAGTGGCGAATAGAACCTTCTGTTCCTCCGTGTATCCCAAGACATCGAATATCTTGGTAATTTGCTTGACCCACGTCTCCGCCTTAATCGAATCTGGCTTTCCCCCGAATTCTGGTGATCCCAACTCTTTGAACTGCTTGGCTGTGATAAACCGTGCGTTGCTATTATTTCCACCTGTATTTTGTACACGAGTCTCCCTCGTTTGATTTTGCATGAACTGCAAAAAGCTTCTAAACATCCCGTCGTTCATCGTCAGATCAATGGTGTCGTTTACAGGAGGAACATTGTCGTCCTGTTCTACGTTCTCCTGATTGGTGAGTAAAGGTGTCTCCACGGTCTCATTTACCCCACTGCTAACATTCTCAGTTGCCATTCTCAAATACTGTCATAAAACAAGGGTTAATTAAAGAAATTGACATGCAACATAATAACCCTACACTCTGACCAACCAACAAATAAGTTTAGGTAGGACATACTAGCGAAGGATTTACTCGTCTCTCCCCTCCTTGTTTTATTCCCCGATCTCCGCCAGAGACCATATCCCTAAGCTCTGATACCAACTATGACGCCCCCAGAATAGGTATATATCGCCCATTCTGAGTCGCCAAACACATGGTACAGAAACAACTACAACTTTATTAATACAATTGTCGTGCAAAATACGACAACACATAAATTGTGAGTTTAAATACAAATATTGTCTTCTAGACAATATCCACACTCAAATAAGTCCTCATTACAATTATTGATACACTATTTTACAAAATAGTGAGGACTACTATAACAACTGCCTTGGAACATCACTCCACACCCCGACTACTCCACGCTATATTCTCGCTTCCTGAGAAGAAAAATGGAACAAAAAGGAAAAGGGTGAGCTCAACTAGCCCAGTAAAGAATATTATGACTAAGATAATATAAAACAAATTATCGTTAGTCCTCAACAGGGAAAAATCTGATAGAATATAATAGACAACAAGTTTCAGATCTATATTCGCAGCGGAAATAATAATTCATTAGAAGAGTTAAGTAGAGAATGAAATCTACTATTATCTATGAATTTAAAAGTCCATCATCAATATTTTATCCCTGTAACATCAATCAATATTCATCTTGAACCAAATATTCATCTTTGCACTATAGGCCAAAGATATTCATCAGTTGGTCATGTTCATCTCAACACCTGTTCATCTTTGCACTACGGGCCAAAGATATTCATCAAAAAATCATTTATCTTTGCACTACAGGCCAAAGATATTCAGTTATATCATCATTTAGGACTGAGGATGATGAAAAATATTTTAAAGAAAACGAATCCAGTGAGACAAAAGAATAAATATTAAGGATTCGTACTTCGGTTTATCCATGTTTAAAAACACTCCATAATATATCATAGTGGAGTAAAATTCAAGAATAATGATCAAAACATGGATACAATCAAAGCTAGTAACAAAAATAGACATCTGGGACAAAGAAGAGAAAATTTCATTTTTTGATGAATAGTGTTATATTCGTGAATAGTGCCATATACGTGAATAGTGTCGTATACGTGAATAGTAACCCCGACACAGAAAGGTAGAAATTCCACAATAAAATTCATATCAATATTTCGGCATAATGATATTAGAAAAAAATAATATCATTTATAAAAAAAATAACATCCCTTACCTCAAAAGGACAGTACTTCTTACTGAAATACCGGATATAGTGCTGAAGGTAACTTGTATAGCAACACTCAAAGTATCAAAATACTCACAAGAATACGCTCGATAATATAGATAGAGAAAACTTCAGTTTCTGGTGTGATTTTTAATTCTAACCTAAGCACCCTATTTATAGAAAAATGCTTAGAACACCAAAGTAGAAAATTTAATAAAATATTAATATGTTTTCTTAAATTTTCTACGCACACATCTTTGGTCCAACATCAGCCACACACCTCACCAAAAGTCACAAAAACGTTTTTCTTATTAAAATCATTTAAAACTCCAAAAAATTAATTATTCTGGAACTTCAATAATTCATAATAATTAGCCCTTTTATCAGAAAAATTCGAATCTTATGTCCGTTCCATAGAAAATTCAATTATTATCTACAACTTTGTAGTTTTAAGTTTTTCCAAATTCCATACAGAAATTGACCGAAATCCACATACGGACGATTTTACAGGCTATAATTAAATTTTTGTCAAGAAATGGGGCCCACGAACATGTTTAACATGTTTTAAACATTCTTTGAAAAAAAAATATTCTTCCTCCTCATTTATTCATATATCACATATTCATTGTAAAATATCACCATTATTATATTATTATAATATAATAATATATTTAAATGAATTATTTTATCAGAAAAGATAAAATATTAATTTTCAACAATTGTCACATTAAAAATTTTCTCTATCTATATCCACAGAAAATGAATATTTTCCTTATCATATAAATTAATAATTAATTATTCACAAATAATATTACAGAATCACAATATTGACAACCAGGCCATTCCCAGGAAAGAGGGGGCTTTCCAATAAGGATTTCTCCTTACTGGCGCGCAATTAGGTGACCAAACCTCTCATTAGACAGAACTTTCTAGACATTTCCAATAATGCTATCTAATAATATTATTTAAATAATATGAATTATTGATCTGATAATGGAAAATACTGTGTAGTGACAATTATTGAAATAACAATAATATAAAATATCAACGTAGCAATTATTGAATCAATAAAATAAAATATTGAACAGTAATTACTATAACAATTATTGAGTAGTGCATTCTTACGTAAGAATCAATAATTGGTGCAATACCGCGTAATACTGTGTTTTAACCACGGGGTATTCTAACAGTGTTAACGGTAATAACTACGCCGTTATTTATAAAAACTTATACTTGTCGTTTTCTTCATCCAATCGCTTTCCGTTATGGGGCCCACACAAGACTTCGCCGTCGTACGAATATTCCCCAACAGTAAGAATATTCCACGACCAAACGAATATTCCCCGACAACAATGAATATTTTATAACCACTTGCTTATTTGAGATATTTACGCATTTTACCCATAACTAACCACATTAATCAAATCAACCCATAATATTTCAAAATAATAAATAGAGAAAATTCAATTTCATTTATAATAAGTTGGGGTCTTACAACTTCTGCTTTATCGGCCAAAATTGGAGATAACCCCGGTGAAGAGCAAAGTTGTCAAATTGCCACTTCAACCCCATATGGCGCCGTCTCAACAAACAAACATCTTAACATACATTCTACACAACAATGTCCCATAAGAACTGATAAGTGGATTTTATATACACAAATCGGTGTCCATTTCATGCTTATTTGTTGCTATTTTCGTGTGTTCATATTCGTTTTTACTTGTGTTGTGTTCTTATATGTGTAGGATGGTTGTTGCAGTGTTTAACGAAGATTTGGAGTCATTTGGAATCATTCAGAGTCAATTAGAGCGGTTTTGGAAGAATTCATGAAGCTGTAGCAAGTCATTCTGCAGAACAGACCCCCACTGGGGCAGGCCTTTTTGCTTTGTATACCCCCGCCGAGGCGATGGGTCTTCATAAGGAACTAACAGAATGGTAGCCCTGTAAGACCCCAGCTTTTATAAATAAAGATGAATTTTTTCTATAAATATTATTTTTGAATATTATGGAATAAATTTGATATAATGTTATAGTTGTGGGTAATATTTATAAATTTTGCAAAGTATGCAAGTTGTTATAAAATATTCGTTTAATGGGGAATATTCTTTTGTTAGAGGAATATTAAATACAATGGCTCAATCATTGGTGGACCCTACAATGAAATTATTGTCGGATTGAGAAAGCGACAAAAACATTTTATAAAAATAACGGCGGAGGTGTTACCGTTAAAACTATTGAACTACCCGGTGGTAAAAGTGCGATGTCTGGCGTAGTTGCGTAGTAGCACACGATATTGATTATTGATGCTTACGTGAAGTCACTCACCTATGCTCAATTATTGCTACGATAATTCACGCATCATATCTCTTATATTATTGATTCAATTATTGTCACAAGATCATCATCATATAATATGTTATAGTATTAAATCAATAATTGAGACGACAAGTTATAAATGATTAATAATTGTTGAAAGATTAAATATGTGTTGATGAAAAAAAATGATTTGTGGTAAGTTTGATTATTTTATGGGGGCTCATATGTCATCATCATCTAAGAGTCTCTAAATCGATAGTAATTACCTTCGTCAATAGTAATTACCCTTGTGAATAGTATTTACCTAATAGTAATTACCTTCGTCGATAGTAATTACCCTTGTGAATAGTATTTACCTTCGTCAATAGTATTTACCTTCGTTAATAGTAATTACCTTTACCGGACATCGAACCACTTGTCGTTTCACATTCAAAGCGTCGAACCACTTGTCGTTTCACATTACAAAAGGCCAACCACTTGTCGTTTCACATTACAAAAGCGTCAAACCACTTTTCTTTTCACATCATTAGTCGTCGAGCCACTTGCCTTTTCACACGGCGGGTGCTAAGCTAGAAATCTTCTATAAATAGAGGCTAGGGCTTCATTATTTTCACGAATTCATTCAAGCTATAGAGAGAAAGTATAGAGAGAATAAGAGAAAGAAGAAGAGTATTTTATTCTTACTACACTTTAAAGATTCAATCTCCTACCAAAAGTAAGGGTGTTATTCTTTCTTATTCATGAAGAGAACATTGTTATTCCATTGCTTATTATTACATTGGAATAACTTTGTATACGTGGTTTACCCTATACTTGGTGACATTCTTCTATTATTACATTGGAACATCCATGCATGTGTTTTACAGGACACGGTTAAAATCTTTATTATTATTATTCATTGGAACATCACATGCGTGTGTTTTACAGGACTGGTTAAAATCTTTATTATTATTACTCGTTGGAACATCACATGCATGTGTGTTTTACAGGACCTAATTCCTTCTTTATTATTATTACATTTGGAACATCACATCGTGTGTTTTACGGACTGGTTAAAATCTTTATTATTATTCATTGGAACATCACATCGTCTGTTCGCTTTTACTGTGGGACTGGTTCCGTTATTTATTATTACATTGGAATAACTTTTTTGCTGCATGCGGTCTATCTCATGCATGGTGATTTCTTTTGTTATTCCATTCTTTATTATACTCGGTTGGTTAAAACTTTGACTTCTATACTCCATGAAATTAGTGGAATATCCTTGATATTTGCGTTTCATCCGATATCTTTTCATGGAAATATTCTTACGATCATTCTTGAATTTTACTCTACAAAAACAAGATCATGTTGATAATTTGGACGTTAATAATTCTGGATAAAATAATTCTTGAACTTGTTTTATTGAATTCTTATATCATTGTCACCATCCTCATGTTTATATATTTTTTAAAGTCATCATACATGGCACAGTAGTGCATAGATGGACTTGGTATGATTATGACCGAGAGAGACTATTGATTGTAATCATGGTAGTAATGTTACAAATGATGTGGTAAAAATCCTCGATTAAGTAGTAGTGCATTGATGGACGATTGTTGGCATGATCATGACCATTAATGAATACACAAATATTCTTGCCCGTAGTGCATGAATAATTGTGGTCGTGATACTAAAGAATATCCTTGGCAGTAGTGATGCGGGGTGATTCGATGATGTGGAATATTTATTAAAGGTGAGTCTCAATCTATAACTTGATGATGAAAAACCTTTTAAAACCTAAAAGATAGTAGACTTTATTTTCTACTTGACTCTTTTAATGGATTGCATATTCACTTGCAGATTAAAGCGATTGTCTATTGTATTTTATCGGTTTAACATTGTTGAAGACTATTGTTAATTTATTACGCATTATCTTAGTCATAATATTTCTTCTTGGGCTAGTTGAGCTCACCCTTTCTTTCCTTTGTTCTCTTGAAATGAGAATATATATTTGGGATGAGTCGGAAGCAGTGATGGTCCGAAGATAGCATTAGTAGTCCTCACTATTACGTGAAATAGTGTGATAATAATTGTAATGAGGACTCCTTTTTTGAGTTTGTATAATATCTAGTAGAGCGATATTTGTATTTAAACTCACGATTTATGTCGTATTATTGTACACGGCAGTTATGTTAGTAAGTTGTATTTAAATTACGTACCATGTAAGTGGCGACCCAAGATGGGTGATGTATACCTAATTTTGGGGCGTCACGGTTAATATCGAGCTTAGGATATGATCCTGGCTAAGATGTGAGAATAGTACTAGGAGGGGGGAGGCGGGGAATACCTTCGCTAGTATGACCTACCTAAGTTTATGTGCTATTTTATTGGTTGGTGGGAAGATAGGGATAATTTGTTACATGTCAATTAACCTTTTGTTTTGTGGCGAGATCGAAAATGACATCGAAAATGTTGAGAATAGCAATGGAGCCTTGACGATCGTTGATTCACCACATATCAATAATCGAGGATAATGTGCATCGGGAAGGCGACAATCCTCATGCAAACAACAACATTGACCAAATGATGAATGATCAAATGTTCAGGAGGCTTTATACAATTTATGCAACAAAGCAAAGCGAGAGCGACTCTGTCCAAAACGTAGGTGGAAAACGGAAAACTCTCGAGGCGGTCACCGCTAAACAATTCAAGGAGCTGGGACCACCGGAGTTTAAGGGAGAGCAAAACCACTTTCGGCGGAATCATGGATAAAGCAGATTACCAAGATATTTGATGTCTTGGGATGCTCAGAGAGCAAAAGGTTCCTCTCACGCCTTTATGTTGCGGAGAGGCGGATTCTTGGTGGGAATCGGAAAGCGTACTCAACTTTCTTTGTCTTAAAGATATCTTGGGAGAAGTTCAGGAGTCGTTTCAACGACAAATACTTTCACGAAAGTATTCGCTACATGAAGGAGGTGGAGTTTATCAAGTTAGAACAAAACAATATGGACCAGTATCGCAATACGAGGCAAAATTTTATGAGTTATCACGGTTTCGTCCCACTTGGTGGATAATGAAGAGAGAATGGCGCGAATGTTTTTAAGAGGTTTGAAGCGGGAATACGTCAACATCTTATTTTCATAAAGCGTGTTTGTATTCAGGATGTTGTAAATAGGACTCGATTAGTGGACGCGATAATGAGTCTACACAACTAAAAGAGAGCAGCCGACAAAATTATAATACCAGCGAGAGTAGTCATCGAAGCGGTGACAACAAGCGTGGAGGGAATCAACAGGCCAGATATGGTAACCACTTCGGTGGTAATCAGGGCCAAAACAATAAGAATGGACATTTCAAGAAACGGAGATTCAACAATGGTGGAAAGACGTCAGCACCAGCACCCATTGTTAAGGAAGGAGAAAGACCACCTATCATATGCTTTAAATGCGGAGGAGAGGACACATCGATCCAAGCTGCGTCATGCCAGTCAAAGCATGTTATAATTGTGGAAAGAAGGTCACTTAGCTCGATTTTGTCATTTCATGAAGACAAATTCAGCTAGGATGGAGGCACCAAAGGCCATCCCGAGAAAATTCAAAAGCCAGTAGTGCAAGGAGAGCGTTTGTTGTGACCTCCCAAAGAGCAAGGAATCGAATGAGGTCATCACGGGTAAGCTTATCATAAACTCTAATGAAGTCTATACTTTATTTGATCAGGTTCTACCCATTCTTTTATTTCTCCTACTTGCGCTCATCGATTAAATTTGACTCAGGAGAAATTAGACTTTGACTTATCTGTGGAAACTCCGTTGGGAGAAACCTTCATTACATCCACTATTTATAAGTCTTGTTTGGTTCAAATCGGTACCCTCACATTACTGTTGATCTTATTTCATTAAAAATACTTGCATTTGGCGTGATTCTAGGGATTGATTGGTTAACTACTTATCATGCAAAAATTGATTGTTTTCGTAAGGTTGTTAGCTTTCATATTCCTAATCAACCTATTATGCTGAATTCAAACGACCAAACCATTAAAATCAATCACGGTCATCTCAAGCCATAAAAGCTATTCGTTTATTGAAAAAGCGGATGTCAAGCTTTCTTAGCTCATGTCATGATTTAAATAAAAATACGTCGGTTTTAAACGATATTCCTATTGTTAATAAATTTCCGACGTATTCCCAGAAGAACTTCTGGCCTACCCCGAGGCGTGAAATTGAATTTTGTATCGACCTTGAACCCTAAGATACAAAACCTATTTCCAAAGCCCCATATCGAATGGCTCTATTGAACTTCGGGAGTTAAAGACCCAACTACGAGAATTGTTAGACATTGGCTTTATTCGTCTAGTACTTCTCCTTGGGGTGCTCTGTTCTATTCGTGAAGAAGAAAGATGGGAGTATGCGACTTTGTATTGATTATCGGGAGTTGAATCATGTCACCATCAAAAATAGGTATCCATTGCCCACGTATTGATGACTGTTTGACCCGATTGCAAGGAGCCAAATTCTTTTCAAAGATAGATTTTCGTTAGAATATCACCAATTGAAGATTAGAACCAATGACATTCCAAAGGCGGCTTTCGGAACTCGATGACGGGCATTATGAATTCCTAGTCATGTCCTTTGGATTGACTAATGCTCCCGCCGCCTTCATGGATATGATGAACCGAGTATTCGAGGAATATTTAGATCACTTTGTGGTCGTCTTTATTGATGACATCCTTATTTATTCCAAAAGCCGTGAAGATCATGAGCAACACTTGAGGTGACACTCCAAAAGCCGTGAATATAAGCTTTATGCCAAGTTGAAGAAGTGCGAGTTACGGCTTGAAGAAGTAGCATTCCTTGGGCACGTGGTATCAAGTCATGGAATATCATTGACCCAAAGAAAGATTGAAGCTATTCAAAGTGGGAACAACCTAAATCGATGGCCGAAGTACGTAGCTTTCTCGGTTTATTTGGTTATTATCGGAGATTCGTGGAAGGATTTTCTCGAATCGCTACTCCATCGATGATTCGGTGACTCGAAAAGATACAAAGTTCGGTTGGAGCGAAGAATGTGAGAAGAGTTTTCAAGAACTCAAGAGGAGACTTATTTTCAAGACTGTTTTGACAATACCATCCTGGCTCGGACGGATTTGTCATCTGAGTGATGCTTGAGAGCAAAGGGTTGGGATGTGTTCTCATGCAACATGGAAAAGTTATAGCCTATGCCTCGCGACAACTCAAAGAATATGAGAGGAATTATCCTACTCATGATCTAGAGTTAGCATTTTGTCTTCTTCACTTAAAATTTGGAGGCATTACTTGTATGGGGAGAAAGTGGAGATCTTCCGGATCATAAAAGCCTCAAATATTTCTTCACTCAAAAGGAACTCAACATGCGACAACGACGTTGGCTTGAAGCATTGAAAGATTATGATCATACCATCCAATACCATCACGAAAAGCGAATGTGGTAGGCGGCGCATTGAGTAGAAAATCATATGCATGTATGCGAGTGCGATATTGTCAACACAAAGGCCCATTTTGTGTGACTTGCAAAGGATGGAGATAGAGTTAAAGACTCGAGGGGACGCATGTGATGATAGCAAGTATCTGAGTAGAACCGAATTTAATCGATAAAGTTAAAAGTACGCTCAAGCTACGGACACGGAGGCGATGCGTATGAGGAAGAAAGTGTAAGAAGGTGCTATCTTGGGAAGCAATAATCGATGAAGAAGGAATACTTGAGTCAACTCCGGACTTTGTGTTCTAACGACCACGATTTAAAGTATAATATCATGATGGAGGCGCATAACACACCATTTGCAATCCATCACAGGAGTACCAAAATGTATCATGATATTCGTCATACATTTTTTTGGTGGAGCAATATGAAAGAGAGAGATAATATTTGTTTATCTCAAGGTGTCTAACTTGTCAACGAGTTAAAAGCGAGCATCAAGTACCAAAAGGTCCATTGCAACCACTTGAAATTCCAAAATGAAAGTGGGAGCACATTACCATGGATTTCGTTCACGGTCTTCCTAAGGTTTCTCAAGGCATTGATGCGATTTGGGTCATTGTTGATAGATTGACCAAGTCTGCTCATTTCTTACCGATCGAGAAACTTATACACTTGAACGTCTTGCTCGTATGTACATAAGCGAGATTGTAAGGCGCATGGTATCTGCAGTATCCATAGTTTACGATCGAGACCCAAGATTCACTTCACGATTTTGGGTTAGTTTGCAAAAAGCTATGGGCACAGACTTACGATTTAGCTTCGGCATATCATCCTCGAGACGGACGGACGATCGGAGAGGACTATTCAAACTCTTGAAGATCTATTAAGACTCTGTGTCCTTGATTTCAAGGGAGTTGGGACAAGTTCTTACCATTGGTGGAGTTTTCCTACAACAACGGTTATCAAGCAAGTATTGGCATGGCTCCATTCGAGCGTTGTATGGAAGAAAGTGTCGTTCTCGGTATCTTTGGGATGAGGTGGGTGAAGCAATGTTGTTGGGACCGGAGTTGAATACGTATGACTACGGAAAAGATTCAAACGATCGACAACGTATAAAAACCTCACAAAATCGACAAAAGAGTTATCTTGATCTTCATCGAAAGGGCGTGGAATTCGATATAGGAGATCATGTGTTGTTAAGAGTTGCTCCATGGAAAGGAGTTACAAGATTTGGAAAGAGAGGAAAACTTAACCCTCGATTCATCGGTCCATTTTTAATCCTCGATCGAGTAGGGCGTGGCCTATAGACTCGCTTTACTGCCTTAAATATGTCTCGTGTTCATGCGTTTTCACATATCAATGTTACGTAAATATGTGAAAGACCCGAACCATATTATTGAGTTAGAACCCGGACGAAATAGCGGAAGATTTGGCGTATGAAGAGGTTCTGTTCAAATTTTGGATAAGAAGGAACATATTCTACGCTCGAGGTTATACCTCAAGTCAAAGTTTTGTGGAGGAACCACGATGTTGAGGAAATGACTTGGGAGTTAGAATCTGAAATAAAATCAAGGTATCCTTACCTCTTGACATACCAGTCGTACCCTAATTTCGAGGGCGAAATTTCATAAGAAGGGAGGTTGTAAGACCCCACTTTTATAAATAAAGATGAATTTTTCTATAAATATTATTTTTGAATATTATGGAATAAATTTGATATAATGTTATAGTTGTGGGTAATATTTATAAATTTTGCAAAGTATGCAAGTTGTTATAAAATATTCGTTTGGTGGGGAATATTCTTTTTGTTGTTAGGGAATATTAAATACAATGGCTCAATCATTGGTGGACCCCTAATGAGAATTATTGTCGGATTGAGAAAGCGACAAAAATATTTTATAAAAATAACGGCGGAGGTATTCTACCGTTAAAAGCTGTTGAACTACCCGGTGGTAAAAGTGCGATGTCTGGCGTAGTTGCATAGTAGCACACGGTATTGATTATTGATCTTTACGTGAAGTCACTTCATTTATGCTCAATTATTGCTATAGATAATTCTTTGCATCATATCTCTTATATTATTGATTCAATTATTGTCACATTATTATCTATAATATAATATGTTATAGTATTAAATCAATAATTGAGGCGACAAGTTATAAATGATTAATAATTGTTGAAAGATTAAATATGTGTTGATGAAAAAAAAATGATTTGTGGTAAGTTTGATTATTTTTATGGGGGCTCATATGTCATCATCTAAGAGTCTCTTCGTCGATAGTAATTACCTTCGTCAATAGTAATTACCCTTGTGAATAGTATTTACCTAATAGTAATTACCTTCGTCGATAGTAATTACCCTTGTGAATAGTATTTACCTTCGTCGATAGTATTTACAACCGTTAATAGTAATTACCTTTACCAGACGTCGAACCACTTGTCGTTTCACATTACAACGCGTCGAACCACTTGTCGTTTCACATTCTGAGCGTCGAACCACTTGTCGTTTCACATTACTGAGCGTCAAACCACTTTTTCTTTTCACATCATTAGTCGTCGAGCCACTTGCTTTTTTCACACGGCGGTGCTAAGCTAGAAATCTTCTATAAATAGAGGCCTAGGGCTTCATTATTTTTCACGAATTCATTCAAGCTATAGAGAGAAAGTATAGAGAGAATAAGAGAGAAAGAAGAAGAGTATTTTATTCTTACTACTTCTTTGCGATATTCAATCTCTACCAAAAGTAAGGGTGTTATTCTTTCTTATTCATGAAGAGAAGCATTGTTATTCCATTGCTTATTATTACATTGGAATAACTTTTGTATACGTGGTTTACCTATACTTGGTGACATTCTTCTATTATTACATTGGAACATCACATGCATGTGTTTTTTACAGGGACTGGTTAAAATCTTTATTATTATTCTATTGGAACATCACATGCATGTGTTTTACACAGGGACTGGTTAAAATCTTTATTATTATTACTGTTGGAACATCACATCATGTGTGTTTTACAGGACCTAGTTAAAATCTTTATTATTATTACATTGGAACATCACATGCGTGTGTTTTACAGGACTGGTTCCATCTTTATTATTATTACATTGGAACATCACAGCCGATGTGAATTTCACTTGGGACTGGTTCCGTTATTTTTATTATTACATTGGAATAAACTTGCATGCGATGCGATCTATCGCATGCATGGTGATTTCTTTTGTTATTCCATTCTTTATTATACTCGGTTGGTTAAAACTTTGACTTTATACTCCATGAAATTAGTGGAATATCCTTGATATTTGCGTTTCATCCGATATCTTTTCATGGAAATATTCTTACGATCATTCTTGAATTTTACTCTACAAAGCATATCATGTTGATAATTTGGACGTTAATAATTCTGGATAAAATAATTCTTGAACTTGTTTTATTGAATTCTTATATCATTGTCATCATCCTCGTGTTTATATTTTTTTTAAAGTCATAAATACATGGCACGTAGTGCATAGATGGACTTGGTATGATTATGACGAGAGAGACTATTCGGTGTAATCATGGTAGTAATGTTACAAATGATGTGGTAAAAATCCTCGATTGGGTAGTAGTGCATTGATGGACGATTGTTGGCATGATCATGACCATTAATGAATACACAAATATTCTTGGCCCGTAGTGCATGAATAATTGTGGTCGTGATCTAAAGAATATCCTTGGCCGTAGTAGTGCGGGGTGATTCGATGATGTGGAATATTTATTAAAATTTGAGTCTCGGCTATATAATGATGATGAAAAACCTTTTAAAACCTAAAAGATAGTAGACTTTATTTTCTACTTGACTCTTTTAATGGATTGCATATTCATTGCAGATTAAACTTGATTGTCTATTGTATTTTATCGGTTTAACATTGTTGAAGACTATTGATAATTTATTACGCATTATCTTAGTCATAATATTTTTCTTTGGGCTAGTTGAGCTCACCCTTTCTTTCTTTTTCTTCTCTTGAAATGAGAATATATTTGGGATGAGTCGGAAAAGCAGTGATGGTCTGAAGATAGCATTAGTAGTCCTCACTATTACGTGAAATAGTGTGATAATAATTGTAATGAGGACTTTTTTTGAGTTTGTATAATATCTAGTAGGCGATATTTGTATTTAAACTCACGGTTTATGTCGTATTGTGTACAGCAGTTATGTTAGTAAGTTGTATTTAAATTACGTACCATGTAAGTGGCGACCCAAGATGGGTGATGTATACCTAATTTGGGGGCGTCACGGTTGGTATCGAGCTTAGGGATATGATCCTGGCTAAGATGTGAGAATAGTACTAGGAGGGAGAGGCGGGGAATACCTTCGCTAGTATGACCTACTAAGTTTATGTCTTATTTTATTGGTTGGTCGGGAAGATAGGGATAATTTGTTACATGTCAATTAACCTTTTGTTTTGTGGCGATGTCTGAAAATGACATCGAGAATGTTGAGAATAGCAATGGAGCCTTGGCGATCGTTGATTCACCACATATCAATAATCGAGGATAATGTGCATCGGGGAAGGCGACAATCCTCATGCAAACAACAACATTGACCAAATGATGAATGATCAAATGTTCGGAGGCTTTATACGATTTATGCAACAATGAAAGCGAGAAGCGACTCATCCAAAAGCGTAGGTGGAAACACGGAAAACTCTCGGCGGTCACCGCTAAACAATTCAAGGAGCTGGGACCACTTGGGAGTTTAAGGAAGCAAAACCACTTCTGGCGGAAGCATGGATAAAGATTACAAGATATTTGATGTCTTGGGATGCTCCGAGGAGCAAAAGGTTCCCTTTGCAGCCTTTATGTTTGGCGGGAGGCGGATTCTTGGTGGGAATCGGTAAGCGTACTCAACTTCTTTGTCTTAAAGATATCTTGGGAGAAGTTCGGGAGGCATTCAACGACAAATACTTTCACGAAAGTATTATTCGCTACATGAAAGGAGGTGGAGTTTATCAAGTTGGAACAAAACAATATGGCCAGTATCATGATACGAGGCAAAATTTGCGGAGTTATCACGGTTTCGTCCCACTTGGTGGATAATGAAAGAGAATGGCGCGAATGTTTTAAGAGGTTTGAAAGCGGAATCGTCAACATCTTATTTCTCATAAAGCGTGTTTGTATTGAGATGTTGTAAATAGGGCTCGATTAGTGGGAGCGATAATGAGTCAACACAACTAAAAAAGAAGCGGTAAGCAAAATTATAATACCGGCGAGAGTAGTCATCGAGCGGTGTGACAAGCGTGGAGGAATCAACGGGCGGATATGGTAACCGCCGGTGGTAATCGGGGCCAAAACAATAAGAATGGACATTTCAAGAAAGCGGAGATTCAATGATGATGGAAAGGCGTCGACATCGGCACCCATTGTTAAGGAAGGAGAAAGACCACCTATCATATGCTTTAAATGCGGAGGAGAGGACACATCGATCAAAGCTGCGTCATGCCAGTCAAAGCATGTTATAATTGTGGAAGAAGGTCACTTAGCTCGATTTTGTCATTTCACAGAAGACAAATTTGACTAGGATGGAGGCACCAAAGGCCATCCCGGAAAATTCAAAGCCAGTGAGTCTGAGGAGGAGGCGTTTGTTGTGACCTCCCCAAAAAGCAAGGAATCGAATGAGAGGTCATCACGGGTAAGCTTATCATAAACTCTAATGAAGTCTATACTTTATTTGATCTGGGTTCTACCCATTCTTTTATTTCTCCTACTTGCGCTCATCGATTAAATTTGACTCAGGAGAAATTAGACTTTGACTTATCTGTGGAAACTCCGTTGGGAGAAACCTTCATTACATCCACTATTTATAAGTCTTGTTTGGTTCAAATCGGTACCCTCACATTACTGTTGATCTTATTTCATTAAAAATACTTGCATTTGGCGTGATTACAGGGATTGATTGGTTAACTACTTATCATGCAAAAATTGATTGTTTTTCGTAAGGTTGTTAGCTTTCATATTCCTAATCAACCTATTATGCGAATTCAAACGACCAAACCATTAAAATCAATCACGGTCATCTCAAGCCATAAAGCTATTCGTTTATTGAAAAGCGGATGTCAAGCTTTCTTAGCTCGTATCACTGATTTAAATAAAAATACGTCGGTTTTAAGCGATATTTCTATTGTTAATAAATTTCTGACGTATTCCCGAAGAACTTCTGGCCTACCCCGGGCGTGAAATTGAATTTTGTATCGACCTTGAACCCGGTACAAAACCTATTTCCAAAGCCCCATATCGAATGGCTCTATTGAACTTGAGGAGTTAAAGACCCAACTGCGAGGAATTGTTAGACATTGGCTTTATTCGTCCTAGTACTTCTCCTTGGGGTGCTCTCATTACTATTCGTGAAGAAGAAAGATGGGAGTATCGACTTTGTATTGATTATCGGGAGTTGAATCATGTCACCATCAAAAATAGGTATCCATTGCCGCGTATTGATGACTGTTTGACCGGTTGCAAGGAGCCAAATTCTTTTCAAAGATTGATCTTCGTTAGGATATCACCAATTGAAGATTAGAGCCGTGACATTCCAAAGGCGGCTTCCGGAACTCGATGCGGGCATTATGAATTCTAGTCATGTCCTTTGGATTGACTAATGCTCTTTGCCTTCATGGATATGATGAACCAAAGTATTGAGGAATATTTAGATCACTTTGTGGTCGTCTTTATTGATGACATCCTTATTTATTCCAAAAAGCCGTGAAGATCATGAAGCAACACTTGAGGTCGACACTCCAAAAGCCCGTGAATATAAGCTTTATGCCAAGTTGAAGAAATGCGAGTTACGGCTTGAAGAAGTAGCATTCCTTGGGCACGTGGTATCAAGTCATGGAATATCATTGACCCAAGCAAAGATTGAAGCTATTCAAAGCTGGAACAACCTAAATCGATGATAGAAATCGTAGCTTTCTCGGTTTAATTTGGTTATTATCGGAGATTCGTGGAAGGATTTTCTCGAATCGCTACTCCATTGACTCGGTGACTCGGAAAAGATCAAAGTTCGGTTGGAGCGAAGAATGTGAGAAGAGTTTTCAAGAACTCGAGAGGAGACTTATTTAAAGACTGTTTTGACAATACCATCGGCTCGGACGGATTTGTCATCTCTGATGATGCTTGAGCAAAAGGTTGGGATGTGTTCTCATGCAACATGGAAAAGTTATAGCCTATGCCTCGCGACAACTCAAAGAATATGAGAGGAATTATCCTACTCATGATCTAGAGTTAGCATTTGTTATCTTTCACTTAAAATTTGGAGGCATTACTTGTATGGGGAGAAAGTGGAGATCTTTCCGGATCATAAAAGCCTCAAATATTTCTTCACTCAAAAGGAACTCAACATGCGACAACGACGTTGGCTTGAAGCATTGAAAGATTATGATCATACCATCAATACCATCACGGAAAAGCGAGCGTGGTAGGTGGCGCATTGAGTAGAAAATCATATGCAAATCACGAGTGCGATATTTCAACATATGAAAGGCCCATTTTGTGTGACTTGCAAAGGATGGAGATAGAGTTAAAGACTCGAGGGACGCGTGTGATGATAGCAAGTATCTGAGTAGAAGCAAATTTAATCGATAAAGTTAAAATTTGCTTTCAAGCTACGGACACTGGAGGCGATGCGTATGAGGAAGAAAGTGTAAGAAGGTGCTATCTACAGGAAGCAAGAATCGATGAAGAAGGAATACTTGAGTCAACTCCGGACTTTGTGTTCTAACGACCACGATTTAAAGTATAATATCATGATGGGGCGCGCAACAACACCATTTGCAATCCATCTGGGAGTACCAAAATGTATCATGATATTAAGTCGTACATTTTGGTGGAGCAATATGAAAGAGAGATATATTTGTTTATCTCAAGGTGTCTAACTTGTCAGCGAGTTAAAGCGGAGCATCAAGTACCAAAAGGTCCATTGCAACCACTTGAAATTCCAGAATGGAAGTGGGAGCACATTACCATGGATTTCGTTCTGGGGTCTTCCTAAGGTTTCTCAAGGCATTGATGCGATTTGGGTCATTGTTGATAGATTGACCAAGTCTGCTCATTTCTTCTACCGATCGAGAAACTTATACACTTGAACGTCTTGCTCGTATGTACATAAGCGAGATTGTAAGGCGCATGGTATCTGCGGTATCCATAGTTTACGATCGAGACCCAAGATTCACTTCACGATTTTGGGTTAGTTTGCAAAAAGCTATGAGCGCAGACTTACGATTTAGCTTCGGCATATCATCCTCGGACGGACGGACGATCGGAGAGGACTATTCAAACTCTTGAAGATCTATTAAGACTCATGTCCTTGATTTCAAGGGAGTTGGGACAAGTTCTTACCATTGGTGGAGTTTTCCTACAACAACGCAGTTATCAAGCAAGTATTGGCATGGCTCCATTCGAGCGTTGTATGGAAGAAAGTGTCGTTCTCCGGTATCTTTGGGATGAGGTGGGTGAAGCAGCGTTGTTGGGGAATAGGAGTTGAGTGCGTATGACTACGGAAAAGATTCAAACGATCCGACAACGTATAAAAACCTCACAAAATCGACAAAAAGAGTTATCTTGATCTTCATCGAAAGGGCGTGGAATTCGATATAGGAGATCATGTGTTGTTAAGAGTTGCTCCATGGAAAGGAGTTACAAGATTTGGAAAAGAGGAAAACTTAACCCTCGATTCATCGGTCCATTTTAATCCTCGATCGAGTAGGAGCGTGGGCTATAGACTCGCTTTCTGCCAAATATGTCTCGTGTTCATAACGCTTTTTCATATATCAATATTACGTAAATATGTGAAAGACCCGAACCATATTATTGAGTTAGAACCAGACGAAATAGCGGAAGATTTGGCGTATGAAGAGGTTCTGTTCAAATTTTGGATAAGAAGGAACATATTCTACGCTCGAGGTTATACCTCAAGTCAAAGTTTTGTGGAGGAACCACGATGTT
The DNA here is from genome assembly GCA_020205615.1 of Panax quinquefolius. NCBI lineage: Eukaryota > Viridiplantae > Streptophyta > Magnoliopsida > Apiales > Araliaceae > Panax > Panax quinquefolius. The sequence continues at coordinate 58,180,428 of CM035154.1, read as the reverse complement.
GAGGAAATGACTTGGGAGTTAGAATCTAAAATAAAATCAAGGTATCCTTACCTCTTGACATACAGTGCGTACCCTAATTTCGAGGGAGAAATTTCATAAGAAGGGAGGTTGTAAGACCCGACTTTTATAAATAAAGATGAATTTTTCTATAAATATTATTTTTGAATATTATGGAATAAATTTGATATAATGTTATAGTTGTGGGTAATATTTATAAATTTTGCAAAGTATGCAAGTTGTTATAAAATATTCGTTTGGTGGGGAATATTCTTTTTGTTAGGGAATATTAAATACAATGGCTCAATCATTGGTGGACCCACAATAGCGAAATTATTGTCGGATTGAGAAAGCGACAAAAAACATTTTATAAAAAAATAACGGCGGAGGTGTTCTAGTTAAAAGCTGTTGAACTACCCGGTGGTAAAAGTACGATGAATGGCGTAGTTGCGTAGTAGCACTGCGGTATTGATTATTGATGCTTACGTGAGAAGTCACTCATTTATGCTCAATTATTGCTATAGTAATTCTTTGCATCATATCTCTTATATTATTGATTCAATTATTGTCACGATTATCATACGTATAATATGTTATAGTATTAAATCAATAATTGAGCGACAAGTTATAAATGATTAATAATTGTTGAAAGATTAAATATGTGTTGATGAAAAAAAATGATTTGTGGTAAGTTTGATTATTTTATGGGGGCTCATATGTCATCATCTAAGAGTCTCTTCGGTAATAGTAATTACCTTCGTCAATAGTAATTACCCTTGTGAATAGTATTTACCTAATATAGTAATTACCTTCGTCGATAGTAATTACCCTTGTGAATAGTATTTACCTTCGTCGATATAGTATTTACCTTCTTTAATAGTAATTACCTTTACCAGACGTCGAACCACTTGTCGTTTCACATTCTGATGCGTCGAACCACTTGTCGTTTCACATTCAAAGCGTCGAACCACTTGTCGTTTCACATTCTGAAGCGTCAAACCACTTTTCTTTTTTTCACATCATTAGTCGTCGAGCCACTTGCCTTTTTCACACGGCGGTGCTAAGCTAGAAATCTTCTATAAATAGAGGCCTAGGGCTTCATTATTTTTCACGAATTCATTCAAGCTATATAGAGAGAAAGTATAGAGAGAATAAGAGAGAAAGAAGAAGAGTATTTTGTTACTACTTCTGCGATATTCAATCTCCTACCAAAAGTAAGAGGTGTTATTCTTTCTTATTCATGAAGAGAAGCATTGTTATTCCATTGCTTATTATTACATTGGAATAACTTATATAAGTGGTTTACCCTATACTTGGTGACATTCTTCTATTATTACATTGGAACATCACATGCATGTGTTTTACAGGACTGGTTAAAATCTTTATTATTATTCTATTGGAACATCACATGCGTGTGTTTTACAGGACTGGTTAAAATCTTTATTATTATTACATTTGGAACATCACATGCGTGTGTTTTACAGGACCTAGTTAAAATTTTATTATTATTACATTGGAACATCACATGCGTGTGTTTTACAGGACTGGTTAAAATCTTTATTATTATTACATTGGAACATCACATGCATTCGTTTTCACGGGACTGGTTCGATTTATTTATTATTACATTGGAATAACTTTGCTGCATGCGGTCTATCGCATGCATGGTGATTTCTTTTGTTATTCCATTCTTTATTATACTCGGTTGGTTAAAACTTTGACTTACATACTCCATGAAATTAGTGGAATATCCTTGATATTTGCGTTTCATCCGATATCTTTTCATGGAAATATTCTTACGATCATTCTTGAATTTTACTCTACTAAAAAAGATTATCATGTTGATAATTTGGGCGTTAATAATTCTGGATAAAATAATTCTTGAACTTGTTTTATTGAATTCTTATATCATTGTCATCATCCTCATGTTTATATTTTTTTAAAGTCATACGTGGTTTTGTAGTGCATAGATGGACTTGGTATGATTATGACCGAGAGACTATTCGGTGTAATCATGGTAGTAATGTTACAAATGATGTGGTAAAAATCCTCGATTGGTAGTAGTGCATTGATGGGCCGATTGTTGGCATGATCATGACCATTAATGAATACACAAATATTCTTGGCCCGTAGTGCATGAATAATTGTGGTCGTGATCTTAAAGAATATCCTTGGTAGTAGTGCGGGGTGATTCGATGATGTGGAATATTTATTAAAGTTGAGTCTCACTATAATGATGATGAAAAACCTTTTAAAACCTAAAAGATAGTAGACTTTATTTTCTACTTGACTCTTTTAATGGATTGCATATTCATTATGAGTTAAACCGATTGTCTACATTGTATTTTATCGGTTTAACATTGTTGAAGACTATTGATAATTTATTACGCATTATCTTAGTCATAATATTTCTTCTTGGGCTAGTTGAGCTCACCCTTTCTTTCCTTTATTCTCTTCTTGAAATGAGAATATATTTGGGATGAGTGGGGAAGCAGTGATGGTCACGAAGATAGCATTAGTAGTCCTCACTATTACGTGAAATAGTGTGATAATAATTGTAATGAGGACTCCTTTTTGAGTTTGTATAATATCTAGTAGGCGATATTTGTATTTAAACTCACGGTTTATATGTCGTATTGTACCACGGCAGTTATGTTAGTAAGTTGTATTTAAATTCTGTACCATGTAAGTGGCGACCCAAGATGGGTGATGTATACCTAATTTTGGGGGCGTCACAAGCCGCCGAAGCGGCCCATGATTGATACAATACACGTAGGAAATGAGGTGTCAATTCGCAAACTTCACGTTAGGCTTGAAACTCTTCTTGGGCATGAATTCTAGCACATTTCATGGCAATGGAACTCTAGAGAGAGGGAATTTCGACTGGGACTTGTGTGTTGGACATCTATTACTCTATCAACAACGAATTCATAAGAAAAGCAATCCGGACATCATTTGGGCTCTCTTGTTCATTTCATGTTTTTGGCTTGGAACTTGACTTACATTTTAGAGCATCTTCTTAGCTTTCCGGGACAACTTGAATTATTCCAATCGGAGTTCGGATGCAAGAGTTATGATCGTTGTACCAACGGACGTCGAACGTCATGGTTTTGGGTGGTCATTTGCATAGCAGTAACTTCTATCCCAATTTCAACCTTCATCCGGCCGGAATTTCTTAATCCTCAAAGAATGAAAGTTGTAGAGCTCGTCGATATCTTCGATTTTAATAGGTGGTAGGCTCCCTAACTCCTCCCGGATCAAAAGTTATGGCCATTTTACTAGAGGACGCTGTGACAGAAAATGGACCCCCGCCAGGGCGGGCTTTTCCTTCATAAAATGCCCACCGGAGCGGGCATACCAGCTGCAAAACAGAACCATAGCCCGCCGGGGTGGGCCCTTTACAAGTATAAACCCCCACCGGGGCGGGGGTATGCGTAGAAAAAGCGTTTTTTGCCTAAATTTGAGTTCGGGAAGGATAGTTTCGATCCAATTGACTCAAGGACTTCCAAGAGGACTTAAAGACATATAAAAAGGCTTATAAAAGGAGGAGAATAACAAGGATTAAAAGGGATATTAGAGGAGAAATATGATTCCATTAGATTAGGTTAGAGTAGATTAGATCAAAGCACTAGTTCTTATTAGTTTTGGAGATTGAAGCAACTTGGAGACCGTTGAAGATAAAGAGTAGGAGCTTGAAGAAGATGGAGATTTGCTGACAATAGATTCAATTCTTTTCCTTAATCTTATTCTTATTTTTAATGTGTATTCAAGTGTGGATTCTTAGTTTTAATTCAATAATCATGAACTAATTCTATGTTTGAGATTACAATGGATCTTATTGTGTAGTTTATTTTAATATTCTTTGTTATCAATTATTATGTTCTATTATGAGGATTGTCTATTGTGATTTGGACTTGATTGCTTAATTGCCTAGCTAACAATTACCGTGATAATCTATATGAACTCGAGAGATGAAGTATAGATTAAGATCTGATCATGATAGCTGTTAGGTTTGTAATATTCATAACGCAATCAAATTGCACAAATTAAGCGGAAGTGTGTAAAATCAGAGTTTAAAAAATTTACAAACCATATACCCGGATCACCCTTTATGCATAATTATTAATTAAACGAAAAGATAAAGAATAAAATCATACCCTTGAAGATCGAGCTTCCTCAGGTACAAGTTCACCTCCAAATCCTTTCGCGTTCAACTTGAATCCACCGGGTTTGGTTCCTTCCTTTGATCAACGTTAGCCACCCAAATGTTTGGCCTCTAGAGGTGATCCACCAAGGAAGAAGAAAATTCAAGAAGATGGGTATTTGGCTCAAACCCTAGTTTTCTATCTCTATAGAAAGGGTGTACTCTCCCAACAATTGGAATTATTACGTATGTTGAAAAATCAACAACCCATACACCCATAATAAGACTCCTATTATTAATAGATGTGGGCAACCCATCTTAACAATTAAGGAATTGGATTTTATTTAATTAATTAAATTCTTTTAATTAATTAAGCTCCCTAATCTTATTAGGGATAATTAATTAAACTCCTTTAACTAATTTTCTTTCCTAATCCAATTAGGAATAAATGAGAGTACTTATATTAAATTAATTCCTAAACTCTTTTAGAAATTAAAATAATAATAATTGTAATAATATTAATAAGACTCCTCTTATTAATTTATATTTAATATTTCTAAAATATTAAATAATAAATATTAAGCTATTTAATTTATTCTATCACCATAGATTAAATTAAATATACTTAATATATTATTACGATTATGCCATTAACTTCTTAAATAATTATTCTTCCTTTTATGGTGTGACCCTTTAGGTTCTCCATATTAAACCCGGTTGTGAATAAATCAATTAGAACAATTCTAATCTTATTTAAATAAATAAATTAAACAATTAATTTATTTAAATAATATTTATTCTACAATAAGGGATAAGCCTCCCTAGCGATCAACGACTTTCCGGATAATATAGATTTCAACATTAATCATTAAAGAACCTTTGAGTAAATAGTTACCGTACAATTCAATCCTTCCACCATACTGATGTCCCAATTAAATATAAGACATGGAATTCTTGTCAAGTCTTATTTTATTTAATTATATGTATTTCGATCCTTAAATGCACAACTCAAATAATGCAAATTAGAAACTCCTTTCTAATTTCATTCGCCTGCCAAGGACTCTTTGGGTTGTCATTTATCGAATCACATAGGACATTTCTCTTCTTTTATTAGAAGTGGTAGATTCTTTATTGATCATACATTATCTCCATGTACAACTTATTATACCCAAGCATACCCTTTGATATACCCTAAGGGTCTTAAGGAATAAGTCAAAGTATAACTCATCATACACAAGATACTATGATGATCTCAAGTCCAAGGATCACTTGTACTACTATCACTACTGAGAATTCCTATTGACGACAGCAAATAAAACTCCATTAGGTATTCCTTAGCGAGCCAACGCTCGGTGAACTTATTCTCTAATAAGCACCTACATACTTGCTTTAGTGTCTCCACACAAATGATCATGAGATCAATCATCCTCATCCAATGAGTAAGTTAACGTATGTACCAATCTATCCGGATTCACTAATCCCCAATTTAGTAATCCAATGATTGGGAACTATTTTAGTTTTAAGCTTTCTAAGAATTTAGATCTCATTAGAATGATCATCATCATTATTCTAAAAGCATTGCTTAAAACTATGGGTTTATCACATATTATAAAACAAAGATCATGTAGATAATTAAAAGCCTTTAATAAATTAATACTTTTTATTAATAAATGAATAAGATTGTTACAAAGTATATGCTTTATCATCAAACATGATTGGCTTGTGTGCATACTACTTTCAATCTCCCACTTGCACTAAAACCAATCATATGGTATCTTATACTCTTCTTCTTCTACAAGTGAGCGATTATCCTGCATTGTTGGATAAGCTTTAGTTAATGGATATGTAATGTTGTTTATGAGAGTCCACTATCTCTATAGTGATTTCCATCTTTCAATGATTCTAATAATCAAATGAAAGTGCCACAACACATGTTTAGATCCAAGATGAGACTTAGGAACTATTCTAGTTACGAAATAAACTTTTAATCCAAACAATCAACTTGCGACTTCATTTATAGCTATATACTTTGTCTTTATCACTAAACCAACAACTCTTTCTTTGTTTGGAACCTTTCCAATTCACTACACCACTGCTCAAGGTAACACTTTACCTTAAAGTGGATTTTTTACATCATCTTAGTGCTGTCGAAAAAAACTTGAGTCATTAAGCCCTCTAGTTTTAATTAAGACTCACCATGAATATGATCACATCCTTAGTCTTTGGTTAAGAACTTTAAGATATTTTCACCGACTCACGTGAACTTCTCCGTAATATGATCGATCAACATCGGGTCTCAGATATTTCATTGCATACATGATAGTTACTCATGTGATCTCTCTTTTGGAGTTTGTGGGGACTATTAAGAGAGATACACTCCATAGCTCATCTACATGAGACATCTCTTGGAGTTTGCCATGCTAAACGACTTTAGCATCAAATGAATATACGTTCCTTGGGTTAAGTCGAGCATCCTCTTGTATCTATCTATATAGATTTTATCCCCAATTAAGATACTCTTCCCAAATCATTCATGGAGGAATGTTTAGACAACTTTATCTTCTTGATTATAGCATTAGTATGTCATTCCTTATCCGTAGTATATCAACATATAATACTAGAAATGTCACGACGCTCCCACTGTCTCTTTTGTACACACTAGAACTCTTACCTCATCGTATGTAACTCTGGATCATCATCTTCTATGATGCGTACCTCATCATCATCATCCATGATGAATCCATACCTCCTAGGTATCTTCGGTACTATTCCAGATTTACGATTCGGTTGTGGTACAATAGGTCTATCTATAGGTTCCTCTTATTTGACTTATAGTATTTTGTGGTTCTTGAACTCTTCAAGATCTATTATCCTCCCACTAGCCCCTTCAATGATAAACACCTTTATCTTAGAAGGAAGCGTGTTTCGTAACAAACACCTTTTGCTAAGTAGAATTATAGAACATATACCCTAAACTTACTTTAGGATGTCCCACAAATCGACACTTGTCAAATCTTGTCCCAAGCTTATCCTTTTGAAACCTTTTCACATAAGTTGGACAACCCCTTATCTTAACATACTTAAGATTAGGAATCCTCCCTGTCCATAACTTTTATGGAGTCTTGGGACCGGATTTTAAGGTTACCCTTTCGTAGATATGTAGCCATTTCTAGGACATGACCACAGAGGGATCTTTGGAATGTCTCAAAATCATTTTGGACGATTACCGTGTCCAACAAGGTATGATTTTTCCTTTCAGATACATCAATCAATTATTGCGTATCAAGAGGCGTCCATTATGAGAAAACCATTTGAGATGATCTAGAAACTTATTGCACAAGTATTTATTCCTTGATCTAATCAAAGAATCTTAATACATTGCCAATTTGTTTCACTTCTGAATTCTTTGAACTTTTCAAATAATTCACACTTGTATTCAACAAATACATACATTCAACTCTTTGAATGATCATCTCCTTTTCTTATACTAGTTTGTTCAATTTACAAAATTATTTTCACGTAAATCAAGTATACAAAATCCATTAAGTGATATTCCAAATTCTATACAAAACATTATTATTATAAATAGAACAACAATTGTTCTTAATTATAATACCATAGATTTCATTGTCCAACAATAAAATGGAAATAATATTTTTTAACAAGAGGCTGGAATACAATAATAACTTATTGACTTAATAGACTTGCCCATAGGCATTGCTAAACAATAAGTTTCTATAGCTAATGCAAAGAACCTTTGCTTCATTTTCCACATATAGGATTACTTATCTTTGTTTAACTTTCTACTTGCATTTGGTCCTTCATAAATCTATATTTATGATAACCAAAGCTCGGTATCCAATACCCAAGTAGAACCTTGACTTAAAGAAAAATTTATTTCAATCATGAACAAAATTTGTATTTATAACAGAAACTTCACTAAGCTTCCTTGGTTAGCCTCTGCAAGATACTTCTCATGATTTCTTTCCAAAGTGTCCAAAGCTTATTGCAAGTGGAAGCAAACTCTTTTCTTATCCGTGATCGATTTTGTTCTTATTATCCTTTGTTTACGCCTTTCTGTTTACCTTCTTTGAATCGTTCTTCTTTTCAGAAGATCCTTTGGCCCCTACCAGTAAGACATGGTCTTTCTTGGTTAGAAAGTGACTCTCATCATTTTTCAACATGTTAAGCAAATCAGCGAGGCTGATATCTAGCTTGTCCATAGGAAAAATTCACAACAATTGTGAAAAGAGTCCGGGAGTGAGTTCAAGATCAAATCTTGGCTCAACTCTCCATCCATGACAAAACCAGTTGTCCTAATTAATCAATCAAATTGATTATGTTAAGAACTTTTTGTCTGTACTATAGTGCCATTGGCCATTCTAGATCGGAAGAGCTCCTTAGATATCCGATATCTATCAGTCCTACTTTCTTCACCATCAACTACTTGATGTGCAGGAATATAGTAGGAGCATCCATAGTTTCATCTTGCCGACGCAAGCTCGTTACTCGTGGATGCGAGCATGATGCATTGAGCCAATCGTGCATCATCTTGCCACTTTCTAAAAGTAGCAATGTCTTCCTCAGAGGCATTATGTCGCAACCATTCTTGAGGATAGGCGCGATTAAGGACATAAGATAGCTTTTCAACCATGAGAACTATTCTCAAATTCCTTAACCAATTCGCTTAATTGATTGCCCCGATTAATTTAGCATCTAATATGCTTCGCAAATGATAGTAATTTTAGACATTGTAAAATTACGTAAATGAATTTGTAATTAACAACATTTTAGCATACATTCTTTTATTAATTACCAAAATAATTTAGGTCTTGTTTTAAATTGGTATCTCCCACTATTTTCTTCAAACTATATTACCCTCACTTATATAGTTCTAAGCAAAATCGATTAAAGATTTGCTAGTGAGAATAAGGATCCCATTTCAAATGTATATAGCCTTGTGGTGACACAACAAACTATATATAAATAAATAGGTAGACAACTTTTGTCAATTACATCAACTATGCAACTCCTTGTATTTTGCCTCTTAGATTATTTTGATCAAGTGGTGGCACATCCGAATCAAAATTATCCAAGTTAAGTCCCACCTAGCACTCCATATATTCAAAAAGAAAAATATCATCCTTGTGGTGACACAACAAAACAATATTGTTCAATTTTCTTTATAAGCATCAAATGTGATAAATTAACATCTTAAATACTTAATACTTGCCTTGTGGTGACACAACAAACTCATATTAAATATTTAATACTCTATTAATTTTATCATGCTAGAAGGCGACGTTCGATATTCCAAATATCTTTGAACGCTTAGGACTTAATATAAAAATTGAGGGGTTTGTTATTAATTTGTCTCATCTTGTTTTAGCGCGTACGCATATATATATATAAAATACGCGTTATATTAATGAACATACGAAGCATGTTTGCATAATATATAATATATATAGTATACGCATGCACATATAGAATACTATATTCTACCCGGATTGATTATGGACTTTTATTCTAGTTTGGTTCACTAGAGCCACCAAGTGAACCAAAAGGTCAAACCCTAGGGGTGCAAGAAATAATATTTAAATATAACTATTACATTTAAACCTGGGGCTCCATTACAAACGGGTCTTCAAGCGCTTCTTGTCCTTGATCTCTAATTCTTCAAAATTTATTCTAACTATTCTATTACAAAACTATTTAAAATAAATAGAAACCTTGATCGCCAGATCGAGGGAAGTACATAGGAGGAGATAGAATTTACATTAAGAAAATTAGAGAAGGCGAGCACGCAGACCCCATTTAATAAAACTCATACATTCATGCATCCAACTAAAATAAAATCCAATCATATTGGTCAATAGTCCATAATCAATCCCATTTATTATCATACACATCACCATATGCATCAATAAATAACATTCATCTCATGAATAATAAACATTTAATATATATATTGATATCATTTAATGGGCAAATTTAGTTAGTATAAAATCTATTTTTGAATCAAAATAAACTCCTTTATTTTAATCCAAATTTAAATCAAAATAAAACTATTTTATTTTAATTTATCCAATTTTGAATAAAATAAACTATTTTATTTTAATCAAAATTTTAATCAAAATAAACTCCTTTATTTTAATTAATTATGGAATCCAATTCCATATATATATATATAAAAAATCTTTAATTAAAATAAACTCTTTTATTTTAATTAATTATGGAATCCAATTCCATAAAAAAATATTAAAGGAAACACAGATTATATTTCCTATTCACAAATAAACTCCTTTATTTTGAATAATATGAAATCTATTTTATATCTAAATAAACTCCTTTATTTAAGGAAATTTGGATTCTCTTTCCTATTCACAAATAAACTCTTTTATTTTGAATAATATGAAATCTTATTTCATATCTAAACAAACTCCTTTATTTAAGGAAAGATGTATTTACTTTCCTATTCACAAATAAACTCCTTTATTTTAGGAAAAATAAAATCCAATTTCAACTCCAATTAGTTATCATGGAATCCAATTCCAACTCTAATTAGTTAGCATGAAATTTCATTTTAAAATTAAAATAAACATTTTTATTTTAATATTAAAATAAACTTTTATTTTAAAATTAAAATAAACATTTTATTTTAATTATAAAATAATTAAGAATAATATATATATAATATATATATATAACTATTATATATATATAATATAATAACTTAAATATATATATATAGTTAGCTGTTAACTTTTATATTATATATATAAACCGTATGTTATATTAATATAATATATATATAGTATACCCATGCAATCCGTAATTCCGGTTTATATATATATAAACTGTTAACAGCTTCAGTGAACTTGATTCCCTTAACAAAAAAAATGACACCTGCGTCCTTTTTAACAAATGACACCTGCGTCCCTTAAAAAAAAAAACTGTTCCATGCAATCCATCGATTTGTAAGTGTAGCAGCGACCTCTAAAAAAAAAAAAATTTCACACGGTGCTTTTACCACTAACCACTAACAAAACTGCACTTTTTCAAAAAAAAAAAATTAAAAAAATCACTGCGGCTTTTTGAAATTAGGATTGCATGTAATTTTTTTTTTTTTATTTAATAAATTTTATATAATAAAATTATGCCCAATTAAATTGTTCTAAGCACATATCAATTTATATATCAAATTAAAACAATTAATAATTCGCATAAAGGTTTGGCTCTGATGCCACTGTTAGGTTTGTAAATTTTTTATTTAAATAATATTTATTCTACAATAGGGATAAGCCTCCCTAGCGATCAATGACTTTCCAGATAATATAGATTTCAACATTAATCATTAAAGAACCTTTGAGTAAATAGTTACCGTACAATTCAATCCTTCCACCATACAATGTCCCAATCTATCCGGATTCACTAATCCCCAATTTAGTAATCCAACGATTGGGAACTATTTTAATTTTAAGCTTTCTAAGAATTTAGATCTCATTAGAATGATCATCATCATTATTCCAAAAGCATTGCTTAAAACTATGGGTTTATCACATATTATAAAACAGCATCATGTAGATAATTAAAAGCCTTTAATAAATTAATACTTTTTATTAATAAATGAATAAGATTGTTACAAAGTATATGCTTTATCATCAAACATGATTGGCTTGTGTGCATACTACTTTCAATAGCATGTGTTTGTGATTTCTCCATAGATGGAATTCATGATTTGTGTTTAGGATAGAGATATGCCTTTACGCCATATGTAATCTTATAGAGAACTTGTGCTTTAAATCATTTTTAATTGTAATTCACATAGAGATATAGTGGATTAGTTAATTAGGGTGTCTTACTTAATTCTATCATATGTGGATTTAAGTGAGTATGGATATTATGTATCGAGAGATGGTTTTATCTGCTTTAGTGTTCTTGATTAACAATTCGGGATATAGAATAATTGATGAGAAGTGTGTTAACTTAAATGAAGCAATAAGTGAAGTTGTGATCTTAAATCTCCGTAATCTTAATTTAACTAGTGGAATGTAATAGTAGTTTAATTTATATAATTTGAAATTCATTCGTTTAAATAAGATTGAGTTGGTTAAGGGTTAGTATTTGGTGATTTTTATTAAATAATTCTCTGTGGGAACGATACTCAACTTATCACTTTATTCTTTGTTGACCACGTATACTTGCGTGTTGTGTGTAATTAGATTTTACTCAACAAGTTTTTGGCTCCGTTGCCGGGGAATTAGTTTAATATTTTTTACTAATATTAATTTCAATTATATTAGTCTTATTTTAAATATTTTTATTTTTATTTTTTAATTCTCTTCCTATATTTTTCTCTTTCCAGGTACCATGGATGACTTTGCATATCAATGGCCATAAAGGAACATGACTTAACTAAGGGAAGCAGGGATTGATGGTCTCAATGCATTTTCTGCATTATCAGCGCAGCTTAAGACACTTTCGAGGAGGTTGGACGTTGTTGCAGCCCAACGTAATCGAAGGATAGCAGTTACTTGCAATTATTGTGCTGGTAATCATTCGAGTCATCAATGCACCGTTAGTTTTGGGCCGGGACAACATGGTGGTGAATACCTCAACGATTATACTTATGCTAATTACCATCAAGTTTGCGGGTATCACCCGGATTCGTCATGGAGCTATACTTATGAAGACCAATACTGCATTCCAAGTCCAACATATCCATTAAATTTCTCAAATCCACCTCTAATGCAACAAGAAGACAATTCAGAGTTGAAGGAATTCATGTTAAGGATTATAGCAGAAAAAGAAGAGATGATAATGAGTCAGGAGTTATCAACCCAAAATCTTAATAGACAGATGGAACAACTCATTAACTCCTCAATGAATGGTCCTCAATACATGGATTTCGAAACTGAACAAGATAATTCAAGATTGAAGGATTTGTGGTTCAAGTTTGTAGAATCAACTGAGGAGAAGATGATTGAGCAAGAGAGGTTAATTCGAAATCTGCAGAATCAGATGGATCAAATGTTCGAAGCCTTGAATAATCGCCCTCAAAATAATTGGTACTATGACGTGGATGATGAAACTGATGGAGAGCCAGAAGTGTAACTGCCACTGGATGAACTGAAAGGAGTGGACATTGAGGAGACAACTGGGGGTTTGGAAAATAAAGAATATCAGATCACCTGTATTATACCCCAGGTACCTTCTCAACCATAGTTGAAAAATCCAGTGAGTTTTGCACACCCATGTCCCCTAGGTAGTCACATCCAAGGCAATGATCAGTATGATAAAGAGGCCTCGTATACACCATGGTGGGTTGAGGAAGAGAAAATAAAAGAGGAAAAGTCCGTTATACTTTTCATGCCTCAATGCAACAATTTATTCCCAAATACAATGGATGAGACACCTAGCTATGCAATGGAACTAGAAACATCATGTACAAGAATTATGCTAGGTTGTTTTAATTCACAGATTAGTAAGATGGGAAACCTACCTACACACAGTGCAATTCTAATGGATGGAGGGTTCCTCAATTATCAAAGAGGAATTGGATAGCGTTGACCAAACAAAGTCAGGCTGAAAGACTATAAATCAAGCGCTGACTGGGAGGCAACCCATAATTTTTTTTTATATATATATTTATATGTTTTCATAGTTTATTTAGTAGATAGGAATCACGTTATATTCCAAAGGGCTATTCTAATCCATGTTGTCTCTCTTTATTGTAGGTATTGGAGGTTCAATGGATAGGAAAATGATCGTCGCCACCATCGCCACCATCACCTCACGCTTAGGCGATTCTGTGGAAGTTCTTCTTCTACTTACCGCTATATTCTTACAATGAGGACATTGTAATTGTTAAGTTCGGGGGAGTTTAGTTTAGTTCTTTATTGCATGTTTAGTTTCATATTTATGTTATGTTATGTTATGTTGCATATGTTGTTAATTTAGTTTAGGTTCATTATGTTTGCATTCATGTAGTACAACTGCATAAGTAGTTGCATAGTAGTATAGTTTGAATATCATTATATTAAGTTTCTTGTTAAAAAAAATCAAATCAAAAATTCAAAAATAATAGTTAGTTACTATGTTCATCTTGCATGATTCCAACTGTTAGATAGTTCAGTTTGTTTTGGCCAATGATGAGATTGGAATTGGGTAGAAAAGTATAGTACTGATTATTAGAGCTTTGATGTGATTTCTTGTTATGAATGGAATCTTTTCCTGTTTGGAACGGGTATAATCAAGGTTAGCACGTTAGAAACAACTTTGTTGACTGATTAAGTTTAAATTGATACATAATGGATTTCTTAAGGATAATACTAGTTTGAATGAATGAAAGACACGAATAGGCGAAGATGGCTAAAGTTAGACAAGAACCTAAGTTTGGGGGAATATTTGGGGTATATAAGCTATATAAAAAAAAGAAAAAAAAGAAAAAAAAGTTTAAATAAACACCGTGGCGTGCTTATCTAGTTTTGTGGCCTTTGTTACTTGAGTAAGTAAGCCCGAGGGGATTGTCTTTACACCTAGCGCCCTAAGGTCTTAATGGTCTGAGAGTCGTTGGTCGAAAGCTCGTTAAGGTAGCATTGAAAAGCCTACGGGAATAAGACATTGCATAGCTATGTGTATATAAATAATAATAATAATAATAATAATAATAATAATAATAAAATGGGAAAAGAGCAAAAAGCCCCCGTAATGAAAAGTAAAGCATAAGTATCTCGGATTAGACTCTTGAACTTGGTGGATGTTTGACTTTAGTTAGATCTAGGTTGTTTGTGAATTTTGTGAGTTTTCACTGTATGATGCTTTTAAAGAGACCTATTATGTGTTAAATTTGATTTCATATCAGTTAGCATGAATGTTGAGCACACACACACTATACCAGTAATAACAGTTTAAGACTTGATGATTGACTAGGAAATTGTTGATTGATTTTGATATGAAGTATTGTCGTGTTTGCTTGATTGCTCTAAGGCTGAGTGAATAGATTTGATTCTATCAATACTGCTGGATTTGTAGGCATATAGATTAGTTGCATTTCATTGCATTGCATAACATGTAGTTGTTTTGTGCTCGAGGACTAACACGGTATAAGTTTGGGGGATTTTGATAAGTGGATTTTATATACACGAATCGATGTCCATTTCATGCTTATTTGTTGCTATTTTCGCGTGTTCATATTCGTTTTTACTTGTGTTGTGTTCTTATATGTGTAGGATGGTTGTTGCGGCGTTTAAAGAAGATTTGGAGTCATTTGGAATCAATTCGAGTGGTTTTGGAAGAATTCATGAAGCTATAGCAAGTCATTCTGCAGAACAGACCCCTGCCAGGGTGGGCCTTTTTGCTTTGTATACCCCCGCCGAGGTCGGGGTCTTCATAAGGAACTAACAGAATGGTAGCCCGCCGAGGCGGGCCTTGTTAACACATACACCCCCGCCGGGGTGGGGGGTGTCAAATTGTGCAGACTTTTGTTAGGATTGAAACTCTTCTTGGGCATGGATTCTAGCATATTGCATGGCAATGAAACTCTAGAGAGAGGGAATTTCGGCTGGGACTTGTGTGTTGGACATCTATTACTCTATCAACAACGAATTCAACAAGAAAAGCAATCCGAACATCATTTGGGCTCTCTTGTTCATTTCATGTATTTGGCTTGGAACTTGACTTACATTTTAGAGCGTCTTCTTAGCTTTCCGGGACAACTTGAATCATTCCAATCGGAGTTCGGATGCAAGAGTTATGATCGTTGTACCAACGGACGTCGAACGTCATGGTTTTGGGTGGTCATTTGCATAGCAGTCACTTTCAGCCCACTTTCAACCTTTATCTGGCCAGAATTTCTCAATCCTTAAAGCATTAAAGTTGTAGAGCTCGTCGATATCTTCGATTTGATAGGTGGCAGGCCCCGTAACTCCTCCCGAATCAAAAGTTATGGCCATTTTACCAGAGGACGCTGTGATAGAAAATTGACCCCACCGGGGCGGGCTTTTCCTTCACAAAATGCCCGCCGGGGTGGGCATACCAGCTGCAAAACAAAACCATAGCCCACCGGGGTGGGCCCTTTACAAGTATAAACCCCCGCCAGGGCAGGGGTATACATAGAAAAAATGTTTTTTGCCCAAATTTAAGTTCGGGAAGGATTGTTTCGATCCAATTGACTTAAGGACTTCCAAGAGGACTTAAAGACATGTAAACAGGCTTATAAAAGGAGGAGAATAACAAGGATTAGAAGGAAGATTAGAGGAGAAATACGATTCCATTAGATTAGGTTAGAGTAGATTAGATCAAAACACTAGTTCTTATTAGTTTTGGAGATTGAAGCAACTTGGAGACCATTGAAGATCAAGAGCAAGAGCTTGAGGAAGATGGAGATTTACTAACAACAGATTCAATTCTTTTCCTTAATCCTATTCTTATTTTTTAATGTGTATTCAAGTGTGGATTCTTAGTTTTAATTCAATAATCATGAACTAATTCTTTGTTTGAGATTACAATGGATCTTATTGTGTAGTTTATTTTAATATTCTTCGTTATCAATTATTATGTTCTATTGTGAGGATTGTCTATTGTGATTTGGACTTAATTGCTTAATTGCCTAGCTAACAATTACCGTGATAATCTATATGAACTCGAGAGATGAAGTATAGATTAAAATCTGATCATGATAGCATGTGTTTGTGATTTCTGTATAGATGGTGTGACGCCCCCAAAATAGGTCCATTCCACCCAACCTATTCTGAGTCGCCAAATACATGGAACATAAACATCTACAACTTCATTATTACAATTGGCGTGCAAAATACGACAACACATATACTGTGAGTTTAAATACAAATATTGTCTTCTAGACAATATCCACACTCAAATAAAGTCCTCATTACAATTATTGATACACTATTTTACAAAATAGTGAGGACTACTAAAACAACTATCTTGAACCATCACTCCACACCCTGACTAGTTCCCGCTATATTCTCGCCTCCTGAGAAGAAAAATGGAACAAAAAGGAAAAGGGTGAGCTCAACTAGCTAGTAAAGAATATTATGACTAAGATAATGTACAACAAATTATCCTTAGTCTTTAACAGGGAAAAATCTTATAAAATACAATAGACAACAAGTATTAGATCAACAACTGCAGCGGAAACAACAATTCATTAGAAAAGTTAAGTAGAGAATGAAATCTACTATCATCTATGAATTTAAAAGTCCATCATCGATATTTTATCCCTGTAACATCAATCAATATACATCTTTAATCAAATAGTCATATTTGCACTACAGGCCAAAGATATTAATCAGTCGGTCATGTTCATCTCAACACCTGTTTATCTTTGCACTACGGGCCAAAGATATTCATCAGAAAATCATTCATCTTTGCACCACTGGGCCAAAGATATTCGGTTATTATATCATCATTTAGGACCGAGGATGATGAAAAATATTTTAAAGAAAACGAATCCAGTGAAACAAAAGAACAAATATTAAGGATTCGTACTTTAGACAATCCAAGTTCAAAAATACTCCATAATAAACTATTGTGGAGCAGAATTCAAAAATGAAGATCAAAACATAGATCCAATCAAAGATATGAACCATAATAAACAATCTTGGACACAAAAGAAAATTTAATTTTTCTGTGAATAGTGTCGTATTTGTAAATAGTGTCGTATACGTGAATAGTGACGTATACGTGAATAGTAACTCCGACATTAAAAGGTAGAAATTCCACAAGAAAAATCATCATGCTTCGTGAATAGTACTCTTGAATAGTAACTCGTAAATAGTAACTCGTGAATAGTAACTCATGAATAGTAACCCTGACATGAAAAGATAAGAATTTTACAAGAAAAATCTTACCAATATTCCGGTATAATGATATTGAAAGAAATAATATCATTTATAAAAAAAATAACATCCCTTACCTCGAAAAGAATAGTACTTGTGGCTGGAATATCAGATATAACGTTGAAGGAACTTGCACTGTATAGCAACACTCAAAGTATCAAAATACTCACAAGAATACGCTTAATAATATAGAGAGAGAAAACTTCAGTTTCTGGTGTGATTTTTCAATTCTAAGCTAAGCACCCTATTTATAGGAAAATGCTTAGAACACCAAAGCAGAAAATTTAATATAATAATATTATTTTTATTTAAATCATACGCATACTTTGAAAATCAAGATTCAACACATTTAAAACACATGTGGGGCTCACCAATCACACAAAACATGTTTTAAATAATTTTTGTAACAAAATCAATTCAGACCCAATATTCCGGAACTTCAAAAATTCATAATAAATAGCCCTTTTATCTAAAGAATTCAAATCTTATGTCCATTCCATAGGAAATTCAATTCTCTACAATTTTGCAGAAGAAAGTTTTTCCAAATTCCAAACAGAAAATGACCAAAATTCACATACGGACAATTTTGCAGGCTATAATCAAATTTTAGTCAAAAATAAGGTCCACCAACATACAAAACATGTGTTAAACATTTATTGTGACAAAAATACTCTTCCTCCTCAATTACTCATATATCACACATTCATTGTAAAAATATCACCATTATTATATTATTAAAATATAATAATATATTTAAATGAATTATTTTATCAGAAAAGATAAAATATCAATTTTCGACAATTGTCACTTTAAAAATTTTCTCCATCTATATCCACATAAAATGAATATTTTCCTTATCATATAAATCAATAATTAATTATTCACAAATAATATTACAGAATCACAATAATGACAACTAGGCCGTTCCCAGAAAGAGGGGCTTTTCAATAAGGATTTCTCTCCTTACTGGAGCGCAATTAGGTGACCAAACCTCTCCTTAGACAGAACTTTCTAGACATTGCCAATAATGCTATCTAATAATATTATTCAAATAATATAAATTATTGATCTGATAATAGAAAATACTGTGTAGTGACAATTATTGAAACAACAACAATAATATAAAATACCAACATAGCAATTATTGAATCAATAAAATAAAATATTGAACAGTAATTACTGTAACAATTATTGAGTAGTGCCTTCTTACGTAAGAATCAATAATTGGTGCAATCTGCAGTGTCTTCTTGTGTAACAATAGCAGACATCGTGTTTTAAACCACCGGTATTCAAACAATATTAACGGTAACAACTACGCCAGTTATTTATAAACAACTTATACTTGTCATTTTCTTCATCCAATCGCTTTTACATTATGGGGCCCACAAAGGTCATTTACTTGTCAGCATACGAATATTCCCGACAACAAAACGAGAATATTCCACGACCAACCTAATATTCCCCGACAACAATGCATATTTTATAACCACTTGCTTATTTAAAATATTTGCATATTTTACCCATAACTATCCACATTAATCAAATCAACCCCTTACTATTTCAAAATAATAAATAGAGGAAATTCCATTTTATTAAAAAAAAATTGGGGTCTTACAGATGGAATTCATGATTTGTGTTTAGGATAGAGATATGCTTTTACGCCATATGTAATCTTATAGAGAACTTTGCTTTAAATCCTTTTTAATTTTAATTCACATAGAGATATAGTGGATTAGTTAATTAGGGTGTCTTACTTAATTCTATCATATGTGGATTTAAGTGAGTATGGATATTATGCATCGAGAGATGGTTTTATTTGCTTTAGTGTTCTTGATTAACAATTCGGGATATAAAATAATTGATGAGAAGTGTGTTATCTTAAATGAAGCAATAAGTGAAGTTGTGATCTTAAATCTCCGTAATCTTAATTTAACTAGTGGAATTTAATAGTAGTTTAATTTATATAATTGGAAATTCATTCGTTTAAATAAGATTGAGTTGGTTACGAGTTAGTATTTGGTGATTTTTATTAAAGAATTCTCCGTGGGAACGATACTCAACTTATCGCTTTATTACTTGCTGACCACGTATACTTGCGTGTTGTGCGTAATTAGATTTTACCCAACATGAACCAAGGAGTTACAATCCTGAGTGACTACTGTGCAAGGCAGAACACCGGATATAATTTGAAGCTTGAAGAGATAGGACATGGTTCCATCTTCCTGACTTCGTACAACCTCTAATCCCATGTTATTGCGTAGCTCTCGACAACATGAGTCCGAAAAAGGTCTTATACATTTCAATCGGATGCTCGGATTGAAGTTTTGCAAGTTTGAGCGGACATCACGTTGCACACGTGCACGTACTTCAAGATAGCGGGACCCGTAGAGCCTGGGGTAGCTGCAGGTGCATCTACGACTGTCGCAGGTACACCTGCGGCTCCCAACTTTATAAATATAGGGCTTGGGGTGGCCATATTCAGAACAAAAAAGGCGAGGAAGCCTTGTCAAATTTGCTCTGTACACACCCTATATTGAGTGCTTTCTCATTTTAAACACTTGTGAGCTCAGATATAGCTATATTTTTACCGACGAGAGCCGAGTGTTCATCCACTTAAAGTCATAGAAGTCTTCTTTGGCAGCCCACTGTAAGCATTCTTACACATGATAAAGCATTTCTCTTCATCTTTGCACACACTCTTCTTCACATTGAGAGTCGTGTTGTGTATGTATGCCCGGACTTCGGTCCGTGGTTTTCATTTTTGTATGTATATATATATATATATATGAACTGTTGTCAAACTTTGTTCGATGAGCCTGGATTTTATATCCCAGACGCGTTCTGACTTTTATATATATATATATATATATATATATATATATATAGCGACAAATCATTTGAAATGATAAATCGAGTAGGGATCGATATATATATCTCGTATGCATCGCTATATATATATATATATTTACATTTCTGTCAGGCTTGGAGTTTACTTCGTGGCCTTTTACTGCTTTCTTTACATTCCGTCCCGCCAGGAGTTTACTTCATGGCGGTTGATCATTTTTACTGCTTTCTTTAAATTTCGTCCCGCCTGGTGTTTACTTCTTGGCGGTTGATCGTTTTTACTGCTTTCTTTACATTCCATCCCACCTGGAGTTTACTTCGTGGTGGTTGATCGCATTTATTGCTTTATTTACATTTCTGATCCCCCATGAAGGTGCTTCGTGGTGGTTGATCATGTCTCTATATATATATTTACCGCTTTTATATATTTATATTTTCGGTCCCCCATGGAGGTACTTCGTGGTGGTTGATCATGTCTGTATATATATTTACAACTTTTATATATATAACTGCTTACTGATTTTCATATAAACTGCGGCATCATGTGAGCCTAGGAATCATGTGATTGCAGATTTAGTCTACTGAATCTAGATTCGGTTCCCGTGATGGATATTTTGAGCTGTAAGTAGCTTGTAAATTATTCACGGTGTTCGAATTTCCTAAGATGGCTTTCATGCCCATAAGGAGTTCGGCACTGCTATATATTATTTTCTCGAAAATGCTTCGCATCTCGAAAAATAAAAGTAACCAAGCCGAACATTTAATAATAAAATGGAAGTATCAAAAGCCTCAATTACTATTGAGCACAGGGTTAGAAAAACCTATTTTACAAAACCTCATTGCTATATCTTGTTTAAAACTGAATTTTTATACAAATTCAAACACTTTGTATATAGGTGCGAACGAGGCCTCGCACTACTTCCAAATAACAGTACATTGACCCCCCCCCCCCACAGACACACATTCATATAACAGTTTCTTGAAAAGTGGCGGTCACCGTTGTAACACGGATGTTGAGGGGTGCCTAACACCTTCCCTCCGTATAATCAAGCTCCCGAACCCAAATAAATCTCGGTTTCACAGACCCGTTTAGCAGTGTCACATCACTGGGTCAATGTGCAAACCTTTTCTCGGTTGCGTTGGTGCAACTAGTTAAAAACACCAACTGGTGACTCTTATAGTCAAATCGTCGACATATACATGTCGGACCTTTTTCACTTGTTTTTTTTAAACAAATCTCACATAACATAAGAACACCAAAGAACAAGAATAGAAAAGAAACAAAAAAAATCCCGACATCGACAGGTGGCGACTCTGATGAGGAAACCAGTAAGAGGGCTTAAGCCGCTATTACAAGCTTTTCTAAACTTTTATATGCTTGTGTGTGAATGTTGCATTTACATTTTTTGATTAATATGTACGAATACATTTTTACTGTACTGCAATATATCTATTTGTGATATTAGTGCTACGCACATGTCATCATTTTCATAAACGGTGAGACACGTTGTATGTGAATGTATGTTGTGTGGTTCCTCCACCAGGAGGCTATCCTGTCGGTGTTTGATTACTGGACTCGTAGGAAGACTAATTCCAACGAGGCTCAGGAAAGGCACCACCCAGATTCGATCCAGTTGAAAGGCCGGATTAACTTCCCATCGAGTAGATTGCGATGATCTGGGAACCTTCATGCCAAAAAGCCGTGAGAGTAACCTAAGATAGGTCAGCCTCTGATAAACCAAACGCGGAGGAAAGTCTCTTCATGCTTTCCATTTTCAATTACTTGTAAAGACAATTACTTGTAATTTTATTCCATGTTCATCTATATGTAATGGAAAAAATGAAGAGATTTGCACATGCATATTAATACATGACATGCTATCAAATGACACCCATTTTGTAGGATAATATTCCTAAAATGGACACATTATGATAACATGTAAACATTTATACATTCCCTAAGACTAAACTACATAAGTTTTTATAGGGAAACAATTGGGCCTGTTACCCGCTCAAAATCCAAAAAGGCCATGAGCCTACAACCAATCATGTCTTCATCTGACCAGTCTAATCCTGCTCTTGTCTCTCGAGAAGAGTTTAACGGATTAAGCAAGCAAATTACAGATTTGGCTATTCTGCATAAAGAACTACGTCAGTCTACTCAGGGTTCACGAATACCCGTACATACAGAATCCTCTACATAAGGAGGAGCACAAGGTTCAGATAAAACAAATCCTGAACTTCAGTTGGTTACGACCAACAAAATTCCTGAAAACACCCATCTTAAAGAAGATCTAGACACCGGTGATATCAGAAAGAAAGTCCTTCAAATGGAGGAAACTATCCGTTCTATCAAAGGAATTGGAACACACGGGAGTGTTTCATATGCTGACCTTTGTATATTCCCTGGTATTCATTATCCAGAGAAGTTCAAAACTCCTGACTTTGAAAAGTATGATGGGTTAGGGGATCCTTACACACATTTAAAGATATTTATAGGAGAACTTGGATCTTATGCAGAGGACGAGAAGCTCAGAATGTAGCTGTTCCAAAAGAGTCTGACTGGAGAAGCCCGGACGTGGTATACCAGATTAGACAACTCAAAGATCCATAGCTGGGAGGAACTAGCTCATGTTTTCCTCACTCAATACAGCTTCCAATCTCAGATGGCTCCTGACCGGTATTAGATTACCAAAGTCAAGAAACAGTCTACTGAGTCTTTTAGAGAGTATGCTCAAAGGTGGAGGTGCCTTGCTGCTTAAGTCATTTCATCCATGACGGAATCAGAAATGGTCATGACCTTCATAGACATACAAGAAGTTCCTTTCTATGAAAGAGTTTTAGCTGGCATTGGCAAGCCATTTTCTGAAATGATCAAACACGGAGAGATGACTAAGATGGGATTGAAGTCAGGAAAGATTCAAGACCTAGCCGCTCTTAAAGCAGTCGCTGAGCACATCCAACATGGAACTTATGGAAACAACCCCCGAAGGGCCCATAAAAAGAAAGAGGAAGATGTTTCCTTGATACTACGAAGTCAAAAAGGCAGTCAAAATATGCATATTCAGAGGAGAAACTATTACCCTTTGCAAGCACAGTCTTCAAACCCTCCATTGCCTAAAGGTGGAGAAGTCAGACGCCACCGAGTGTTCACGCCCTTAGGGGACTACTCAGAAGAAAATTACACATCTTTTTCCACCAGCCAACCCGAATGGGAAGGGTTTCAATGCTACTCGGAAGTGTGCTTATCATGTCAAGGCACCGGGACATGACACTCAGGATTGTTGGGCCTTGAAACACAAGATCCAGGACTTAGTTGACAATGGGAAGATTGTCGTGACTAAACCCAACCAACCTCATGTGCAAGACAATCCTATTCCTCAACACAAAGAAGGAGAGGTCAATATGATTAATTGGAGCAGTGGACAGACTTCCAATTACATTGTTAAATCTTCCCAGACCAGCAAAGACGGTGCTAACAGATGGGATTATGTGCAGTTTCAGTTAATGATGGAGCAAAAGATTAAGGCTTTTTGCAAACAAGTAGATCAGTTGGCAAAACTGGTGATTCATCAACACCAAGTCACACACCAATTAATCAGTCAAGAGCATGCCAGTCTCCTTCATTTTGTCATGAATATTCCATCCTCGCCTTCAGAAAGTGAAACACTGGAGGATAAAGTTACGAAAAGAGCAAGTGCCAAAGCCCGTTGGGAATTTGCCAACAAATGAGAATTTACATATATTGGCGAACCAATAGAGGAGATATTTCAAATGTTGATCAATGAAGAAAGAATTACATCCCTTATACTTCATCTATACCTCCATTTTTAATTTAATCATGCAAGTATTATCAATCTTGCACCAACTCCCCTAATAGTAAATGAATGTGAATCAATAGTACACACATGTGAACAAATAGTTATAATCATGTGAATCAATAGCAATTAATTGCTCATTTATCCGGTTAATTACCCGATTGGTCAATATAACCTCCAGACATCAATTATTATCAAAATAAATGTCGATTTTCACTAACACTAATAATCCCAACACAATGGAACTATCAATTTCATCTTTAATCAACACAAACTTATTCATCATTAATATTATAACTCACAATATTTAATAACCAGGTCGTTCCCAGGAAAGAGGGGGCTTTTCAATAAGGATTTCTCCTTATTGGCGCGCAATTAGGTGACCAAACCTCTCTTTGACAGAATTTCTAGACATTGTCAATATTACAAATAATAATATGAATAACTTTGCCGTCTCAATTATTGATTTAATAATATAACATATTATACAGATGATACTATGACAATAATTGAATCAATAATATGAGAGATATGATGCAAAGAATTACTATAGCAATAATTGAGTATAACTCGAGTGACTTTCACGTAAACATCAATAATCAATATCGTGTGCTACTATGCAACCACGCCAGACATCGTACTTTTACTACCGGGTAGTTCAACAGTTTTAACGGTAACACTTTCGCCATTTTTTTATAAAAGATAATTACGCTGTTTTCTAACTACGACAATACATCCGTTGTGGGGTCCACTAATGATTTCGCCGTCGCATTTAATATTCCCCTGTTAAAAGAATATTCCCCGACCAATCGAATATTATATAACAACTTGCTTACTTTGCAAAATTTATAAATATTACCCACAACTATAACATTATATCAAATCCACACCATAATATTAAAAAAAATATTTTGAGAAATTTAAATCTTTATTCATAAAATTTGGGTTCTCACAATCTCCCCTCCTTATGAAATTTCGCCCTCAAAATTTACGTATGCATTACTAGTAGTATCAAGAGATGAGGATACCTTGACTTCATTTCAGATTCTAACTCTTGAGGTATAACCTTTGAGTGTTGAATACGATACTTCTTATCCAAGATTTTAACACGTATCTCATCATACGTTAAATCTTCTGCTATGTCGTCTAGTTCTAATTCAATAATGTGGTTCGGGTCGTCCACATATTTACGTAACATCGATATGTAAAAAAACCTTATGAACACGCGACATACTTGGTGGTAAAACGAGTCTATAGGCCACATTTTCTACCTGATCAAGGATTTCAAATGGGCCAATAAAATTGAAGGTTGAGATTTTTTCTCTTCATCGACTCTTGCTTCTAGAATAACGCCCTCTTGAACCTTCTTCTTCGCATTCATCAGCTCTGGGTGTGTAGCTTGAGCGATTTTAACTTCATTGGTTAACGTCAATTCTACTTGTATTAATTGACATTATCACGTGGGTCCTTAGAGTCTTTAACTCTATCTTTATCATTTGTAAGTTATACGAAATGGGTTTTTGTGTTAATAATATCGCACTCGTAACTCAACTCGTCAGCTACCACGTTCGCTCTTCCACAATGATATTGAATGGTATAGTCGTAATCTTCAACAGCTCGAGTCAACATCTTTGGTGCATTATACGTTCGTTTTGGTTGAAGAAATATTTAAGGGTTTTAGAAATGGGTTTTGTACTGGGGTCAATACAAAATTCAATTTCATGCTCTAGGGGTAGGCTAAGAAGTTTTTCGAGAATAAATCAGGAAATTTATTGACGATAGAAATATCATTTAAAAACTGTGACTCTCATCCAAGACTTGGATAGCACATGAAATGAGGGTTTCTCCTAACTGAGTTTCAACCGATAAGTCAAAGTCTAACTTCTCTAGAGTTAAATTTAAACGTTGAGCGCAAGCAAGAGAGATAAAAGAATGGGTAGAACCGGTATCTAATAAGGTATAGATTTCGCAAGAATTTATAATTAAATAACTCGTGCTAACTTCGTTCGGGTTACTCGCTTTTTGAGAAGTCACGAAAAATGCTCTCCCTGAAACCACCGACTTTGTTTTGTCCGTATCCGCCTTTGGTGCTACCGTCCCAGCTGGACTTGATTTCGCTATAGGATAAAATCGAGCTATGTGACCGTCTTTTCCACAACTAAAACATACCTTGGAAGGCTGTGAACAGTTTGGACTTATGTGTCCCTCCTCTCCGCATCTATAGCATCTAACTGGCGGTCGTTCTCCTCCCCTAGAATTTGTTGCTGGTGTTGGTGCTGCTGCCGACATCTTCTCATCATCGTTAAATCTTGTCTTCTTAAATTTTCCACTTCTATTACCTTGGCCATGATTACCACCAAAGTGGTTACCATTCTTGGCATGATAATTTCCCCTACGATGGTTATCATTATTCTGATGGTAGTTGCCACCGGTACGATTATTATCGTGTTGTTGGTCGTTGCCTTTTGGTTATGCTGACTCATCATCGCGCTCCAATAACTGAGCCCTATTCACAACATCTGAATATAAATAAAGTTTGTGAGAAATGAGGTATTGACGTATATCGGGTTTCAAACCTCTTAGAAATATTCGCGTCATTCGCTCATCATTATCGACCAAATGGGATGCAAACCAGGATAACTCTATAAACTTAGCCTCGTACTGCGATACAGTCATATTATTTTGTTCCAGCTTGATGAATTCCACCTCCTTCATGTGACGAATACTTTCGGGAAAGTACTTGTCGTCAGGCTGGGTATGTTTTATAGATTCCCACCAGTAATCTGCCTTTTCACGCAACATAAAGGTGGCAAAGGGATCTTTTGCTCTTCAGAGCATCCCCAGACATCAAATATCTTGGGGATCTGCTTTAACCATGTTTTCGCCTTAAGTGGTTCTGGCTATCCCAAAAACTCTGGTGGTCCTAGCTCCTTGAATTGCTTAGCAGTGACCAGTCGTGGGTTGCCATTATTTCCACCTGCATTATGAATAGGAGTCTCTCTCGCCTGATGTTGCATGAATTTCATAAAGCCTCTGAACATCCCATCGTTCATCATCCGATCGGTGTTGTTATTTACCTGAGGATTATTATCTTCCTGTTGCACATTATCCTGGGTATTGATCATTGGTGACTCAATGGTCTCATGTGCTTCATTGCTGATCTCAACATTTTTAGATGCCATTTTCAAACACTGTCACAAAACAAGGGTTAATTGACATATCACATATTATCCCTATACTCTGACCGACCAATTAAATACCAAATAAACTTAGGTAGGTTATACTAGAGAAGGAATTCCCCGTCTCTCCCCTCCAAGTTCTTGTCTCACATCTCAGCCAGGGATCATATCCCTAAGCTTTGATACCAACTGTGACGCCCACAAAACAGGTATACACCACCCATCTTGGGTCGCCACTTACATGGTAGATAAATTCAAATACAACTTAATTATACAACAGTCGTGTAAAATACGACAAAACATAGCTGAGAGTTTAAACAAGAATATTGTCATCTAGATAATATCCACACTCAACGGAGTCCTCATTACAATTATTATCACATTATTCCGTAGAATAGTGAGGACTACAGAAGCCACTTATCCTGGACCATCACTCCATTCCTCGACTCGTCCCAGCTATATTCTCATTTCCTGAAGAGAACAATGAAAGAAAGGGTGAGCTCAACTAGCCCAGTAAGAAATATTATGACTAAGATAATGTAGAATAAATTATCCTTAGCCTTCAATAGTATAACAACTGATAGAATACAATAGACAACAAGTTTTAGATCAACAACTGCAGCGAAATAAGCAATCCATTAGAAGAGTCAAGTAGAGCATAAAATCTACTATCTTCTATGATTTAAAAAGTTTTTCATCAACTTTATCGCTGAGACTCAATTTAATAAATAAAACACATCATCAAATCATCCCTGCACTATGGGCCAAGGATATTTATGTAATCATCAATGGTCATGATTATACCGAATAATCCCTGGTCATAATCATACCAACAACTGTCCATCAATGAACTACAGGCCAATGAGGACTTTTACCACATCATTCATTACATTATGATCATGATTATACCGAATAATCCCTGATCATAATCATACCAAGTCCATCTATGCACGTAAGCCAAAGATGACTTTAATCACAATATAAGCATGAGGATGATGACAATGACATAATAATTCAATAAAACAAGTTCAAGGATAAATTTTAAAGATTTATAATTTAATTTATCCGTAAATCAATAACGCCCAAATTGTCAACATGATACTGCTTTGTAGAGTAAAATTCAAGAATAATATTCATGTACCAAAAATAATTTGGACAGAAAAGAAATATATTTTTCGGGTGAATAGTACCCCGTGAATAGTACTTCGGGAATAGTACCCCATGAATAGTACCCCGACACAAAAAGTGTCCCAAATACCCGAGTGAATGATACTAGAGTGAATAGTAATTGGATGAATAGTAACCTATGAATAGTAACTCGTGAATAGTACTCCGACACAAAAAGTATCCCGAATACCCGAGTGAATAATACCAGAGTGAATAATAACCGGGTGAATAATAACCCGTGAATAGTAACTCGTAAAAAAAATACCAAAGAAAATGATATTCCATGACGAGTACAAAAGAAATGATATCTCATACGAGTATAATATAATATACGAAATTGCAAATGGATTTTCACCCGCTATGCGGTAATCCACATAGACAGATCATTTCCACAATTTAATAAAGAATGAATACGAAAGGTCATTAACCATGCATGCGGTAATCCACATAGACAGGTTATTCCAATAGAATAATAAAGAATGGAATAATAGAAGAATTCACCAGGCATGCGATAGACCGCATAGACAGGTTATTCCCAACAAAATAATAAAGAATGGAACCAGTCACGTGTAATCCGATGCATATATGATATTCCAATGTAATAATAAAGAATGGAATCAGTCATGCGTAATCCGCACATACGAGTGATATTCCAATGAGAATAATAAAGAATGGAATAACAACAGAATTCACTGTGCATGCGATAGATCGCATGCAGAAAAGTTATTCCAATGTAATAATAAAGAATTGAATAACAAAAAATTTCACCATATATGCGGTACTTAGCATGTAGACAAGAGTTATTCAACATAATAATAAAGAATGGAATAATAACCCTTACGAGTATTGAAAGAAAATAACTCTCTTCATGAATATACGAAAGAATAATACCCCTTACCTCAAAAGAAGATTGGATTTGGAATAGTGAGGTAGCAGACTTTCTTCTTCTTTTCTCTATAATTTCTCTATAATAATTTCTCTATAGCTTTAGTGAATTGGTGAGAAATGAAGGAAGAATGAGCTTCTATTTATAGGAAAATATAGTTTCGATAATTGCACATTTTGGGGCTCGAAATATTATAGTATAATACCTTTCTCTTTTTCTTTATTTTTAATTTAGTCCTGCAAGTATTATCAAACTTGCACCACCTCCCCTAATAGTAAATCATGCGAATCAATAGTAAATCATGTGACTCAATAGTTCTAAACATGTGAAAAAATTAATTATAGTATAATACCTTCATCTATACCTCCATTTTTAATTTAGTCATGCAAGTATTATCAATCTTGCACCAACTCCCCTAATAGTAAATGAATGTGAATCAATAGTACACACATGTGAATAAATAGTTATAATCATGTGAATCAATAGCAATTAATTGCTCATTTATCCGGTTAATTACCCGATTGGTCAATATAACCTCCAGACATCAATTATTATCGAAATAAATATCAATTTTCACTAACACTAATAATCCCAACACAATGAAACTATCAATTTCATCTTTAATCAACACGAACTTATTCATCATTAATATTATAACTCACAATATTTAACAACCAAGTCGTTCCCAGGAAAGAGGGGGCATTCCGATAAGGATTTCTCCTTCTTGGCGTGCAATTAGGTGACCAAACCTCTCGTTGACAGAACTTCTAGATATTGTCAATATTGCAAATAATAATATGAATAACTTTGCCGTCTCAATTATTGATTTAATAATATAACATATTATACAAATGATACTGTGACAATAATTGAATCAATAATATGAGAGATATGATGCAGCAATTACTGTAGCAATAATTGAGTATAACTGAGTGACTTCTTACATAAGCATCAATAATCAATACCATGTGTTACTATGCAACCACGCGTATTACTTTACTTTTACTACTGGGTAGTTCAACAGTTTTAACGGTAACACTTTCGCCATTTTTTTTTATAAAAAGATAATTCTGTCGTTTTCTAACTACGACAATACATCCGTTGTGGGGTCCACCAATGATTATGCCGTCGTACGAATATTCTCTGTTAAAACGAATATTCCCCGACCAATCGAATATTATATAACAACTTGCTTACTTTGCAAAATTTATAAATATTACCCACAATTATAACATTATATCAAATCCACATCATAATATTCAAAAAAAATATTTTGAGAAATTTAAATCTTTATTCATAAAATTTGGGGTCTCGCACGCTGAAGGGACCGATCATTACAAGCCGTTGCATATAGCGGTGTTGTCCTCCGGATACATGGTTGGGGGAGTCTTGAAAGATGGAGGTTAATCTTTGAATATCTGTCTTTATGCTATCTTGGAGAAGATGAACATCAACCCCAAGAGGATCAAAAGCAGCCATACAGTTATTAAAGCTTTTGATGGGTCCCGACGAAATGCCGTTGGAGTAATTGAATTACCAGTGGAGATTGGTCCACATATATTCAATGTATCCTTTCAAGTGCTCAAAATAGCCACATGATACAACCTGCTGTTGGGAAGACCATAGATTCATATGGCTAGAGCCGTCCCTTCCACCCTTCATCAACAACTCAAGTACATTATCAACAATAGCCTAGTCATTGTTAATGCTGAGCCAGAATGTCTGGAACAAAGTGATATGCCACTAATCAGCTTGTATCTGTTTGTATGCTCATCATGGACAATGATGCGTATGCCTGACATCATCCTAGCGATGTCTTATTTACGTCTCTGTTCCTCTTCTTCCACTATGGAATCAGGAATCAGGAATCAGGACCTCTTATGTTTTAACCGGTATCGATTTGGGAAATAACATAGCCATAATATGGGCTGGCATCTTTACCGGAGATTGTATCAGCTTAGAAGTTGCAGGTGGAGAAAATCTTCGTATGGATGTAGTTGAAGGAATTTGTTTGTGCTTATGAGGATTCCTGTGACTGGAGCTAGCAGAATAGCCTAATCCAGCTGTCCTTGTTTAACTGGGCACTTGAATCGGGTGCTTAATACCCTGATGATCATTGCCCAAACCTTGTCCAGGTTGATGACCCAACGACATCATCTCTTGAGTGGCCGACATAACCTCGGCAGAAATCTTGGGTGTAAGAGGTGGAGCTCCAATGGGATGGTAATGAGTGTTGCTCACCCCCAGAAGCTAATTGCCCAGATATCATGGTCATCATTAGGGAGAAGGAGGACGATGATAGCCCCTCCATCATTGCAGTCCATCAGGATTTTACCCTCAACAATTGGAATAACACTCCATGCATTAGTCGACGAGGGTAAAACGGGCAGAAATTCCATCTGCCCTGTAGATAACTTTAACTGCTTACTTTTCTGTACAGTATTAGCAGGTATTTTATCAATACATGCTAACACTTTTGTATGATTAAACAGTTTCATATATTAAGTGAAAGCATATTTTATTTCAGGACTCTGAGTTTAGATGTGCCTGTACTTGCTGATGAGGTGCCTTTTCTCCACAAGAACTGCAACTTTGATGAAAAGTTAGACTAAGACTTTATGGAAGTACAAGAGGACATTGAGATACCTCAAGAGATTAAGGAATGGGTCAAAGACAAACCTAAAACTAACCTTGATAAAACCACCTCTTTCAATCTCGAAACCTTAAAAAACCCTAAGCTAATCCAGATTGGTAGACCTTACTCCAAACTAAAGGAATGACATGGTTATGCTACTAACCCAATTCCAGGATGTGTTTGCATGGTCTCACGAAGACATGGTGGGTTTCTCCACTGACATTGTCCTTCATCACCTTCCCATTAAAGAGGGATTCAAGCCAGTCAGGCAGAAGCTCAGGCTATTGAAACCTGAGTGGAGTTTAAAGGTTAAAGAAGAAATTGTGAAATAATTTCAAGCGAGCATCATTATGGTGTCTACATACCCTAAATGGTTATCAAACATAGTCCCCATGCCTAAACCAGGAGGAAAGGTGCGAGTTTCCGTGGACTACCGGGATCTAAACAAAGCTTGCCTTAAGGATAGCTTCCCGTGCCATTTATCCACATTCTTATTGACAATATTGCTCAATACGACATGTACTCCTTTGCGGATTGCTTCACGGGGTATCATCAGATTATGGTTGCTGAGGAGGATCGTGAGAAAACTGCTTTCGTCACGCCTTAGGGAACCTTTTGTTATAGACGGTTGTCATTTGGCCTCATCAATGCCAGACCAAGCTATGGTGGCTCTTTTCCATGAATTAATGCATAAAGAGATAGAGATCTACGTGAACGACATCATTATCAAATCCTGAAGGGAGGAAGACCACTTAGACCATCTCAGAAAGTTTTTCAACAGGTTGCGTAAGTACAACTTGAAGTTGAATCCAGCCAAATGCGCCTTTGGTGTTAAATCAGGCAAGTTGCTAGGTTTCCTAGTCCGCCACAAAGGAATTAAGCTGGATCCCACCAAAATCTAGAGCATCAAGGAAATGCCTATTCCTCAGACAGAGAAGGAAATACGGGGATTTTTGGGAAGAATTAATTTTATTAGTCAATTCATCTCTCAACTCACAGCAACCTGTGAGCTCATCTTCAAGCTGTTAAGGAAGAACTCCTCCATGAAATGGAATGATGAGTGTCAAAGAGCCTTTTTTACAATCAAGGAGCAGTTGGTTAATGCTCTTGTCTTGGTACCACCCAGGGATGATGTTCCCCTGTTCATGTACCTTTCCATCAATGACAATGCTATGGGCTACATGCTGGGACAGAAAGATGATAGAGGCCAAGAGCGAGCTATCTATTACCTCAGCAAAAGATTCAGCAGCAGTGAACACAAGTACACTCTGATTGAGAAGACTTGTTGTGCTTTAGCATGGACTTCCATGAGGTTACAACATTACCTCCATGGTCACACAACCCATCTTATATCCCGCGTGGATCCTCTCAAATATGTGTTCAGTAAGCCCATACTGAATTATCGACTGTCTAGATGGCAGTTGATTCTGCAACAATTTGACATTGTCTATGTGACGCAAAAGTCCATTAAAGGACAAGGAATTGCAGATCAACTGGCCGCCGCACCCGCAGGGGATTACAAACCCTTAGAAACATATTTCCCCGATGAAGGGGTCATGGCAATTCAGCAACACCATCAGTACGATGCATGCCATACGTGGAAAATGTATTTTGATGGAGCTGTTAACACAAAAAGTTCTGGAGCTGGAGCAGTTCAAGCGTCCGGTACGGGGGAGCAGTATCCCATCTCCGTCAAATTGCGGTTTGTCAAGACCAACAACACAAAACCGAGTATGAAGGTCAGATCATGGGCTAAAACTTGCTCACTCAATGGGCATCGATGGTTAACTTGTCTTTGGGGATTTGGAGTTGGTAATCAAACAAACCACGTGAATCTATCAAACCAAAGAGCTACATTTCACGCCTTACCATCGCTAGAAGTTTTACTGAGATGACTTTGAGTTTGAAGAAGTAAACTTCCTCCACATTCCTCAGAATAGGAATGACTTTACGGATGCGCTAGCAACTTTGGCCTCCTTGATCAATATACATGACAAGGAAAACATGCCAAGCATCCCATTTGCCCTACAAAAGGCTCCAGCCTATGGGAATTACATTAGAGAAGTATCGGATGAGCTACCTCCCATCCAACACCCTTGGTATCAGCATATCAAGGAGTATCTGCGAGATAGATCTACACCCGCTGAGGCGAGCCCGACTGAAAAAAGGTGGATCCATCAAATGGCTATGAAATTCTACCTAAGCGGAGATGCACTCTACAAAAGAGATGTAGGATTAGGACTCCTTAGATGTTTGGACAAAGACCAAGCTCAGAGGCTCATGGATGAAATCCATGGTGGAGTATGTGGCCCACACATGAGCGATCCCCTACTTAGTAAGAAGATCCTCAGAACAGGGCATTACTGACTTACTCTCAAGGCTGACTGTGATGATCACGTCAAGAGGTGTTATCAATGCCAAATGTATGGAAATGCTATCCACGCCCCTCTAAGGTAATTCCACAATATGAGTTTGACATGACCCTTCTCAATGTGGGGAATGGACATGATCGGGCCCATCGAGCCCAAAGCCAGTAACGGGCATCGATTTATCTTCACCATTATCGAATACTTCACCAAGTGGGTAGAAGCAGCCTCTTTCCCCAGGGTTACCAAAGAAGTCATCATTGCTTTCATCAGAAACAATGTCATTTATCGATATGGACAACCAGAGGTAATTATGTTAGACAATGCTAAGAACCTCAACAACAAAATGATGGAGGAGTTATCCAATAAATTCCACATCAAACACCTTAACTCCGTCATCTACCGTCCAAAGATGAATGGTGCTGTTGAAGCGACTAATAAAAACATCAAGAAGATCATGCAGAAGATGTTTGCCAATCACGAAGGATGGCTTGACCTCTTGACTCTGACTCTATTAGCCTACAGAACTTCAATGCGTACTTCCACTAGGGCAACCCCCTACTCATTAGCCTATAGGATGGAAGTAGTACTCCCCATAGAGGTGGAAATGGAATCTTAGAATGTTGATAGACGCTCAGCTGGATGAAGACCAATGGGTCCAAGACAGATATCACCAATTATCTCTAATAGACGAAAGGCGAATCGCGACTATCTTCAATGGTTAGTTATATCAACAAAGGATTGCTAGATCCTACAACAGAAAAGTTCAGTTATGGCAGTTTAAACAACATGACTTGGTTTTGAAGAAGATCATTGACAACCAAGATCAATCTAAGGGAAAATTTGCTCCAAACTGGGAAGGCCCGTTTGCTATCAAGGAGGTATTGACAGTAGGTGCTCTCAGACTACAGGAAATGGACAACGATGAATTTTCACAACTCATCAACTCGGACACCGTGAAACGGTACTATATCTGAGGTTACCATCAAATAAACATCCTGGTGTTGGATCATTAGATCACCAGTCATTCAGGTTTTCTAACCCTTTTTTACATACAAAATCTTCTGCATACTCTTCTGCCCCTCAGGGAAACATACTCTTCAAGCCAGCAACCTGGTTTCACCTCATATCAAACCTTTCATACAATTTCAGTTATCCCACCACGGATTAAACCTTTCATACCTGCAGTTTATCCTGAATATAGGATCAAACTTTTTCACACTTGCAGTTTGTCCTGAACTTAGGATCAAACTTTTTCACACCTGCAGTTTGTCCCAAACATGGGATCAAACTTTCTTTCCCCCCAGTTTAGCCTGTACATGGGATTCAAACTTCTCTTCGACTGCAAATCGTCCTAAGGGGCGAACTACGTTGACCTGATCTCCTTGATACCCGGGAGTACGTAGGCAACCATATTTTATATGGCATGGTCGCAATAAAAAAAACACAAAAACATTTCTGCCTTTTCTCTACAAAAACAAAAACAACAAAAATACTTCTACCCTTTCTATATATAAACAAAAACAACAAAAACATTCTTACACCCTTCTACACCATTCAGCGTTGAACCTCACTTACACCAGGTTTGAACTACGCAAACCTGATCTCCTCTTCAATAGGAGTACGTAGGCAGCCATTTATGGTTCGGTCTAACCCCCTACCAAAACATAAATACTTGTCACATGGTACTGGGATTAAAATTCAATCCACCACATTTCATCGACTTCAGACCAAAGGGATGGAACTAGCTGACCTCTCTTCACAAATAGGAGATCCAACGACCATCTAAGCTGCGGTTGTGCCTCAAAGAACAACACCAATCCATAAGAGATGGAATTAACTAGGCTCCTCTTAAATAGGAGTACTGGTGACCATCTGTGGTGTGGTCAATCTCAGAGAGAAAAAGCCACACTCCTCTCTACATTTCCATACAAAAACCAGTCCCAAGACACCAAAGATGGTAGGGATACACACAGATCAATGATCTATTCTGAAAGATCCTGCGACGTCTCAATGTCACACATCAAGGATGAGTTCAGAATGCATGAAGATCACAAGCCCTGGAGAAACAGGCAAATATCAAGCAAGTATCAAGGCATAATTGAAAGGGAAGTGAACCAAAATATATTTCCCTGCCATATATAATGTTGTTTAATATATACAATATGCGTTGTACATGACAAAATGGCTAAGCTAGTCTGTGCAGGAAAATACAAGTCTATCTACGGATCTGTATATATGCGAACTATCAGATCTAATATAGCATCCCTCTCCGAAGAAGGAGGTAACGCTGCAAGCTCCTGCCCAATGGTATCTACACGAGCTAGTAGATCCGAGGCTAACTGCATGGTGGCATGATGCTCATCAATGTATGCACTCATGTCGGCAAGGATATTAGTCGTAAGGGATCTCACTAAAGTACTATCTGTGACGGCCACATCCCGGGCAGATAGGGCAGTATCCCGCTCTACAATCAATGCATCTCTGGCTGATCTAGCCTCGTCCCTCTCCAATAAAGCGGCGTCTCTCCCATCAAGAGCTGTCAACATCAAGGCCCTAGCCTGATCTCTCTCAAAGGTCATCAGATGTAGACTCTGCTCTAGATACTGTGCTGAATGCTGAATCATAGTAACACTCATAGTGGGAGAATCCATCACAACTGCTGGCAACCCAGTAGACAAACCCTCCCCGGCGGGGGCGTCACGCATTTCCAACCGTTGATGTACACGTCAATAAAGGTCAAGCAGCCTTGACATGATCCTCGGTGGGGGCGTCACACATTTTTAACCGTTGATATACACGTCAATGAAGGTCAAGCAACCTTAACATGATCCCCGGCGGGGGCATCACGCATTTTCAACTGTTGATGTACACGTCAATGAATGTCAAGTAGCCTTGACATGATCCCCAGCGGGGGTGTCACACATTTACATCCGTTGATGCACACGTCAATGAAGGTCAAGTAACCTTGACATTTTCCCCAGCAGGGATCTCATCCATTGATACACATGTCAATGAAAGTCAGGCAACCCTGATAACACCAACTATTGGCAGTAACTCCAACAGAGCAGCGAAAAGACTTGGCGATACAAACTAGGGAAGAACATTCTCATCGGGGAGGATCGATGATGGAATATGTTATACACATCCTCAACAGAAAGAGTTCTATCCCCACAGAATCTCTTGTACATGATAGATGCATCTTCAGGATAAAGTCTGTATCAAGGATTCAAGACTTTGGTGATAACCCCAACGTCAACAATCATAGAGATTCCTGGTAGCTGTGGATCATACGTCCAAGACAGTTCCTCAGGCTGGTTATTTATTGTCGCCCCGGTAGAAGCAACAGGGAGACGACAATCATCCCATCATGTTAGAGGACAATCCAACAAACCACATACATTTGCATCATGTTTTTTTGCATTAAATTATAATAATCTTGTCGTATTTCAAGTGTCTAGTATTCTTTATCCTATCCATGCCATTGCATTGCATGAATATGATAAAGAGGGGCATCTGTAGACACTCGAAATTTTCTGCCTACCTGTTACTAAACATTGCAGGAAGTGCGGAATATTCTTTCAGAGATAACCCTGGAAGATAACTCAGCTTAATCTCGAAACCACCGGAAGTGCAGTCTCAACCCCAAAAAAAATAACTGGAGAATCAGTTCCCCATCTCGGAGATAACCCCGAGAATAGCGGTGCAGATACCGGAAATTCCACTGGAGAAGGCCGATTTATCTTGGAGATAACCCTGAGATGTTCAGTCTCAGTCCCAAAAACAACACCGAGAAGGACAATATCAACCTTGGAGATAACCCCAAGGAGTGCAGTTGCAGTTCCGGAGATAACCCCAGAAATTAATGCTCGTTTCAACCCATGCAATCAACTTCAACCTCGGGACTCACACCGAGGCACTCAATTCACAAACCCGTAGATAACCCCGGGAGGACAGGCATACCTCAGAGACAACCCTGAGGGCATTCAACACTTGCAGCGGTTCAATTTCAAAGATAACCCTGAGCAACATCTACTTTATCGGCCAAAATTGGAGATAACCCTGGTGAAGGGCAAAGTCGTTAAATTGCCACCTCAACCCCAAATGGCACCGTCTCAACAAACAAACATCTCAATATACATTCTACATAACAATGTACCATAAGAACCAAGGAGTTGCAATCCCGAGTGACTACTACGCAAGGCAGAACACTGGATAGAATTTGAAGCTTAAAGAGATAGGACATGGTTCCATCTTCCTGACTTCATACAAACTCTAATCCCATGTCATTACGTAGCTCTCAAAAATAGTAGTCCAAAACTGGTCTTATACACCTCAATCGAATGCTCAGATTGAAGTTATGCAAGTTCGAGCAGACATCACGTTGCACGCGTGTATGTACTTCGAGATGGCAGGACCCGCGGAGCTCGGGGCAACCCGAGAAACCGCAGGTGCATCTGCGGTTGCCGCAGGTACACCTGCGACTCCCAGCTCTATAAATATAGGGCTTGGGGTGGCCATATTCAGAAGAAAAAAGGCGAGAAAACCTTGTCAAATTTGCTCTGTACACACCCTATATTGAGTGATTTCTCATTTTAAACACTTGCGAACTCACATATAGCTATATTTTTACCGACAGAAGCCGAGTGTTCATCCACTTAAAGTCATAGAAGTCTTTTTTGGCAGCCCACTGTAAGCCTTCTTACACATTATAAAGCCTTTCTCTTCATCTTTGCACACACTCTTCTTCACATTGAGAGTCGTGTTGTGTGTGTATGCCCGGACTTTGTTCCGTGGTTTTCATTTTTGTATGTATATATATATTTATATATACGAACTAACATTATCGAGTTATGCCTCAATTGAGCCTGGACTCACGTCCGGAGCGTTTATTTACTTATATATATATATATATATATACTTATATATATGAACTGTTGTCAAACTTTGTTCGATGAGCCTGGATTTTATATCCGGTGCGTTTACTAATTATATATATATATATATATATATATATATATATATATATAGCGACAAATCGCTGAAATGATAAATCGGGCCGAGATCGATATGTATCCTGTGCGTTTACCGCTTATATATATATATATATATATTTACATTTCTGTCAGGCCTGGAGTTTACTTTGTGGCCTTTTACTGCTTTCTTTACATTCCGTCCCGCCTGGAGTTTACTTCGTGGTCGTTGATCGCATTTATTGCTTTATTTACATTTCTGATCCCCCATGGAGGTGCTTCATGGTGGTTGATCATGTCTCTCTCTCTCTATATATATATTTACCGCTTTTATATATTTATATTTCCGGTCCCCCATGGAGGTGCTTCGTGGTGGTTGATCATGTCTGTATATATATATTTACAACTTTTATATATATAATCGCCATCGCTTTTCATATAAAGCTCATGCATCATATGAGCCTCAGAATCATGTGATTCTGATCTGGGCCATGAATCTAGATTCGGTTCCCATGATGGACATTTTCAGCTGTTGGTAGCTTGTAAATTATTCACGGTGTTCAAATTTCCTTAGATGACTTTCATGCACATAAGGAGTTCGGCACTGCTATATATTATTTTCTCGAAGATGCTTCGCATCTCGAAAAATAAAAGCAACCAAGCCGAATATTTAATAATAAAATGGAAGTATCAAAGGCCTCAATTAATATTGACCACAGGGTTTGGAAAACCTCTTTTACAAAACCTAATTGCTATATCTTGTTTAAAACTGAATATTTATACAAATTCAAACCCTTTGTATATAGGTGCAAACGAGGCCTCACACTACTTCCAAATAAAAATACATCGACCCCACAGCACACATTCATATCACTACTGAGGTGAAAAACTCAATCATGCGACCAAATATATCGTGATCGCTTCTTCCGGTCACCGATAGCAATAATACTGATCGCCATCCGCGACCCAGATTGCTTCTAGTCGCTAAGATATATCAGCGACCGCATGCGGTCGCTGGCATGAATTTCCCTCCCAAAAATTGGTGCGAAACGTTGGCGCGTTTGTTTTATGCCACCAATTTCTATCAGCGACCGCCTAGCGGTCGCTGATGTGTACACATCATTAAAAATTAGCGACCGCATGTGGTCGCTGATCATTCTTAATGTTACCAGTTTCAGTCATTCGCTCGACACAGACGCGAAGAAGAAGAAAAAAGAGGGAGCAGATAGAGAGAAGAGGGAGAAAGGGGGAGAAGAAGGAGAAGAAGGATAAGCCATCCACCGCCACCGCCTTGCCCATTCCGCCACCGCCTCCTCACCCATTGACTATCAATCTCGCTATCTGAGGTATTATGTCCCTTTTTTTATTAGGTTAATTGAATTTTCTTTGTGTTTGTGGGTCTTGGGTTGGGTATCTTGATTATATGGATTGTTGGTAGGGTTAATTGAATTTTTTTTCATAACTTTTGGTTCAATGCCTTATTTTCCTATAAATTTGCAGTAAGATGGGGCAATGCCTAATTGAATTTTGTTTGTGTTTGTGGGTCTTGAAAGAATGTTGGTGTTTCAGTTACCGAATTCTTGAAAGATTGTTTATAAAAAGTGGTCGACTAATATGCGCGGTTGTACTATAAATTTTATTGTGGTTTCTTCATTTCTTTGAGTTTTAAAGGAACAATCAGGTTCATCATTTGGGCGACTATAGGATGAAAAGTAATTGTATGTTTTGAAGTTTAACTCCACAAAGATTTGAGTTACCGGTCTCATTGGATGTCGAAATTTGCATTTGAAGCTTGGAAACTTCACCTTTTTAGGAATCATTTGTGATCCATCTTCCACCATATTGCATGATTTTCAAACATATAAATCACATATATTGGAAAAAGGTTTTCCGCACTAACCTTTAGGTGGTAAAGTCGATTTGTGAACTTTCTTCCAAAATTAATTTTGCAATGTCTCTTGTGACATCAATTAGGTTATCGTGTCTCGATATGATTAAGAAGAGCACATAGGAGTTACTAAAGAACTTCGAAGAAGGATGCCATCGGTGATGCTTTTACTTACTCTATCTTTGGAACTTAGTAAAGAACTGTTTTGAAAGGCACTTCTTTGAAGTAATATTGAGTAAATAGTGCAGCCAAAAAAGTATATATGAAAGGGTTTATGATGCGATTTAGTGGATCTAAAGATAAAAACTTTATTATTCTTTGAACTAATGTTTGTGGGTGTTTGAGGATTTTCTCTTTAACTGATAGAGGCCATAATATTCCCGCCACGAATTGTTTATGAATGTTATATGGTGCAGTATTGGTAGTGTTTAGAGTTATCTAGCTATAGGTTTTATGAATTTCTATTCTAATTTCCTATTTTACTCTTTGCAATTTGTTATATTTCTATCTCAACACTTTTTTAAAGGCTTTGTAATTATTCTACATCCCGTTAGATTAGGTGAAATTGGAGTTTGTATATGGTAACATTAATATGTAGTTAAGTAATAACAATTACATCACACAGAACCCTCGGATCATATATGCAGATATATGGTTGCGTTGTCCCGTTGTTTTGTGGTAGTGAAACTCATTGGAAATTGGGAAGAATTGGATAAAGTGGGAAAGAGAGGGAATTTATGTATGTACTGTAAAGTGGGAAAGAGAGGGAATTGGAGTGAAGGGTCTTAAAATGTGTTGGAAATCTGCATTAAGTTATTGAATTTTATAATTGTTTTCTATCTCTTGACTGTGATTTGTTCTGTTACTATTCTGGAAATAATATGTTTGATAAGTATTGAGGATGTTGATGTTTAAATCATGTCTACTTGGTTTTCTCAAAAGGCTGATATGGTCATTCATGTGGACTGTTTATGAAATTATAATCAAATCTATGCCTATATGAGAACTATTATAGCAAAATTTTGCAACTTAAGTTTTTAGACAGTATGGAGTCCCTATATTGTCTACACATATCATTTAAAAGGTGTTCCATAACTTAGTTGTGGTCTATGTTGTGTATTGACCAAATTTCATGTTTAAAAGCCATAAAAAGTAAGCTTTAAGTGGAAACTAAGACCTAAGTATAGAATTCCCATACCTGAACCATGTGGGAAAGTTTCAATAGTCATAATATGACATAAGTAAGCTACACAAGCTAAAGAAACCAAGCCTAAACTATTTTGAGCATTAAACTTGTGAAAAATCACATTTTAAGCCCAAAAATGGACTGTTTTGGGTGACCTTTAATGCCTGATCTTATAAGACTATAATGAACTCATATAAAATTGCTAACTCATACTTGTGATGATTCCTAATCATTGCAATGACCAAAGCTAGTAAGAAAATCAAGTTAGGATCTATTATCGAGCCTAAAGTGAGCTTTAATAGGTTAAAATTGGCTAGATGACCAAGTAAAGTGAGATGATGATAAAAGTAACCTTAGGAAACTAAAATACACATGCTTAGACTATCCAAGTAGCCAAAACTGGAGAAATAGAAAAGTGTCAAAAATAGTTTTTTTGTGAAAAATTGAGCAAACAAGCCAGTTTGAGCCCAGTTTTGAGAAGCTTAAATGAAATGAAAAAGAAACCTAAACTTTGATTAAATTACCACAGTGTACAGTCATCTTCACCAAATACCTTAAACTATAATGAAGTAAATATGGATACTTCCTTGGTTGGTGTCAATTAAAATATGTAGGATGACAACAATATACCATGCCTTTTTGGAATGTTCTTTATATCCTTTTCTATAAAATGTATGTTTAGTTTTAATTGTATTACATACAATTACATATGTACATGTTCTCTATATCTTTGACATGTTTATGTACCTTTCATTTATAACTCATATTAACATCCTAAATTTTTTATTTATAGATGTCTTTTGAACCGCAAAGCATTGAAAGCCTTGGGTTGGGTGGGGCCCTAATCATGTGAAGAAGGCTCTGGCTAATCCGGATGATCGTATTCTTATCTGATTCGTCCTCCTCCGTAAAGCACGTAAGTTAAACATCGTGTATATATAAGGTTTAATATTTCCATTGTTATAAATATATATGATGTAAATTATTGTATATTGTAGTGATTTTCAAGATAGTAAAATTGTGAAGTGCATTTCACAATTATGCTTACAGAACCGGCCTACACTAGTGATTACATTAGCGAGCACACCTCTCGCCCATAAGGATACAGTTTGGGCTGAATTTTAGGTATATTTTTTTATCACTCTAATAAATAATACATAGTTAATCAAATAATATTGTTTAGTAATGTTGGATTATGGTAATATAATAGTTTTAATATTATTATTGTTGTTTTATTTGCAGAAGCGGTATAGATGGGACGATTTATGCGGCATCGATTATTGAGATCATCGCTCGCGTAAGTGCGCCGTCCGAACTAAAGATAATCTAAACAAGGAACGACAGAAAGCCCTGCACAATGCTGAGATTGACCATCCAAGACAGGGTGAGCAGTATATGCATGAGCATAGCCCACAGTGGTGCGCATGACCCGTATACGGGTGTGCAGATGTGTGACCGGTGGAGAGTCGAGAGGCTGGGTCGAGGACACAAGATCGTCTCCTCGAGCAGATCCTCGTGTGTATCGAAGGCGAAAAGGCAAAAGGCACGTCATAAGCGGCGATAATTATATCACAGTGCAGTAATATTGTTTGCTAGTACGTATGTATAGCATGCTTATTGGCTTAGTTATTTGTTTTTATGTTTACAGTCATGTTTTGTAGCTAAAATATCATATGTTTACATATTAATATGAGAACATGAACTGTAGGAGTCTCAGTCTCAAGGTCAACCTATCAATTGGTTGGATGTGTATGTGGCCACCCGTGATGGTCTGCCTTTGTATTTGTTCATATAGCGGTAATAAGTTAACTTTATACTAATATGTTGTTTATAAATTTTGACGACCTTTTTTGTAGCATTTTTTATTTATTTTTAACTATTTAATGGTTGACCTTCTAACAGGACACTTATAAGGGCTTAATGAACGAGCGCTATCCTAAGGCACCCCGCGTCCGTCGATTGATCAAGAATTGTGGGAGAG
Source organism: Panax quinquefolius (assembly GCA_020205615.1). Lineage (NCBI taxonomy): Eukaryota > Viridiplantae > Streptophyta > Magnoliopsida > Apiales > Araliaceae > Panax > Panax quinquefolius. Next base: position 58,135,499 of record CM035154.1, on the reverse strand, counting down.
GGCGTCCGTCATGAAGAAAAACTATATTAAAGGCCAAGGACAAAACGACGCTCGACCATCATCGCCATGGCACAGTAAACTCATTACCTAGTCTACACGGTCATCGGTCATTCGATCTATCATACTCCCACCGACCGTGTGAGAGCGATCTGTCGAATCGTGATCTTCTTCAGATATCTTTGGTGGCATCTGCATTCTCTTAGTCCTGATGAGTTGGTGGAGGCAGTGGTGGCAGCAGCAGCATCACAGCATCAGGGAGGCGACCAGGTATATATATCGATATTGTTACTGTCACTATTTTACTTATATGTTTCACTACATTGTCTATTGTTTAGCTTTCCCCAAGTCATAGTAGTATCAACACATGTAACATATATGTTTTATTCTTTTGTTAATTCTGTGGTACTAATTTGGATGATCCATGAAGAGCTAGACCAATCATATATGTTAGATTTTTAAAGCCTTGCTAGACTTGTTTTTTAGATTTTTAAAGCCTTGTACTCTTTTAGATTCATTCTTTGGACAATTATATTGGTTGACGATTCTATTATATGGATGTTTATGATTGTATTGTGTTGTGTTGGTTTACGATGGATGTTTATCATATAGTAGTTATCATGTATGAATGTTTTTCATATGGTAGTTAGCATGGATGGATGCTTATATATACTACTGTGTGTTGGGATAAAAAGCAGGTACAAAGCAAGTTATTTTTGGGAAATCAATAAAACAGGAAAAATATTAAAAAACAAAAAAACATCAGCGACCGCATGCGGTCGCTAACACTGAAACGCGGTCGCTGATAACTACTTTGAAACTAGCGACCGATTCGGTCGCTATTACCGGTCGCAGACACGTGTGCCACGTCACAGCTAACAAATGACTCATCATGAGTCAGAATAGCGAAGGATTCGGTCATTTGAAAGATCGGTCGCCGATCGCGATCATTTGAAAGATCGGTCATTTGATGTCCATCCAATGATCAGATTAGTGCGACTTCGATCAGACGTCGATCGTAGTGGTTGTCACGATACTCATCTACGACCATATGCGGTCGCTGATATGCGGTCGCTGATAAGCCTTTTTGTTGTAGTGTATAACAATTTTTTGAAAAGTGGCGGTCACCGTAGTAACACGGATGTCGGGGGTTGCCTAACACCTTCCCTCCGCATAATCAAGCCCTCGAACCCAAATGAATCTCAGTTTCATGAATTCGTTTAGCGATTGTCACATCATCTGGTCAATGTGCAAACCTTTTCTCGGTTGCGTTGGTGCAACCAGTTAAAAACACCAACTGGCGACTCTTATAGTCAAATCGTCGACATATACACGTCGGACCTTTTTCACTTATTTTTTCAAACAAATCTCACATAACATGAGAACACCAAAGAACAAGAATAGAAAAGAGACAAATAAAAATCCCGTCGTCGACAGGTGAATAGTAACAAATGACTTATAAGTTAGTTTAACCAACTTATAAGTTATTCCTGAACATACTATTACAACTATAAGTTAATTATTTGTTTGTTATGAATTTTATTATTAAGAATTCTAAATAATTCAAATATAATAAAAATATTAATAACAATATATACTTATCGCGTAAAATCATTCATCTGCATTTCATATACATTCAGCATACATATTTTGATGACCCATATGCGAACAAAGTCATGTGAAATTTATCAAAATATACGTGTAATGTGTATAATAATGATGTAAACAATTTTATGTTATAGTAGATTTATTTTTTTTATAATTCAATCATACGAATGTGAAACGCGAAATAATATATGAGATTGTAAATTTTGTTATTATTTGGTAGTTTGTGTCAAAGATTTTATATAAATAAATAACAACAAATCAGAATTAAATAAAAAGTTTCAATCTCTTATTTTTTTTGCATTCTCTTTTCGGTAAATATTGAAAACTGATATTTTTATTTTTGTTTTTGATATTTTGACATGTGACAGGTGACGATATAAAAAATCATTAACTTAGGTACCTGCTAACACCTTGTTTGGGAGTTCAAATTTGAAGAGAAAGAAAAGAAAAGTCGGAGAATAAATTTTGATGGGTGTCTTTGAGTTTGTTTATGAGAGAGAAGAAAAGAAAGTTTTGGAAAATATGTCTCAGTTTCTCTAAAAAGTTTTCTTCTCAAAAATTGAGAAGATTGGGAGATAAAGGAAAGCTTGATTTAATAATATTTTCTAACTACCAACTTTGTTTTAAGTTTTTAATTAAAAGGGTGTTTGATAAAATTAAATGAAATAATTTTGAATATTTAAGAAATCTGAATGAGTTGAATGAAGCAGAATTTTAAATATTAAATAAAAAAAAATATTTGATAATTGACATGATTAAAAGTTTTAACTCTAAACAAACACCCCCTAAGCACACTTATTTTCATTCTTGTCTTAGGGATACTAACATACCAATTTAATAAAAGTGCACATTTTCCTTTGTTTTCTTCTCCACTCCCAGACAAGACTACAGAAAATATATTAATTCACTTTCTTCTCTTTGTACAAACTCTCAATAAGACTAAGGATGTTCATCGATAATTTATCGTATCGAACCGTATCGAATTAATTATCATTTTTATTCAAAAATATGTACGGATATCGGTATAAACCAATTTTGTACCGAAATTTCATAATTCTACCATATTCCTGGAAAATGTTAGCTCTTAAAAAAATAAATAAATAAAGATTTCATAAATAGCATTCTCATTAAATAAAATGAAATTATTACTTGTAATGTATAGGACAACCTTTAAGATTTTAACACCAAAAATTTCAACTCTTTCAAAATATGCCAAAAAAAAAAACTCAAATGAGCCCAATACATCTATTATACTAGTTAAGGGAGTTTCAGCATCTTTAAAACATATTACATAAAATGTACAGAAATTCCATAAGCATCAATTCATTATATTCTATCCCCAAATTTTCTCACCAACCAAACAAACAAAAGCCAAACAAAGTATACCAGTGAACCTGAAGTTATGGACAACCTTATTTGCAAAACTCATTTCATAATTCAACCCGTACCGAACTTTCAAAATACTTTTCCGAACCTGATATCAAATAACCGGTATATATCGGTTACTTGTATCGATATTAAACTGGTTTCGTTTTGTCTCGAACCGGCCGATTTGAACCGATTCGATTAACCAAAAAAAATATGTCCATCGATAAGACTAAAGAAAACTATCTTATTTCCCTAACTTTCTTTTCTTCTATTTTGCCTTACTAAGAGTAATTGCTGATCAAAAAATGCCTCAGACGTTTTTCCATTTATTACTCCTTTTGTAAAATTAGTAATATCATATTTACACATAATATATTTAGTAAATAAATTAAATTAATAAAGGGAAACAATTTGCTGATGATTTTTCTTCAATAGTTCTTTTTCTTTTTGCAAAAGAAAATAACATAAATCGAAAATTAATAACAGTAAACCAATATGTAATAATAAAAGAAAACAGAGTAAATCAAAAATATTTTTCTGCTCTCCTTACCTTTATCCGCTCTTATTATTCATGATTTTAATATTATTATTATTATCTCTGTCTTGATTAATTTGAGTTTATTATTTTTATTTGTTGTAATCACTGAATGTGATCCAAATAGTTTTAAGAACAATAAATAAAAAACTGTATTTTTATTTTTATTTTTTATTTGTTGTAATCACTGAATGTGAGATGATTCATAACATTAGTTATCCATTGAAGACAAAGAGAACTGATATTTCTACATGATCCCTGTTACATAAATAGTGAGTAGGTGAAATCTGTTACATAAATAGTGACTAGATTTCACTTTATGTGAGCAAGAACGGACTAAGGCTAGGACAGGGGCACATGCAGAGGGTGAGCATTTCGAATAAACCGAACCTAATAGATTATTCGGATATAACTGAATAGCGAAATATTCTTAATTTTACTATTCAAACAGCTAACCGAATTTAGCAATAACTGAAATACCGAATTTACAATTCGGGTTTTGGTTAATAACCGAAATTGAGACGGTACACATTTTTACACCTTCAGAGTTTCCAAAATCTAAAGAAGGGGATCCAAATTTCTGTTTCTTTTACTTTTTTACTTTTTCCAATAATAAGGTAATTTGATAAACAAAAAATTTCTGTTTTAGTACATAAATCACAAGAAAAACAAGCACACCAGTCACCAAAAGTCCAAACTACATGTGTATTACCCAAAAAAAATGGGAAATAAAAAAAGAAATGAAATGAAAAGATGACCAGATTGAGTGAAATAACCCAAAAGAAAATTCTTATCCATCCAAAACTAAAGATCTCCGATCCAAACTCCAAAGTGTGCGGATCTCGCCGGAGCTAGCTGGCTGGGTTGCTACTGTTAGAGGAGGCGCGGCAGCCTGAGGTGGTGGTTGCTGGTGGTAATACATAGACAGCTGATTTTGGAATTGCGGATGGTCGGATGTTCAGGAGGTTAGCTTTTGGGTTAGGGACTTAGAGATGAGAGATACCTAAGAGCTGATGAGAGTGGATATATAAGTGATAGAGATTAGATAATGAAGAGATATCCTAGGGCAGAGAGAGATGAGAGATATCTAAGGGCTGATGTAAGAGATATAGAGATAAGAGAGTGAAGAGATCAGGTTATTGTTTTTAACTTGCTTTAAATTTTTTTAAGATCTTATTCGGTTAACCGAATAACTTAAATTCAAAAATCAAACCTGAACCCAAAAATCATATAAAATTAGAATATAACCGAATTACAAAAAATAACTGAATTTTCTTAGTTAAATGTTTTTGTTGGATTCGATTATTCGGTCATATCCATTTTTTATTCCGTTCTAGCACATGCCCCCACTAGATTTTTGCGTCTTCATATATATATATATATATATATATATATATATATATATATACATACTACAGTTATTAATATATTCACAAATTTTAAAGCATGGTGGAACAAAATAAAAAAGAAATCTTACAGCTTATATTATGTTATGAAAAAAAAAAAGAATATACTACTATATTGTTAAAATAAAATAATACTATAAGAACTTAAGTATTTTATTTTCTTTATCAATTTACTTCTCCTGAATACCAAGAAGGTAAAAAATAGAAGAGTTACGGTTACTAAAAATTGTGAAAGATTTCATTTAGAGTTTCTATAATTTACCCGAATTTTCTAAAAAAATTGAAATAAACAGTGCCTAATAAATATTCCTATATTATGTAGACAGGTGGTGTCATTTCATTAATTAGTAGTAGTAGTAGTATAAAATTCGAGATCAACATCATTATATTTATTTTCTCCCAATAATATTGTTGGCTGTTGTGGAACAATCCACCAGTCACTTAATCAAATTTAAACATTTTAAAATACTCTACTTATTTTGTTCCACTAAGCCTTAAAATTTATGAATATATTAATAAGCTGTAGTGTGTGTGTGTGTGTATATATATATATATATATATATATATATATATATATATATATAAAGAGGCAGAGGAATTGGAAGAATGCACATAAATGTTATTGATATATGATATTTTTGTAACTATTAAAAATAAGGATATCATGTAACAATTTCAAACAATAAAACTTTGAAAAATGTTATTGTAAACAATATTTGAGGATTATTTAGTTTTGTGATTCATTTTATTAAATCTTTATTCTTAATGTTTTTTTTTTGAATTTGACCCCACTGAACTTAATTTTAGGCTAGATCCGCCCCTGCATGTGAGGGAGACTCATGTGAAAATATAAAAATATCTATTTTCAAGACATATAATGAAATCTATATTGACAAAAGTAGAGTATTTTATTCATAAACAGGATATGACAATCCTTTGGATAACATTATATCAAATGTGAAAATTGTCCACCTTCCTATAAATGTATGATTTATGCATAATAAATGTTGTAAACATATATATTTTTCTTTTATATATATAGTTTTTAATTTTTTGAATGTGTCTTGCTACAATAATTTCAATTGCTCAATTACTCATATTTTGGTTGGCCATGGATGCAAATACTTTTTTTTTATAAATCAAATCCATTTTATCATTAAGGAGAAAACAATCTCATAGTCTGATTAGTACTATAATATGGGATATTCAGAGCAATTATTCACATTTATAACTATAAATGCAGGTTAAACCTATAACCATGAGTGAAATTCCAAGTATGCAGGGGGTTTGAATTGATTAATAATGTCTAATTTATTTTTTTTTGCTACAAAAGCTATCGAGACAGATATGATCTGTCTATTTCGATGTTTATATTAAACTGTTAAGCAGAACCTTCCTTATATTACTTTAGTTTCAACGGTGCAGTGTATGCAAATGAATGTGTAGTGTCTAATTATTGCAGAATTAAACAAAGCAAACAAGATAATAAGTAAATCAAGAACACCAAGATTTTTACATGATTCGACCCCTGCTCTCTATTCTAGTGGTTTAATTCACGTTCTATACCAACTGATATTGGAGACTCCTTTATTAATAAATTATTCAATCAATTACAAAACTCTTTGTACAAATAAGTGTTCACGTCGGAATTTTTATTTGTCCCTTTTCTGTTCTTGTTCTTTGGTGTTCTCGTGTTAGGTGAGATTTGTTTGAAAAAACAAGTGAAAAAGGTCCGACATGTATATGTCGACGATTTGTCTGTAAGAGTCGCAAGTTGGTGTTTTTAACTGGTTGCACCAACGCAACCGAAAAAAAGTTTGCACATTGACCTAGTGATGTGACATTGCTAAACCAGTCTGTGAAACCGAGATTCATTTGGGTTCGGGGGCTTGATTATGCGGAGGGAAGGTGTTAGGCACCCCCCGACATCCGTGTTACCACGATGACCGCCACTTTTCAAGAAACTGTCATATGAATGTGTGTGTGTGTGTGTGTGTGTGTGTGTGGGTCAATGTGCTGTTATGTGGAAGTAGTGATATGCCTCGTTCGCACCTATATACACAGGGTTTGAATTTGTATAAAAATTCAATTTTTAGCAAGATATAACAATGATGTTTTGTAAAAAAAGTTTTTTCAAACCCTGTGTTCAATAGTAATTGAGGCCTTTGATACTTCCATTTTATTAAGTGTTCGTGTGACGCCCCCAAAATAGGTATACATCACCTATCTTGAGTCGCCAAATACATGGTACAAAATTCAAATACAACTTAATTATACAACAGTCATGTAAAATACGACAAAACATATGCTGTGAGTTTTAATACAAATATTGTCATCAAGATAATATCCACACTCAATTGAGTCCTCATTATATTTATTATCACACTATTTAACAGAATAGTGAGGACTACTAATGCTATTATCTGGACCGTCACTCCGTTCCCCGACTAGTCCTTGCTACGTTCTCATTTCCTGAAGAGAACAATGAAAGTAAAAGATTGAGCTCAACTAGCCTAGTAAGAAATATTATGACTAAGATAATACAGAATAAATTATCATTAGCCTTCAACAGTGTTAAACTGATACAATATAACAAACATCAAGTTTAACTGCAGCGGAACAAGCAATTCATTAAAAGAGTCAAGTAGAGAATAAAATCTACTATCTTTTATGATTTAAAAGGTTTTTCATCACTTTTATCGCTGGGACTTAGCTTAATAAATAATCAACATCATCCTTGCACTATGGCCAAGGATATTCATTAGTATCACAACCACAAATTATCCATGCACTACGGGCCAAGGATATTCGTGTATTCATCAATGGTCATGATCATGCCAACAACTGTCCATCAATGCACTACTACTGCCAATGAGGACTTTTATCACATCATTTGTAACATTACGGTCCATAATTATACCGAATAATCCTCAGTCATAATCATACCAAGTTCATCTATGCACTACTGAAGCCACAGATGACTTTCAACATAATATAAACATGAGGATGATGACAATGATATAAGAATTCAATTAAACAAGTTCAAGAATTAGTTTATCCGAGAACCAATAACGCCCAAATTGTCAACATGATACTTCTTTGTGGAGTAAAATTCAAGAATGCTCGGAAGAATATTTCCATAAAAGATATCTTTGGATGAAGCGCAAATATCAAGGATATTCCACTAATTTCATGGAGTATAAAAGCCAAAACTTTAACCAACTGAGTATAATAAAGAATGGAATAACAAAAGAAATCACGGGCATGCGATAGACCGCATGCATGGAGTTATTCCAACGTAATAATAAATAATGGAACCGTGTCAGCGTGTAACGCATACGAGACGAGGATATTCCAACAGAATAATAAATAATGGAACTAGGTCATGCGTAAATGCACAGACAGGATGTTCCAACAGAATAATAAATAACGGAACCAAGTCATGCGTAACGCACATACAGGATGTTCCAACAGAATAATAAACAACGGAACCAGGTCATGCGTAAACGCATAGACAAGATATTCCAACAGAATAATAAAGAATGGAATAACAGAAGAATTTCACCATGTTTGCGGTACTTAGCAGACAAAGTTATTCCAACATAATAATAAAAATAGAATAATGAAGAATTTCACCAAGTATGCGGTATTTGCAGGCGTAAGCGAGTTATTCCAACATAATAACAAAGAATGGAATAATGAAGTTCTCTTCATGAAGACGAAGAAAGAAATAATACCCTTACATTAGAACAACTGGATAAAGGAGTAGTAAAGTAGCGAGAATACTTTTCTTCTTCTCTCTCAGTATAGTTTCTCTCTAGTTTCAAATTGAATTAAGTAAGAAATAATGAAGGAATGAGCTTCTATTTATAGGAGAATGGGTGAATAGTAACTAATTCTAAGCGGTCCAAATTGATTTACTTTTAAGCAGACGGTCAGATTGGTTTACTATAAAATATTCAAATAAAACAAAATCTTTTAAATAAAATATAATATATTCTATTTATAATCTTATAAAATGAATAACTTTATAAAAGTATTACATTTTATATAAAAAGATTTTTTACTATGCAAAATACTACGCAGCACTAAGCAAACATTTATGCATAATAGAATATAATATATTCTATTTATAGTCTAATAAAACGAATAACTTTATAAAAGTATTACATTTTATATAAAAAGATTTTACTATGCAAAACACTATGCATAATAGAATATAATATATTCTATTTATAGTCTAATAAAACGAATAACTTTATAAAAGTATTTACATTTTTATATAAAAACTTTTCTCGTTTTATTACATTAATAATACTAATAAAACAAAACTTCATCATCATTATTATAATTCACACTATTAATCGACCAAGTCGTTCCCGAGGAAAGAGGGGCTTTCAATAAGAATTTCTCCTATTGGGCGCGCAATTAAGTGACCAAACCTCTCCTGGCGTAACTTCGAGACATCGTTAATATTGCGAAAATAATAATATTAATAACTTCGTCGTCTCAATTATTGATTTAATAATATATAAAATATCGACAATAATTGAATCAATTAACGTGAGATACTATGCAATAATTATTTGAAGCAATAATTGAACAAAACCGAGTGACTTCTCACGTAAGCATCAATAATCAATACCAAGTAGTGCTACTTGCAACCACCAGCAGTATTCTCGTATTTTTTAACAGGTGTTTCAACGATTAACGATAAAACTTCCGTAGTTATTTTCATAAAATATTTTTGTCATTTTTTCAATCCGATAATAATTACATTATGGGGTCCACTAATGATTGTCTTGAGCCGCATACGAATATTCCCTATTAAAATGAATATTCCCACCAATCGAATATTATATAAGCAACTTGCGTGATTTTTTGCAAAATTTATAACTATTAACCACAACTATAACATTATATTAAATTCATTCCATAATATTCAAAAATGATAATTATAAAAAATTCATCTTTATTCATAAAAGTTGGGGTCTTACAATCTCCCCTTCTTATGAAATTTCGCCCTCGAAATTAGGATACGTACCTGGTATGTCGAAGAGGTAAGGATACTTTGATTTCATTTCAAATTCTAACTCCCAGGTCATTTCCTCAACATCGTGGTTCCTCCATAAAACTTTGACTTGAGGTATAACCTTGGAGCGTAGAATATGTTCCTTCTTATCCAAGATTTGAACATTAACCTCTTCATACGTTAAATCTTCCGCTATTTCATCCGGTTCTAACTCAATAATGTGGTTCGGGTCTTTCACATATTTACGTAACATGGATATATGAAAAACGTTATGAACACGAGACATACTTGGCGGTAAAGCGAGTCTATAGGCTACAATCCCTACTCGATCGAGGATTAAAAATGGGCCAATGAATCGAGGATTGAGCTTTCCTCTCTTTCTAAATCTCGTAACTCCTTTCGATGGAGCAACACGTAACAACATATGATCTCCAATATCGAATTCCACGTCGGATCGTTTGTCAGTCTTGGGAGGTTTTTATACATTGTCGGATCGTTTGAATCTTTTTCATAGTCATACGTACCAACTCCGGTCCCAACAACATTGCTTCACCCACCTCATCCCAGCATACTGAAGAACGACACTTTCTTCTATACAACGCCTTGAATGGAGCCATGCTAATACTTGTTTGATAACTGTTATTGTAAGAAAACTCCACCAGTGGTAAGAACTTGTCCCAACTTCCCTTGAAGTCAAGGACACAAAGTCTTAATAAATCTTCAGGAGTTTGAATAGTCCTCTCTGATTGTCCGTCCGTCTGAGTATGATATTCAGAACTAAATCGTAAATCCGTGCCCATAGCTTTTTGTAAACTAACCCAAAATCGTGAAGTGAATCTTGGGTCTCGATCAGAAACTATGGATACTGGCATACCATGCAGTCTTACAATCTCGTTTATGTACATACGAGTAAAATGTTCAAGTGTATACGTTTCTCGTATTGGTAAGAAATGAGCAGACTTGGTCAATCTATCAACAATGACCCAAATTGCATCTATGCCTTGAGAAACCTTGGGAAGACCAGTAACGAAATCCATGGTAATGTGCTCCCACTTCCATTCTGGAATTTCAAGTGGCTGCAATGGACCTTTTGATACTTGATGCTCTGCCTTGACTCGTTGACAAGTTAAACACCTTGAGATAAACAGCGTTATCTCTCTCTTCATATTGCCCCACCAAAATGTATGTCAAAGATCATGATACATTTTGGTACTCCCAGGATGGATTACAAACGGTGTGTTGTGCGCCTCCATCATGATTTTATACTTTAACTCAGGATCGTTAGGAACACAAAGTCTGGAGTTGACTCGAAGTATTCCTTCTTCATCGATTCTTTCTTCTGAAATAGCACCTTCTTGCACTTTCTTCCTCATACGCATCAGCTCTAGGTCTATAGCATGAGAAGCTTTAACTTTATCAATTAAATTTGGTTCTACTCGTATATTCGCCATCATCACATGGGTCCCTGGAGTCTTTAATTCTATCTCCATCATTTGCAAGTCACACAAAATGGGCCTTTGCGTTGACAATATCACACTCGTACCCGCATATGATCTTCTACTCAATGCATCAGCTACCACGTTAGCTTTTCCAGGATGGTATTGGATGGTATGATCATAATCTTTCAACAGTTTAAGCCAACGTCGTTGTCGCATGTTGAGTTCCTTTTGAGTGAAGAAATATTTAAGGCTTTTATGATCCGTAAAGATCTCCACTTTCTCCCCATACAAGTAATGCCTCCAAATTTTAAGTGCGAAAACAACAGCTACCAACTCTAGATCATGAGTGGGATAATTCCTCTCATATTCTTTGAGTTGTCGAGAGGCATAGGCTATGACTTTCCCATGTTGCATGAGAACACATCCTAACCCTTTACCTGAAGCATCACTGTAGATGACAAATCCCTCCGAGCCAGATGGCATTGTCAGAATAGGTGCTGAAATGAGTCTCCTCTTGAGTTCTTGAAAACTCTTCTCACATTCCTCGTTCCAACTGAATTTTGTATCTTTCTAAGTCAGCTGAGTTAATGGAGTAGCGATTCGAGAAAACCCTTCTATGAATCTCCGATAATAACCGGCCTAATTCGAGAAAGCTACGATTTTCGATCATCGATTTAGGTTGCTCCCAGCTTTGAATTGCTTTAATCTTTGTTGGGTCAACAGATATTCCATGACTTGATACCACGTGCCCAAGGAATGCTACTTCCTCAAGCCAGAACTCGCATTTCTTCAACTTGGCATAAAGCTTATATTCACGAAGCTTTTGAAGTATTAGCCTCAAATGTTGCTCATGATCTTCACGGCTTTTAGAATAAATAAGGATGTCATCAATAAATACGACCACAAAGTGATCTAAATATTCCTTGAATACTCGGTTCATCATATCCATGAAGGCAGCAGGAGCATTAGTCAATCCAAAAGACATGACTAGGAATTAATAATGCCCGTACCGAGTTTTGAAAGCCGTCTTTGGAATGTCATCGGTTCTAATCTCCAATTGGTGATATCCGGAATGAAGATCAATCTTTGAAAAGAATTTGGCACCTTGCAACTGGTCAAATAGGTCATCAATACGTGGCAATGGGTACCTATTTTTGATGGTGACATGATTCAACTCCCGATAATCAATACAAAGTCACATACTCCCGTCTTTCTTTTTCACGAATAGAACAGGAGCACCCCAAGGAGACGTACTAGGACGAATGAAACCGATGTCTAACAATTCTCGTAGTTGGGTCTTTAACTCCTCGAAGTTCAATAGAGCCATTCGATATGGGGCTTTGGAAATAGGTTTTGTCTGGGGTTCAAAGGTCGATACAAAATTTAATTTCACGCCTGGGGTAGGCCATGAAGTTCTTCAGGAATACGTAAGGAAATTCATTGACAATAGAAATATCATTCAAAAAGCGGCGTATTTTGTTTAGATCCGTGACATGAGCTAAGAAAGCTTGACATCCGTTTTTCAATAAATGAATAGCTTTATGGCTGGAGATGACAGTGATTGATTTTAATGGTTTGGTTGCTTGAATTGCATAATAGGTTGGTTAAGAATATGAAAGCTAACAACCTTACGAAAAAAATCAATTTTTATATGATGAGTAGTTAACCAATCAATCCCTAGAATTACGTTAAATGCAAGTATTTTCAATGAAATAAGATCGACAAGTAATGTGAGGGTACCGATTTGAACCAAACAAAACTTATAAATAATGGATATAATGAAGGTTTCTCCCAACGGAGTTTCAACAGATAAGTCAAAGTCCAATTTCTCCGGAGTTAAATTTAAACGTTCAGCGTAAGTAGGAGAAATAAAAGAATGGGTAGAATCGGTATCAAATAAGGTATATACTTCGCTAGAGTTTATGATAAGCTTACCTATGATGACCTCGTTTGGGTTCCTTGCTTTCTGGGAGGTCACGACAAACGCTCTCCCTTACACTACTGGCTTTGACTTTTCTGGGACGTCCTTTGGTGCCTCCATCCTAGCTGAACTTGTCTTCGATGAACGAAAAAATTGGGCTAGGTGACCTTCTCTTCCACAATTATAACATGCTTTAGACGACATCGCGCAGTTTGGACTGATGTGTCCCCCCCTCCGCATTTGAAGCATATGATAGGTGGTCGTTCTCCTTCCTTAACAACGGGTGCTAGTGCTGACGTCTTTCCATTATTGTTGAATCTCCTCTTCTTGAAATGTCCATTCTTATTGTTTTGGCCATGATTACCACTGAAGTGGTTACCATTTCTATCATGTTGATTCCCTCCACGCTTATTGTCACCACTTCGATGACTGTTATCACTGGTATTATCATTTTGTCTGCTGCTCTCTTTTGGTTGGGTTGACTCATTATCGCGCTCCAATAACTGAGCCCTATTAACAACATCTGAATACAAACACAGCTTATAAGAGATAAGATATTGACGTATCTCAGGTTTCAAACCTCTTAGAAACATTTGCGTCTTTCTCTACTCATTATCAATCAAATGGGACGCAAACCGGGACAACTCGGCAAACTTGGCTTCGTACTACGACACGGTCATGTTGTTTTGCTCCAGCTTGATGAACTCTACCTCTTTCATGTGACGAATACTTTTGGAAAAGTACTTGTCGTTGAACAATTCTTAGAACTTCTCTCAAGTCATCTTCAATGCGGCAAGTTAAGTACGTTTTACAGATTCCCACCAGTAATCTGCCTCTGCACGTAACATGAAGGTGGCAAAGGGAACCTTTTTCTCCTTGGAGCATCCCAGGACATCAAATATCTTGTAGATCTGCTTTATCCACATCTCCGCCTTAAGTGGTTTTGGCTCTCTAAAAAACTCCGGTAGTCCTAGTTCCTTGAACTGCTTAGCGATGACCGTCCGAGAGTTGCCAGTGTTTCCACCTGCATTTTGTACAAGAGCCGCTCTTTCCTGATGTTGCATGAATTGCATAAAGCCTCTGAACATTCCATCGTTCATCATCTGGTCAATGTTGTTATTTTTCTAAGGATTGTCGCCTTCTTGATGCACATTATCCTGATTATTGATCTGTGGAGACTCAACAGTCTCCTGCGCTCCATTGATGTTCTCAACATTCTCGGATGTCATTTTCAAATACTGCCAGAAAATAAGGGTTAATGAACATATCACATATTATCCCTATACTCTGACCGACCAATTAAATACCAAATAAACTTAGGTAGGTCATACTAGTGAAGGAATTCCCCGTCTCTCCCCTCCTAGTTCTTGTCTCACATCTTAGCCAGGGATCATATCCTTAAGCTTTGATACCAACTGTGATGCCCCCAAAATAGGTATACATCACCTATCTCGAGTCGCCAAATACATGGTATAAAATTCAAATATAACTTAATTATACAACAGTCGTGTAAAATACGTCAAAATATATGCTGTGAGTTTTAATACAAATATTGTCATCTAGACAATATCCACACTCAATTGAGTCATCATTACATTTATTATCACACTATTTAACAGAATAGTGAGGACTACTAATGCTATTATCTGGACCGTCACTCCGTTCCCTGACTAGTCCCTGCTACGTTCTCATTTCCTGAAGAAAACAATGAAAGTAAAAGGGTGAGCTCAACTAGCCTAGTAAGAAATATTATGACTAAGATAATACAGAATAAATTATCGTTAGCCTTTAACAGTGTTAAACCGATACAATATAATAAACATCAAGTTTAACTGCAGTGGAACAAGCAATTCATTAAAAGAGTTAAGTAGAGAATAAAATCTATTATCTTTTATGATTTAAAAGGTTTTTCATCATTTTTATTGCTGGGACTCAGCTTAATAAATAATCCACATCATCCCTACACTACGGCCAAGGATATTCATTAGTATCACAACCACAAATTATCCATGCACTACGGGCCAAGGATATTCGTGTATTCATCAATGGTCATGATCATGCCAACAACTATCCATCAATGCACTACGGGCCAATGAAGACTTTTACCACATCATTTGTAACATTACGGTCATGATTATACCGAATAATCCCTGGTCATAATCATACCAAGTCCATCTATGCACTACAGGCCACAGATGACTTTCAACATAATATAAACATGAGGATGATGACAATGATATAAGAATTCAATAAAACAAGTTCAAAAATTAGTTTATCCAGGAACCAATAACGTCCAAATTGTCAATAGGATACTTCTTTGTGGAGTAAAATTCAAGAATGCTCAGAAGAATATTTCCATGAAAAGATACTGGATGAAGCGCAAATATCAAGGATATTCCACTAATTTCATGGAGTATAAAAGCCAAAACTTTAACCAACTGAGTATAATAAAGAATGGAATAACAAAAGAAATCACCAGGCATGCGATAGATCCTTATGCATAAAGTTATTCAGCAAGAATAATAAATAATGGAACCAGTCATGTGTATGTACGCATGTAGGCATGGATATTCCAATGTAATAATAAATAATGGAACTAGGTAAATGCGTAAATGCATGCATGAGGATGTTCCAACAGAATAATAAATAACGGAACCAAGTCATGCGTAACGCACATACAGGATGTTCCAACAGAATAATAAACAACGGAACCAGGTCATGCGTAAACGCATAGACAAGATATTCCAACAGAATAATAAAGAATGGAATAACAAAAGAATTTCACCATGTATGCGGTACTTCGCATAGACAGGTTATTCCTACATAATAACAAATAATGGAATAACAGAAGTTCTCTTCATGAAGACGAAAGAAAGAAATAATATCCCTTACCTTAGAACAACTGGATAAAGGAGTAGTGAAGTAGCAGAATACTTTTCTTCTTTCTCTCTATAGTTTCTCTCTCTAGAGTTTCATTGAATTCGTAAGAAATAATGAAGGAATGAGCTTCTATTTATAGGAGAATGGACTGAATAGTAACTAATTCCTGAAAGGTCCAGATTGATTTACTTTTAAATGGACGGTTCAGATTAGTTTACTATAAAATATTCTAATAAAACAAAATCTTTTAAATAAAATATAATATATTCTATTTATAATCTAATAAAACGAATAACTTTATAAAAGTATTCTATTTTATATATAAAAGATTTTACTATCTGAAAACACTATGCGAGCCTTATACAAACACTATGCATAATAAAATATAATATATTCTATTTATAGTCTAATAAAACGAATAACTTTATAAAAGTATTACGCTTTATATAAAAAGATTTTACTATGCAAAACACTATGCATGATAGAATATAATATATTCTATTGATAGTCTAATAAAACGAATAACTTTATAAAAGTATTACATTTTTATATAAAAAGATTTTACTATGCAAAACACTATGCATAATAGAATATAATATATTCTATTTATAGTCTAATAAAACGAATAAATTTATAAAAGTATTCTGTTTTATATAAAAAACTTTTCTATTTTATTACATTAATAATACTAATAAAACAAAACTTCATCATCATTATTATAATTCACACTATTAATCGACCAGGTCTTTCCCAGGAAAGAGGGGGCTTTCCAATAAGAATTTCTTCCTATTGGCGTGCAATTAGGTGACCAAACCTCTCCTTGACAGAACTTCTAGACATCGTTAATATTGCAAATAATAATATTAATAACTTCGTCGTCTCAATTATTGATTTAATAATATATAAAATATCGACAATAATTGAATCAATTAACGCGAGATACTATGCAACAATTACTGAAATAATAATTGAACAAACTGAGTGACTACTCACGTAAGCATCAATAATCAATATCGTGTGCTACTATGCAACAACGTGTATTCCTGTACTTTTAACACCGGGTGTTTCAATAGTTAACGATAAAACTTCCGCCGTTATTTTTATAAAATATTTTTTTCATTTTCTCAATCCGATAATAATTCCGTTGTGGGGTCCACCAATGATTGTGCCGTCGTACGAATATTCCCTGTTAAAATGAATATTCCCCGAGCAATCGAATATTATATAACAACTTGCGTACTTTGCAAAATTTATAACTATTACCCACAACTATAACATTATATCAAATTCATTTCATAATATTCAAAAAATGATAATTATAAAAAATTTATCTTTATTCATAAAAGTTGGGGTCTTACAGTTTGGTTTGATTGTTTTTATTTTTGAGATGCGAAGCATCCTCGAGAAAATAATATATAGCAGTGCCTAACTCCTCATGAGTATGAAAGCCATCTAAGGAAATTCAAACACCGTGAATAATTTACAAGATACTTACAATTAAAAATGTCCATCACGGGAACCGAATCTAGATTCAGTAGACTGAATTTGTGATCACATGATTCCTAGGCTCACATGATGCCGTAATTTATATAAAAGCAGTAAGCAGTTATATATATATATATAAAAGCTATAAATATATATATATATATACACACACACACAGACATGATCAACCACCACGAAGCACCTCCACGGGGGATCGAAATTGTAAATATATAAAAGCGATAAATATATATATAGAGACATGATCAACCACCACGAAACACCTCCATGGGGGATCAAAAATGTAAATAAAGCAATAAATACGATCAACTGCCACGAAGTAAACTCCAGGTAGGACTAAATATAAAAAAAGTAGTAAAAACAATCAACCGCCACGAAGTAAACTCCAGACGAGACGGAAAATATAAATAAAGCAGTAAAAGGCCACGAAGTAAACTCCAGGCCTAACAGAAATGTATATATATATATATATATATATATATAAGCAGTAAATGCACCAGATGTAAAATCTAGGCTCATCGAACAAAGTTCGACAATAGTTTATATATATATATATATATATATATAAAAGCAGTAAACGCTCCGGATGTAAAATCCAAGCTTACTGAACAAAGTTCGACAACAGTTCATATATAGAGGTATATATATATATATATATATATAAAAGCAAGTAAACGCTCCGGACGTGAGTCCAGGCTCAATCGAGGCATAACTCGATAATATTATTCCATATATATATATATAAGTATATATATACAAACAGAAATGAACACCACTGACCGAAGTCTGGGCATACACACACAACACGACTCTCAACGTGAAGAAGAGTATGTGCAAAGATGAAGAGAAAGGCTTTAAAGTGTGTAAGAAGGCTTACAGTGGACTGCTAAAGAAGACTTCTATAGCTTTAAGTGGATGAACACTTGGCTCCCATCGGTAAAAATATGACAATATATGAGCTCATAAGTGTTTAAAATGAGAAAGCACTTAGTTTATAGTGTGTATAGAGAAAATTGGACAGGGCTTCCTCGCCTTTTTTCTTGCAAATATGGCCACCCCAAGCTCTATATTTATAGAGTTGGGAGTCTGCAGTGTACTGCTGGCGACCACAGATACTGAGGTCGCCCGAGTTCCCGCGCTTTCTTGGGTCCGCCGTCTTGAAATACGTGTCTGGCGTGCTGTAACGTGATGTCCGCTCGAACTTGTAGAACTTCAATCTGAGCCTCCAATTGAGGTGTGCCATACCATTCTGGAAAGATCTTTTTGAGAGATATGCAATGACATAATATTTGACTTTTTTTTATTTCAGAAAGATGGGTCCATGACCGAAATGGCATTTCCGGGTTTCCGTTAGGCAGTCCGTTGAGCTGTTTTGCATAGTTTGCGCTCGGAAGTTAAGATATGATTCTCGTGGGACTTCTTTTGAAAAAGTTTGAGTTGAAATGAGTTGATTTGAGTTGAGTTGAGATTGAGGTGGCAAAATGACCATTTTTCCCCTCTGGGGTTATCTCCTATTTTGGCGCAGTTGTAGCAGTCTTTTCTCAGGGTTATCTCTGAGATTGGCCTACTGTCGACTCTGAATGTCCTCAGGGTTATCTCTGAGTATGGCTTGACTTCCCGAGGTTGACTCTGGGCTTTGCACTTGATCTCCCAGGGCTATTTCCTGGGTTAGAATTGATGTTGTGGTCTTCCAGGGTTATCTCTGGAGTGTGAAAAAGATGTTTTTGTCCTCCTGCATAGTTAGTAACAGGAAAACAAAATTTTGTGTGTCTGCAAATGACCCTCTTTATCTTGTTCATGTAATGCAATGAAATGGACATGATAAAGATTACTAGACACTTGAAATATGACAAGGTATTTTGTATGATGCAAATCGAAATGTAAAGAATGTTATGATGAATGTTAAAATGCTTTCGCAAATCGCAGTTCGCAAGTCGCATATCGCATATCGCATTTTGCACTTCGCACTTTGCATTTGGCCAATCGCACTTCGTAATTCGTACATCGCAATTCGTATATTGCAAATCGCAAATCGCATTTCGCACATCGCACATCGCAAATTGCTTTACCTTTACTGGTTACTATTGATGCATATGCTAGTGTTGACTCCAACGGTTTGGCTTTCTATTGGTGTTTCTGATGCTTGTTTGATGAAGATAAGTTGAGATATTTTTTACATCTTTGTTGGGGATGAAGTTCTGAAATCATCGGACCTTCCCGATGCATACACTGATAGTTTACAACGGTGCTTACCCTGCTGGTATTTTTCTATGCTGACATCACCACACGGCTTTAGTTCCCACTCGAACGGTGGTATACAAAGCTTTCATCGCTGAAATGGCCCGATGTTATGCAGAATTAATGCCAATGGTTTAGAATACCGGTTCTTCCGATACCTTCGCTAAAGTAATATTCAACAGCTTAATTCACCAGACTCCGCCTGATGTTACGCTGGATTGATGATAACCAACTGATGTCTACGACGAAATTCTCCTCTAATCTAGACATTTAATGTGCGCATATTTAAATCTAAAGGAGATGTATGCTAAATGTTGATGGAGATGTACGCTGATGTAGCATTTTTGCACATGTGCAGATCATGTATGATGTGATGACCTATATTTATCCTTAGGAGTCTATTGTCCTAGGTTGATGCACATTTTAAAGAGTCTGCAGTAGAAACTTACCTCACCCTTTCT
Source organism: Panax quinquefolius (assembly GCA_020205615.1). Taxonomy (NCBI): domain Eukaryota; kingdom Viridiplantae; phylum Streptophyta; class Magnoliopsida; order Apiales; family Araliaceae; genus Panax; species Panax quinquefolius. Next base: position 58,115,111 of record CM035154.1, on the reverse strand, counting down.
GAGGTGATTTGGAGTTTCTTTTCGCTGTTGGGGTGCTTGTGCCCCATTCCCTTGAGCTTTGGATTCACAACCCGACTGAACTGATGATTTGAATGCTGCTGACATCCCTAGAGGGTACAACCCGTTCTTTCGCTGCCCAGATTTGAACTTTGGTGTAGAGGCCTTGACTCGCGAGGACTTGACGCAGGTTAACACATTTGATGGTGAGGATTTCATTCGCTATACCTTTCGTCATTGGCCTTCTGCTCTTGAGTCAAGGACTTTTTTGAAAAATTTCCCTTTCTTCTGTAGGGGCAAGCTTACATCGCCATGATTTCCTTCAGGAGTTCTCTTTTTTCTTTTGATGAGAAGCTTGATCTCGCCTTAAACTCCTTCCATTTCTTGGAATTGGAAAATGCCCCAGTCCTTTCGCATGTTGTTGTCGGGGATTCATATGGGAAACTCTCTTTGTTGACCAAGTCGTGAGTGAGAAATATCCTGTACATCAAAAGAGCAAAATGTACGAAAAGCTTGACGACTTGGTTGTCAGGATTAGTATACTCTTGTGAATAAGGCATTTAAAGTACAAATTATGAAATGGAATGAGTTATGAAAGCGCAAGGAAATTTGTAAACATCCATGGTCATTATTCATGGGCTGGATTAGATTTTAAAAGAATTATCTCCCTTTATCAGAGAAACTTCATCTTCACTCTAGACGTTATTTTTCGCAGAATTGACTTCATATGACACACGCCCTATGAGTGGCACAAATCTTAGCAGGGGCTTTACTTCTATGCCTTGGCAAAATTTCTTTTTTCTCGCCTAGTCTTGTCTCATTTTTTAGGCTATTTAGAATTACCCATGTAACGAGTTTTGGACCAATGACTCCCAAATCGGAGGGCTTTTGTAAGACCCCAACTTATTATTAATGAAATTTAATTTTCTCTATTTATTATTTTGAAATAGTAAGGGTTGATTTGATTAATGTGGATAGTTAGGGGTAAAATACACACATATTTCAAAATAAGCAAGTGGTTATAAAATATTCATTGTTGTCGGGGAATATTCGTTTGGTCGTGGAATATTCAGATCTTGTCGGGGAATATTAAATATTACAGTAGCGACCATGTGTATGGGCCCATAACTAAAAGCGATTGGATGAAGAAAACGACAAATATAAGTTGTTTAAAAATAACGGTGTAGTTATTACCAGTTAATCTTTGTTAAAATACTCGGTGGTTAAAAAACACAAGAAGCACACCAGATTGCACCAATTATTGATTCTTGCGTAAGAAGGCACTACTCAATAATGGTTACGATAATTATCGCTCAAATATTTTATTGATTTAATAATTGATGCGTTGATATTTTATATTCTTTGTTGTTTCAATAATTGTCATTTACGGTATTTTTCATTATCGAAGCAATAATTCATATTATCCGAATAATATTATTAGATAACATTATTAGCAATGTCTAGAAAGTTACGCTCTAAGGAGAGGTTTGGTCACCTAATTGCGCTACCAAGAAGGAGAAATTCTTATTGGAAAGCCCCTCTTTCCTGAACCGCACGGTTGTCAATATTGTGATTTTGTAATATTATTTGTGAATAATTAATTATTGATTCATATGATAAGGAAAATATTGATTTTATGTGGATATAGATGGAGAAAATTTTAATGTGACAATTGTTGAAAATTAAAATTTTATCTTTTCTAATAAAATAATTTATTTAAATATATTATTATATTATAATAATATAATAATGGTGATATTTTTACAACGAATGTGGGATATATGAGTATACGAGGAGGAAGAGTATTTTTGTTGCAATAAATATTTAAAACATGTTAAACATGTCGGTGGACCCCATTTATTGATCGAAATTTGATTATAGCTTTGTAAAATCGTCTGTTTGTGGATTTTGGTCAATTTTCATTTGGAATTCGGAAAAACTTTCTTCTGCAAAGTTGTAGAGAATTGAATTTCCTATAAAAACTCGCAAGATTTGAATTTTTTGATAAAAGGGCTATTTATTATGAATTATTGAAGTTCCGAAGTTCCGAAATAATTAATTTTTGGGAGTTTTAGTTAATTATTTTGAGAAAAACATTTTTTGCAACTAAGTTGGCCTCACATGTGACTCAAATGGGCTGAGATCAGTTGTCTAAGGTGGGCTAAAGAAAATGTGAAAAATATATCAATATTATATTCAATTTTCTTACTTTCATTTTCTAAGCATTTTCCTATAAATAGGGTGCTTAGGTTAGAATTGAAAACACACCTTTAAACCCGAAGTTTCTCTCTATTTCTCTCTCGATATATTGAGCGTATTCTTGTGAGTATACTTTGAGTATTGTTAGGCGGTGTAAGTTCCTTCAAAGACTATACCCCTTTATTCCAATTTAGAAGTACTAATCTTTCGAGGTAAGGGATGTTATTTTCTTCTCAAATGATATTATTTCTTTAATATCATTATGCTAAAATATTAGTTGAAACTTTTTATCAAATTTGGAACTTTTCCATGTCGGGGTTACTATTCATGAGTTACTATTCATGAGTTACTATTCATAAGTTACTATTCATGAGTTACTATTCACGAGTTACTATTCACGAGTACTATTCATGAAGCGTGAAGATGTTTTTTGAGAAATTTCTATCTTTTGGTGTCGGAGTTACTATTCACGTATACGGCACTATTCACGTATACGGCACTATTCACCGAAAAATAAAATTTCTTCTTTTTGTCCAAAATATCTATTCTGGATACTAGCTTTGATTTTATCCTTGTTTTGATCATTCTTGAATTTTACACTACTATGATTATTTTTGAGGTATTTTTGAACATGGATAAAACAAAGTACGAATCCTTAATCCTTAATCCTTAATCCTTGTCATTTTGTTTCACTGGATTCGTTTCTTTAAAAATATTTTCATCATCCTCGGTCTTAAATGATGATATTATTGAATATCTTTGGCACGTAGTAAAAAGATGAATGATTTTGAAGAATATCTTTGGTAGTAGTGCAAAGATGAATATGTGTTTAGATGAACATAACTAATCGATGAATATCTTTGGCTGTAGTGCAAAAGATGAATATTTGATTCGAGATGTATATTGATTGATGTTCTGAGGGATAAAAGATAGGCGATGAACTTTTAAATTCATACATAGAAGATAGTAGTTTGCATTATCTACTTAACTCTTCTAATGAATTATTATTTCCGCATGCGAATATTGATTTAAAATTTGTTGTCTATTGTATTCTATTAGATTTTCCTTGTTGAAGACTAACGGTAATTTGTTGTATATTATCTTAGTCATAATATTCTTTTACTTGGGCTAGTTGAGCTCACCCTTTTCCTTTTTGTTCCATTTTTTTCTTCTCGGGAGGCGAGAATATAACGATGCAGTGGGGTATGGAATGAAGGTTTTAAAAAGAATTGTTTAGTAGTCCTCACCATTTTTGTAAAATAATGTATCAATAAATGTGATGAGGATTTATTTGAGTATAGATATTGTCAGAAGATAATATTTGTATTCAAACTCACAGCTTTTCTTGTTGTAATAATAAAGTTGTAGTTGTTTACGCACTATGTATTGACAACTCGAATGGGTGATGTATACCTATTTTGGGGGGCGCCACGGTTGGTATCGAGCTTAGGGATATTATCTCTACGGCGGAGATCGGGGAATAGAACTAGAGGGAGAGATGAGTAAATCCTTCACTAGTGTGTCCTACCTAAGCTTATTTTTTTAGTTGGTCAGTATATAAGGATATTATGTGATATATTGATTTAGTTAATTAACCCTTGTTTTATGACAAGATTTGAGAATGTCGATCGAGAATATTAACAATGGAAATGAGACCAGTGGAAACGCCTTGTACTCACCAACGAGGAGAACGTCAACAACAGTGGAAATGTTCCTCCTGTGAACAACACCAACCGAAAGAGATGATGAACGAGGGATGTTTAGAAGCTTTTTGCGAGTTCATGTAAAATCGAGCGAGGAGACTCGTGTTCAAAATCTGAGGAGGAAATGATAGCAATTCACGGGTTGTCACAAACCCAAGCGATTCAAAGAGTTGGGACCACGAATTTAAGGGAAAGCGAGATCCGATCATGGCGGAAACATGGGTCAAGCAAATTACCAAGATATTCGATGTCTTGGGATGCACGGAGGAACGAAGGTTCCATTAGCCACCTTTATGTTCCGTGGCGGCAGAACTATCTTTGGTGGGAGTCTCGTGAAGGCGTACTATCCAAATCCACTTTTCGGCATGTCTTGGGAAACATTTCAGAACTATTTAATGACAAATACTTTCCCGAAAGTGTTCGCTATATGAAGGAAGTGGAGTTCATCAGATTAGAGCAAAACAACATGGCGGTGTCTCGAAGACGAGGCAAAGTTTGCGAGAGTTATCCGAGGTTTGCACCTCATTTTGTGGAGAATGAGGAACGTTATGACGCGGATGTTTCTTAGAGGTTTGAAACCAAGATACGTCAAATATCTCATTTCTCATAAACTTTCTCTCTATTCAGATGTTGTAAGCAGGGCTCAATTATTAGAGCGAGATAACGAGTACTACCAATCGAGGACCATAACGAGGATCGTACTCAGAGATAGCGATCAACAAAATAATGATAACCGGCGGAGAAAGAAACAGACGGACAAAAATGGTAACCACTCGGTGGTAATCATGGCCATGAAAATAGAAGAAGCGAGTCGGGAGGAGATTTTAAAAGAGAAGATTTAACAACGACCTATGTGAAGGCGAGCGGTCTTGCGCGAAGAATCGGTTCTAAGGGAGGAGAACGACCACCGGCCATATATGCTATAAATGCGAGAAAGAGGGACATATCGGTCCAAACCATCCACAATAGTTCAAGGTATGCTATAATTGTGGAAAGGAAGGACATATCGCTTTCGAGATTATGCAGTAGCGAAACCTAGTTCAATGGGGACGGCGACTCAAAAGATCGTCCCGAGAAAAAGTCAAAGTCAACGATTCCGGAAGAAGCGTTTGTTGTGGATCGGGTCAAAATGCGAGGAACCCAAACGAGGTGATCACGGGTAAGCTATTTATAAATTCTTCGCGAAGTTTATACCTTACTTGATCTGGGGTGCTACCCATTCATTTATCTCTCCCGCTTGTGCTCAACGTTTAAACTTGACTCAGGAGAAATTAGACTTTGACCTATCTGTGGAAACTCCGTTAGGAGAAACTTTCATCACATCCACTGTTTATAAATCTTGTTTGATTCAAGTTGACACCATTACCTTACCTATTGACCTTATCTCTTTAAAGATACTTACTTTTGATGTGATTTTAGGGATTGATTGGTTAACTACTCATCATGCCAAAATTGATTGTTTTCGTAAGGTTATTAGTTTTCATATTCCTAACCAACTCATTGTATTTAATTCAAGCAACTAAACCATTAAAATCAATCACTGTCATATCTAATCATAAAGCTATTCATTTATTGAAAAACGGATGTCAAGCTTTCTTAGCCCATGTTATGGATTTAATAAAGACACGTCAAATTTGAATAATATTCTGTTATTATTGACTTTCCGACGTATTTCTGAAGAAACTTCCGGCCTACCCCGTAACGTGAAGTTGAATTCTTTATTGATCTTGAACTCGCACAAAGCCCATTTCTAAAACCCCATATCGAATGGCTCCTATTGAACTTCAGAGTTAAAGGTCCAACTACGAGGAATTGTTGGACATCGGTTTCATTCTTCCTAGTACATCTCCTTGGGGTGCTCTGTTTTATTAAGTAAAGAAGAAGAGCGGAGTATGCGACTTTGTATTGACTATCTGGAATGAACCATGTCACCATCAAGAATAGGTATCCTCACCTCGTATTGATGACTTATTTGACCCGATTGCAAGGGCACAATTCTTTTCAAAAATCGATCTTCGCTCGGATATCATCGGTCAAGATTAATCGAGGATAATCCAAAGACCGCTTTAGAACTCTAATGCGGGCATTATGAATTCTTAGTCATGTCTTTCGGATTGACTAATGCTCCTATGGCTTTCATGGATATGATGAACCGAGTATTCAAGGAATATTTGGATCGATTCGTTGTTGTTTTTTATTGATGACATCCTCATATATTCCAAAAGTCGTGAAGATCATGAGCACCATTTGAAGTGGTACTCCAAAGGCTTCGTGAAAAGAAACTATATGCCAAATTGAAGAAATGCGAGTTCGGCTTGGAAGTAGCATTCCTTGGGCACGTGGTGTCGAAACATGAAGTATCTGTTGATCCCGTGAAGATTAAAGCAATACAAAGTTGGGAGCAAAGAAGTCGGTTGGATCAAGTACGTAGTTTTTTGGGCTTATTTGGTTATTATCGTGAGATTCGTGGAAGGGTTTTCTCGAATTGCTACTCCATTAACCCAAAGCTAACTCTAAGGATACAAAATTCGTTTGGAGCGAAGAATGCGAGAAGAGTTTCCAAGAGCTTAAGAGGAGACTTATTTTTGACTGTTCTAACAATACCATCTGGTTCGGATGGATTTGTTATCTCAAATGATGCTTGTGCAAAGGGTTAGGATGTGTTCTCATGCAACGTGGGAAAGTAATAGCTTTATGCCTCGCGACAACTTAAAGAGTATGAGAGGAATTATCCTACTCATGATCTAGAGTTAGCGGTGATCGTTTTCGCGCTTAAAGATATGGATGCACTATTTATATGGGGAGAAAGTGGAGATATATTCGGACCATAAAAGCCTTAAATATTTCTTCACTCAAAAAAGAACTCAACACGCTGTAAATGACGTTGGCTCGAGCTATTGAAAGACTTGACCACACTATTCAATACCATCCCGGAAAAGCGAACGTGGTAGTGACGCGTTGAGTAGAAGATCATATGCGAGAACGAGTACGATGATGTCAAGTATACGATAGAGCCAACTTTAATAGAAAAAGTTAAGGTTGCTCAAGCCACCCAGGCCGGGAAATGATGCGTATGAAGAAGAAAGTACAAGAAGGAGCTATCCTAAGCGAGAATTGATGAAGAAGGAATACTTGAGTCCACTCTAGACTTTGTGTTCCTAACGACTACGATTTGAAGTACATGATTATGATGGAGGCACACAATACACCATTTGCAATCCATCCGGAAGTACTAAATGTATCGTGATCTTGACATACATTTTGGTGGAACAATATGAAGAGAGAGATTGCAAAGTTTATCTCAATGTGTTTAACTTGTCAACGTGTAAAGGCGAGCATCCGGTACCTAAGGGTCCATTGCAACCACTTGAGATTACGAAATGGAAGTGGGAACACATTACCATGGATTTCGTTCTGCACGGGTCTTCCTACGGTTTCTTAGGGCATCAATGCTATTTGGGTTATTGTTGATAGATTAACCAAGTCTCGCTTTCATTTCTTGCCGTCACGGAGACTTATTCACTTGAGCGTCTTGCTAGTATGTACGTGAATGAGATTGTGAGGTTGCATGGCATGCCTGTATCCATAGTTTTGGATCGTGACCCAAGATTCACTTCAAGATTTTGGGTTAGCTTGCAAAAAGCTATGGGCACGGAGTTCTGATTGATTCGCATACCATCCTCAAACGGATGGACAATCGAAAAGGACTATTCAAACTCTTGAAGATTTATTAAGACTCGTGTCCTGACTTCAAGGGCGGTTGGGATAAGTATTTACCATTGGTGGAATTCTCCTACAACAATGATTATCGAGCAAGTATAGGTGTAGCTCCATTTGAAGCATTATATGGATGAAAGTGTCGCTCTCCAGTATGTTGGGACGAGGTGGGTGAAGCAACACTGTTGGGACCCGAGTTGGTACGTATGACTACGGAAAAGATCCAAATGATTCGACAACGTATACAAACGGCACAAGATCAACAAAAGAGTTATACGGATCTTCATCGAAAGGACGTGGAATTTAGTGTAGGGGATCATGTATTGTTGCGAGTTGCTCCATGGAAGGGAGTTACAAGATTTGGGAAGAGAGGAAAGCTCAATCCACGATTTATTGATCCATTTCAAATTCTTGACCGAGTAGGAAATGTAGCCTATAGACTCGCGTTACCTCCGAGTATGTCTCGTGTTCATAATGTGTTTCACATATCTGCATTTTCCGTAAATATGTGAAAGACCCGAACCACATTATAGAGTTAGAACCGGAGGACGAGATAGTAGAAGACTTAACGTATGAGGAGGTACTGTCAAGATCTTGGATAGGAAGGAGCATGTCCCACGCTGAAAAGGTCATACCACAAGTTAAAGTTTTGTGGAGGAATCATGCTATAGAGGAAATGACACAGGGAATTGGAAAGCGGAAATGAAAGCGAGGTATCCTCACCTTTTCAAACACCAGTGCACGTCGTCAATTTCAAGGACGAAATTTCATAAGGAGGGAGGTTGTAAGACCCCAACTTATTATTAATGAAATTTAATTTTCTATTTATTATTTTGAAATAGTAAGGGTTGATTTGATTAATGTGGATAGTTAGGGGTAAAATACGCAAATATTTCAAAATAAGCAAGTGGTTATAAAATATTCATTGTTGTTTGGGAATATTCGTTTGGTCGTGGAATATTTAGATCGCTTGTGGGAATATTAAATATTTATTAGTAGCGACCGTGTGTGGGCCCCATAACTTAAAAAGCGATTGGATGAAGAAAGCGACAAATATAAGTTGTTTAAAAATAATCTGGTGTAGTTATTCTAATTAATCTTTGTTAAAATACTTGGTGGTTGGTTAAAAGACGTACTACGGTATTGCACCAATTATTGATTCTTGCATAAGAAGGCACTACTCAATAATGGTTACGATGTGAATTATTCGATATTTTATTGATTTAATAATTGATGCGTTGATATTTTATATTGTTTGTTGTTTGATAATTGTCATTACACAAGATTATTTTTCATTATCGAAGCAATAATTCATATTATCCGAATAATATTATTAGATAACATTATTGGCAATGTCTAGAAAGTTCATCTAAGGAGAGGTTTGGTCACCTAATTGCGGCGCAGAAGAAGGAGAAATTCTTATTGGAAAGCCCCTCTTTCTTTGGGAGCGCACGGTTGTCAATATTGTGATTTTGTAATATTATTTGTGAATAATTAATTATTGATTCATATGATAAGGAAAATATTGATTTTATGTGGATATAGATGGAGAAAATTTTTAATGTGACAATTGTTGAAAATTGAAATTTTATCTTTTTCTGATAAAATAATTTATTTAAATATATTATTATATTATAATAATATAATAATGGTGATATTTTTACAACGAATGTGGGATATATGAGTATACAAGGAGGAAGAGTATTTTTGTTGCAATAAATATTTAAAACATGTTAAACATGTCGGTGGACCCCATTTCTTGACTGAAATTTGATTATAGCTTGTAAAATCGCCCGTTTGTGGATTTCGGTCAATTTCTGTTTGGAATTCGGAAAAACTTTCTTCTGTAAAGTTGTAGAGAATTGAATTTCCTATATAAAATTGCAAGATTTGAATTTTCTGATAAAAGGGCTATTTATTATGAATTATTGAAGTTCCGAAGTTCCGAAATAATTAATTTTTGGGAGTTTTAGTTAATTATTTTGAGAAAAATGTTTTTTGCAACTAAGTTGGCCTTACATGTGATTCAAATGGGCTGAGATCAGTTGTCTAAGGTGGGCTAAAGAAAATGTGAAAAATATATTAATATTATATTCAATTTTCTACTTTGGTGTTCTAAGCATTTTCCTATAAATAGGGTGCTTATATTAGAATTGAAAAAACACGTAAACCCAAGTTTCTCTCTATTTCTCTCGATATATAGCGTATTATTCTTGTAAGTATACTTTGAGTATTGTTAGGCGGTGCAAATTCCTTTAGCACTATATACCCTAGATTCCATTAGAAGTACTAATCTTTCGAGGTAAGGATGTTATTTTCTTCTCAAACGATATTATTTCTTCAATATCATTATCTTTGAAATATTGGTTGAAACTTTTTATCAAATTTGGAACTTTTCCATGTATGGGGTTACTATTCATGAGTTACTTATTCATGAGTTCTTATTCACGAGTTCTTATTCATGAGTTACTTATTCACGAGTTACTATTCACAATAGTACTATTCATGAAGCGTGAAGATGTTTTTGGGAAATTTTTATCTTTTGGTGCTTGAGTTACTATTCACGTATACGACACTATTCACGATATCTGACACTATTCAATCAGAAAAATAAAATTTCTTCTTTTTGTCCAAAATATCTATTCGGATACTAGCTTTGATTGTATCCATGTTTTGATCACTCTTGAATTTTACACCACTATGATTATTTTTGAGGTATTTTTGAACATGGATAAAACAAAAGTACTTAATCCTTAATCCTTAATCCTTGTCATTTTGTTTCTTTGGATTCGTTTCTTTAAAATATTTTTCATCATCCTCGGTCTTAAATGATGATATTATTGAATATCTTTGGCCCTGTAGTGCAAAGATGAATGATTTCTGAAGAATATCTTTGGTCAGTAGTGCAAAGATGAGCAGTGTTTAGATGAACATAACTAATCGATGAATATCTTTGGCACGTAGTGCAAAGATGAATATTTGATTCAGATGTATATTGATTGATGTTACGGGTATAAAAGATGAGCGATGAACTTTTAAATTCATACATAGAAGATAGTAGTTTGCATTCTCTACTTAACTCTTCTAATGAATTATTATTTCATCATGAATATTGATTTAAAATTTGTTGTCTATTGTATTCTATTAGATTTTTCCCCGTTGAAGACTAACGGTAATTTGTTGTATATTATCTTAGTCATAATATTCTTTCTTGGGCTAGTTGAGCTCACCCTTTTCCTTTTTGTTCCATTTTTCTTCTCGAGGAGGCGAGAATATAAGCGAGTATGCAGTCTGGGTATGGAATGAAGATTTTAAAAGAATTGTTTAGTAGTCCTCACCATTTTTGTAAAATAATGTATCAATAAATGTGATGAGGATTTATTTGAGTATAGATATTGTCTAGAAGATAATATTTGTATTCAAACTCACAGTTTTACTGTTGTAATAATAAAGTTGTAGTTGTTTCTGTACCATGTATTGACAACTCAGAATGGGTGATGTATACCTATTTTGGGAGCGTCACAGCTTTAGGGCACCAGGTGTTAAGACACCCCTTCGGGTTTACTGGCTCGAGTAATAAAGGCTACACTTTGAGATAAGTCAGGTGATAACTCTATTTGCTTCCTTGCCTGAGTTTACATGTACGTTTTCTTAGGCTCTAAATCACCCAATGTAATGAACGTTAGGCCGATGACTCCCAAACCAGAGGGCTTTAGGGCACCAGGTGTAAAGACACCCCTCGAGCTTAATTACTCGAGTAACCTACGCCACGATTCGGATCTGCTCCGATTTTACCTTTTGTAATGCTCGTTTTCTTAGGCGCTAAGTTACCCAATGTAACGAGCATTAGGCCAATGACTTCCAAACCAGATGGCTTTAGGGCACCAGGTGTAAAGACACCCCTCAGGCTTAATAACTCAAGCAACCTAGGCAACGATTTGAGACATTAGGCTGGCGACTTATGTTTTATCTTTTCATTATTTGCCATAGCTTCATACCCCACAACTAAGAGTCAGGGAAATCGCAAAGTACATACATGCATATGAGGTCAAGTCTGTTCCAAAAAGCGCTTTGAACTGGGATGTCGTGCCCAATCAAAAGATTGAATAGTTTTAAATCTCTAATCGTTCCTGTGATTCTCATCCCAAGGACACTTATGAAAATTAATCCCATTCATAACAAGTTAAGAAAAATCCTTTTCTAAGAATACTTAACATGTATATTATCGCTAATTCATGTAAATGGAGACTGAAAGCTCATAAAGAGATGAAAGAGTTATACCTCACATGTGGATTATTAATTCTGAGAACAGTATGATTGGAAAAGACTAAATGATCATACTGAATCGCTAGTGAGATGATGTTAGGGAAGCTCTGATGATGATGTACCATGCTGATGGTGCTGACTGGTGCATTTTCCTCTTTAGGATTGTTGATAAATACCCCAGTGTTGAGTTGTCATTTGTTTTAGAGATTGCCTCGATGCAGTTGTAAGGATCATGACATCGGGTTGTCGCCGATTTTGAAATTACCCCAGCCTTGCTTATTGTCTGGGATATTTACTTTGAAAGATGGGCTGATAAGATGCCGAGGTCGCAAGAGCCTTTTACCTCTATACCATATGGTGAGCAGGTAGTAAATTTGGGCTTTGGATGCCCTCAATCATTGTTTCTTACTTGTTCTCGCAATTGGCCTTGATGGTTTTCTTCTGATTTGATGAAGACTTGTGATTGAGGGTTTCAGCTCTTTGAAGGTCCTCGTTGCTGGTTGTCTTGGTGTATCGTTGTTTCTTCCTTTCTGGAACTTGTGTCAGATTTGATGGAATGGCATTGAAGTGTTTTTTTGGGTTTTTTGGATTTTTATTTGGTTTGACCGCACCATAAATGGCTGCCTACGTACTCCCATTGATGAGGAGATCAGGTCTGCGTAGTTCGAACCTGGTGTAAGAGGTTCAACACTGAATGTAAGGGTGTAGGAGTGTTTTTGTTGTTTTTGTTTATGTAGAGAAAGGGTAGAAGTGATTTTTTTGCTTTTGTTTTTGTAGAGAAAGGGTAGAAGTGTTTTTGTTTTGTTTTTTTTATTGCGACCAGGCCATATAGAATATGGTTGCCTACGTACTCCCGGGTATCAGGGAGATCTGGTCGATGTAGTTCGCCCCTATGAGCTGAAACCTGACTGATTTGATTTTTAATTTTTTTGATTTTTTGTTTTTTTCAATATTTACATGCATAGAAAATAAAAGGCATACTGCGAAGAAAGTGATAACGTCCCAACATCTTCTGGAACTCACAACTTTAACCCCTGGATCTACATCTTCTTGGCTTGTTGAGACCTGATATGTGACGCCCCCAAAATAGGTATACCTCACCCATCTTGAGTCGCCAAATACATGGTACAGAATACAAATACAAACTTAATTATACAACCGTCGTGTAATATACGATAATACATAAACTGAGAGTTTTAATAGGAATATTGTCATCTAGACAATATCCACACTCAAAGGAGTCCTCATTACATTTATTGTCACACTATTTAACAGAATAGTGAGGACTACTAATGCTATCATCTGGACCGTCACTCCTTTCCCCGACTCGTCCCAGCTATATTCTCATTTCCTGAAGAGAATAGTGAAAGAAAGGGTGAGCTCAACTAGCCCAGTAAGAAATATTATGACTAAGATAATGCAGAATAAATTATCATTAGTCTTTAACAATGTTAAACTGATAAAATACAATAGACATCAAGTTTAACTGCAGCGAAACAGGTAATCCATTAGAAGAGTCAAGTAGAGAATAAAATCTACTATCTTCTATGGTTTAAAATGTTTTCATCAATTTTTATCGCTGAGACTCAACATCATAAATAAAACACATCATCTGATGATCCCTGTACTACGGGCCAAGGATATTCATTAAATCATCAATGGTCATGACTATACCGAACAATCCTTGGTCATAATCATACCAAAAACTGTCCATCAATGCATTACAGGCCACTGAGGACTTTTACTATATCATTTATAACATTACAGGTCATGATTATACCGAATGATCCCTGGTCATAATCATACTAAGTCCATCTATGCACGTAAGCCAAAGATGACTTTCATTACAATATAAGCATGAGGATGATGACAATGACATAATAATTCAATAAAACAAGTTCAAGAATTAATTTATCCAGAATTCAATAACGTCCAAATTGTCAACATGATACTGCTTTGTGGAGTAAAATTCAAGAATGCTCAGAAGAATATTTCCATGAAAAGATACTGGATAAAGCGCAAATATCCAGGATATTCTACTAATTTCATGGAGTATAGAAGCCAACACTTTAACCAACTAAGTATGACAAAATATATGAAACTGCAAATGGATTTTTACCCGCCATGCGGTAATCCACGTATACAGATCATTTCCACAATTTAATAAGGAATGAATACAAAGGATCATTCACCATGCATGTGGTAATCCACATAGATAGGTTATTCCAACAGAATAATAAAGAATGGAATAACAGAAGGATTTCACCATGTATGCGGTACTTCGGATAAACAGGTTATTCCAACATAATAATGAAGAATGGAATAACAGAAGAATTTCGCCATGTATGCGGTACTTCGCATAAACAGGTTATTCCAACATAATAATAAAGAATGGAATAACAACTCTTACGAGTATTGAAAGAAAATAATTCTCTTCATGAATACGAAAGAATAATACCCCTTACCTTTAGAAAAACTGGATATTGGAAAAGTGAAGGAGCAGAATACTTTTCTTCTTTCTCTCTATAGTTTCTCTCACTAGAGTTTCATTGAATTCGTAAGAAATAATGAAGGAATGAGCTTCTATTTATAGAAGAACTGAAAGTGGCTCTTGGTCTTAAAGAAGGGTCAAAATGGCTCTTGGTAATATTGAAGAGACAACTACTATTTGCGAAGGGGCAATTAACTTTTGAAACTCCGAAGAGGTAAATAACTCTTGGAAAACTGAAGGGACAAATAACTCTTAGAAACTGAAAGGACAAGTTACTATTAAAACTTTAAATCAACGATCCATATTGATTTACTATTATAATTTCAACCAACGGTCTGAAAAATTAGCATATCTCCTCATGGAATAATATTGTACCCAAAAAAGATTTGGACCGAAAAGAAATATATTTTTCGGGTGAATAGTATCCCATGAATAGTAACTCATGAATAGTAACCCCGTGAATAGTACCCCGACATGAAAAGTGTCCTAAATACCCAAGTGAATAATACTAGAGTGAATAGTAATTGGGTGAATAGTAACTCGTGAATAGTATTCTGACACAAAAAGTGCCCCGAATACCCGATTGAACAATATAACCTCCAAACATCAATTATTATCGAAATAAATGTCAATTTCCACTAACACAAATAATTTTAACACAATAAAACTATTAAATTCATCTTTAATCAACACAAACTTATTCATCATTGATATTATAACTCACAATATTTAATAACCAGGTTATTCCCAGGAAAGAGGGGGCTTTCCAATAAGGATTTCTCCCTATTGGCGTGTAATTAGGTGACCAAACCTCTCTTAGACAGGACTTCTAGACATTGTAAATATTGAAATTTAATAATATGAACAACTTTATCGTCTCAATTATTGATTTAATAATATATCATATTATGCAGATGATACTGTGACAATAATCGAATCAATAATATGAGAGATATGATGCAGCAATTACTGTAGCAATAATTGAGTATAACCGACTGACTTCTCACGTAAGCATCAATAACCAATACCGTGTGCTACTATGCAACTACGCGTATTACTGTACTTTTACTACTGGGTAGTTCAACAGTTTTAACGGTAACACTTCCGCCGTTATTTTTAATAAAAGATAATTCTATCATTTTCTTACTACGACAGTACTTCTGTTGTGGGGTCCACCAATGATTGTGCCGTAGTACGAATATTCCCTGTTAAAACGATTATTCCCCGACCAATCGAATATTATATAACCACTTTCTTACTTTAAAAATTTTGTAAATATTACCCACAACTATAACATTATATCATATCCACACCATAATATTCAAAAATATATTTCGAGAGAAATTAATCTTTATCCATAAAAGTTGGGGTCTTACAACCTCCCTTCTTATGAAATTTCATCCTCGAAATTAGGTACGATGCACGGTATATCGAAGAGGTGAGGATATCTTGACTTCATCTCAGATTCTAACTCCCAGGTCATTTCTTCCACATCGTGGTTTTTCCACAAAACTTTGACTTGAGGTATAACTTTGGAGCGTAGAATATGATCCTTCTTATCCAAAATTTTAACAAGTAACTCTTCATACGTTAAATCTTCCTCTATCTCGTCCGGTTCTAATTCAATAATGTGGTTCGGGTCTTTCACATATTTACGTAACATAGATATGTGAAAAATATTATGAACACAAGATATACTTGGCGGTAAGGCGAGTCTATAGGCCACAGTTCCTACTCGTTCAAGGATTATAAATGGGCCAATGAATCGAGGATTGAGCTTTCCTCTCTTTCCAAATCTTGTAACTCCTTTCCATGGAGTAAAACATAACAACACATGATCTCCAATATCGAATTCCACGTCCTTTAGATGAAGATCAGCATAACTCTTTTGTCGATCTTATGAGGTTTTTATACGTTGTCGGATCATTTGAATCTTTTCTGTAGTCATACGTACTAACTCCGATCCCAACAACGTTGCTTCACCCACCTTACCCCAGCATACCGGAGAACGACACTTTCTTCCATACAACGCTTCGAATGGAGCCATGCCAATACTTGCTTGATAACTGTTGTTGTACGAAAACTCCACCAATGGTAAGAACTTGTCCCAACTTTCCTTGAAGTCAAGGACACAGAGTCTTAATAAATCTTCAAGAGTTTGAATAGTCCTTTTCGACTGTCCATCCGTTTGAGGATGATGTGCCGAACTAAATCGTAAATCCGTGCCCATAACTTTTTGCAAACTAACCCAAAATCTTGAAGTGAATCTTGGGTCTCGATCAGAAACTATGGATACTGGCATACCATGCAATCTTACAATCTCATTTATATACATACTAGCAAGATGTTCAAGTGTATAAGTTTCTCGTATTGGTAAGAAATGAGCAGACTCAGTCAATCTATTAACAATGACCCAAATCGCATCTATGCCTTGAGAAACCTTGGGAATACCAGTAACGAAATCCATGGTAATGTGCTCCCACTTCAAGTGGTTGCAATTGACCTTTTGGCACTTGATGCTCCACCTTGACTCATTGACAAGTTAGACACATTGAGATAAACCCCGCTATCTCTCTTCATATTGATCCACCAAAATGTATGTCGAAGATCATGATACATTTTGGTACTCCCAGGATGGATTGCAAACGGTGTGTTGTGCGCCTCCATCATGATTTTATACTTCAGGTCAGAATCGTTAGGAACAAAAAGTCTGGAGTTGACACGAAGTATTCCTTCTTTATCGATTCTTGCTTCCGGAATAGCACCTTCTTCCACTTTCTTCTTCATATGCATCAACTCCAGGTCTGTAGCTTGAGTAGCTTTAACTTTATTGATTAAAGTCAGTTTTACTCGTATATTTGCCATCATCATATGGGTCCCTGGAGTCTTTAACTCTATCTCCATTCTTCGTAAGTCATACATAATGGACCTTTGCATTGACAATATTGCACTTGTACCCGCATATGATCTTCTACTCAATGCGTCAGCTACTACGTTTACTTTTCCAGGATGGTATTGAATGGTATGATCATAATCTTTCAACAGCTCAAGCCAACGTCGTTGCCGCATGTTGAGTTCCTTTTAAGTGAAGAAATATTTGAGGCTTTTATGATCCGTATAGATTTCCACCTTCTCTCCATACAGGTAATGCCTCCAAATCTTAAGCGCAAAAATGACAGCGGCCAACTCTAGATCATGAGTAGGATAATTCCTCTCATATTCTTTGAGTTATCATGAGGCATAGGCTATGACTTTCCCATGTTGCATGAGAACACTTCCTAACCCTTTACTTGAAGCATCACTGTAAATGACAAATCCCTCAGTGCCAGATGGTATTGTCAGAACAGGTGCTGAAATGAGTCCACTCTTGAGTTCTTGAAAACTCTTCTCACATTCCTCGCTCCAACCAAATTTTGTATCTTTTTGAGTCAGTTGCGTTAATGGAGTTGTGATTCGAGAAAACCCTTCTACGAATCTCCGATAATAACCAGCTAAGCCGAGAAAGCAACGTACTTCGGTTGCTGACTTAGGTTGCTCCCAGCTTTGAATTGCTTCAATCTTTGCCGGGTCAACATATATTCCATGATTTGATATCACATGCCCTAGGAATGCAACTTCCTCAAGCCAGAACTCACATTTCTTCAACTTGACATATAACTTGTTTTCACGAAGCTTTTGAAGTATCAGCCTCAGGTGTTGCTCATGGTCTTCACGGGTTTTGGAGTATACGAGGATGTCATCAATAAAGACGACCACAAAGTGATCCAAATAATTTTTGAATACTCGGTTCATCATGTCCATGAAGGCAGCAGGAGCATTAGTTAATCCAAAAGACATGACTAGGAATTCATAATGCCCGCATCAGGAGTTAAAGCGAGTCTTTGGAATATCATCAGTTTTAATCTTCAACTGATGATATCCAGAATGAAGATCGATCTTTGAAAAGAATTTGGCGCCTTGCAACTGGTCAAACAGATCATCAATACGAGGTAACGGGTACCTATTTTTGATGGTGACATGATTCAACTCCCGATAATCAATACAAAGTCACATATTTCCATCTTTCTTCTTCACGAATAGAACAGGAGCACCCCAAGGAGACGTACTAGGACGAATGAAACCTATGTCTAACAATTCCTATAGTTGAGTTTTTAACTCCCGAAGTTCAATAAGAGCCATTTGATATGGGGCTTTGAAAATGGGTTTTGTACCGGATTCAAGGTCGATACAAAATTCAATTTCACGCTCTGGGGGTAGGCCAGGAAGTTCTTCAGGGAATACGTCAGGAAATTTATTAACAATAGAAATATCATTCAAATCTGACGTATTTTTATTCAAATTCGTGACATGGGCTAAGAAAGCTTGACATCCGTTTTTCAATAAACGAATAACTTTATGGCTTGATATGACAGTGATTGATTTTAGTGGTTTGGCTGCTTGAATTTGTATAATAGGTTGGTTAGGAATATGAAAGCTAACAACCTTATGAAAACAATCGATTTTAGCATGATGAGTAGTTAACCGATTAATCCCTAAAATCACATCGAATACAAGTATTTTCAAAGAAATAAGATCGACAGGTAACGTGCGGTTACCAATTTGAATCAAACAGGACTTATAAACCGTGGATGTAATGAAGGTTTCTCCCAACGAAGTTTCAACAGATAAGTCAAAGTCTAATTTCTCCGGATTCAAATTTAAACGTTGAGCGCAAGTAGGAGAAATAAAGGAATGGGTAGAACCGGTATCAAATAAAGTATAAACTTCATTACAGTTTATGGTTAGCTTACCCGTGATCACCTCGTTCGGATTCCTCGCTTTTTGGGAGGTTACGACAAATGCTCTCCCTTGAACTACCGGTTTTGTCTTGTCTAGGACACCCTTTGATGCCTCCATTCCCGCTGAACTTGACTTTGGTGCACGATAAAATCTGGCTAGGAGGCCTTCTTTTCCACAATTATAACATGCTTTGGACTGCATCATGCAGTTTGGACTTATGTGTCCTTCCCCTCCACATTTGTAACATACGACCGGCGGTCGTTCTCCTTCCTTAACAACGGGTGCTGGTGCTGACATCTTTCCATCTTTACTGAACCTTCTCTTCTTGAACTTTCAACTCCTATTGTCTTGGCCATGATGTTAGGTTTGTAATATTCAAGAACGCAATCAAATTGCATAAATAAGCGGAAACGTGTAAAAATCAGAGTTTAAAAATTTTACAAACCATATACCCGGATCACCCTTTATGCACAATTATTAATTAAATGAAAAAGATGAATAAGAAACATACCCTTGAAGATCCGAGCTTCCTCAGGTACAAGTTCACCTCCAATCCTTTTCGCGTTCAACTTGAATCCACGGGGTTTGGTTCCTTCCTTTGATCAACGTTAGCCACCCAAGTGTTTGGCCTCAGAGGTGATCCACCAAGGAAGAAGAAGGATTCAAGAAGATGGGTGGTTGGCTAAACCCTAGTTTTTCTATCTCTATAGAAAAGGAGCGCATCTCCAACAATTGGAATAACGTATATTTGATATCCGATATAAGACTCCTCTTATAAAGATATCAAGTAACCTATTAAAATAAGGTATTTTTAATTAAACTCTTTTAATTAAATGGGCTCCCCTAATCTTATTATGGATAATTAATTAAACTCCTTTAATTAATTTTCCTCCTAATCCTATTAGGAATAAATGAGAGTACTTATATTAAATTAATTCCTAAACTCTTTTAGAAATTAAAATAATAATAATTGTAATAATATTAATAAGACTCCTCTTATTAATTTATATTTAATATTTCTAAAATATTAAATAATAAATATTAAGCTATTTAATTTATTCTATCACCATAGATTAAATTAATATATACTTAATATATTATTACGATTATGCCATTAACTTCTTAAATAATTATTCTTCCTTTTATGGTGTGACCCTTTAGGTTCTCCATATTAAACCTAGGTTGTGAATAAATCAATTAGAACAATTTAATCTTATTTAAATAAATAAATTAAACAATTAATTTATTTAAATAAATAATATTTATTCTGATAGGGATAAGCCTCCCTAACGATCAACGCGACTTTCCGGATAATATAGATTTCAACATTAATCATTAAAGAACCTTTGAGTAAATAGTTCTTCAGACAATTCAATCCTTCTACCATCTGATGTCCCAATTAAATATAAGACATGAAATTATCGTCAAGTCTTATTTTATTTAATTATATGTATTTCGATCCTTAAATGCACAACTCAAATAATGCAAATTAGAAACTCCTTTCTAATTTCATTTACGCGCTTAACCAAGGACTCTTTGGGTTGTCATTTATCGAATCACATAGGACATTTCTCTTCTTTTTAATAAGTGGTAGATTCTTTATTGATCATATATTATCTCCACGTATACAACTTATTATACCCAAGCATACCCTTTGATATACCCTAAGGGTCTTAAGGAATAAGTCAAAGTATAACTCATCATACACAAGATACTTATGATGATCTCAAGTCCAAGGATCACTCAGACTACTATCACTACAGAATTCCTATTGACAGGCAAGTAAAACTCCATTAGGTATTCCTTAGCGAGCCACGTGCTCAATTGAACTTATTCTCTAATAAGTACCTACATACTTGCTTTAGTGTCTCCACACAAATGATCATGAGATCAATCATCCTCATCCAATGAAAGCAAAGCAACGTATGTGTACCAATCTATCCGGATTCACTAATCCCCAATTTAGTAATCCAATGATTGGGAACTATTTTAGTTTTAAGTTTTCTAAGAATTTAGATCTCATTAGAATGATCATCATCATTATTCTAAAAGCATTGCTTAAAACTATGGGTTTATCACATATTATAAAACAAAGATCATGTAGATAATTAAAAGCCTTTAATAAATTAATACTTTTTATTAATAAATGAATAAGATTGTTACAAAGTATATGCTTTATCATCAAACATGATTGGCTTGTGTGCATACTACTTTCAATCTCCCACTTGCACTAAAGCCAATCGTTATGGTATCTCATACTCTCTTCTCTCAAGTAGCGATTATCCTGCTTTGTTGGATAAGCTTTAGTTAATGGATATGTAATGTTGTTCATGAGAGTCCACTATCTCTATAGTGATTTCTCATCTTTCAATGATTATAATAATCAAATGAAAGTGCCACAACACATGTTTAGATCCAAGATGAGACTTAGGAACAATTCCTAGTTACGTAATGAACTTTTAATCCAAACAATCAACTTGCGACTTCATTTATAGCTATATACTTTGTCTCGTATCACTAAACCAACAACTCTTTCTTTGTTTGGAACCTTTCCAATTCACACGCACCTTGTTCAAGGTAACCCTTTACCTTAAAGTGGATTTTTACATCATCTTAGTGCATCTCGAAAAACTTGAGTGCATTAAGCCCTCTAGTTTTAATTAAGACCCAGCATGTATGCTCACATCCTTAGTGCCGGTTAAGAACTTTAAGATATTTTTCACTGACTCACAGTGAACTTCTCCAGAATATGACTGATCAACATCAGGTCTCATATATTTCATTGCATACATGATAGTTACTCATGCGATCTCTCTTTTCAGAAGTCTGTGGGGACTATAAAGGGAGATACACTCCATAGCTTATCAACATGAGACATATCTTGGAGTTTGCCATGCTAAACGACTTTAGCATCAAATGAATATACATTCCTTGGGTTAAGTTGAGCATCCTTTTAAATCTATCTATATAGATTTGCATCCCCAATAATGATACTCTTCCTAAATCATTCATGGAGGATTGTTTAGACAACTTTATCTTTACTGATTGTAGCATTGGTATGTAATTCCTCATCCGTAGTATATCAACATATAATACTAGAAATTTCAAGAGCGCCTCCCACCGACCCTTTTGTACACACTAAAACTCTTACCTCATCGTATGTAACTCGGATCATCATCTTACATGATCGTACCTCATCATCATCATCCATGATGAATCCATACCTCCTAGGTATCTTGAAGATTATTTGATTTACGATTCGGTTGTGGTACAATAGAGTTCATCTCTGAGTTCCTCTTATTTGACTTATAGTGTTTTGTGGTTCTTGAACTTTTCAAGATCTATTATCCTCCCACTAGCCCCTTCAATGATAAACACCTTTATCTTAGAAGGCGGCGTGTTTCGTAACAAACACCTTTTGCTAAGTAGAATTATAGAACATATACCCTAAACTTACTTTAGGATGTCCCACAAATCTGTACTTGTCAAATTTTGTCCCAAGCTTATCCTTTGAAACCTTTTCACATAAGTTGGACAACCCCTTATCTTAACATACTTAAGATTAGGAATTCTCCCTATCCATAACTTTTATGGAGTCTTGGAAATAATTTTGAGGTTACCTTTTGTAGATATGCGACCATTTCTAGGACATGACCACAGAAGGATCTTTGGAATGTCGGTAAAATCATTATGGACCGCATCATGTCCAACAAGGTACGATTTTTCCATTCAGATACATTAATCAATTATTATGTATCGAGAGGCGTCCATTATGAGAAAACCATTTGAGATGATCTAGAAACTTATTTCACAAGTATTTATTCCTTGATCTAATCAAAGAATCTTAATACATTGTCAATTTGTTTCACTTACAATTCTTTGAACCTTTCAAATAATTCATACTTGTATTTCAAACAAATACACTCATTCAACTCTTTGAATGATCATCTCCTTTTCTTATACTAATTTGTTCAATATGCAAAATTATTTTCATGTAAGTCAAGTATACAAAATTTATTAAGTAATATTCGATTCTATACAAAACATTATTATTATAAATAGAACAACAATTGTTCTTAATTATAATACCAAAGATTTCATTGACCAACAATAAAATGGAAATAATATTTTTAACAAGAAGGCGGAATACAATAACAACTTATTGACTTAATAGATTTGCCTGTAGGCATTGCTAAACTATAAGTTTCTATGGCTAATATCGTGAACCTTTGCTTCATTTCCCACACATAGGATTACTTACCTTGTTTAACTTTCTACTTACGCTTGGTCCTTCATAAATCTATATTTATGATAACCAAAGTCGGTATCCAATACCCAAGTAGAACCTTGACTTAAAGCAAAATTTATTTCAATCATGAACAAAAATCAGTATTATAATCGAAACTTCACTAAGCTTCTTTGGTTAGCCTCGCAAGATGCTTCTGCGGTTTCTTTCCAATGTCCGTGCTTATTGCGGTGGAAGCAAGCTCCTTTGCTATCCGTATTAGTTTTGTTCTTATTATCCTTTGTTTATGCCTTTCTATTTACCTTCTTTGAATCGTTCTTCTTTTTCGGAAGATCCTTTGGCCCCTACCAAGAAGACTTGATCTTTCTTGGTTGGAAAGTGACTCTCAATATTTTTCAATATGTTAAGCAAATCGGTGAAGGCGATATCTAGCTTGTTTCATATGAAAATTCACAACAATTATGAAAGGAGTCCAGAGAGTGAGTGCAAGATCAAATCTTGGCTCAACTCTCCATCCATGACAAAACCGGTTGTCCTAATTGATCAATCAAATTGATTATGTTAAGAACTTTTGTCTGCATTTATAGTGCCATTGGCCATTCTAGATCGGAAGAGCTCTTTAGATATCGATATCTATCGGTCCTACTTTCCTCACCATCAACTACTTGATGTGCGGGAATATATAGTAGAAGTATCCATAGTTTCAGTCGTATTCAAGCTTGTTACTCATAGATGCGAGCATGATGCATTGAGCTAATTGTGCATCATCTTGCCACTTTCTAAAAGTAGCAATCTCTTCCTTAGAGGCATTGTGCGCAACCATTGCGAGGATAGGCGATTAAGGACATAAGATAGCTTTTCACTATGAGAACTATTCTCAAATTCCTTAACCAATCCGTTTAATTTGATTCAAGTTAATTTAGCATCTAATATGCTTCGCGATGATAGAAATTTTAGACATTGTAAAATTTCAGTAAATGAATTTGTAATTAACAACATTTTAACATACATTCTTTTATTAATTACCAAAATAATTTAGGTCTTGTTTTAAATTGGTATCTCCCACTATTTTCTTCAAACTATATTACCCTCACTTATATAGTTCGGCAAAATCTAATTAAAGATTTGCTAGTGAGAATAAGGATCCCATTTCAAATGTATATAGCCTTGTGGTGACACAACAAACTATATATAAATAAATAGGTAGACAACTTTTGTCAATTACATCAACTATGCAACTCCTTTTCTTTTGCCTCTTAGATTATTTTGATCGAGTGGTGGCACATCCAGAATCAAAATTATCCAAGTTAAGTCCAGACCTAACACTCCATATATTCAAAAAAAAAAATATCATCCTTGTGGTGACACAACAAAACAATATTGTTCAATTTTCTTTATAAGCATCAAATGTGATAAATTAACATCTTAAATACTTAATACTTGCCTTGTGGTGACACAACAAACTCATATTAAATATTTAATACTCTATTAATTTTATTATGCTAGAAGGCGACGTTCGATATTCCAAATATCTTTGAACGCTTAGGACTTAATATATAAAAATTGAGGGGTTTGTTATTAATTTGTCTCATATTGTTTAGCGCGCATGCACATATATATATAAAATACGCGTCATATTAATTAACATGCGAAGCATGTTTGCATAATATATATAATATATAGTATAAGCATGCACATATAGAATACTATATTCTACCCGGATTGATTATGGACTTTTATTCTAGTTTGGTTCACTAGAGCCACCAAGTGAACCAAAAGGTCAAACCCCCCAGGGGTGCAAGAAATAATATTTAAATATAACTATTACATTTAAACCGGGCTCCATTACAAACGGGTCTTCAAGCTCCTTGCTCCTTGATCTCCAATTTTTCAAAATTAATTCTAACTATTTCTATTACAAAACTATTTAAAATAAATAGAAACCTTGATTAGCGATCGAGGGAAGTACATAGGAGGAGATAGAATTTACATCGAAAAAAATTAGAAGAGAAGACGAGGTACGCAGACCCCATTTAATAAAATCCATACATTCATGCATCCAACTAAAATAAAATCCAATCACATTGGTCAATTGTTCATAATCAATCTCATTTATTATCATACATATCACCATATGCATCAATACATAACATTCATCCGATGAATAATAAACATTCAATATATATATTGATATTATTTAATGGGCAAATTTAGTTAGTATAAAATTTAAATTTTGAATCAAAATAAACTCCTTTATTTTAATCCAAATTTAAATCAAAATAAAACTATTTTATTTTAATTTATCCAATTTTGAATAAAATAAACTATTTTATTTTAATCAAAATCTTTAATTAAAATAAACTCCTTTATTTTAATTAATTATGGAATCAATTCCATGTAAAAAAAATCTTTTATTAAAGGAAACACGGATATTCTTTCCATTCACAAATAAACTCCTTTATTTTGAATAATATGAAATCTTATTCCATATTTAAATAAACTCTTTTATTTAAGGAAATTAGGATTCTCTTTCCTATTCACAAATAAACTCTTTTATTTTGAATAATATGAAATCATATTTCATTTCTAAATAAACTCATTTATTTAAGGAAACATTGAATCCAATTTCAACTCCAATTAGTTATTATGGAATCCAATTCCAACTCTAATTAGTTAGCATGAAATTTAATTTTAAAATTAAAATAAATTTTATATTTTAATATTAAAATAAACTTTTTATTTTAAGATTAAAATAAATTATTTATTTTAATTATAAAATTATTAAAATTATTATATATATATAATTAATATTACGGTAATATATATTATATATATAATATATATAATAATCATCCTTATATATATCCTGGTAACTTTTACAAACAGGATACAAACATAATGCTTCTAAATCAGATCACAAGATATATATATATATAATAAAAAAACGTTATATGATTCACAAGCATGTGAATAAGTAATCTGATTACTTGAATCACTTGGGCCACGTGACCCTTGATCTGGAGTACTTCTTTAGTTAGTAATAATATATATATATACCATGGATTGGTACAGCAAAAATGATTGCCATGCTATCCTGCCTTGTGAATCAATGAAAAAAAAGAAAAAAAAAACCGAAATACTGATTTTCAAAACAGATTTCGCGATTTTTTTTTTAATTTTATACAATAAATTATGCCCAATTAAATTGTTCTAAATATATATCAAATTTAAAAAATTAATAATTTGCATAAAGGTTTGGCTCTGATGCCACTGTTAGGTTTGTAATATTCAAGAACGCAATCAAATTGCATAAATAATAAAGCGATGTAAAAATCGAGTTTAAAATTTTACAAACCATATACCCGGATCACCCTTTATGCACAATTATTAATTAAACGAAAAAAGATGAATAAGAAACATACCCTTGAAGATCCGAGCTTCATAAAGTACAAGTTCACCTCCAATCCTTTTTCGCGTTCAACTTGAATCCACGGGTTTGGTTCCTTCCTTTGATCAACGTTAGCCACCCAAGTGTCTGGCCTCTAGAGGTGATCCACCAAGGAAGAAGAAGGATTCAAGAAGATGGGTGGTTGGCTAAACCCTAGTTTTTCTATCTCTATAGAAAAGGAGCGTATTCTCCAACAATTGGAATAACGTATATTTGATATCTGATATAAGACTCCTCTTATAAAGATATCAAGTAACCCTATTAAAATAAGGTATTTTTAATTAAACTCTTTTAATTAAATGGGCTCCCTAATCTTATTAGGGATAATTAATTAAACTCCTTTAATTAATTTTCCCTCCTAATCCTATTAGGAATAAATGAGAGTATTTATATTAAATTAATTTCTAAACTCTTTTAGAAATTAAAATAATAATAATTGTAATAATATTAATAAGACTCCTCTTATTAATTTATATTTAATATTTCTAAAATATTAAATAATAAATATTAAGCTATTTAATTTATTCTATCACCATAGATTAAATTAAATATACTTAACATATTATTACGATTATGCCATTAACTTCTTAAATAATTATTCTTCCTTTTATGGTGTGACCCTTTAGGTTCTCCATATTAACCCGGTTGTGAATAAATCAATTAGAACAATTCTAATCTTATTTAAATAAATAAATTAAACAATTAATTTATTTAAATAAATAATATTTATTCTACAATAGGGATAAGCCTCCCCTAGCGATCAACGACTTTCCGGATAATATAGATTTCAACATTAATCATTAAAGAACCTTTGAGTAAATAGTTACCGACAATTCAATCCTTCCACCATACAATGTCCCAATTAAATATAAGACATGGAATTACTTTGTCAAGTCTTATTTTATTTAATTATATGTATTTCGATCCTTAAATGCACAACTCAAATAATGCAAATTAGAAACTCCTTTCTAATTTCATTTACGCTTTGCCAAGGACTCTTTGGGTTGTCATTTATCGAATCACATAGGACATTTCTCTTCTTTTAATAAGTGGTAGATTCTTTATTTATCATATATTATCTCCATGTACAACTTATTATACCCAAGCATACCCTTTGATATACCCTAAGGGTCTTAAGGAATAAGTCAAAGTATAACTCATCATACACAAGATACTATGATGATCTCAAGTCCAAGGATCACTTGTACTACTATCACTACTGAGAATTCCTATTGACGGAAAGTAAAACTCCATTAGGTATTCCTTAGCGAGCTACGTTCAAGTGAACTTATTCTCTAATAAGCACCTACATACTTGCTTTAGTGTCTCCACACAAATGATCATGAGATCAATCATCCTCATCCAATGAGCAAGCAACGTATGTACCAATCTATCCGGATTCACTAATCCCCAATTTAGTAATCCAATGATTGGGAACTATTTTAGTTTTAAGTTTTCTAAGAATTTAGATCTCATTAGAATGATCATCATCATTATTCTAAAAGCATTGCTTAAAACTATGGGTTTATCACATATTATAAAACAGCATCATGTAGATAATTAAAAGCCTTTAATAAATTAATACTTTTTATTAATAAATGAATAAGATTGTTACAAAGTATATGCTTTATCATCAAACATGATTGGCTTGTGTGCATACTACTTTCACACGATTACCACCGAAGTGGTTATCATTTCTGGCATGTTGAATCCCTCCACGTTTGTTGTCACCGCTTCGATGACTGCTACCACTGGTATTATCGACTTATCGACTGCTCTCTCTTAGTTGGGTTGACTCATTATCGCGCTCCAATAACTGAGCCCTATTCACAACATCTGAATACTAACACAGTTTATGAGAGATAAGGTATTGACGTATCTCGGGTTTCAAACCTCTTAGAAACATCCGCGTCATTCTTTCCTTATTATTAACTAAGTGGGACGCAAACCGAGACAACTCGGCAAACTTAGCTTCGTACTACGCCACGGTCATATTATTTTGCTCAAGCTTGATGAACTCTACCTCCTTCATATGACGAATACTTTCAGGAAAGTACTTGTCGTTGAATAGCTCTTGGAACTTCTCCCAAGACATCTTCAGTGCGGCAGATTGAGTACGCTTTACAGATTTCCACCAGTAATCTGTCTCTCCACGCAACATAAAGGTGGCAAAGGGAACCTTTTGCTCCTTGGAGCATCCCAAGACATCAAATATCTTGTTGATCTATTTTATCCACGTCTCCGCCTTAAGTGGTTTTGGCTCTCCAAAAAACTCTGGTGGTCCCAGCTCCTTGAACTGCTTAGCGGTGACAGACCGTGAGTTGTCAGTGTTTCCACCTGCATTTTGGACAAGAGCCGCCTTCGCCCGATGTTTCATGAATTGCATAAAGCCTCTGACCATCCCATCGTTCACCATTTCATCGGTGTTATAATTTTCATGAGGGTTATTGTCTTCCTGTTACAGATTACCCTGAGCATTGATCGTTGGTGACTCAACGGTCTCACATGCTTTATTGCTTATCTCAACATTTTCGGATGCCATTTTCAAATACTGCAACAAAACAAGGGTTAATTAACATATCATGTGATGCCCCCAAAACAGGTATACATCACCAATCTTGAGTCGCCAGTAAATACACTATAAAAATCATTTACAACTTCATTTATACAACTGTCGTGCGAAATACGACGACATGTATACTGTGAGTTTAAATACAAATACATATACCAACTCTGAATCATGTCACAATTTCACCTTACATAAAGGTACAGTCAAAAACTGTTTTAGAAATTAAAATCTTTGGAAAGTGCTCAAGGAAACCTTCGTACATAGGAGGCCATAAATCTAAGTTATGATAGATATCATATGTCCAGAGAATTATCCTTGGTTGACCCAATAGACCCCAAAGAAAAATGAGAAGATTACTATCATGTTCTTTCCAATGGTGAGTCTTCTCTTGATATATAACTATCTCCACTGTCTCCAAGTGAAAATTATATTTCAAATAAACTCCAAGATCATATAGGTAGTGCTCGTAGATATACTCATCAAGTGGATGTTGATAACCCTGTCTTATGATAACACGAGGTTGTATGTCATTAGACATCTTGTATGATAGTGACAAAACACCCTTCCAAAACTGGGTTCGCCTCACCCTATTCGGTTCACCAAAATTAAATATCAAATGACATATACAATACGACACACTTATCTAAAGTTCTCAATAAAATTATTTCCATACTATTTAGGTAGAACCTCAACAGCTATAGACCACCGTTCTATTCCCCTGTTATCCCCGCTCGACCCAGCTATACTCTTATTACCTGAAAGGAATTGTGAAGCAAAAGGGTGAGCACAACTAACCCAGTAAAGAATATCATAACTAAAGATAATTAAATTATCAATAGCTTTCATCAATAATAAATCAGAGATTTAGAACATATGGTAGATGATAAAACTTTTCAACCATAGTTGCTGCGAAACAAGTAATCCATTAAAAGAGTCAAATAGACCGTCAGGTCTATTATCTTCTCCATGTTAAAAGTCCACCAATAATGTTTTATCCCTGTAACATCAATCAATAATTCCTGTCCACAACCATATGAATAACTCATAATCATAATTGTGATTCTGAATTCCTTTTCGCACCCAGGACGAAGATAATTTTCATCACCTATCTTCACCTAAAACATCAAATATCATGGTTATACCAAATCACAATTCCTGCTCATAATCATACTCATAAATTAATCTTTGCACTACGGTCAAAGATATACAACTGTATAACCAATAACAAACAGTTCATCTTTGCACTACAAGCCAAAGAAATACAACTGTAAAACCAATAACCAACAGTCCATCTTTGCACTACAGACCAAAGATATACAACTGTAAAACCAATAATGCTGAGACTCAGCTTAATAAATAAACCACATCATCGAATCATCCCTGCACTACGGCCAAGGATATTCATTAAATCACATCCATGAATTAATATTTCATTGGTGAGACTCAACTCAATAATTAATCCACATCATCGAATCATCCCTGCACTACAGGCCAAGGATATTCGTTAATATCACAACCACGAATTATCTATGCACTACGAGCCAAAGATAATCGTGTTTTCATCAACGGTCCTGATCATGCCATAAAATAATTCATCTTTGCACTCTTGGCCGAAGAGAATCCATAGCCATAATCATACAGCGCCCATCAATGCACTACGGGCCAATGAGGACTTTTTCCACATCATTTATAACATTACGGTCATGATTATATCGAATAATCCCTGGTCATAATCATACCAAGTCCATCTATGCACTACAGGCCACAGATGACTTTCAACATAATATAAACATGAGAATGATGACAATGATATAAGCATTAATCAAATGAAAACAAGGATAAATATTAAAGACTTTAAATTTATCCAAATATTATCAATCACTTAATAAACTCATAATCTAATATTATAACAATATTTTAATCACTTCTTAAACTTATAAACAATTTATTTCAATTGTTTACATTTTACCAAATAATGCATTTAATCATTCAAAATGCCATACTAATAAGATTTCATCACCAATGATTAAATCCCTCATAAAAAATATGCATATACCTTATATAAGATTTCCAAGCCATAAAATCCTATTTTCCAACTTTGTTACTTCACATAACATATTTAACTCATATGTTAGTAACTAAACCATTTTTATGAAAATACCAAATCAGTCCCAAAATATTTCTTTTTCGGGATTTAGCGTAATATAGTCCCATAACGAACATATATTTTTCTCTAATTTTTAAAATTCATTTACTATTTTTCAAAAATCAATTTCTAATTAATTCTTTAAGAAATTAGCTACCTTAAGTTTAACTCCAGAAATTCCCAAATCTTAAGAGGATCTTACACATGTTAACGTGAGCTTCTAGTTTAAATTTCATGGTCATCTGAGTTATAGAACTCGGTTATAGCATTTTAAATCGGAAAAACCTAAATATTGAAATGGTCATAACTTGCTCATTTTAAGTCGGAATGAGCTCATTTTTGGACAGGAGGTACCTTATACTATATACTTTCATGTCCCAAAAGGCCGGAATGTTTCTCACAAATTAAGTGGCCGAAACAGCCCTTCTAAAAATCTGGATAGTAGAATTTTGGTAATTTCCAGCTTTTGACTGCTTTGCTAAAATCAGTCCACACGAAAATCTACAACACTTTTTCCAGTGATTCCACTTGGAGATGCTACAAAACTCATAGATCTAACTCTGGAACTTGACCACACTCAAAAATTCAAAATATAATAGGAGATATAGTTAATTGAATTTCATGTTCCATTTTCACCAAAATCTGATTTTTCAACCCTTTGTGATTTCTAAGAAACTTTCATGTTTTCACATAATAACCAACATAACTCATCATAACACTTACTGATACTTCATATACCCATGATTTTCATCAGTCCAATGCTTTTATTATGACTCTCATCATAATTAACGTAACTAGATCATTTCCATAATTTAATAAGGAATTAATATAAAGGATCATTCACCATGCATGTGGTAATCCACATAGACAGGTTATTCTAACAGAATAATAAAGAATGGAATAACAGAAGGATTTACCATTCGTGCGATAGATTGTACAGACAAGTTATTTGCAACAGAATAATAAATAATGGAACCAGGTCCGGCGTAAACGCACAGACATGATATTTTGATAGAATAATAAAGAACGGAACCAGGTCAGGCAAAATTCGCACCGACAGGATGTTCCAACAGAATAATAAAGAACGGAATAACAACAGAAATCACCATGCATGCGATAATTCGCATAGACATGTTATTCTAACAGAATAATAAATAACGGAACCAGGTCAGGTGAAATTCGCACCGACAGAATGGTCCAACAGAATAATAAAGAATGGAATACCAACAGAAATCACCATGCATGCGGTACTTCACATAGACAGGTTATTCCAACAGATTAATAAGGAATAGAATAGAAGAATTTCACAAAGTATAGGCGTTCAGTGACACAAAGTTATTCCAATAGAATAATAAAGAATGGAACAACAGAAGTTCTCTTCATGAATACAAAAGAAATAATACCCCTTACCTTATAAAGAAGAGTACTCCGATGGTAGGGTGGGAATATACTTGAAGAAACTTGCACCACGCTCAAAGCTTTCTTAAATGCTAAAGAAATACGCTCAAGATTATAGAAGAAGAATTCTCTCTACAGTTTCTCTCTCTAGAGTTTCAAATTGAATTCATAAGAAATAATGAAGGAATGAGCTTCTATTTATAGAAGAATGGGTGAATAGTAACCAATCCATGAACGGTCATTGATTTACTTTTTAGCAGATTATTCAGATTGGTTTACAATAAAATATAATATATTCTATTTATAATCTAATAAAACGAATAACTTTATAAAAGTATTACATTTTATATAAAAAGATTTTACTACGCAAACACTATGCATGCACTATGCAAACACTATGCATAATAAAATATAATATATTCTAATTATTATCAATAAAAGCAGATAACTTTATAAAAGTATTCGCTTTATATAAAAAGATTTTACTATTAGCCTAATAAAACGAATAACTTTATAAAAGTATTCTATTTTATATAAAAAGCTTTTCTATTTTATTACATAATAATACTAATAAAACAAAACTTCATCATCACTTCGTTTGAAAAATTTTCAAATGTCACCCTTAACTTTTAACTTTTATCAATGTAACTATTCACCAAAATAGAAAAATTGAATACTTTTATTTCATAAAATTCGGGGTTTCACAATCTCCCATTCTTATGAAATTTCGCCCTCGAAATTTACGTACGTACCTAGTATTTCGAAGAGATGAGAATACCTTGCTTTCTTTTCGGATTGTACCTTCCTAGTTATTTCCTCTGTATCATGATTTTTCTATTGCTCATCTCCTGTGTTTCAAATATCATTCTAGAATATACCTTCAAAACAAAGGTTAATTGACATATCATAATTTGTCAACTTATCAAGTAAACAATTTCAGCTTAGGTAAGTCACACACTAGCGAAGTATATTACTCGTCTCTCCCCTATTAGTTCTAGACTCTTATCTCCGCCAGCGACCATATTCCTAAGCTCTGATACCAAATGTGACGCCCCCAAAACAGGTATACATCACCCATCTTGAGTCGCCAGAAAATACACTATAAAAATCATTTACAACTTCATTTATACAACTGTCGTGCAAAATACGACGACATGTATACTGTGAGTTTAAATACAAATACATATACCAACTCTGAATCATGTCACAATTTCACCTTACATAAAGGTACAGTCAAAAACTGTTTTAGAAATTAAAATCTTTGGAAAGTGCTCAAGGAAACCTTCGTACATAGGAGGCCATGAATCTAAGTTATGATAGATATCATATGTCCAGAGAATTATCCTTGGTTGACCCAATAGACCCCAAAGAAAAATGAGAAGATTACTATCATGTTCTTTCCAATGGTGAGTCTTCTCTCGATATATAACTATCTCCCACTGTCTCCAAGTGAAAATTATATTTCAAATAAACTCCAAGATCATATAGGTAGTGCTCGTAGATATACTCATCAAGTGGATGTTGACAACCTCGTCTTATGATAACACGAGGTTGTATGTCATTTAGACATCTTGTATGATAGTGACAAAACACCCTTCCAAAATCGGGGTTCGCCTCACCCTATTCGGTTCACCAAAATTAAATATCAAATGACGATACTGATCGACACACTTATCTAAAGTTCTCAATAAAATTATTTCCTTACTATTTAGGAGAACCTCAAGCTATAGACCACCATTCTATTCTTGTTATCCCCGCTCAACCCGCCTACACTCTTATTACGAAAGGAATTGTGAAGCAAAAAGGGTGAAGTACAACTAGCCCAAAAAAAAGAATATCATAACTAAAGATAATTAAATTATCAATAGCTTTTTCAATAATAATAAATTAGAGATTTAGAACATATGGTAGATGATAAAACTTTTCAACCATAGTTGCAATGAACGAGCAATCCATTAAAGAATCAAATAGACCATCAGTCTATTATCTTCTCCATGTTAAAAGTCAACCAATAATATTTTATCCCCAGTAACATCAATCAAAAATTCTCATCCCACAACCATATGAATAACTCATAATCATAATTGTGATTCAATTCCTTTTTCGCACCTGGACTTAAGATAATTTTCATCACCTATCTTCACCGAAACATCAAAAATCATGGTTATACCAAATCACAATTCCCCTTTCATAATCATAC
The DNA here is from genome assembly GCA_020205615.1 of Panax quinquefolius. Taxonomy (NCBI): domain Eukaryota; kingdom Viridiplantae; phylum Streptophyta; class Magnoliopsida; order Apiales; family Araliaceae; genus Panax; species Panax quinquefolius. Next base: position 58,079,952 of record CM035154.1, on the reverse strand, counting down.
TCATAAATTCATCTTTACACTACGGTTAAAGATATACAATCAGATAACTAATAACAAAGCAGTTCATCTTTACACTACAAAGCTAAAGATATACAAATCAGAAAACTAATAACCAATAAATCATTTGCACTACAAGCCAAAGATATACAACTGTAAAACCAATAATGTTGAGACTCAATTAAATAAATAAACCACATCATCGAATCATCCCTGCACTACGGCCAAGGATATTCATTAAATCACATCCATGAATTAATATTTCCTTGCTGAGACTCAGCTCAATAATTAATCCACATCATCGAATCATCCCTGCACTACAAGCCAAGGATATTCGTTAATATAAGGACCACGAATTATCTATGCACTACGGGCCAAAGATAATTGTGTTTTCATCAACGGTCCTGATCATGTCATAAAATAATTCATCTTTGCACTCTTGGCCGAAGAGAATCCATAGCCATAATCATACCAAAAACTGTCCATGAATGCACTATGGGCCAATGAGGACTTTTTCCACATCATTTGTAACATTACGGTCATGATTATACCGAATAATCCCTAGTCATAATCATACCAAGTCCATCTATGCACTACAGGCCACAGATGACTTTTAACATAATATAAACATGAGAATGATGACAATGATATAAGCATTAATCAAACAAAAACAAGGATAAATATTAAAGACTTTAAATTTATCCAAATATTATCAATCACTTAATAAACTCATAATCTAATATTATAACAATATTTTAATCACTTCTTAAACTGATAAACAATTTATTTCAATTGTTTACATTTTATCAAATAATGCATTTAATCATTCAAAAGTGCTATACTAATAAGATTTCATCACCAATGATTAAATCCCTCATAAAAAATATGCATATACCTTATATAAGATTTCCAAGCCATAAAATCCTATTTTCCAACTTTGTTAAACTATTTTTATGAAAAATACCAAATTTAGTCCCAAAAATATTTCTTTTCTGGGATTTAGCAGAATATAGTCCCATAATGAACATATATTTTTCTCAGAATTTTTAAAATTCATTTACTATTTTTCAAAAATTAATTTCTAATTAATTCCTTTAGAAATTAGCTACCTCAAGTTTAACTCCAAAAATTCCCAAATCTTGGCAGGATCTTACACATGTTAACGTGAGCTTCCAGTTTAAATTTCATGGTCATCAAAGTTATAGAACTCCGGTTATAGCGTTTTTCGTCGGAAAAACCTAAATATTGAAATGGTCATAACTTGCTCATTTTAAGTCGGAATGAGCTCATTTTTGGACAGGAGGTACCTTATATAATATACGTTCATATCCCAAAAGGCCGGAATTTTTTTCACAAATTAAGTGGCAAAACAGCCCTCTAAAAAATCTCGATGTGAGCATTTTTGTAATTTCCAGCTTTTGACTCCTTTGCTAAAATCTATCCACACAAAAATCTACAACACTTTTTCCAGTGATTCCACTTGGAGATGCTACAAAAATCATAGATCTAACTCTGGAAGTTGACCACACTCAAAAATTCAAAATATAATAGGAGATATAGTTAATTGAATTTCGTGTTCCATTTTCACCAAAATCTGATTTTTCAACCCTTTGTGATTTCTAAGAAACTTTCATGTTTTCACATAATAACCAACATAACTCATCATAACACTTACTAATACTTCATATACCCATGATTTTCACCAGTCCAATGCTTTTAATATGACTCTCATCAAAATCAACGTAACTAGATCATTTCCACAATTTAATAAGGAATTAATATAAAGGATCATTCACCATGCATGTGGTAATCCACATATGCAAAGTTATTCCACGAGAATAATAAAGAATGGAATAATGTAAGGATTCACCATGCATGCGATAGATCGCATGTATAGGTTATTCCCAATGTAATAATAAATAATGGAACCAGTCCAACAGAAGCGTACGCACATATAGGATATTCGGCGTAATAATAAAGAACGGAACTAGGTCGAGGCAAAATTTAAACCGACAGGATGTTTCAAATGTAATAATAAAGAATGGAATAACAATGTAAATCATCATACATGAGGTAATTCACATAGGTATAAAAGTTATTCTAACGTAATAATAAATAACGGAACCAGTCGTGCAAAAATTGACCGACGAGGATGTTCCAACAGAATAATAAAGAATGGAATAACAACAGAAATACCATGCATGCGGTACTTCCCATAGACAGGTTATTCCAACAGAATAATAAGGAATGGAATAGAAGAATTTCACCAAGTATAGGTTAGTCCGCGTATAAAGGTTATTCCAATAGAATAATAAAGAATGGAACAATAGAAGTTCTCTTCATGAATACAAAAGAAATAATACCCCTTACCATATAAAGAAGAGTACTCCGACGGTAGGGCAGGGGTATACTTGAAGAAACTTGCACTACGCTCAAAGCTTTCTTAAATGCTAAAGAAATACGCTCAAGATTATAGAAGAAGAATTCTCTCTACAGTTTCTCTCTCTAGTGTTTCAGTGAATTCGTAAGAAATAATGAATGAATGAGCTTCTATTTATAGAAGAATGGACTGAATAGTAACCAATTCATGAACGGTCCAGATTGATTTACTTTTAAACGGACGATCCAGATTGGTTTACAATAAAATATAATATATTCTATTTATAATCTAATAAAACAAATAACTTTATAAAAGTATTCTGTTTTATATAAAAAGATTTTACTATACAAAACTATGCATAATAAAATATAATATATTCTAATTATTGTCTAATAAAACAGATAACTTTATAAAAGTATTCTATTTTATATAAAAAGATTTTTCTATTAGCCTAATAAAACGAATAACTTTATAAAAGTATTCTATTTTATATAAAAGCTTTTCTGTTTTATTACATTAATAATACTAATAAAATAAAACTTCATCACCACTTACTTTGAAAAATTTTCAAATGTCACCCTTAACTTTAAACTTTTATCAATTTAACTATTCACCAAAATAGAAAAATTGAATACTTTTATTTCATAAAATTCGGGGTCTCACATATTACATATTATCCCTATACTCTGACCGATCAATTAAATACCAAATAAACTTAGGTAGGTCATACTAGCGAAGGAATTCCCCATCTCTCCCCTCCTAGTTCTTATCTCACATCTCAGCCAGGGATCATATCCCTAAGCTATGATACCAACTGTGACACCCCTAAAATAGGTATACCTCACCCATCTTCAGTCGCCAAATACATGGTACAGAATAAAAATACAAACTTAATTATACAACCATCGAGTAATATACAACAATATATAAACTGAGAGTTTTAATAGGAATATTGTCATCTAGATAATATCCACACTCAAAGGAGTCCTCATTACATTTATTGTCACACTATTTAACAAAATAGTGAGGACTACTAATGCTATCATCTGGACCGTCACTCCTTTCCCCGACTCGTCCCAACTATATTCTCATTTCCTGAAGAGAACAGTGAAAGAAAGGGTGAGCTCAACTAGCCCAGTAAGAAATATTATGACTAATATAATGCAAAATAAATTATCATTAGTCTTTAACAATGTTAAACTGATAAAATACAATAGACATCAAGTTTAACTGCAGCGGAACAAGTAATCCATTAGAAGAGTCAAGTAGAGAATAAAATCTACTATCTTCTATGGTTTAAAATGTTTTCATCAATTTTTATCGTTGAGACTCAGCATCATAAATAAATACATCATCTGATCATCCCTGTACTACGGGTCAAGGATATTCATTAAATCATCAATGGTCATGACTATACCGAACAATCCTTGGTTATAATCATACCAAAAACTGTCCATCAATGCATTATAGGCCACTAAGGACTTTTACCATATCATTTATAACATTACAGGTCATGATTATACCGAATGATCCCTGGTCATAATCATACTAAGTCCATCTATGCATGTAAGCCAAAGATGAATTTCATTACAATATAAGCATGAGGATGATGACAATGACATAATAATTCAATAAAACAAGTTCAAGAATTAATTTATCCATAACTCAATAACGTCCAAATTGTCAACATGATACTGCTTTGTGGAGTAAAATTCAAGAATGCTCAGAAGAATATTTCCATGAAAAGATACTGGATGAAACACAAATATCCAGGATATTCTACTAATTTCATGGAGTATAGAAGCCAAAACTTTAACCAAATGAGTATGACAGAATATATGAAACTGCAAATAGATTTTCACCCGCCATGCGGTAATCCATGTATACAAATCATTTCCACAATTTAATAAGGAATGAATACAAAGGATCATTCACCATGTATGTGGTAATCCACATGGACAGGAGTTATTCCAATGTAATAATAAAGAATGGAATAATGAAGGATTTCACCATATATGCGGATTGCTCAGATAAACAAAGTTATTCCAACATAATAATGAAGAATGGAATAATAGAAGAATTTCACCATGTATGCGGTACTTCGCATAAACATGTTATTCCAACATAATAATGAAGAATGGAATAACAACTCTTACGAGTATTTAAAAAAATAATTCTCTTCATGAATACGAAAGAATAATACCCCTTACCTTTAGAAAAACTGGATATTAGAAAAGTGAAGTAGCAGAATACTTTTTTTCCTTCTCTCTATAGTTTCTCTCTCTAGAGTTTCAGTGAATTTGTAAGAAATAATGAAGGAATGAACTTCTATTTATAGAAGAATTGAAAGTGGCTCTTGGTCCTAACGAAGGGTCAAAATGACTCTTGGTAATATTGAAGAGACAACTACTATTTACGAAGGGGCAATTAACTCTTGAAACACCGAAGATGCAAATAACTCTTGGAAAACTGAAGGGACAAATAACTCTTAGAAACTGAAAGGACAAGTTACTATTAAAACTTTAAATCAACGATCCATATTGATTTACTATTATAATTTCAACCAACGGTCTGAAAAATTAGCATATCTCCTCATGGAATAATATTGTACCCAAAAAAGATTTGGACCGAAAAGAAATATATTTTTCGGGTGAATAGTATCCCATGAATAGTAACTCATGAATAGTAACCCGTGAATAGTAACTCGTGAATAGTATTCTGACACAAAAAGTGCCCCGAATACCCGATTGAACAATATAACCTCCAGACATCAATTATTAACGAAATAAATGTCAATTTCCACTAACACAAATAATTTCAACACAATAAAACTATTAAATTCATCTTTAATCAACACAAACTTATTCATCATTGATATTATAACTCACAATATTTAATAACCAGGTTATTCCCAGGAAAGAGGGGGCTTTCCAATAAGGATTTCTCCCTATTGGCGTGTAATTAGGTGACCAAACCTCTCTTAGACAGGACTTCTAGACATTGTAAATATTGAAATTTAATAATATGAACAACTTTATCGTCTCAATTATTGATTTAATAATATATCATATTATGCAGATGATACTGTGACAATAATCGAATCAATAATATGAGAGATATGATGCAAAGAATTCATGTGAAAGCAATAATTGAGTATAACCAAATCGACTTCTCACGTAAGCATCAATAACCAATACCGTGTGCTACTATGCAACTACGCAGACATCGTGTTTTTTACTACTGGGTAGTTCAACAGTTTTAACGGTAACACTTCCGCCGTTATAGGTATACATCACCTATTCTGAGTCGCCAAATACATGGTACAGAAACAACTACAACTTTATTATTACAACAGTAAAACTGTGAGTTTGAATACAAATATTATCTTCTAGACAATATCTATACTCAAATAAATCCTCATCACATTTATTGATACATTATTTTACAAAAATGGTGAGGACTACTAAACAATCCTTTCTAAAACCTTCATTCCATACCCCAGGCTGCAGTACTCGCTTATATTCTCGCCTCCACGAGAAAAATGGAACAAAAAGGAAAAGGTGAGCTCAACTAGCCCCGGTAAAGAATGTTATGACTAAGATAATATAGAACAAATTATCGTTAGTCTTTGACAGGAAAAATCGATAGAATACTGATAGATAACAAGTTTCGGATCAATATTCGCGTGAAATAATAATTCATAGAAGAGTTACGTAGAGAATGAAATCTACTATAATCTATGAATTTAACGGTCCATCATCAATATTTTATCCTGTAACATCAATCAATATTCATCTCAAATCAAATATTCATCTTTGCACTACTGGGCCAAAGATATTCATCGATCGATCACGTTAAATCATCTCAACACTGCTCATCTTTGCACTCTGAGCCAAAGATATTCATCGATTGGTCATGTTCATTTAAACTCTGTTCATCTTTTTGCCTGACGGGCCAAAGATATTCTTGAGAAATCATTCATCTTTACACTACTGGGCCAAAGATATTCAATAATATCATCATTTAAGACCGAGGATGATGAAAAATATTTTTAAAAAGCGAATCGGTGAAACAAAATGACAAGGATTAAGGATTAGATTACTTGGTTTTATCCACGTCAAAAATACCTCAAAAATAATCACAGTGGTGTAAAATTCAAGAATGATCAAAACATGGATACAATCAAAGCTAGTATCCGAATAGATGTTTTGGACAAAAGAAGAAATTTTATTTTTTAATTGAATAGTGCAGAGTATCGTGAATAGTGTCCGTATATCGTGAATAGTAACTCAGACACCAAAAGATAGAAATTCCACAAAAAACATCTTCACGCTTCAATGAATAGTACTCGTGAATAGTAACTCGTGAATAGTAACTCATGAATAGTAACTCGTGAATAGTAACTCATGAATAGTAACCCTGAAGCATGAAAAAAGTTCCAAATTTGATAAAAAGTTCCAACCAATATTTCGGCATAATGATATTGAAGAAATAATATCATCTCGAGAAGAAAATAACATCCCTTACCTCAAAATAACCGTATTTCTAGTTGAAACAAACAGGATATAGTCTTTGAAGGAACTTGCACCGCCTAACAATACTCAAAGTATACTCAAAATACTCACAAGAATACGCTCGATAATATAGAGAGAGAAAGAGAGAAAACTTGTTTCTGGTGTGATTTTCAATTCTAACTTAGCCCTCTATTTATAGGAAAATGTTAGCACGCCGAAGCAGACTTAACCTGCAACCTGATGGCTTTACCTGCTACTATTCCCACCCACCACATTTGAAAATTCAATTGAGCACATTTCTCACCAACCAAAAGTGGGGCCCACCAATTCTAGAATTTTCCATCAAAATCATTTATAACCTAATTTCCGAATCAGTCACCTCTTAAAATTCATAATAAATTATACGCTCATTTTTAACGGTTCAAAATTTGTGGACATATACTCAACTTATATATGTATAACATATCCAAAAATTACAACGATCCAACGGTCGGATTAAATATTATAACTCACACAATAAAGCTGTAATAACACCGATTTGATCTTTTAATACCTTCATTAATAACCACATAAATAAATCCATCATTTATATTCACATAAAATAAATATTTCCTTATCATATGAATCAATAATTAATTATTCACAAATAATATTGAGAATCACATTTATGACAACCAGTCAAATGCTCCCGAGAAAGAGGGGCTTTCAGATAAGGATTTCTCCTTCTTGCGCCGCAATTAGGTGACCAAACCTCTCCTTGATGAACTTTCTAGACATTGCCAATAATGCTATCTAATAATATTATTTAAATAATATGAATTATTGATCCGATAATGGAGATAATGTGCGTTGACAATTATTGAACAACAATAATATAAAATATCAACGTTAAAGCAATTATTGAATCAATAAAATAAAATATTGAGCAAGAATTCTTTGTGAAAATTATTGAGTAGTGCCTTCTTACGTAAGGATCAATAATTCAACAATCATGCAATACTGGTGTGCTCTTGTGCAACCACAGCAGTACATCGTATTTTAACCAAGGGTATTCCAGCGGTCTTAACTTGGTAACAACTACGCCGTTATTTTTAACCAACTTATATTTGTCGTTTTCTTCATCCAATCGCTTTTTTCAGTTATGGGGCCCACACATGGTCTGCTTGCATGGTAAATACGAATATTCACAAAGCGATACGAATATTCCACGACCAAACGAATATTCCGACAACAATGAATATTTTATAACCACTTGCTTATTTTGAAATATTTGTGCATTTTACCCATAACTAACCACATTAATCAAATCCACCCTTACTATTTCAAAATAATAAATAAAGGAAATTCCTTTTATTTAAAAATTTTGGGGTCTTACAACCTCCCTCCTTATGAAATTTCTCGTCCTCGAAATTGGCGACGATACTGGTGTTTGAAAAGATGAGGATACCTCGCTTTCATTTCCGTTTCAATTCCAGTTCATTTCCTCTATATCATGATTCCTCCACAAAACTTTAACTTGTGGTATGACCTTTCTTGGCGTAGGGACATGCTCCTTCCTATCCAAAATCTTGGTGGTACCTCCTCACACGTTAAGTCTTTGGCTATCTCGTCCGGTTCTAACTCTATAACGTGGTTCGGGTCTTTCACATATTTACGAAGTACCGATATGTGAAACACATTATGAACACGAGACATACTTGGAGGTAACGCAAGTCTATAGGCCACAGTTCCTATTCGATCGAGAATTTCAACTGGATTAATAAATCGAAGGTTTGAGCTTTCCTCACCTCACCGATTCTCTCGCTTTTGAAATAACAACTTCTTGCACCTCCTTCTTCAAATTCATCACTTCGGTGTGTGGCTTGAAGCGACTTTAACTTTATCGATTAAAAGTCGATTATACTCGTATATCATCACGCATCGTATATCATCACGTGGGTACCTAGAGTTTTCATCTCCATCTCTATTATTTGTATATTATACAAAATGAGTCTTTGACAATATCGTACTCGTACTTGTATACGATCTTCTACTCAACACGTCAGCTACCACGTTCACTTTTCCAGGATGGCATGGTCAGAACATGTGCTGAAATGAGTCTCCTCTTGAGTTCTTCGAAGCTCTTACCACATTCCTTGCTCCATTTGAATTTTGTATCTCTATGAGTCAGCTACGTTAATGGAATAGTGATTCGAGAATATCATTCAACGAATCTCCGATAATAACCAACTAAGCCTAGAAAGCTACGTATTTCGATTACCGACTTAGGTTGTTCTCAACTGTGACTCATATCCCAACTTTGGATAACACGTTACAATGACACCTATCAATTTACTATCGCACGAATATGGTGTCCCCTACAGAGAGTCTGGCTTCGGTGTATTCCACAAAGGAAGTCACCAGATAATGGCTCAGGTACCAAATTCTATAGTTGAATTTTAACTCACGAAGTTGATAGAGCCATTCGATATGAGATTTTAGAAATGAGTTTTGTCTTCGGGTTCAAAGTCGATACAAAATTTAATATCGAGCTTTGGGAGTAAGCCAAGAAATTCTTGAAATACGTCGGGAAACATCAATAACAACAGAATATTATTTAAATCGGCGTTTCTTTATTCAAATCCATAACATGGATCGAGAAAACTTGACATCCGTAATAAGCGAATGACTTCATGGCTTGATATGAAAATGTTTGACTACTGATAGTTTGATTGCTTGAATTGAATAACGGAGTTGCTTAGGAATATGAAAACTAACAACCTTACGAAAGTAATCAATTTCGGCATGATGAGTAGTTAACCTTGAAATCACATCAAAAGCAAATATCTCTATAGAAATAAGGTTAACGGTAATGTGATAGTGCCAACTTTGAATCAAGCAAGATTTTTAAACAACGGATATAATGAAAGTTTCTCTAGCAGAGTCTCTATAAATAGGTCAAAGTCTAATTTCTCCGTAGTCGAGTTCAAAGCGTTGGTAAAGAGAGAGATAAAGAATGGGTAGAGCAAGGTATCTAGTAAGGTATAAACTTCGCAAGAATTTATAATTAACTAACCGTGCTAACCGTTCGGGTTCCTCGCATTTTAATTGGGTCACGACAAACTCTCTTCCGAAATCGTTGACTTTGACTTTTAGGACATCCTTTTGAGTCACCATTTCATTTGGATTTGGGTTTCGATATCGTCTGATCTCGGCGATATGTCCTTCTTTTCCACAATTATAGCATACCTTAAAGCTGTTGTGGGCGGTTTGGACGATATATCCCTCTTTCGCATTTTGTAACATCTGACAGGTGGTCTTTCTCCTCCTTGGAACAAATTTTGCCGATCTTTGTCGTCTTCACATGGTCGTTGTTAAATCTCCTCTTTTAAAATCTCCTCCAGGCTCGCTTCTTCTATTTTCATGGCCACGATTACCACCGGAGTAGTTTAGCCTTTTGTCTGTATTCTTCTTTCTTCTTTGGTTATCGTTATTACGATGTTGCTGCTATCTTGAGTATGATCCTGGTTATGGTCCCTCGGTTGAGCGTACTCGTTATCTCGCTCTAACAAGCTGAGCCACATTGACAACATCTCTGAATAGAGAAAATTTATGAGAAATGAGATCTTGGCGTATGTCGGGTTTCAAACCTCTCGAAACATCCCGCGTCATCGTTCCTCATTCTCCACCAAATGAGGTGCAAACTGGATAACTCATGAACCGTCTCGTCTTTGGGACACCGTCGTGTTATTCTGCTCCGGTCTAATAAACTCCACTTCCTTCATATAGCCGAATACTTTCGGGGAAGTACTTGTCATTAAGCTATTTCGAAATGTCTCCCATGACATCTTTGAGTCATGGTGGATGGATGCGCTTCCTGATTCCCACCGAAAGAATCTCGAAACATAAAGGTGGCGAATGGAACCTTCATTCCTCCGTGCATCCCAAGACATCGAATATCTTGGTAATTTGCTTGACCCATGTTTCCGCCGTGATCGGATCGGCTTTCCCTTAAATGCGGTGGTCCCAATTCTTTGAAGCTGCTTGCATTTGTGACAACCCGTGAATTGCTATCATTTCCTCCACTGTATTTTGAACACGAGTCTCCTAAATCGATTTTGCATGAAGCGCAAAAAGCTTCTAAACATCCCTCGTTCATCAATCGCTTTCATTGGTGTTGTTCATGGAGGAAGTTGCCGACTGTTGCCACGTTCTCCTCGTTGGTAATCTGAGCATCTCCACCGTCTCATTTACTCCTTTATTAATATTCTCGATTCGACATTCTCAAATCATCATAAAACAAGGGTTAATTAAGGAAATCAATATATCACATAATATCCCTATATACTTAACCAACTAACAAATAAGCTTAGGTATGACACCTTTAGCGAAGGATTTACTCGTCTCTCTCCTCTAGTTCTATTCCCGATCTCGCTTGGAGATCATATCCCTAAGCTCGATACCATTAATGTGGCGCCCCCAAAATAGGTATACATCACTATTACGAGTCGCCAAATACATGTATGCGAAACAACTACAACTTTATTATTACAACAATAAAAGCGTGAGTTTGAATACAAATATTATCTTCAGACAATATCTATACTCAAATAAATCCTCATCACATTTATTGATACATTATTTTACAAAATGGTGAGGACTACTAAACAATCCTTTCTAAAACCTTCATTCCATACCCCAGGCTAGTACTATTTATATTCTCGCCTCACGAGAGAAAAATGGAACAAAAAGGAAAAGGGTGAGCTCAACTAGCCCGATAAAGAATGTTATGACTAAGATAATATAGAACAAATTATCGTTAGTCTTCAACGAGGGAAAAAATCGATAGAATACAATAGATAACAAGTTTTAGGATCAATATTCATAATGTGAAATAATAATTCATAGAAGAGTTACGTGAGAATGAAATCTACTATAATCTATGAATTTAACGATCCATCATCAATATTTTATCCCCTGTAACATCAATCGATATTCATCTCAAATCAAATATTCATCTTTGCACTCTGGGCCAAAGATATTCATCGATCGATCACGTTCATCTCAACACTGTTCATCTTTGCACTACTGAGCCAAAGATATTCATCGATTAGTCGTATTCATTTAAACACTGTTCATCTTTGCACTACACGGCCAAAGATATTCTTGAAATCATTCATCTTTGCACTACGGGCCAAAGATATTCAATAATATCATCATTTAAGGCGAGGATGATGAAAAATATTTTAAAAAGCGAATCCGATGAAACAAAATAAACAAAGGATTAAGGATTAAGGATTCGTACTTTGTTTTATCCACGTCCAAAAATACCTCAAAATAATCACAAGTGGTGTAAAATTCAAGAATGATCAAAACATGGATACAATCAAAGCTAGTATCCGAATAGATATTTTGGACAAAAAGAAGAAATTTTATTTTTCGATTGAATAGTCAGAGTATCGTGAATAGTGCCGTACACGTGAATAGTAACTCAAGACACCAAAAGATAGAAATTCCACAAAAAACATCTTCACGCTTCATGAATAGTACTCGTGAATAGTAACTCGTGAATAGTAACTCATGAATAGTAACTCGTGAATAGTAACTCATGAATAGTAACTAGAGCATGAAAAAGTTCCAAATTTGATAAAAAGTTCCAACCGATATTTCAAAGATAATGATATTGAAGAAATAATATCATTCGAGAAGAAAAATAACATCCTTACCTCAAAATAACCAGTACTTCTAGTTGAAAACGGATATAGTCTTTGAAGGAACTTGCAATCTAACAATACTCAAAGTATACTCAAAATACTCACAAGAATATTTCGATAATATAGAGAGAGAAAGAGAAAACTTGTTTACGGTGTGATTTTCAATTCTAACAGCCTCTATTTATAGGAAAATGTTAGCATGCCAAGCGGACTTAACTCTGCAACTTTGATGGCTTTTACCGCCACTATTCCCACCCACCACATTTGAAAATTCAATTGAGCACATTTCTCACCAACCAAAAGTGGGGCCCACCAATTCTAGAATTTTCCATCAAAATCATTTATAACCTAATTTCTAATCGGTCACCTCTTAAAATTCATAATAAATTATCGCTCATTTTTAACGTTTCAAAATTTGTGGACATATACTCAACTTATATATGTATAACATATCCAAAAATTACAACGATCCAACTATTCGGATTAAATATTATAACTCACACAATAATAAAGTCGTAATAATAACAGATTTGATCTTTTAATACCTTCATTAATAACCACATAAATAAATCCATCATTTATATTCACATAAAATAAATATTTCCTTATCATATGAATCAATAATTAATTATTCACAAATAATATTCTGAGAATCACATTTATGACAACCAAACAGTTCCGGAAAGAGGGGCTTTCAGATAAGAATTTCTCCTTCTTTTGCCGCAATTAGGTGACCAAACCTCTCCTCGATGTAACTTTCTAGACATTGCCAATAATGCTATCTAATAATATTATTTAAATAATATGAATTATTGATCCGATAATGGAGATAATGTGCGGTGACAATTATTGAACAACAATAATATAAAATATCAACGCAAGCAATTATTGAATCAATAAAATAAAATATTGAACAAGTAACTCATTGTGAAAATTATTGAGTAGTGCCTTCTTACGTAAGGATCAATAATTCAACAATACTATGCAATACCAGTGTCTCTTCTTTGTGCGACCACGCGTACATCGTATTTTAACCACGGGTATTCCAACGGTCTTAATTCAGTAATAACTACTGTTATTATTTTAACCAACTTATATTTGTCATTTTCTTCATCCAATCGCTTTTCAGTTATGGGGCCCACACATGGTCGCTTGCGTAAATGCATTTAATATTCTGATAAAGCAGTTTGAATATTCCACGACCAAACGAATATTCCCAAACAACAATGAATATTTTATAACCACTTGCTTATTTTGAAATATTTAGCATTTTACCCATAACTAACCACATTAATCAAATCCACCCTTACTATTTCAAAATAATAAATAAAGGAAATTCCTTTTTATTTAAAAAAATTTGGGGTCTTACATTTTATATTCTTCATTGTTTCAATAATTGTCATTACACAAAGATTTTTCATTATCGAAGCAATAATTCATATTATCTGAATAATATTATTAGATAACATTATTGGCAATGTCTAGAAAGTTCATCTAAGGAGAGGTTTGGTCACCTAATTGCTTGCGCATGAAGAAGGAGAAATTCTTATTGGAAAGCCCCTCTTCCAGGAAGGCGCGCACGTTCATTAATATTGTGATTCTCGTAATATTATTTGTGAATAATTAATTATTGATTCATATGATGAGAAAAATATTGATTTTATGTGGATATAGATGGAGAAATTTTTTTATGTGACAATTGTTGAAAATTGAAATTTTATCTTTTTACGATAAAATAATTCATTTAAATGTATTATTATATTTTAAATATATAATAATGGTGATATTTTTACAACGAATGTGGGATATATGAGTATCTGAGGAGGAAGAGTATTTTGTTGCAATAAATGTTTAAAACATGTTAAACATGTCGGTGGACCCCATTTATTGATCGAAATTTGATTATAGCTTGTAAAATCGCTTCGTTTGTGGATTTCGGTCAATTTCATTTGGAATTTGGAAAACTTTCTTACGCAAAGTTGTAGAGAATTGAATTTCCTATATAAAGTCGTGAGATTCAAATTTTGACGATAAAGAGCTATTTATTGTGAATTATTGAAGTTAGAAGCTCAGAAATAATTGATTTTTGGAAGTTTTAATTATTATTTTAAAGAAAATGTTTTTTGCATTTAAGTGGGCTAACATGTGATATTAATTGCTGAAATCAGATCTTCAAAGATGGGCTAAGGAAATTTATAATATATATTAATATTTTATTAAATTTTTCTTTGAGTGTTCTAAACATTTTCCTATAAATAAGGTGCTTAGGTTAGAATTGAAAATCACACCAGAAACTGAAGTTTTCTCTCTCTATATTATCGAGCGTATTCTTGTGAGTATTTTGAGTATACTTTGAGTATTGTTAGACGGTGCAAGTTCCCTTCAGCACTATACCCGGTATTCCAGCTAGAAGTATTAATCTTTCGAGGTAAGGGATATTATTTTTTTTCGTAATGATATTATTTCTTCAATATCATTATGTTGAAATATTGATCTGAAGTTTTTATCAAATTTGGAACTTTTGGTGTCTGAGTTCTTATTCACGATACTTTATTCAAGACTTTATTCACGATATCTGACACTATTCATCGAAAAATGAAAAATTTTCTTTTTCGTCCCTAAATATCTATTCGGATACTAGCTTTGATTGTATCCATGTTTTGATCATTCTTGAATTTTACACCATCGTAATTATTTTTGAGGTATTTTTGGACGTGGATAAAACAAAATACGAATCCTTAATCCTTAATCCTTGTCATTTTGTTTCCTTTGGATTCGTTTCTTTAAAATATATTTCATCATCTTTCGATCTTAAATGATGATATTATGGAATATCTTTGGCTGTAGTGCAAAGATGAATGATTTCGAAGAATATCTTTTGGTAGTAGTGCAAAGATGAGCAGTGTTTAGATGAACATGATTAATTAATCGATGAATATCTTTGGCTGTAGTGCAAAAGATGAATATTTGATTCAGATATATATTGATTGATGTTACGAGGAGAAAAGATAGGCGATGAACTTTTAAATTCATACATAGAAGATAGTAGTTTGCATTCTCTACTTAACTCTTCTAATGAATTATTATTTCATTGCGAATATTGATTTAAAATTTGTTGTCTATTGTATTCTATTAGATTTTCCTGTTGAAGACTAACGATAATTTGTTGTATATTATCTTAGTCATAATATTCTTTTTTGGGCTAGTTGAGCTCACCCTTTTCCTTTTTGTTCCATTTTTCTTCTCGTGAGGCGAGAATATAAGCGAAGTACAGCCTGGGGTATGGAATGAAAGTTCTAGAGAGAGTTGTTTAGTAGTCCTCACCATTTTGTAAAATAATGTATAAATAAATGTGATGAGGATTTATTTGAGTATAGATATTGTCTAGAAGATAATATTTGTATTCAAACTCACAGTTTTACTATTGTAATAATAAAGTTGTAGTCGTTTCTGTACCATGTATTGACAACTAAGAATGGGTGATGTATACCTATTTTGGGGGCGTCACAGTTGGTATCAGAGCTTAGGGATATGATCTCTGGCGGAGATCGGGGAATAGAACTAGGAGGGGAGAGACAAGTAAATCCTTCACTAGTGTGTCCTACCTAAGCTTATTTGTTAGTTGGTCAGTATATAAGGATATTATGTGATATATTGATTTCCTTAATTAACCCTTGTTTTATGACAGTATTTGAGAATGTCGACTGAGAATATTAACAATGGAAATGAGACCAGTGGAGACGCCTGTAGACTCACCAACGAGGAGAACGTGCAACAGTCGGGCAATGTTCCTCCTGTGAACCACACCAACGAGCGATGATGAGCAGCGGGATGTTTAGAAGCTTTTTTGCGATTCATGCAAAATCGCAGACGAGGAGACTCGTGTTCAAAATATAGGAGGAAATGATAGCAATTCACGGGTTGTCACGCCCAAGCAGATTCAAAGAGTTGGGACCACCGAATTTAAGGGAAAGCAGATCCGATCATGGCGGAAACATGGGTCAAGCAAATTACCAAGATATTCGATGTCTTGGGATGCACGGAGAACATAAGGTTCCATTCGCCACCTTTATGTTCCGTGGCGAAGGCGGACTCATTGGTGGAGATGCGTGAAGCGTACTCCATCAACCACCTTTCGGCGTGTCTTGGGAGACGTTTGAAACTATTTAATGACAAATACTTTCCGAAAGTGTTCGCTATATGAAGGAAGTGGAGTTCATCGATTAGAACAAAACAACATGGCGGTGTCTCGAAGACGAGGCAAAGTTTGCAGAGTTATCGAGTTTGCACCTCATTTGGTAGAGAATGAGGAGCGTATACGCGGATGTTTCGAGAGGTTTGAAACCCAGATATCGACAATATCTTATTTCTCATAAATTTTCTCTCTATTCGGATGTTGTTATGTGGCTCAATTGTTAGAGTGAGATACTTGAGTATGTTCAACCGAGGGACCATAACCGTGGATCGTACCGGAGATAGCGATCAAGCAGAATAATGATAACCAAATGGAGAAAGAAAGCAGACGGACAAAAATGGTAACCACTCTGGTGGTAATCGTGGCCGTGAAAATAGAAGAAGCGAGTCGAGGAGGAGATTTTAAAAGAGGAGATTTAACAACGACCATGTGAAGACGGCAAAGTCTTGCGGTGAAAGAATCGGTTCTAAGGAGGAGAACGACCACCGGTATATATGCTATAAATCACGGGAAAGAGGGACATATCGGTCAAAGCTGGCCCACAACAGATTCAAGGTATGCTATAATTGTGGAAAGAAAGAACATATCGCTTTCGAGATTAGATGCAGTGCGAAACCTAGTTCGGGTGGGACGGTGACTCAAAAGATCATCCCGAGAAAAGTCAAAGTCAGCGGCCCGGAAGTGCGTTTGTTGTGATTTGGTCAAAATGCGAGGAACCCAAATGAGGTGATCACGGGTAAGCTATTTATAAATTCTTGTGAAGTTTATACCTTACTTGATACACGGTGCTACCCATTCATTTTTCTCTCCTACATGTGCTCAACGTTTAAACTTGACTCGGAGAAATTAGACTTTGACCTATCTGTGGAAACTCCGTTAGGAGAAACTTTCATCACATCCCTTTGTTTATAAATCTTGTTTGATTCAAGTTGGCACCATCACCTTACACATTGACCTTATCTCTTAAAAATACTTGCTTTTGATGTGATTTTAGGGATTGATTGGTTAACTACTCATCATGCCAAAATTGATTATTTTCGTAAGGTTGTTAGTTTTCATATTCTTAACCAACTGTTGTTATATTTAATTCAAGCAACTAAACCATTAAAATCAATCACCATCATATCTAATCATAAAGCTATTCGTTTATTGAAAAGCGGATGTCAAGCTTTCTTAGCCCGTGTTATGGATTTGAATAAAGACACGTCAAATTTGAATAATATTCCTGTTGTTATTGACTTTCCGATGTATTTCAGAAGAACTTCCGGCCACCCCGAGTAACGTGAAGTTGAATTCTTTATTGATCTTGAACACGTACAAAGCCCATTTCTAAAACCCCATATCGAATGGCTCTATTGAACTTCGAGGAGTTAAAAGGTCCAACTACAGGAATTGTTGGACATCGATTTCATTCGTCCCTAGTACATCTCCTGGCCTCTGTTTTATTCGTAAAGAAGAAAGACGGAGTATGCGACTTTTGTATTGACTATCGGGAATTAAACCATGTCACCATCACGAATAGGTATCCTCTACCTCATATTGATGACTTATTTGACCGATTCTGCAAGGGGCACAATTCTTTTCAAAAATCGATCTTCGTTCGGATATCATCGGTGAAGATTAGAACTAAGGATATTCCAAAGACCGCGCCTTAACTTCTGGTAGTAGGGCATTATGAATTCTTAGTCATGTCTTTTCGGACTAACTAATGCTCTCCGCGGCTTTCATGGATATGATGAACCAAAGTATTCAAGGAATATTTGGATCGGTTTGTTGTTGTCTTTATTGATGACATCCTCATATATTCCAAAAGTCGTGAAGATCATGAGCACCATTTGAATTCGGTACTCCAAAGGCTTCGTGAAAACATACTATATGCCAAATTGAAGAAATGCAAGTTACGGCTTGAGGAAGTAGCATTTCTTGGACACTGTGTCAAAACATGGAGTATCCGTGGTCGAAGCGAAGATTGAAGCAATACAAAGTTGGGAGCAACAAAGTCAAGTCGATGATCAGAAATCGTAGCTTTTCGGGTCTAAGTGGTTATTATCGGAGATTCGTGAAAGGGTTTTCTCGAATCACTACTCCATTAACTCGGCTAACTCGGAAGGATACATGATTGCGTTTGGAGCGAAGAATGCGAGAAGAGTTTCAAGAGCTTAAGAGGAGACTTATTTCAAGACTGTTCTAACAATACCATCCGGTTCGGATGGATTTGTTATCTACAAATGATGCTTCGTGCAAAGGGTTAGGATGTGTTCTTATGCAACATGGGAAAGTCATGCTTTATGCCTCGCGACAAACTTAAAGAGTATGAGAGGAATAATCCTACTCATGATCTAGAGTTAGCGGTGATCGTTTTCGCTTAAAGATATGGAGGCACTATCTATATGGGGAGAAAGTGGAGATATATTCATACCATAAAAAGCCTAAAATATTTCTTCACTCAAAAGAACTCAACATGGCGGCGTGACGTTGGCTCGAGCTATTGAAAGATTACGACCACACTATTGATACCATCCCGCTAAAGCGAACGTGGTTTGGTTGTTGTGCGTTGAGTAGAAGATCATATGCGGAATGAGTGTGATGATGTCAAGTATACGATAGAGCCAACTTTAATAGAAAAAGTTAAGGTTGCTTCAAGCCACCGGCCGGAAAGCCGGCGCGTATGAAGAAGAAAGTACAAGAAGGAGCTATTCCTAAGCGAGAATTGATGAAGAAGGAATACTTGAGTCCACTCTAGACTTTGTGTTCCTAACGACTACGATTTGAAGTACATGATTATGATGGAGGCACACAATACACCATTTGCAATCCATCCTGGAAGTACTAAAATGTATCGTGATCTTCGACATACATTTTGGTGGAGCAATATGAAGAGAGAGATTGCAAAGTTTATCTCAATGTGTTTAACTTGTCAACGTGTAAAGGCGGAGCATCTAGTACCTAAGGGTCCGTTGCAACCACTTGAGATTCCGAAATGGAAGTGGGAACACATTACCATGGATTTTGTTATGGGTCTTTGTAAGACCCCGAAATTTTTAAATAAAAAGGAATTTCCTTTATTTATTATTTTGAAATAGTAAGGGTTGATTTGATTAATGTGGATAGTTAAGGGTTAAATATGCAAATATTTTGAATAAGCAAGTGGTTATAAAATATTCATTATTATCGCTCGGGAATATTCGTTTGGTCGTGGAATATTAAATGCATTTTGGGGAATATTAAATATTGACTCGCCTTGATCTTTTGTGGGCCCCATAACTGGAAAGCGATTGGATGAAGAAAACGACAAATATAAGTTGTTTATAAATAACTTGGCGTAGTTATTACTCAATTAATCTTGTTGGAATACCCGGTGGTTAAAACACATTAATACTCGTTGTTGAACGAGTAGCTTTACAGTATTGCACCAATTATTGATTCTTACGTGAAGAAGGCACTACTCAATAATGGTTACGATAATTCTTTATTCGGTATTTTATTGAGTTAATAATTGCTGCGTTGATATTTTATATTCTTTGTTGTTTCAATAATTGTCATTACACAAGTATCTTTCATTACAAAAGCAATAATTCATATTATCGAATAATATTATTAGATAACATTATTGGCAATGTCTAGAAAGTTACATCTAAGGAGAGGTTTGGTCACCCTAATTGCGGCGCAAGAAGAAGAAATTCTTATTGGAAAGCCCCTCTTTCCAGGAAGCGCACTGATCATCAATATTGTGATTACGTAATATTATTTGTGAATAATTAATTATTGATTTATATGATGAGGAAAATATTGATTTTATGTGGATATAGATGGAGAAAATTTTAAAATGACAATTGTTGAAAATTAATATTTTATCTTTTTACGATAAAATAATTCATTTAAATATATTATTTTAATAATATATTAACGGTGATATTTTACAACGAATGTGGGATATATGAGTATACGAGGAGGAAGAGTATTTTTGTTGCAATAAATGTTTAAAACATGTTAAACATGTAAATTGGACCCCATTTATCGATTTGAAATTTGATTATAGCTTTGTAAAATCGCCTTCGTTTGTGGATTTGATGGCCAATTTCTATTTGGAATTTGGAAAAACTTTCTTACGCAAAGTTGTAGAGAATTGAATTTCCTATAAAAAGTCACGAGATTCGAATTTTCTGATGAAAGGGCTATTTATTATGAATTATTGAAGTTCAAGCTCAAAATAATTAATTTTTGTAAGTTTTAATTATTTATTTTATGAAAAACATTTTTTATCATTTCTTTCTAGAAGGTGGCATGTGGGAAATGCTAGGATCTGAATTCTAAGGTTGGCGTATGAATTTGATATATATATATATATATATATATATATATATATATATTAATTTATTAAATTTTACGCTTTTGGTGTTCTAAGCAATTTTCTATAAATAGGGTGCTTAGGTTAGAATTGAAAATCACACGGTAAATCAAGTTTTTCTCTCTATATTATCGGCGTATTCTTGTGAGTATTTTTGAGTATACTTTGAGTATTGCTATACGGTGCAAGTCCAAGTCATGCTTTATATCAGGTGTTTAAATTTAGAAATCTTGATCTTCGAGGTAAGTAAGGATATTATTTTTTTCAAGAATGATATTATTTCTTCAATATCATTATCTTTGAAATGTTGATCTGAAGTTTTTATCAAATTTGGAACTTTTTCATGTCTGGGTTACTTATTCATGGGTTACTATTCATGAGTTACTTATTCACGAGTTCTTATTCATGAGTTTCTTATTCACGAAAGTTACTTATTCACGAGTACTATTCATGAAGCGTGAAGATGTTTTTGTGGAATTTCTATCTTTTGGTGTTTGAGTTACTTATTCACGTATCTAAGACTATTCACGATATCTGACACTATTCACGATATGTTGGCACTATTCATAGAAAAATAAAATTTCTTCTTTTTGTCCAAAATATCTATTACGGATACTAACTCGATTGTATCCATGTTTTGATCATTCTTGAATTTTACACCACTATGATTATTTTTGAGGTATTTTTGGGCGTGGATAAAACCAAGTACGAATCCTTAATCCTTAATCCTTGTCATTTTGTTTCATTGGATTCGTTTCTTTTAAAAATATTTTCATCATCCTCGATCTTAAATGATGATATTATTGAATATCTTTGGTCCGTAGTGCAAAGATGAATGATTTCGAAGAATATCTTTTGGCACGTAGTGCAAAGATGAACAGTGTTGAGATGAACATGACCGATTGATTAATATCTTTGGCCTCGTAGTGTAAAAAGATGAGCAGTGTTGAGATGAACATGACCGATTGATTAATATCTTTGGCCTCAGTAGTGCAAAGATGAACAGTGTTTAAATGAACATGACTAAGTGATGAATATCTTTGGCACTGTAGTGCAAAGATGAATATTTGATTCGGATGCATATTGATTGATGTTCTGAGGATAAAATATTGATGATGGATCGTTAAATTCATAGATTATAGTAGATTTCATTTCTACGTAACTCTTCTATGAATTATTATTTCACGCTGCGAATATTGATCCGAAACTTGTTGTTATCATTGTATTCTATCGATTTTTCCCTGTTGAAGACTAACGATAATTTGTTGTATATTATCTTAGTCATAATATTCTTTCTTTGGGCTAGTTGAGCTCACCCTTTTCCTTGTTGTTCCATTTTTCTTCTCGGGGAGGCAAGAATGTAGCGAGTACTAGTGGGTATGGAATGAAGGTTCTAGAGAGAGTTGTTTAGTAGTCCTCACCATTTTGTAAAATAATGAATCAATAATTATGATGGGAATTTATTTGAGTATAGATATTGTCTAGAAGACAATATTATATTTAAACTCACAAGATATATTATCGTATTTCACACGACATTTGTATTATTGAAGTTGTAGTTTGTTTTTTGTACCATGTATTTGGCGACTTCGAATGGGTGTTGTGTATACCTATTTTGGGGGCGTCATGATTGGTATCGAGCTTAGGATATGATCTCTGGCGGAGATCGGGAATAGAACTAGGAGGGAGAGGCGGTAAATCCTTCGCTAGTGTGTCCTACCTAAGCTTATTTGTTAGTTGGTCGATATATAGGATATTATGTGATATATTGATTTCCTTAATTAACCCTTGTTTTATGGCGGTATTTGAGAATGTCATTCGAGAATATTAATGATTGGAGTAAATGAGGGACTGTGGAGATTCTGTCTTTTACCAACGAGGAGAACGTCAACAGTGGCAATGTTCCTCCGTGAACAACACCACCAGCGAGCGAGATGATGAGCGGGGGATGTTTTAGAAGCTTTTGCGATTCATACAAAATCATTTGAATGAGGAGACTCGTGTTCAAAATCTGAGGAGGAAATGATAGCAATTCACGTGTGGTCACAAATGACCAAGCAGTTCAAAGAGTTGGGACCACTGAACTCGGGAAAAGCCGGATCCGATTAAAAAGTGAGGCGTGGGTCAAAACAAATTACCAAGATATTCGATGTCTTGGGATGCACGGAGAACAGAAAGTTCCATTCGCCACCTTTATGTTCCGTGGCGGTGCGATTCATTGGTGGGAATCGTGAAGCGTACCCATCCAAATTGCACTCGGCATGTCATGGGAGAGCGTTTGAAGCAGTTCAATGACAAGTACTTCCACGAAAGTATTCGGTATATGAAGGAAGTGGAGTTTATTAGACCTGAGCGAGAATAACATGGCGGTGTCCCAAAGACGAGGCGAAGTTCGCGGAGTTATCCGTGTTTGCACCTCATTTGGTGGAGAATGAGGAACGATATGACGGATGTTTCGAGAGGTTTGAAACCCGACATACGTCAAGATCTCATTTCTCATAAATTTTCTCTATTCAGATGTTGTCAACAGGGCTCGGTTGTTAGAAGCGAGATAACGAATCACGTTCAACCGAGGGACCATAACTAGGATCATACCGAAGATAGCAGTCATCAGAATAACGATAACCAACGGAGAAAGAAGAATACGGACAAAGGCGGTAACCACTCTGGTGGTAATCGTGGCCATGAAAATAGAAGAAGCGAGTTGGGAGGAGATTTTAAAAAGAGGAGATTCAACAACGACCATGTGAAGACGTCAGCGCCAGTAGCAACTAGTTTTAAGGAAGGAGAACGACCACCGGTCATATGCTACAAATGCGGAAAAGAGGGACATATCAGTCCAAACTGCCCACAACAGTTCAAGGTATGCTATAATTGTGGAAAGGAAGGACATATCGCTTCGAGATTATACGAGAGCGAAACCTAGTTCAATGCGGGGATGGTGACTCAAAAGATCGTCCCGAGAAAAGTCAAAGTCAACGATTCCGGAAGAGCATTTGTTGTGATTGGTCAAAATGCGAGGAACCCGAACGGTTAACACAGGTTAGTTAATTATAAATTCTTGCAAGTATATACCTTACTAGATATTGGTTCTACCCATTCTTTTATCTCTCTTACTTGCGCTCAACGTTTGAACTTGACTACGGAGAAATTAAACTTTGACCTATCTGTGGAGACTCCATTAGGAGAAACTTTCATTACATCCGTTGTTTAAAAATCTTGCTTGATTCAAGTTGGCACTATCACATTACACCGTTAACCTTATTTCTATAGAGATATTTGCTTTTGATGTGATTTTAAGGTTAACTACTCATCATGCCCAATTGATTGCTTTTGTAAGGTTGTTAGTTTTCATATTCCTAAGCAACTGTTATTCAATTCAAGCAATCAAACCATTGTAGTCAAACATTTTCATATCAAGCCATGAAGTCATTCGTTTATTACGGATGTCAAGTTTTCTTAGTCCATGTTATGGATTTGAATAAAGACACGTCGATTTGAATAATATTCTGTTGTTATTGATTTTTCCCGATGTATTTCTGAAGAATTTCTTGGCTTACTCCCAAAGCTCGATATTAAATTTTGTATCGACTTTGAACCCCAGACAAAACTCATTTCTAAAATCTCATATCGAATGGCTCCTATTGAACTTCGTGGAGTTAAAAATTCAACTATAAATTTGGTACCGAGCCTTTATCTTGTGACTTCCTTTGTGGAATTCACCTAAGCCGACTCTCTCGTAGGGGACGTCATATTCGATGCGATAGTAAATCGATAGGTGTCATTGTGACGTCTTATCCAAGATTGGGATATGAGTCGCGATTGAGAGCAACCTAAGTCGATTATCGAAAGACGTAGCTTTCAGGCTTAGTTGGTTATTATCGGAGATTCGTTGAAGGATATTCTCGAATCGCTATTCCATTAACGCAAATTGACTCGTAGAGATACAAAATTCGAATGGAGCAAGGAATGTGGGAAGAGCTTCAAGAACTCAAGAGGAGACTCATTTCAAAGACATGTTCGATCATGCCATCCTGGAAAAACGAACGTGGTAGCCGACGAGCGATGAGTAGAAGATTATATCGAGGAACGAAAAGCGATGATGTCAAGTATACACATAGAGCCAACTTTAATAGAAAAAGTTAAGGTTGCTCAAGCCACCGTAACCGAGAGCGATGCGTATGAAGAAGAAAGTACAAGAAGGAGCTATTAAGCGAGAATTGATGAAGAAGGAATACTTGAGTCCACTCTAGACTTTGTGTTCCTAACGACTCGATTTGAAGTACAAGATTATGATGGAGGCACACAACACGCCATTTGCAATCCATCCACGGAAGTACTAAAATGTATCGTGATCTTGACATACATTTTGGTGGAACAATATGAAGAGAGAGATTGCAATGTTTATCTCGATGTGTTTAACTTGCTAACGTGTAAAAGGCGAGCATCTTGTACCTAAGGGGTCCGCTGCAACCACTTGAGATTAGGAATGGAAGTGGGAACACATTACTATGGATTTCATTCACGGGTCTTCCTGCGGTTTCTCAAGACATCAATGCTATTTGGGTTATTGTTGATAGATTAACCAAGTCTGCTCATTTCTTACCGATACGAGAGTCTTATTCCCTTGAACATCTTTCTCGTATGTACGTAAATGAGATTGTGAGATTGCATGGCATGCCAGTATCCATAGTTTTAGATCGTAACCCAAGATTCACTTCATGATTTTGGGTTAGAAAGCTATGGGCACGCAATTTACGATTTATTTGGCATATCATCCTCAAGCGGATGGGCAATCGTAAAGGACTACTCAAACTCTTCAAGATATATTAAAACTCGTGTCCTAGATTTTAAAGGAAGTTGGGATAAGTACTTGCCATTGGTGGAATTCTCATACAACAATAGTTATTAAACAAATATAGGCATGGTTCCATTCAAGCATTATATGGGACGAAAATGTCGTTCTCCAATATGTTGGGATGAGTTGGGTGAAGTAACATTGTTGGGACCCGAGTTAAGATGTATATACTCACCGAAAAGATCCAAATGATTCGACAACGATACAAACAAAGACAAGATCGACAAAAGAGTTATGCGGATCTTCATCGAAAGGACGTGGAATTTAATGTAGGGGATCGTGTATTGTTGCGAGTTGCTCCATGGAAGGGAGTTACAAGATTTGGGAAGAGAGGAAAGCTCAATCCACGATTTATCGGTCCATTTCAAATTCTTGACCGAGTAGGAAATGTAGCCTATAGACTTGCGTTACCTCCGAGTATGTCTCGTGTTCATATTGTGTTTCACATCTCGTATTTCGTAAATATGTGAAAGACCGAACCACGTTATAGAGTTAGAACCGGACGAGATAGCCAAGACTTAACGATATGAGGAGGTACTGTCCAAGATGTTGGATAGGAAGGAGCATGTCCTACGCCAAGAAAGGTTATACCACAAGTTAAAGTTTTGTGGAGGAATCATGCTTATAGAGGAAATGACTAGGAGTTGGAAAGCGGAAATGAAAAAGCGAGGTATCCTCACCTTTTCAAAACACCAGTACGTGACGTCAATTTCGAGGATTTAAATTTCATAAGGAGGGAGGTTGTAAGACCTAAATTTTTAAATAAAAGGAATTTCCTTTATTTATTATTTTGAAATAGTAAGGGTTGATTTGATTAATGTGGATAGTTAAGGGTTAAATATGCAAATATTTTGAATAAGCAAGTGGTTATAAAATATTCATTATAAATAGGGAATATTCGTTTGGTCGTGGAATATTAAATGCTGTCGAGAATATTAAATACGACGGTAGTGATCTTTTGTGGGCCCCATAACGGAAAAGCGATTGGATGAAGAAAGCGACAAATATAAGTTGTTTATAAATAACTGGCGTAGTTATTACAATTATCTTTGTTGGAATACCCGGTGGTTAAAACACACTAATACGCGTTGTTGAACAAAGAAAGACACCAGTATTGCACTAATTATTGATTCTTACGTAGAAGAAGGCACTACTCAATAATGGTTACGAGAATTATCGCTCAAAATATTTTATTGAGTTAATAATTGTTTGCGTTGATATTTTATATTATTGTTGTTTCAATAATTGTCATTACACATTATCTTTCATTATCGAAGCTAATAATTCATATTATCCGAATAATATTATTAGATAACATTATTAGCAATGCTTCAGAAAGTTACCTAAGGAGAGGTTCGTCACCTAATCAAGGCCACAAGAAGAAGAAATTTTATTGGAAAAATAAACTCCTTTATTTTAATCCAAATTTAAATCAAAATAAAACTATTTTATTTTAATTTATCTAATTTTGAATAAAATAAACTATTTTATTTTAATCAAAATTTTAATCAAAATAAACTCCTTTATTTTAATTAATTATGGAATCCAATTCCATGTAATAAAAAAATCTTTAATTAAAATAAACTCTTTTATTTTAATTAATTATGGAATCCAATTCCATGTAATAAAAAAAAAATCTTTAATTAAAATAAACTCTTTTATTTTAATTATTTATGGAATCCAATTCCATGTAAAAAATATTAAAGGAAACACGGATTATCTTTCCTATTCACAAATAAACTCTTTTATTTTGAATAATATGAAATCCTATTTCATATCTAAATAAACTCTTTTATTTAAGGAAATACGGATTTTCTTTCCTATTCACAAATAAACTCTTTTATTTTGAATAATATGAAATCCTATTTCATATCTAAATAAACTTCTTTATTTAAGGAAAGATCAATTTCAACTCCAATTAGTTATCATGGAATCCAATTCCAACTCTAATTAGTTAAGATTGAAATTTAATTTTAAAATTAAAATAAACGTTTTTATTTTAATTATAAAATTATTAAAATTAAAATAAAACTTTATATTTTAATATTAAAATAAACCTTTTATTTTAAAATTAAAATAAACTTTTTATTTTAATTATATAATAATTAAGAATAATATATATATATATATATATAATACGGTATATATATATATATTAGTTACGGTATATATATATATATATATATATATATATATATATATATATATATATATATATATTAGTTACGTAACTTATATATGTATATATATATAAGCCTTCCGTAAAACCGTGCATGCTTTTCAAAAAAAAAAATTCAAAATCCTGCTGCCGGTTTTTGAAATTCCGGATTGCATGTAACAGCCTTGTTTCACGTGCTTTTTTTTTATGTGGTCTGCACCCTTTTTTTTTATTTTTCGATTTCCGTGCATTTATCATCAGCCAATCATTGATCGCAATCATTAACCAATCATGCCACATTAGTCATCATTGGATAATCATCCAATCATTCCCTTGATTTCCGTGCTGATCAATTCCTTAAAAAAAATTGCTGACGTTTTAAATTGCCACGCTGCTTTGAAATTAAAAAAAAAAAAAATGCAGCATGCTAATTACGTGGGCAACAAAAAACGGCAGCCCTTTAAATTTTTTTTTTTTTTATGTTTGCTGCTGATCATGCACGGATTTCCGTGCGCAGCCCTTTTTTTTTTTTTTTTTATTTTAAATTTTATACAATAAAAATTATGCCCAATTAAATTGTTCTAAACACATATCAATATACATATCAAATTAAAACAATTAATAATTCGCATAAAGGTTTGGGCTCGATTCCAATCATTAGGTTTCAGAATATTCATAACGCAATCAAAATTGCAAAAAGTGTAAGCGTGTAAAATCGAGTTTAAAAATTTACAAACCATATAACCGGATCATCCTTTATGCATAATTATTAATTAAACGAAAAAGATAAAGAATAAATCATACCTCGAAGATCGATTTTCCTCGCCAGACAAGTTCACCTCCAATCCTTTTCGCTCAACTTGAATCCACGGGTTTGGTTCCTTCCTTCCTTCGATCAACGTTACCACCCAAATGTTTGGCCTCAGAGGTGATCCACCAAGGAAGAAGAAAATTCAAGAAAAGGGTGTTATGGCTCAAACCCTAGCTTTTCTGTCTATCTCTATAAAAAAAGTACTTTCCAACAAATTGGAATTATTACGTTGTAAAAGTCAACAACCCATACCACCCATAATAAGACTCCTCTTATTTATAGATGTGGGCAACCCACCTTAACAATTAAGGAATTGGGATTTATTTAATTAATTAAATTCTTTTAATTAATTAAGCTCCCTAATCTTATTAGGATAATTAATTAAACTCCTTTAACTAATTTTCTTCCTAATCCAATTAGGAATAAATGAGAAGTACTTATATTAAATTAATTCCTAAACTCTTTAGAAATTAAAATAATAATAATTGTAATAATATTAATAAGACTCCTCTTATTAATTTATATTTAATATTTCTAAAATATTAAATAATAATATTAAGCTATTTAATTTATTCTATCACCATAGATTAAATTAAATATACTTAACATATTATTACGATTATGCCATTAACTTCTTAAATAATTATTCTTCTTTTTATGGTGTGACCCTTTAGGTTCTCCATATTAAACCAGGTTGTGAATAAATCAATTAGAATAATTCTAATCTTATTTAAATAAATAAATTAAACAATTAATTTATTTAAATAATATTTATTCTACAATAGGGATAAGTTCTCACTGATCAATCGACGACTTTCCAGATAATATAGATTTCAACATTAATCATTAAAGAACCTTTGAGTAAATAGTTACCGCATAATTCAATCCTTCCACCATACAATGTCCCAATTAAATATAAGACATGGAATTCATCACAAGTCTTATTTTATTTAATTATATGTATTTCGATCCTTAAACGCACAACTCCAAATAATACAAATTAGAAACTCCTTTCTAATTTCATTTTCGCCGCCGAGGACTCATTGGGTTATCATTTATCGAATCACATATAGACATTTTCTTCTTTATTGAAGTGGTAGATTCTTTATTGATCATACATTATCTCCGTATACAACTTATTATACCCAAGCATACCCTTTGATATACCCTAAGGGTCTTAAGGAATAAGTCAAAGTATAACTCATCATACACAAGATACTATGATGATCTCAAGTCCAAGGATTACTTGTATTACTATCACTACAGAATTCTATCGACAGCAAATAAAACTCCATTAGGTATTCCTTAATGAGCCAACGCTCGGTGAACTTATTCTCTAATAAGCACCAACATACTTGCTTTTAGTGTCTCCACACAAATGATCATGAGATCAATCATCCTCATCCAATGAAGCAAGTTAACGTATGTACCAATCTATCCGGATTCACTAATCCCCAATTTAGTAATCCAACGATTGGGAACTATTTTAGTTTTTAAGCTTTCTAAGAATTTAGATCTCATTAGAATGATCATCATCATTATTCTAAAAGCATTGCTTAAAACTATGGGTTTATCACATATTATAAAACAAAGATCATGTAGATAATTAAAAGCCTTTAATAAATTAATACTTTTATTAATAAATGAATAAGATTGTTACAAAGTATATGCTTTATCATCAAACATGATTGGCTTGTGTGCATACTACTTTCAGTATGTGGATTGACTGATGTCCAAATCTCATTGGTCATAAATATATGAGATATTAAGTCAATGCATAGGTACATGTTAGAGAATGATGTACTCGACAAACCCACTATGAGAATTCTATATGGAGCATTATGCGAAGTGTCATTAGCAATTCTTATAATAACAATGATGTAATGGTCCTCCGACCTGAAATCGCTATATTACTACACGAGAATTTATGTACTTTGATATCATCGAATGTCACCTTTAATAGGGTGGAATATAAAGGTGATTATTGGGTTCATCGTGAATCGTGTGAGAAATATGAGTGATCTAGATGGAATTTAACCATCCTATATATTATGGGTGATATCCATAGGCCTCTTGATTGAGTAGGACTATGAAATGCATGGCCATGCTCAAATAGTGATTTGTTTCATATAGTCTATTCATTGATCAAGAAAACTCAGATTAAATTATGAAGAGTATGACACATTCCATGACTCTAGTTTAATCTAGGATATTAAGGTTAAAAGGATTAAATTACATTGAAACATTGGTCACGAAAGGTTGCATCGAATCATCGATCTTATTATTACTGGGTAGTAGTGATGCATTACTAGATGTCTTTCAATCGCATTTATAATTTTATAATATGATTTTAAAATTATTGTCAACGTAATAATAACCTATAGGGTCACACACAAAGAACATTATTGAAGGGAATTAATTTAAATTGTAAGGATTTAAATATATCAATATGATTGATAGTATTTACATCACGAATTTAAATTAAAGGATGCTTTGTATATTTATATATATTAATTAAGTAAGACATAATTAAGATATAATATATATATATATATATATAAATTTGGATTTTATTTTAATTAGATTAGGGTTTTGATTAATTCCGATTTATTACTATATATATATGATATATCAGTGTCTTTGGAAAGTTAATCAAAACAAAAACCCTAGCTGCTCTTAGAGAGAGACTAGAGAAAACAGTTTCCAAAATCCTCATCCTTGGTGGCTAGTACCGCGATTCCTTCTTCTGCAGATCGTAGGACGATTCGTGGAGCGTTCGTGTGGATACCGTAGAGACGCAGCTCGTTTGAATTGCGTTGGAGATTCGACCGCATCGTTTAATCGCTTTCTCAATCGGTATAATTTCTAACCACAGAATTAACTATTTTTCGCATGGATCCTGTTTAGGGTTTCGAATTTGGTTTAAATTGTTCTATTTCTATTATGCGTTTCTGTGTCGAAACCTTTCAGAATAAATAAAATATTAAACAGTAATTACTGTAACAATTATTGAGTAGTGCCTTCTTACGTAAGAATCAATAATTCAACAATACTGTGCAATACCGTGTGTTACTGTGCAACCAAGTGTAATACTGTATTTTAACCACCAGGTAATCCAACAGTGTTAACGGTAATAATTACGTTATTATTTATAAAAACTCAAACTTTATCGTTTTCTTTATCCGATAGTTATTCCGTTATGGGGCCCACAAATGACTGCGCCGTCGTACGGTAATCCCGACAAAAAGAATATTCCACGACCAAATGAATATTCCCCGACAACAATGATTATTTTATAACCAGTTGCTTATTTTGTAAAATTTGCACATTTCACCCATAACCAGAGCATTATATCAAATTAATTCTTTATTATTTCAAAATAATAAATAGAGAAAATTCAATTTTATTCATAATAAGTTGGGGTCTTACAATGAGCCATTACAATTTGAGAAAGACTTGTCCTATGAAGAAGTCCCTATTCAAATTATCGATAGAAAAGAGCAAGTACTAAGGAATAAAGTGATACATTTTGTGAAGGTAATCTAGAGAAACCACAATACTGAAGAAGCTACGTGGGAACTAGAAGATATTATGATTAAGAATTATCCTCAGTTATTTGCTTAATCTTGTATAGTGATTCTGGGGACAGAATCATGTTAAGGAGGGAAAAATGTAACGAATAAATTTGTCGACTCGTGATTTTAGGGACAGAATCCTTTTAAGGAGAGAAGGATGTAACGATCAAATTTTTTTGTAAATAATTTAAATATTTATTGAATTAAATAAATATTTTAAATAATTTATTTATTGGAGAATAATAATTAATTTATGAAATTGTGATGCAAGAATTTAGTAACTAAATTGATTAATGTGAATTAAATTAAAATAATGGCAATTTTGTTATTTGAAGATTTGAATAATGGTAATTTTATGATTTGAAGATTTAATTTAATGAAATAATTAAATTAAAAGAATTGTTTAGTATTTAAGAAAATATGTAAATTAAATAAAGTGATGTTTGAGTCTAATTTAATAATTAAATTAGATATATCATAATTTATTAACCACAAGTATAATTATAATAAAAAAATTATAATTATTATAATTATAAGTGTAAGCTAATTAAATTGGTTACGTGTGTGACAAATAAAAATTATATAATATAAATATTATTAAAATAAATTGGAATGGGGGAATTGGTGTGTAGCCAAACAAGGCCTTGTGACCTTTGGCTTATTTTTAACTGACGTAAACTTTTTGTTTTTCACCTGACATATATGGGGAAAGTGGGAGCTAGTCTATATTACGCGTGCTTTTCCCTAAGGATAGATATCATAGAAATATAGAGTATTAGAGAGGAAGGGAGAATTTCAGAGGATTTTGAGTAATATTTGTAAATTGATAAGGGTTAGGGGAGGATTCTATCATCTTGCTAGTAGGAAATTCAAGGTATAATCCATTCCTAAATTTCCAAGTTTTAGTTTTGTAATTTAAAGTTCTCTATAATTGATTTTGTTGAATTGTTATTTCAAATGTTGATTATATGTAGGTATACTCTTGCTAAACTTGTTAGTTATCATCTATAATCTTATTTTGGTGATTAATTCATGAAAAGTTGGATTGTAGGAAGAAAAGTAAATAACAGTGATATATTTATATAATCAGGCTTGTTTAAGTACAAAATTTGATGACCAATATTTGGTATAATCTGTAAATTGATGTTAGATTATGTTAGTACATCAAGAAACGAAAACAACGTAATTTGAATCATGTCAATTGGTTAAGAAATGAATTTGTGGCAATCAAATTCGCTAAAAGTGTTAAAAATGAAGAAATTGGAAAAAATGGGGGTTTTGATCCTTAAAAGTTAATTATAAATAATGTTATGTTGTTAGAATTGTGAATTTCATGCTTATTGATGATTATTAAAAGGTTTTAGTTGTTAAGTTTTGTGAGTTTCTGTGGAATTGGGATAAATTTGGTGATCATTGTAACAAAGCTACAAATCTGCTAGCTTGTTTACGACAAATAGTAATATGATTTATAAGGTTTTCATTTGCACCAAATATAGATTCTTCTTGTGTTAAGGTTGGGGCTTAAGCGGCAATTTTGCTGCGTTCTCGAGCCCAAGCATGATGAGTTACGATTATTTGTGGGTTATCAAACAAGGACCTAATCTAGTTGGCATGCATGATAAACATGTTGAATCATAACATAAGACATTATAACAGATTGTAATATAATGAAATACCAAAATATGGAGATTTTAAATTATCACTTGAATAAGTTATGTAATGAACAAAGGTGATGTTACAAGATGTAGAGATGAATGATAAAGATTATGTTAGACTATAGTGAGATTTCAGATTCGTAGGGGTGGTTAACCAACATGATTATACATTAAGTTAAGGTTATGACTTAAATAGTGGGTTAAACCCATAAAGCTAATATTAATACAACTAATTATTATTGCGATTTCAATGGTATATGTAGGGTAATTGGCGAACATTATTATACTTGTGTAGCTTAAATACGAGGCAAGTTCCCTAACTTCATTCTCTTTATAATGAATGCAAGTTTCATAGCTATGCTATCTTTTATGTCAAGCAAACTTTTTATGTCAAGTTTCTTGTGTATGATTGTACAAGCTCTTGTAATCTAATTCGTTACATGGATCAAGTTTCATTTTCCTAAGTCTTGTTAATGTTATTCAAAGCATATATTGTTCTAGTACATTGATTCAAATAAGATTTTTCTAACTCTTTTAAATATAGTACTTTGCATGTATACCATGTCTACTCAATTGTATATTGTTGTTATTTGATCTTTGATTTAAATAACCTTGTTCAATTCTATATTATTGTATTGAACCTTCAAATAGCAAGCAAACTCTTATTGATTGAATTAATCTATAATTGAATAGGGTTTTAAAACTCTAAAACCACTGATAAGCTAGTTCCAAACTAAACTTTCTTTAGTGCGGAAATCCTAAAGTCAAACTGAGATGAACAACCCTAACATAGGGGATAATATACGTATAACGTTTAGATGTTTGTGCACAATACATGGTACAAAGGCCTGATCCCCCTAAGTATGTAAAGAAGGGTCTGTATAGTCTAAATGATTGTTAAGGTTGGGGTAATAATACCTAAATACCGGGGACATAGTTCGTAGTCTTAAGACCCTCAGATATTAAATTTGAGCTTTTTTTTCTATTTTTTGAATCATAGAACAAGTTCACCATTATTCAGCATTCGTTGTTCATTCTCATATTGTTATTACTCTCTATATCAGTGAGCAATTGTTTGCTCACTCTTGCAATTAACACTGCAGCTAAAGTTGAGAAGGTCGATGAGCCATCTTCTAGCAAAGGAAAGGGCAAGATGTCCAAGTGTTGAAGATTTATGTGAATTTATTTGAATGAGTTATGTTATAAGATTTAATTTATTTATATGATGTAATCCGCAGACTTATGTAATAGTTTAAGGTTAGATTACCTGGGATTATTTTAAATGGATGTAACCCTTTAATGGGAAAGATTATTGTTTAAGTTATTTAAATTATGTTTTATCTTTTATTATGGGTAGTTAGATGTAATAGTTGTGGATAGTGAGCACCAAATCCAGTGGGAATGAAGTAGCTGGATTTGGGGGTGTCACAGTGGCTTCAGACGTAGATGGTTGGTAAGGAGGAGGTGTTGGTTGTTCGGGGGGAGTTGGGATATGAGTTGTTGTTGTTGGTATTTCAGTTGATGTGGTTGGTTGGTTGTTTGAGGTGTGTTTTCTTTTTCTGATGAGGGGAGAAACGGGTTCGGTTGTTTCCTCGGCTTCGTTGATCTCAATTGGAATGTTGGGAGTTTGGTTGGCTTTGGAGGGAGGTACTCTAAGTTCTTCAGCCATGAGAGGGGTTATTTTGGCTCATTTCTTTTTGGTTCGAAGGATTTGGGTACGTTCGGTGATGGGCATGTCAAGGAGGCTTTCGTTGAGTGTAGGGATAGGGATGTGTTTGAGTTTTTTGGTTGCTCTTTTCTTCAGTCGAGGTTATGTTGAATCTTCGGCAGGGGTTGGTTTGAGTTTGGTGTTTTGGGGATTGGTGTTTTGGGATTCGGCAGGAGTTTAGGTTGGGTTGGCAGAAAGGAATTCCTCAAGGTCTCTTTGATCACTGGAGGTCGGTTTGATGAGGGATACTGTAAAAAATAAAAAGGGTTTTAGAGAATAGTTACTGAAAATAAAGTAAAAATTATGCAAGTATTAAGTTCTGGACTTAAATCTTACAACAATGCTTGTTTGCTCAAGAAGCCGAAGCTTCATTCCTTCAGAGGAAGTTTCTTGTGCAGCTTCACCATCTCTAACACACAATCGTTTGAGATGTCACCGAAGTCTAAAGAAATGCGTTTGTGAGAAGTCCATTCTGGGATCATGGGAATCTTTGGTCCTGTGATGACGAACCAATCCTTGTGCCACCCTTTGTTGCTTGAAGTACTGAGCAAAAAATAGTATAACCGAATACCGAATCGAACCAAATTTTTTTAACCAAAATTTCTTGATAATTCAGTTATTTTTTATAATTCGGTTATATCTGAATTCTTATTCAGTATTCGGTATTTGGGTCCGATTATTAAAATCATCCTATTCGGTTACCGGAATAACCGAACATATTATTTAAAATAAAAGAAATTTAATATTTGTATGATGGGCCTGATAAGTCAAATAAGATTTTAATTTGGACGGGCCAATTCTTTTAGATGGGACAAGAATCACCAAAAAGTGGATCATGGCCTATAGATCCATAATTTTTGGGGAAAATAAAAAGCAGATCTCATATTGATAACCCTAATTCCATCTTAGTTCCTCTCTACTCCAGTGTGTTTGCAGCTTCGCTCCCCCAAATGGTTATTCTCCCTTTCACAATAAACCCTGCTACAAGTCAGTAACTCACCCCTCTTGATCTCTCATCTCTCCTCTGGCACCTTCGCCCCTTCCTTATCTTCCTCGGTTCCTCTCGTTTTCTCTCTCCACTAATCACAAGCACCGAACCCTCAGATCTCAGATTTCACTACTAGTATCCCCTGATTTCAGCCCCGAAATATCAATGATGAAGGCTTATAATATCCACCGCTTCGATAAATCCACTCTCGTCTCTCGCAATATGGACAAGCGATGGATTTGGAGTGCCTTCGAGGACTCAACGTGGGTAAAAAACATAGATCTGTTCTTGGTTCCTCTTCTTATTTTCTGTTTTAAATAGGCTCTCTCCGTAGAGACGGTGTCTGGAATTGGATTTGCTTGTAATGTTGTGGTGTTTTCTGTTCAAAGTAGTTCACATTTGTTACTAAGATGTATGAAACCATGAATTAAATGGCTTCTAATTTTTGGTCATCATCTGTGCCCAGAAGCAGTTGCTCTTTCTTTGTTAAAGTTTTGGTGTAGAAATATCCTTCTTTATCTAATTAATTATTTGAATCCCAGCCCAGATTTTGTTACTTGTTTTTTCTTTTGTGGAATCATTTTTGGGTGTTATTTTTGATAGCAGTGTTTGGTTATTACCCGAAATACCAAATTTACGTAATTCGGTATTTGATTATTACCAAAATATGGTTATTAGTTCGGATATTGAAAATAGGAATATTTCAGTATTCGGTTATAACCGAATAGCCTATTTTGTTCGGTTATAACTGAATGATCAATCCTGCTCAAAGGGGCGTCCATCAGTGGGCGTTTTTCAGACTTAGAGTTGGGTTTTGGTACTTGTTTGCTTAATACTTTGAAACCTCTTTCGCGAGAGTTTTTGATGGTGAATTAGGAGAAGAAAAAGTCAATCGAAGGTGGGACTCCTATCTCATGGCAGAACGAGATAAAAGCAAGGATATGGATGTATGAGTTGGGCACTAGTTGGGCTAGTCCGATGCCCATGAACCCTAAAACGGTGATAATGAAGGTGTGGAGGGGTAGACGAACCCCTTTCTCCAAAAGGGTGAGGGTCATGGCGGTCCAACCCTCGAGACGGTGGTACATACGATCGGTGGGAGTGGGGGTTCTTAGGTGGTGGGTGTCTGGTATTCGACAGTGCTCTCGAATCACGCGAATGTCAGCCTCTGTGAGTTAAGAGGGGTTGGCGTGGGGGAATTGGTCTTCTTTACGGTATTCTAGGGGTTTTTTTGTGAATCGGTTGTTGGAGGGTTCTTGTTAGAGGATGGGGCGGTGTTAGGGGATGGTTCTAGTATGGAGGTGGTAGTAGGGGAGTTAGTCGTTGTATTAGGATATGGGGGGGACGAATGATATTAGGGTTATAGAGATGGGTGTGGCATTTTCTGGATTTTGGGAAGCCATTGATGCAGTTTGGAAGTAGGAAATTGAGAGGTAGAAGAAAGCAAGAGATCTTTGAATTTCAAATAAGTAGGTGAAACCGTGCAAATTGGGGGAAATGGGATTTTATAGTGTTGTCCATTCTGTTATTTCCGGATTTGAAGGGTTGGTGTCCAGTTTTGGGCCTTTTTCTGGTGATTGGGCCTTGTTTGGGCTTCTTTGCTGATTGGGCTATTTTTTGTATACTCTTCCATCAAATATTCTATTTGATGAAAGACTGGGGGGGAGGGGCAATGTTGGGCCATGATTATTTGGGTCGAGGGTTTATGATAATATGGATGCCCTATGAAGATAGGTGGGCTTGGGTTAGTGGTTGTTGTGGTGGACGGGGGATTTATGGGTTGAGGTTCCTAATTATATTTAGACTTTGATTTTGGAATGAAGTGTTAGACTATGAATCCACTTTCTTAATTATAGGAGATTTGATACAATCCTGTCACGGATTGGTCATTGGCTGGGAACCTTAATCTGATTCGAAGAAGGATAGCTTACAAGGTGGTGAGATCATTATAAATATAAGGCACATCATTGATTTTAAGGTACATGCAATTTATTTACTTTCCAACACTAGAGCATTAAGCCTCCATTGTTAACCTTATATCAGTCTGTACTTATTCTCACACCGGAGCTATCCCCCGGCGGCCCAAACCGTCAAGCTTTTGGTGTTTACTCGTTTCTGTTTACGATTGGACGTGCTTTGGTGATTGGAACATGTGGATGGATCTTGGTGTTAATATTTACCTTGCAACTGCACAACAAAATCATAATTTATAATATATATATATATATATATATATATATATATATATATATATATAAACATATATATTTGGTTAATTTTTCGTATTTCATGCCCTCTCTTTTTAATGTGCAGAACATAGAGTTATGAATTGAACTTTTAAACTCAATTTGACACATACTAATTTATTTTGTTTACTTTTATTATTACTCACTGGCTTATTGTTGTAGATATTAGACTTCAATATTTAATTTTTCTAATAGAATTTCATAAGGAAAAAATCCCAAGTTTTCAAATGGAGCCGTTATTGGTCCATCTTCCAACGAGAATTGTTTGTTTCATCGTTATATTATGCTATTTGATTAATCTTTGAATGAGGATTGTTTATATTTAGGTTATGTTTGTTTGTAAATATTATATTTGGGATAATATTATTAATCCCAAGTGTCTTATTTGTTTTCAAATTTAAACTTGTGACTATTAGTCTAGGATTATAAAATAACTTAATTGTATTTAGATTATAATTATAATCAGGAATTATAATTCTAGGATTAATAGTCTTAAAATTATAATCTCAAAATTATAATTTTGCAAACCAACATAGCCTTTAGAGTTTGCTATTTTTCTTGAAAGTAGTAGTATTCTTATTATTTGTAATGTATATAACAACTATTATTAGGTTTAGCAATGATGGATATTAGTAGTATAAAAATGTTATAACAATAATGAATTTCACTCATAGATGCACCAATGTTATAATCCAATAGACATAACATCACAACCAAAATACAAATCTAATAGGGTCTTCTTTGACTCTTGAAATCTACAAACTTTAGAAGACACTTCAACATAGTGTGACTTTTACATTAACATCACTTGAAATTGTAGATGATATATCACTATTTTCCTTTAGATTTTCTAAAAAATTTTGGAAAATTTGTGGTGTAAATAATATAATCAGAATGGATCTAAAGCACTCTTAAATAGCAATCTCTCTTAAATAGCACTTTTTTATTAAAACTACATCGTTTTGGATATTCTTTTAAAATAAAAAATAATATAAAAATAGAGTGGTCCCACTTGCTTTCCTTTTATTTACAAAAATGTCACCCGCGACCCAACTTGTTTTTAAAAGAATTTCCAAAACGACGTTGTTTTAATAAATGAGTGTTATTTAAGAGTAGTGCTTTAGATCCGTTCTCATAATATATATATATATATATATATATATATATATATATATATATATACACGGGCCGGTTCACAAGCATTCTCTTTAAAGAGTAATACTCCCTCCCTTCAACAGCATTCTGTTTAAAAAACCAATGTTTTTTATAACATATCTCTCTCCTCGCTCACTTCACTCCTCCTTACTGTTAAATCGGTTCCCTTGAAATCCTCCTTACCGCTAAATCGACTTAGGGAACAAAACTAAGGGGAACAACAGATTTCACCGCCCTTGATTCCCAAATCTTATGCAAATCGAAAAGAGATCGTGCTCTCACAAGCCCTAGGTCCAGAAATTCGAAGCAGAGATCGTGCCTTTGAAAATTGAGTTCAGAAATTCGAAGAAGAGTTCGTGGCCCTTGAAAATCATATTCTTCACAAATTGGGAAAGCTCTCAGAGTAATGCCTCACTTTCCATTTACTTTCTTCTTCATTCCTATTTTTTTTAAAAAAAATTAGGTTCTTTTGTTGTTAATAGAAGGTAAAAGGATTTGATATTTTCAACTTAGTGTGCATTACCTGAATACATGTATAATTTGTGAAAATGTTTGACAACTCTGTTGATATTCATGAAGTATCACTGTGCGAGAACTCAGCTGTATGATATACTTGAATACTCTCTTTCCTGTGTGGCTATATTGATAACTAATTTGTGTCTATTTTTGGATTAGTGTGAAAAACATAAGATTCCTCATATTACTACTCTGGTTAAATCCTTCCTAGAAGATAGTAAAGTAATTGGCATAAAGATTTCCTTTTTTTGTTTTGGTATGTGTCTGTGAAAAGAATCAAGCTTTATTTTGTAAGTCTAACTTTGTTTCTGTAAATTTCTATTTGTCCAGGTGTAAATATAATGGATGACATGTACCATGAAATAGGGAGTTGCGGGGATAATGTAGATATGAATTTGGAAATAGAAATGGATGGGGATGACTCGAGTGGAGAGGGGTTGAATGTGAATAATACTAATACTGTTGTCAACTATCCTCAAGTAGCAGATGAGTTTACACCTAAGCCTGGTCAAGAATTTCAAACATTAGATGATATTCACACGTTTTACAATACATATGCAATGCATGCTGGATTTAGTGTACGAAAGTTTAATGAGAAAAAAAGGTCGGGTAGCGCTGAGATTTATAGGAAGGAGTATGTGTGTTCTAAGCAAGGAAAGGGCAAACTATTAGCCGATGTAGTTGTAAAGAGAAAACATGGCTCTACAAAAGAAGGTTGTGGTGCAAAAATTATAGTAGTAAAGAGAAATGACTTGTACATAATTACTAAAATTCAGGAGGGTCATTGTCATCCATTGTCAACTCCACATAAGAGGCATTTGTTACGATCGAATCGTAATGTGTCAAGTGCCCAAAAATCGTTGTCTCAGTAACTTGGCACAGTGAATAGATTTATATAACTTTGAAAGAGACAAGCGCAATGACTTGAAGGGACATGATAGGGATACGTAGAATGAGTACTTACAGTTAGAACAACAAAAGAATCCTTCATTCACTTTCACAATTGACACAGATGATGAAAATCAGATCACTCGTTGTTTTTGGGCCGATGCCACTTCTAGACGGGCTTATGGATTTTATGGTGATGTTGTCATTTTTGATACCACGTACAATACTAATCGTTACGGAATGATATTTGCACCACTAATGGGGGTTAATAATCATGGTCAAACTAGGGTATTTAGTTGTGCTTTCTTAAGTGATGAGACCATAACTAGTTTTGAATGGCTTTTTAAGTGTTTTTTAGAAGCAATGCCAGGAGATGAACCTAAGATGATTATCACCGATCAGGATCCGGCTATGACAAATGCCATTGCACAGATTCTTCCCAATACATTTCATAGGTATCAGAGTTGGTACATATTGACCAAATTCTCGAAGAGAAGATCGACTACCAAATCTGATTGCTTATTATAAAGAGTTTTCAGATTGCATTTGGAATTCAGAGACTGTGGCCGATTTTGACTCTAATTGGGTAGCGTTAATGGAGAAAAGTGGGTTGAATG
Organism: Panax quinquefolius; assembly: GCA_020205615.1. Lineage (NCBI taxonomy): Eukaryota > Viridiplantae > Streptophyta > Magnoliopsida > Apiales > Araliaceae > Panax > Panax quinquefolius. The sequence continues at coordinate 58,037,650 of CM035154.1, read as the reverse complement.
CTAATAAATGGCTACAATCAATGTATGACATCCATTGTAGATGGGTACCCTCACATGTGAATTATGTTTTCTCAGCCGGCATGTCAAGTAGCCAACGAGCGGAGAGTTGTCATTCATTTTTTAAAAATTTTGTTTCTAAAAGGAATTCTTTAGTGGATTTTATGATTCAATTTGGTCGGGGCATTCAGTATCTACGACACAATGAGTTGGTTACGGATAACAAAGATTTGGTTGAGAGGCCGAGAATGAAATATCGTCATGACTTCTTAGTTCAAATGGTTGACATTTATACACACTCTATATATTATAAATTTGAAGACGAGTTGTGTGAGAGCTTGAATTATAGGTTTGAACTTATGACGGAGGATGTCAATCACCGTGTATATAAGATTTATCAAGGAATGTCAAAGAAAGTTTAAAGTAAGAGAAATTGAAGATGACAACTCTTTGGATTATGCAACATGTACTTGCAAAAAGTTTGAGAGCTTGGGAATCCTATGTCGGCATGTGATAACTTATTTGCATAAATATCATGATCTTGACAAATTGCCTACAAAATATATTTTAAAAAGGTGGACAAAAGGAGCAAAATCAAGTGGTGTAGTTGACGAGAATGGTGTGGAGATAAAAGATGACAAACCATACTTACTCTTGAGGAGTCAATTGATTCAGCAATCTCTAGAGATGATTGATAGTGCTCTCACAAATGAAGAAGCCACACATGTTTTAATGGAATGTTTCAATAGAGATTATGAAAAGATCAAGCAAATAATTGGGAATAGTGGTTCCAAACGAACAATAGAAATGGAGTCTGGTGGAATGAGTGCATCCAAGTCAGTTAACATGACTGGAAATTATGAACACAATTACATTGAGCCGAACTAAGTGCGTGCAAAAAGGTGTGGCAAAAGACTGAAGGGTGGCAAAGAAAGGGCTTTGGGGAAAACAAAAAATCCCAAAGGGAGACGTTGTCATGGATGTAGCCAAGTTGGTGTCACACACGACAACAGAAACTGTCCGGTGCTTAATAATCGGTAAACATTCTTGCTTGTTGCTACTATGAAATTTGTTTATAATTGACTTTGCTATTAGTTTAAATTTGACTTTGCTATTTGTGCAAAATGTAGGATTGGAGAATCAAATGTTGATGCTACTCAGGACACAAGTTTAGATGATGAATGTGATTCACCCACAGGTGGAACTAAGATTGCTATAACAACACTTGTATAACTGACTTTGCTATTAATCAAGTGGATTTTTTTTGTGCAGAGGGTCCTTCAGAAATATGAAGAATTCAGGACTTTGTTATTTCATGGTCTCGCTTCAAGTTGGTCTCTTTTTCCCAGGTGTTTAAATTTTTTTCCCAGGTGTTAACTGACTTTAAATTCAGGACTTTGCTGTATTTTTTATTGGTATTCAAGTGTTATTAGCCAATATATTTCAGTTTGTCAGCAATCTGTATCTGTAATATCTAGTGACTGTTGAATGGCCAATAGTGACTGTAATATCTGTAATAGGTCTCTGTTCTGTAATAGGTCTCTGTTCTATTACTAATATCTGTAATAGGTCTCTGTTGTATTACTGGTCTCTATTCTTTGTTCTAATAGTGAATGGCCAATAGTGACTAATATCTGTAATAGTGACTAATATGTTGCATAACTGATTTCAGTAGAAGAGGGAGCATGATCATGAATAATCAGAAATCAGTTGAAGAGGGAGCATGATCAAAGAAACATGAAGGAACATAAGTTTGATGTAACAGTGATATGCACTATATGTAACAGTGATCATGAAAAAACGTGATCTGTAATGTTTTAGTACCATATGTTTCAGTATTAGTTATTTAATTTTGGTGTAACAGTGATATACACTATATGCACAATTTTGATGTAACAATGATATGCACTATATGTAACAGTGATCATGAAGAAACATGATCTGTAATGTATAGTGATATGCATAATTTCAATATTAGTACCAGCACTTTTAATATTAGTACCAACACTTTCAATATATGTACAGTGATATGCACAATTTCAATTTCAATTTTAGTACCAACACTTTCAATATTAGTAGTGGATTTTTGATGTAACAGTGATATGCACAATTTTGATCTGTAATGTTTCATATTAGATGTACAGGTGTCCAACCATACAAACCATAAACAAAGTATGGCCAATGACATACTTTGTGCTCAAGTTCATTGCACAAACTGTTTAGTCAGATAATCAAAAGAGACATGGCATAAAACAGAACATTCCTTTAATCCTAAAACAAAACATTACAATCAAATTATAATTCCTTTAATCATAAAACAGAACATTCCTTTAACAGAACATTACAATCAAGGATCTTCTTTAACAGAACATTACAACGTTACAATCAATTCATTACATCTCCCAAATTATAATTACAAATGTTTCCTATTTAAGCATCTTCTTGGACAGAGATGGTTCCCAAGAAATTCCAAAGTAGCAAAATCAAGGAAACCCACATGATTATCAAGTAAATCCTATGTTTGCGTCTAACAATTTGAACTTCATTTTCAAGAGCCTTCAACTTCCTCAACAAACCAGGAATTACTTGAATGGCTCTCGGCTGCATCAGAGGATCATACCACATGAAATACCCGCAACCATGAGGCTGTCAAAAAAGATATTTTTTGAGAACAAACTTCAAATCAAAGGAAATTGAATATAAATTACTTACTCTTGCAGTTTGACATCCATAAAATCGACGACCAGGATTCAAATCAGTCCAAGAAGTTATCAACATAGTCGGGCAATGACAATGACAGTGGTTAACTGCGGCCATTTAAGTTGACTCTTTCTGGTGTTGGGATGTGGTGCATGCAACATAATCAAAATAAATCAAGTTAATAAGTTAACAGAATTTATACGCGAAGGGAGATTAAGTAAATAAGTTAACAGAACTTAAAGAACTTAATATACATACATCTCTTTGCTTAGTCCTTAATGGCATAATTGATTATACATACATCTCTTAGCCAAGATATTGGAAGCTTTTCTTTTCTGATTATTATTCAGTTAATCTAACCATAATTTTCCTTAGTAGTAATATGAAGAATCTTATGTATTTCACACTAATCCAAAAACAGACACAAATTAGTTATTAATATAGCCACACAGGAAAGAGAGTAATCAGGTATATCATACAGCTGAGTTCTCGGACAGTGATACTTCATGAATATCAACAGAGTTGTCAAACATTTTCACAAATTATACATGTATTCAGGTAATGCACACTAAGTTGTTCTATAGTCAACAAAAAAACCATACTCATTTTTTTGGGTTTGAAATATTCCAAATTATACATGTAGAGAAAGTCCAACTCTGAAAAGGAGAAAAAAGAGAGACGAGGATAGATAAAATTGCAAGGGCTTACCGAATTGAACGGAGATCGCGATTCTAGGGCTCGACCTTCAGTCGATTTCGCAGCAATCGCATTTCTAGGGCTTGTCCCTACTTGGATTTCTCTCTTGCAGCAATCGTAATGGAGGAGGAACTCGTTCACTTCATTCAATTTTGCAGGACTGGATTTCAATCGTGATGGAGGAGGAAGTCGCTTGCTTCAATCGTGACTTGATTTTGAGAGCTGAGTGAGGTGAGCGAGGAGAGAGATATAACAAAACATGGGTTTTAAAACAGAATGTTGTTTAAAGGAGTATTACTCTTTAAAGAGAATGATTTAGAACCGGCCCGTATATATATATATATATATATATATATATATATATATATATATATATATATATATATATATATTACCTCTACCTTCTTTTTATTGTCCAAAGAAATTCTCTCTCTTGTATTAATAGTTTTCAACTTCTTATAAAGGGTAGTGATGGAATTTCAAATAAATTTTACTCGGTAAATGATACTTTCTTAATCCATGTGCAAAAATTTTAAACAACAATCTTTTAGGAACGGAGGTAATAGATAACAACTAGTTAGACCTCGTTGTTGATTTATATATTTTGTTTTAATGATGATAACATATTTTGTATGGAGATGTTTTGTGACTTACATGTTTAGACCTTGGGCTGATCATATATGGCAGCTAAATAAGTCTGAATTTCAAGAGGCTGTCGTGGAGAAAGTTCTTAGAGACACTACTAGTTAATCACTTAGAAAAATTTGTAAGTATTTCTAGCATAAGTTTTTAATTGCAAGACAATTTTATTTTGCTGAAAAAATCTTTTAAAAGATTCATGAGCTTAAAATTCTAATCAGTTGATCAATTGAGCAACCATGATTTTAAAAGATCAAGATCTTTCCCATAAAAAATTAGTTGGCCTCATTTTCAGATCTTTCTTATATTAAATAAGTTGTGATCTTATCCCTTATTTCAAACGGTCTATTTTAAAATTCAAAACCCCTTCCCTTATCGATTTGAAATCATCTACAGTTGGAAGTGCTAATTTTCAGCAATCTATTTTTATGTCGTTAGCTTTTCTCTCTATACATCCTCTTCACGGCAAACACTTTAGAGAACGACGAAGAAATAAAAACACGGTGCTTACATAGAAAAGTTTTTAGCAAATTGTTTTTGTCTTGTTCTTCAAATCTTATTGCTTGAAATACATAGTTATATCTTGTAATCATATTCCTTCTCGTTGAAAATTGTATACAAGCTTAAATTGACTTGTGTTTGATCCAGTGGTGGATAAAGTTATATAAAGGAAGTTCTGAGATTAAAGTGGTGCTAAGTCGTTACAGTTGTAGAAAGGGATAGTTGTGTCTAATAAAGTTTAGATATTATTGTAGACACTCGAAATTTTGTTTTCCTGTTATTAACTATGCAGGAGGACAAAAACGTCTTTTTCACACTCCAGAGATAACCCTCAAAGACCACAACATCAATTCTAACCCCGAAAATAGCCTTGGGAGATCAAGTGCAAAGCCCAGAGTCAACCTCGGGAGGTCAATCCATACTCAGAGATAACCCTGAGGACATTCAGAGTCGACAGTAGGCCAATATCAGAGATAACCCTGAGAAAAGACTGCTACAACTGCGCCAAAATTGAAGATAACCTTGGGAGGGGTAAAATGGTCATTTTGCCACCTCAAACTCAACTCAAATCAAATCAAATCATTTCAACTTAAACTTCTTCAAAAGAAGTCTCACGAGAATCATATCTAAACTTCCGAGCGCAAACTATGCAAAACAGCTCAACGGACTGCCTAATGGAAACCAGGAAATGCCATTTCGGTCATGGACCCATCTTCCTGAAATCAAAAAATGGCAAATCTTATGTCATTGGATAGCTCTCGGAAAGAGCTTTCCAGAATGGTATGGCATGCATCAATCGGAGGCTCGGATTGAAGTTCTGCATGTTCGAGTGGACATCACGTTGCACGCGTGCACGTACTTTGAGACGGCGGGACCCTCAGAGCCAAGGGAACTCAAGCAGGCAAGCAGTGCATATATTGCAGCCAAGTAGTACACTCATGGCTCCCCAAATTCTATAAATATAGAGCTTGGGGTGGCCATATTTGCAAGAAAAAAGGCGAGAAAGCCATGTCCAATTTGTTCTGTACACACTATAAACTGAGTGCTTTCTCATTTTAAACACTTGTGAGCTCATATATTGTCATATTTTTACCAGCAGGAGCCGAGTGTTCATCCACTTAAAGCTATAGAAGTCTTCTTTGGCAGTCCATTGTAAGCCTTCTTACACACTTTAAATCCTTTCTCTTCATCTTTGCACACACTCTTCTTCACGTTGAGAGTCGTGTTATGTGTATATGCCCGAACTTCGGTCCATGGTTTTTATTTTTGTTTGTATATATATACTTATATATATATATTTATATATATGGACTAACATTATCGAGTTATGCCTCGATTGAGCCTGGACTCACGTCCAGAGCGTTTACTTGCTTATATATATATATATATATATATATATATATATATATATATACCTCTATGTTAGTTCCCAGTAGGCACAATATAGATCTAGAAGGTGGGGTTGAATAAATCCTTTTTCGTTTCAAATACTTTTCTCATTTATTTTGTATTGCTCATGAATTAGCATATGATAAACATAAGAATCTTTTCAAGCACAACAGAATAAGTAAAAGATCCTCTTCATTGATATATTCATAATCAGACATACATTGTTCTTAGAGTTAATTAGGTAGTAAGTAGTTAAAACATACATAGTAGTTATAGCAGTTAATGTACATAAAGTAAATGACATAAAGTAAGAGACACAAGGGGTTTTAAGTGGTTCGGAGACTCAAGCTCCTAATCCACTCTTCTACTTTCAACTAGCAGGATTTCCACTAAGGAAGGGCAGCACCCTGAATCACTAAGATTCCTTCAAGGCCAGCAGCTTTGGGACTTCAGTTCACTAATAACTCTTCAAAGCCAACAGCCTTGGAACTTCTCTAGTTCCCTAGGAACTCTTCAAGCCCAGCAGGCTTGGAACTTCATTTAGTCCCTCCGGACAAGGACCCCTCAGGCCCTGACTTCTTGTTGTTGTAGTTATTGTTGTTGTTGTTGAGGCTTTGAAATGCTAAGATGTCATTAAGCTACGAACATCTTTTGTACTTAGCGACTTGGTGTGGTCCTCTTTGCATTCTGCTTTGAGTCTGGACCACATCTTCTTTGGTGCAACTGATCTTTACTCTTTTCTGCTCATCTTCATCTGATATCAGCTGTGCACCATCACCATCTGGATTTGTTAAGTCCCTAAGCTTTTGGTAGACTTCTTCTGGCACTTAGCAATCCCAGAACCCTTCTTGAATGTTTTACAGACATGGTTCTGCACTTGTTCAGTTTTAGCTTTAGGTTCATGGTGATTCGTAGAGTGGCTCTCCTGATCTTCTTTGTATTATGCCACTTTTCTAAATGCTATCTCTTTGGCCTTCTCGGCTCTCAGCTTGGCTGTCATCTTCAATGGCATTCTCATTTTTGTTGAGTGAAGCTCTAATCTGTGACGCCCCCAAAATAAGTATGCATCACCCATCTTGAGTCGCCAAATATATGGTACAAAATACAAATTAAAACTTAATTATACAACTGTAGTGTAAAATACGACAAAACATATGCTGTGAGTTTTAATACAAATATTGCCATATAGACAATATCCACACTCAATGGAGTCCTTATTACATTTGTTATCACACTATTTTATAGAATAGTGAGGACTATTATAACACCATCTCGGACCATCACTCCGTTCCTCGACTAGTCCTGGCTACGTTCTCATTTCCTGAAGAGAACAATGAAAGCAAAAGGGTGAGCTCAACTAGCCCAGTAAGAAATATTATGACTAAGATAATGCAGGATAAATTATCATTAGTCTTCAACAATGTTAAACTGATAAAATACAATAGACATCAAGTTTAACTATAGTGGAATAAGCAATCTATTAGAAGAGTCAAGTAGAGCATGATATCTACTATCTTCTATAATTTAAAATGTTTTTATCAATTTTTATCGCTGAGACTCAGTATCTCTGCACGTAAGCCAAAGATATACAACAATAAAACCAATAATCAACAGTCCATCTTTGCACGTAAGCCAAAGATATAAAATTCAATAATCAACAGTCCATCTTTGCACGTAAGCCAAAGATAACTTTCATCACCATATAAGCATGAGGATGATGACAATGATATAAGCATTAATCAAATGAAAACAAGGATAAATATTAAAGACTTTAAATTTATCCAAATATTATTAACCACTTAACAAACTCATAATCTAATATTATTCATATTATAATAATATTTTAATCACTTCTTAAACTTATAAATAATTTATTTCAATTATTTACACTTTACCAAATAATGCATTTAATCATTCAAAATGCCATACTCATAAGATTTCATCACCAATGATCAAATCCTCAAAGAAAAATCAAGATATACCCTATATAGGATTCCCAAGCCATAAAATCCTATTTTCCAATTTTGTTACTTCACATAACATATTTAATTCATTTACCCATAACTGGTTCATTTTCATGAAAAATACCAAATCAGTCCCAAAAATAATTTTTTCTGGGAATTAGCAGAATATAGTCCCATATTGAATATAGAAGAATTCACCATGCATATGATAGATAGACCTTGCAAAAAGTTATTCCAATGTAATAATAAAGAATGGAATAATGAAGAATTTCACCATGTATGCAAAGATTGCAGATAGACAAAGTTATTCTAACATAATAATAAAGAATGAAATAACAGAAGAATTTCACCATGTATGCGGTACTTCGCATGGACAGGTTATTCCAACATAATAATAAAGAATGGAATAACAGAAGCTCTATTCATGAATACAAAAGAAATAATATCCCTTACATTAAAATAAAGCCGGATACTTGAATAGAGAGGTAGCAGACTTCTCTTCTTCTTTCTCTCTATAATTTCTCTTTATAATAATTGCTCTATAGCTTTAGTGAATTGGTGAGAAATAAAGGAAGAATGAGCTTCTATTTATAGAAAAATATAGTTTCAATAATTGCACATTTTGGGGCTCAAAATATTACAGTACAATACCTTCAACTTTTCTTTCATTTTTAATTCAGTCCTGCAAGTATTATCAAACTTGCACCACCTCCCCTAATAGTAAATAATGTGAATCAATAGTTCAATCATGTGAATCAATAGTTATAATCATGTGAAAATACGAATTACAAAGATAAGTACCTCCATCTATACCTCCATTTTAACTTAGTCATGCAAGTATTATCAATCTTGCACCAACTCCCCTAATAGTACAAGAATGTGAATCAATAGTACACATATGTGAACAAATAGTTATAATCATGTGAATTAATAGCAATTAATTGCTCATTTATCCGATTAATTACCCGATTGATCAATATAACCTCCAGACATCAATTATCATCAAAATAAATGTCAATTTCCATTAACACTAATAATTCCCACACAATGGAATTATAAATTTCATCTTTAATCAACACGAACTTATTCATCATTAATATTATAACTCATAATATTTAACAACCAGGTCGTTCCTAGGAAAGAGGGGGCTTTCCGATAAGGATTTCTCCTTATTGGCGCGCAATTAGATGACCAAACCTCTCCTTGACAGAACTTCCAGACATTGTAAATATTGCAATTTAATAATATGAATAACTTTGTCGTCTCAATTATTGATTTAATAATATATCATATAATGCAGAGGATACTATGACAATAATCGAATCAATAATATGAGAGATATGATGCAACAATTACTGTAGCAATAATTGAGTATAACTGAGTGACTTCTTACTTAAGCATCAATAATCAATACCGTGTGCTACTACGCAACCACATAATGACATCATTTTTACTTTTACTACAAGTAGTTCAACAGTTTTAACGGTAACACTTTCGCCGTTATTCTTATAAAATGATAATTCTGTCATTTTCTAACTACGACAATACTTCCGTTGTGGGGTCCACCAATGATTGTGCCGTCGTACGAATATTCCCTGCTAAAATAAATATTCCCGGACCAATCGAATATTATATAAAAACTTGCTTACTTTGCAAAATTTATAAATATTACCCATAACTATAACATTATATCAAATCCACACCATAATATTCAAAAAAAATATAACGAGAAATTTAAATCTTTATTCATAAATTTTGGGGTACCTGGTATGATGATGATACCTTGACTTCATTTCAGATTCTAACTCTTGAGGTATAACCTTTGAGTGTTGAATACGATCTTTCTTATCCAAGATTTTAATACGATCTCCTCACACGTTAAATCTTCTCGCTATCTCGCTCTAGTTCTAATTCAATAATGTGGTTCGTCGTCCACATATTTACGTAACATCGACACGTAAAAAAAACGTTATGAACACGCGATATACTTGGCGGTAAAACGAGTCTATAGGCCACAGTTCCTACTCGATCGAGGATTTCAAATGGGCCAATTAAATTGAGGGTTGAGATAACGCCTTCTTGAACCTTCTTCTTCACATTCATCAGACTCGGGTGTGAAGCTTGAGCAGCTTTAACTTTATCGATTAAAGTTGATTCTAATCGTATATTCGTTATCTTCACGTAGGTCCCTAGAGTCTTTAACTCTATCTTCATCATTTATAAGTTATACAAAATGGGTTTTTGTGTTAACAACATCGTACTCGTAAACGCATACGATCTTCTACTCAACGCGTCAGCTACCACGTTCGCTCTTCCACGATGCTATTGAATGGTATAATCATAATCTTCAACAGCTCGAACCAACGTCTTTGGCACATTATACGATCGTTTTAGGTAAAAAAATATTTGAGGGTTTTAGAAATGAGTTTTGTACTGGGGTCAATACAAAATTCGATTTCACACTCTAGGGGTAAGCTAAGAAGTTCTTTGAGAATACGTTAGGAAATTTATTAACGATAGAAATATCATTAAAAACTATGACTCTCATCCAAGACTTGGATAGCACATGAAGTGAAGGTTTCTACTAATGAAGTTTCAACCAATAAGTCAAAGTCTAACTTCTCTGGGGTTAAATTTAAACGTTGAATGCAAGCAAGAGAGATAAAATAATGGGTAGAATTGGTATCTAATAAGGCATAGACTTCACAAGAATTTATAATTAATTAATATGTGCTAACTTCGTTCGGGTTACTCACTTTTTGAGAAGTCACGAAAAACGTTCTTCCTAAAACCACCGACTTTGTTTTGTCCGTATCTGCCTTTGGTGCCACTGTCCCAGCTGGACTTGACTTTGGTGCACGATAAAATTGGGTTAGGTGACCTTCTTTTCCACAATTGTAACATGCTTTGGACCGCATCATGCAATTTGGACTGATATGTCCCCCCCCCCGATATTTGAAGCATATAATTGGTGGTCGTTCTCCTTCCTTGAAAACGGGTGTTGGTGCTGTTGTCTTTCCATCGTTGTTGAACTTTCTCTTCTTGAAATTTTCACTCCTATTATCTTAGCAATGATTACCACCAAAGTGGTTGCCATTCTTGGCATGATAATTTCCCCCACGATGGTTATTATTGTTCCGATGACCGTTGCCACCGGTATGATTATTATCGTGTTGTTGATCGTAGCCTTTTGGTTGTGCTGACTCATTATTGCACTCCAATAACTGAGCCCTATTCACAACATCTGAATATAAACAAAGTTTGTGAGAAATGAGGTATTGACGTATTTCGGGTTTCAAACCTCTTAGAAATATTCGCGTCATTCGCTCCTCATTATCGACTAAATGGGATGCAAATCGGGATAACTCCGCAAATTTAGCCTCAGATTGCGACACCACGGTCATATTTTTTGCTCCAACTTGATAAACTCCACCCCTTCATGTGTGATACGAATACTTTCGGAAAGTACTTGTCGTTAAATGACTCTTGGAACTTCTCCCAAGACATCTTGAGTGTGGCAGGCTGGGTATATTTTACAGATTCCCACTAGTAATATGCCTCTTCACGCAACATAAAGGTGGCGAAGGGAACCTTTTGCTCCTCCGAGCATTCCAAGACATCAAATATCTTGGTGATCTGCTTTAACCACGTCTCCGCCTTAAGTGGTTCTGGCTTTCCCAAAAACTCCAGTGGTCCCAGATCCTTGAACTGCTTAGCGGTGACCGACCGTGGGTTGCCATTATTTCCACCTATATTTTGAATAGGAGTCTCTCTTACCTGATGTTGCATGAATTGCATAAAGCCTCTGAACATCCCATTGTTCATCATCTGATCGGTGTTATTATTTACCTGAGGATTATTGTCTTCCTGTTGCACATTATCCTCGGTATTGATCGATAGTGACTCAATGGTCTCATGTGCTTCATTGTTGATCTCAACATTTTGGATGCCATTTTCAAACACCGTCACAAAACAAGGGTTAATTAACATATCACATATTATCCCTATACTCTAACCGACCAATTAAATACCAAATAAACTTAGGTAGGTCATACTAGCGAAGGAATTCCCCGTCTCTACCCTCCTAGTTCTTATCTTACATCTCAGACAGGGATCATATCCCTAAGCTTTGATACCAACTGTGATGCCCCCAAAATAGGTATACATCACCCATCTTGAGTCGCCAAATACATGGTACAAAATACAAATAAAAACTTAATTATACAACTGTCGTGTAAAATACGACAAAACATATGATGTGAGTTTTAATACAAATATTGTCATCTAGACAATATCCACACTCAATGGAGTCCTCATTACATTTATTATCACACTATTTTATAAAATAGTAAGGATTACTATGACACCATCTCGGACCATCACTCCGTTCCCCAACTAGTCCCGGCTACGTTCTTATTTCCTGAAGAGAACAATGAAAGCAAAAGGGTGAGCTCAACTAGCCCAGTAAGAAATATTATGACTAAGATAATGCAGGATAAATTATCATTAGCCTTCAACAATGTTAAACTGATAAAATACAATAGACATCAAGTTTAACTGCAGCGGAATAAGCAATCTATTAGAAGAGTCAAGTAGAGCATGATATCTACTATCTTCTATAGTTTAAAATGTTTTCATCAATTTTTATCGCTGAGACTCGGCTAAATAAATAAACCATGTCATCGAATCATCCCTGCACTACGGTCCAAGGATATTCAATAAATCATCAATGGTCATGACTATATCGAATAATCTCTGGTCATAATCATACGAAAAACTGTCCATCAATGCACTACAGGCCACTGAGGACTTTTACCACATCGTTTATAACATTACAGGTCATGATTATACCGAATGATCCATGGTCATAATCATACCAAGTCCATCTCTGCACGTAAGCCAAAGATATACAACTATAAAACCAATAATCAACAGTTCATCTTTGCACGTAAGCCAAAGATATAAAATTCAATAATCAACAGTCCATCTTTGCACGTAAGCCAAAGATAACTTTCATCACCATATAATCATAAGGATGATGACAATGATATAAGCATTAATCAAACGAAAACAAGGATAAATATTAAAGACTTTAAATTTATCCAAATATTATCAACCACTTAAAAAACTCATAATCTAATATTATTAATATTATAATAATATTTTAATCAATTCTTAAACTTATAAATAATTTATTTCAATTGTTTACACTTTCCCAAATAATGCATTTAATCATTTAAAAATGCCATACTCATAAGATTTCATCACCAATGATCAAATCCCTCATCAAAAATCTGCATATACCCTATATAGGATTCCCAAGCTATAAAATCATATTTTTCAATTTTGTTACTTCACATAACATATTTAATTCATTTACTCATAACTGGTTCATTTTCATGAAAAATACCAAATCTGTCCCAAAAATATTTTTTTCTGGGATTTAGCAGAATATAGTCCCATATTGAACATATATTTTTCTCGAAATTTTTAAAATTCATTTACTATTTTTCATATGGCCAAAACTGCCGAATATTTAGACATTTATCATAAATTGTACTTTTGTCCAAAAATTCCAAAATTTCAAGGGTATACTCCTGTTATATACATGTACGCCCAATAAAAATTTCACATATTTTGGAGTTAACCACAAGGAGTTATAATGGTTTACTTTTAAAATAGTCTTTTTCTATAAAATCCATAACTCTTAATCTATACATCCAAAAATTGTCTTCTTTGGACACAATATAGAAAACTCATCAAATTATCATTTCAATATTTTCCAGAATTTTTGAGGGTCAGAAAAATTACTTAAGCGCAAATGGATTTTCACTCCGCCATGCAGTAATCCACGTAGATGCATCATTTCCATAATTTAATAAGGAATGAATACAAAGGATCATTCACCATGCATGTGGTAATCCATATGTATGTGTTATTCCAATGTAATAATAATGAATGGAATAATGTAAGAATTCACCACGCATGCGATGTAATCGCATGAACGAGTTATGTGAGACCCCCAGATTTTATCAATAAAGATTTAAATTTTGTTTAAATAATTTTTAATATTATGGTGTGAATTTGAGATAAATATTATAGTTGTAGGTAGTATTTATAAATTTTGCAAAGTATGCAAGTGGTTATATTATATTCGATTGGTCGGGAATATTCGGTTTAGCAGGAATATTCGCATAACTACTCAATCATTGGTGGACCCCTAATAATGTAAATTATTGTTTGATCGAGAAAACGATAAAAAATATTTTATTGAAATAACGACGGAAGTTTTACTGCTGATACCGTTGAACTACTCTAAGAAGAAAAGTACAAAGAATACGTGTGGTCGCATAAGAAGACACAAGATTGATTATCGATGCTTATGTGAGAAGTCACCGGTTTGATTCCATTATTGTCGATTAATAATATGAATTATTATAATGATAATGACGCTTTTGTTTTATTCGTATTATTAACGTAATAAAATGTAAACATCTTTTTATATAAAATAGAATACTTTTATTAAAGTTATTCTATAAATAGAATATATTATATTTTATTATACAGTAGTATTGCATAGTGTTTTGCATAGTGTTGCATAGTGTTTGCATAGTAAAAGTTTTTATATAAATAGAATATATGATATTTTATTTAAAAGATTTTGCTTTTAAATATGGACCGTCCGATTAAAGTAAATCAACTGGACCGCTTCATGGATTAATTACTACGCATTCTATTTTCCTATAAATGAAGCTCATTCCTTCATTATTTTCTTATTAATTCACCGAAACTCTAGAGAGAGAAATTATAGAGAAGTTTATAGAGAGAAAATCTATAGAGAGAAAGAAGAAGAGTATTCGGTACTTCACTACTTTGATATCCAGTGTCTTTTTACTAGTAAGGGATATTATTTGTTGTATTCGTAAGGGGTGTTATTCTTTCTTATTCATGAAGAGAACTTCGTTATTCCATTCATTATTATTCTCGTTGAATAACTTTTGTAAAAGTGGTATACCCTATACATAACCTCGAGATACGCAGATACCCTATACTTGGTGAAATCCTTATGTTATTCCATTCTTATTTATTCTGGTTGAATAACTCAGATATGCGGAATCCCCTATACTTGGTGATCTTCTTTCGTTATTCCATTCTTTATTATTCATTGGAGTATCCTGTCTGTGTGTTTTACAAGGACTCGGTTCCATTGTTTATTATTCGCATTTATTATTATTCGTTGGAATATCTCGTCTGTGTGTTTTACACCGGACTCGGGTTCCATTGTTTATTATTCAAAGATTTATTATTCTCATAGATCATCCCGCTTGCTTGTGAATTTCACCGACCGGTTCCGTTATTATTATTCCGTTGAATAACCTGCCTATGCTAAGTAATCGCATGCATGGTGATTTCTTTTGTTATTCCATTCTTTATTATACTCATTAAGTTAAAACTTTGACTTCTATACTCCATGAAATTAGTAGAATATCCTCGATATTCATGCGTTTCATCAAAGATCTTTTCATGGAAATATTCTTCCGATCATTCTTGAATTTTACTCTACAAAACAAAGATCTTGTTAACAATTTGGGACGTTATTAATTCCTAGATAAAATAATTCTTGAACTTGTTTTATTGAATTATTATGTCATTGTCATCATCCTCATGATATATTATGTTATCTTTCGCTTACGTGCATAGATAAACTTAGTATGATTATGACCGTGGATCATTCGGTATAATCATGGCTTGTTATAAATGATGTGATAAAAGTCCTCAAATGGCCTCAGAATGCAAATGATGGATAGTTTTTGGTATGATTATGACTGTGGGTGATTCTAAGTATAGTCATTGACCATTGATAATTTGATGAAAATCCTGAATGTGTGGTACGTTGTGGATGATTAGATATTGTGGTTTATTCATTAAACCGAGTCTTAGTGATAAAAATTTATGAAAACCTTTTTAAAACCTAAAAGATAGTAGATTTTATTTTCTACTTGACTCTTTTAATGGATGATATTTCGCTGCAGCTTAAACTGGTTGTCTATTGTATTTTATCGGTTTAACATTGTTGAAGACTATTGATAATTTATTTCGCATTATCTTAGTTATAATATTTCATCGGGCTAGTTGAGCTCTCACCCTTTCTTTCACCGTTCTCTTCGTGAAATGAGAATATAATTGGACGAGTCTGGGAACGGAGTAATGGTCCCAGAGGATAGCATTAGTAGTCCTCACTATTTCGTGAAATAGTGTGATAATAGTTGTAATGAGGACTCCTTTTGAGTTTGTATAATATCTAGTAGACAATATTTGTATTCAAACTCACGCTTTATGTTGATTGTACACGCACGCTTATATTAGTAAGTTGTATTTGAATTTATGTACCATGTAAGTGGCGACCCAAGATGGGTGACGATACCTAATTTTGGTGGCGCGCGGTTTGGTATCGTAGCTTAGGGATATGATCCCCGGCCGAGATGTGAGATAAGAACTAGGAGAGGAGAGACGGGAATTCCTTCGCTAGTATGACCTACCTAAATTTATTTGGGATTTAATTGGTCACCGAGTATAGGATAATATGTGATATGTTAATTAACCTTTGTTTTTGTGATGTTGTTTGAGAATGACATCCAAAAATGCCGAGATAAGCAATGAAGCACATGAGAGTGTTGATTCAAATTTCAAACAAAAGGTAATTCACCAACAACACGATAATAATCATATCGTGGCAACGGCTATCGTAACAATGATAACCATCGTGGGGGAAATTATCATGCTAAGAATGGTAACCACTTCGGTGGTAATAATGGCAAAGATAATAGAAGTGGAAATTGCAAGAAGAGAAGGTCATTTAGCTCAATTTTGTTGTGTACCAAAGTCAAGTCTAGCTGGGACGGTGGCACCAAAGGTGGATATGGACAAAACAAAGTCGTTGGTTTTAGGAAGTGCATTTTTCATGACTTCTCAAAAAGCAAGTAAACCGAACGGGTTAGCACAAGTTAGTTAATTATAAATTATGAAGTCTATACCTTATAAGATACCCGCTCTACCCATTATTTTATCTCTCTTGCTTTATGCTCAACGCTTAAATTTGACAGGAGGAGAAGTTAGACTTTGACTTATTGGTTGAAACTTCGTTAGTAGGAGCCTTCATATCGCTACTATTTTTAAATCTTGTTTGATTCAAATAAACACTTTCACGCTAATTCGTCGATCTTATCTTTTTGAAAATACTTGCCTTTGATGTGATTTTAGGAATCAATTGGTTAATTACTCATCATGCTTTTCAGAAGGTTGTTAGCTTTTATATTCATAACCAACCTGTTGTGCGAATTCAAGTAACCAAACTACTAAAGTCAATTATCATCATATCAAGCCATAAGTAAAGAGCCCCGATCCTTTCGTTGTTAACTTCTTTATGTTGAATGCACCAAGCGGACTTTCTCAGAGGCGTACGTCGTGGATGAAGATGGCAAGTTGATAGGTATCATTGTGAGGTGCTATCTCAAAGTTAAGGGATAGAAGTCACAGTTGGTATTAATGTGACGTACTATCCAAGTCTTGGACGAGTAATAGCTTTTGAATGATATTTCTATCATTAATAAATTTCTTGGCGTATTCTTGAAGACTTCCTAGCCTACCCTAGAGCGTGAAATCGAATTTTGTATTGACCCCAAAGACAAAACCCATTTCTTAAACCCCAAATATTTCTTCAACTAAAATGAACAGGTTTACGTGGTTTATGATGAAAGTCATAATAAAAGCATTGGACTAATGAAAATCATGGGTATTCGTGGTATTAGTAAGTGTTATGATGAGTTATGTTGGTTAGTATGTGAAAACATGAAAGTTTCTTAGAAATCACAAAGAGTTGAAAATCGATTTTGGTGAAAAACGTAATATGAAATTCAATTGACCAAATCTCTTATTATATTTTGAATTTTTAAGTGTGGTCAAGTCCTATTGTTAGATCTATGAGTTACCTAACTAATCCAAGTGGAATTACTGAAAAGGTGTTGTAGATTTTGTGTGGACTGATTTTAGCAAAGGAGTGCAAAGCTATAAAACCAAAAAGTCACGCCATGATTTTAGAGGGGCTGTTTTTGGCCACATAAATTATGAGAAAAATTCTGGCCTTTTGGGACATGAAGGTATATGGTATAAAGTACCTCCTGTCCAAAAATGAGCTCATTCTCGACTTAAAATGAGCAAGTTATGACTATTTCAATATTTAGGTTTTTTCGATTTAAAATGCTATAACCGGAGTTCTATAACTCCGATGACCATGAAATTTAAACTAGAAGCTCACGTTAATATGTGTAAGGTCCTGCCAAGATTTGGAAATTTTGGAGTTAAACTTGAGGTAGCTAATTTCTTAAGGAATTAATTAGAAATTGATTTTTGAAAAATAGTAAATGAATTTTAAAATTCGAGAAAAATATATTTTTATTATGGGACTATATTATGCTAAATCCCAGAAAAGAAATATTTTTGGGACTAATTTGGTATTTTTCATGAAAATAGTTTAGTTACTGAACATATGAGTTAAATATGTTATGTGAGAGGTAACAAAGTTGAAAATAGGATTTTATGGCTAGAGAATCCTATATAGAGTATATGCATATTTTTTTGAGGATTTGATAATTGGTGATGATATCTTATGAGTATGGCATTTTGAATAAATACATTATATGGTAAAGCGTAAACAATTGAGATAAATTGTTTATAAATTTAAGAAGTGATTAAAATATTGTTATAATATTAATGATATTAGATTATGAGATTATTAAATGATTGATAACATGGGGATATTCTTGAATCCTGGATAAATTATATTATAAATGTTTAATATTTATCCTTTATCTCATTTGATTGATTCTTTATATCATTATCCTCATGTTTATATTATGTTAAAAGTCATTTGTGGCTCAGTAGTGATGGGTAGATGGACTTGGTATGATTATGACTGTGGATTGTTCGTATAATCATAACCATAATTGAAAACACGATTATCTTTTGGCCGTAGTGCATGGATAATTTGTGGTCGTGATACTAATGAATACACGATTATCTTTGGTCGTAGTGTATGGATAATTTGTGGTCGTGATACTAATGAATACACGATTATCTTCGCAGTAGTGCATGGATAATTTGTGGTCGTGATACTAATGAATACACGATTATATTTGGCCGTAGTGCATGGATAATTTGTGGTCGGATATTAATGAATACACGATTATCTTTCGTCAGTAGTGCATGGATAATTCGTGGTCGTGATACTAATGAATATCCTCGGCTCGTAGTGCGTGGATGATTCGATGATATGGATTAATTATTGAGTGTGAGTCTCAAAGAATGAAATATTAATTCATGGATGTGGTAAAAGTCATCTTCGTCAGTAGTGCATTGATAGACTTGGTATGATTATGACCAAGGATTATTCGGATAATCGTGATCAGATTGAAAAAACACGAATATCCTCGCCATGGGTAAAAATGGATAATTCGTGGTCATGATACTATTAAGTCGAGTCTCAAAGATTATTGGTTTTCTGATTGTATATCTTTGGTCAGTAGTGCATTGATAGATTTGGTATGATTATGACCAAGGATTATTGGTATAATCATGATCAGATTGAAAACACGAATATCCTTGTCCAAGAAGTGCATGAATAATTCGTGGTCGTGATACTATTAAGTCAAGGCCTCAAAGATTATTGGTTTTACAGTTGTATATCTTTAGCCTGTAGTGCAAAGATGAGTTGTTAATGAATATCTTTGGCCGGATTGCGAAGATGAATTTAATATTTTTTAACGATAAAGGTATTCAAGGTATCCTCACCTCTTTATCATATCAGGTACGTACCCTAATTTCGAGGGCGAAATTCCATAAGGAGGGGAGATTGTGAGACCCCAGAATTTTTGAGGGTCAGAAAAATTACGAAACTGCAAACCGCCATGCGGTAATCCACGTAGACAGATCATTTCCATAATTTAATAAGGAATGAATACAAAGGATCATTCACCATGCATGTGGTAATCCATATATATGGTGTTATTCCAATGTAATAATAAAGAATGGAATAACAGAAGAATTCACCATGCATGCGATAGACCGCACAGACAGGTTATGTGAGACCCCAGATTTTATCAATAAAGATTTAAATTTTGTCGAAATAATTTTTTAATATTATGGTGTGAATTTGAGATAAATATTATAGTTGTGGGTAGTATTTATAAATTTTGCAAAGTATGCAAGTGGTTATATTATATTCGATTGGTCGGGGAATATTCGGTTTAGTAGGAATATTCGCATAACTACTCAATCATTGGTGGACCCCATAATGTAATTATTTCGGATTGAGAAAACGACAAAAATATTTTATTGAAATAACTACGGAAGTTTTACCGTTGATCTTGTTGAACTACTCTCGTAAAGAAAAGTACAAGAATACGTGTGGTTGCATAAGTAATACACCTGTATTGATTATCGATGCTTATGTGAGAAGTCACTCGGTTTGATTCCATTATTGTCGATTAATAATATGAATTATTATAGCGATAATGACGCTTTTGTTTTATTCAGTATTATTAACGTAATAAAATAGAAACATCTTTTTTATATAAAATGTAATACTTTATTAAAGTTATTCTATAAATAGAATATATTATATTTTATTATGCATAGTGTTGCATAGTGTTTTTGCATAGTGTTTTGCATAGTGTTTGCATAGTAAAAAGTTTTTATATAAATAGAATATATGATATTTTATTTAAAAGATTTTGCTTTTAAATATGGACCGTCGATTAAAGTAAATCAATCTGGACCGTTCATGGATTAATTACTATGCATTCTATTTTCCTATAAATAAGCTCATTCCTTCATTATTTTCATTTAATTCAATTCAAACTCTAGAGAGAGAAATTATAGAGAGAAGCTATAGAGAGAAAATCTATAGAGAGAAAGAAGAAGAGTATTCGGTACTTCACTACTTTGATATCCAAAGTGTCTTTTACTAAGAAGGGATATTATTTGTTGTTAATTCGTAAGGGTGTTATTCTTTCTTATTCATGAAGAGAACTTCGTTATTCCATTCATTATTATTCATTGAATGAATAACTCGTAAAAGTGGTATACCCTATACATAACTCAGATATGCAGGCATACCCTATACTTGGTGAAATCCTTATGTTATTCCATTCTTATTTATTCTCATTGAAATAACTCGTATACGCCGGAATCCCCTATACTTGGTGATCTTCTTTCGTTATTCCATTCTTTATTATTTCGTTGGAATATCCTGCCTCGTGTGTTTTACAAGGACTTGGTTCCATTGTTTATTATTCCGCATTTATTATTCGTTGGAATATCCCATCGTGTGTGTTTTACAGGACCGGTTCCATTGTTTATTATTCAAAGATTTATTATTCGTTGATCATCCCGCTTATGTGAATTTCACCGACGGTTCCGTTATTATTATTCTCGTTGAATAACTCGCCTATGCTAAGTACCGCATGCATGGTGATTTCTTTTGTTATTCCATTCTTTATTATACTCAAATTGGTTAAAACTTTGACTTCTATACTCCATGAAATTAGTAGAATATCCTCGATATTTGCGTTTCATCCAAAGATCTTTCATGGAAATATTCTTCCGAACATTCTTGAATTTTACTACACAAAACAAAGATCTTGTTAACAATTGGACGTTACTAATTCCTAGATAAAATAATTCTTGAACTTGTTTTATTGAATTATTATGTCATCATCATCATCCTCGTGATATATTATGTTATCTTTCGCTTACGTGCATAGATGAACTTAGTATGATTATGACCGTGGATCATTCTAAGATAATCATGGCTTGTTATAAATGATGTGATAAAAGTCCTCAAAGTGGCTCGTAATGCAAATGATGGATAGTTTTTGGTATGATTATGACCTGGGGTGATTCGATATAGTCATGACCATTGATAATTTGATGAAAATCCTTGACCGTGGTATGTGGATGATTAGATATTGTGGTTTATTCATTAAACCGAGTCTTAGTGATAAAAATTTATGAAAACCTTTTAAAACCTAAAAGATAGTAGACTTTATTTTCTACTTGACTTTTTTAATGGATCAGATATTTCGCTGCAGCTTAAACCTGGTTGTCTATTGTATTTTATCGTTTAACATTGTCAAGACTATTGATAATTTATTCGCATTATCTTAGTTATAATATTTTTCATCGGGCTAGTTGAGCTCACCCTTTCTTTCACCTTTTTCTTCGTGAAATGAGAACATAGCCGGGACGAGTCGGGGAACGGAGTAATGGTCCGAGAGGATAGCATTAGTAGTCCTCACTATTCTCGTGAAATAGTGTGATAATAGTTGTAATGAGGACTCCTTTTGAGTTTGTATAATATCTAGTAGACAATATTTGTATTCAAACTCACGCTTTATGTCGTATTATTATACCACGCTTATATTAGTAAGTTGTATTTGAATTTATGTACCATGTAAGTGGCGACCCAAGATGGGTGACGATACCTAATTTTGGGGCGCCACATGAGTTATTCCAATGTAATAATAAAGAATGGAACTGAGTTAAATGCAGAATCCGCATGCATGTGATATTCCAACAAAATAATAAAGAATGGAATAATAGAAGAATTCACCATGCATATGATAGACCGCACCGACAGGTTATTCCAACAAAATAATAAAGAATGGAACCAAGTCTAGCGTAATTCGCAGAGACAGGATATTCCAAATGTAATAATAAAGAATGGAATAATGTAAGAATTTCACCATGTATGCAAGATTGCATGATGTATAAAGTTATTCCAACATAATAATAAAGAATGGAATAATGAAGAATTTCACCATGTATGCAGTACTTGCGATAGATAAAAGTTATTCTAACATAATAATAAAGAATGGAATAATGAAGCTCTCTTCATGAATACAAAAGAAATAATACCCCTTACCTTAGAATAAAGTGGATTTGGAATGAGAGGTAGCAGACTTTCTTCTTCTTTCTCTCTATAATTTCTCTCAATAATAATTGCTCTATAGCTTTAGTGAATTGGTGAGAAATGAAAGAAGAATAAGCTTCTATTTATAGAAAAATATAGTTTCGATAATTGCACGTTTTGGGGCTCGAAATATTACAGTACAATACCTTCAACTTTTCTTTCATTTTTAATTCAGTCCTGCAAGTATTATCAAACTTGCACCACTTCCCCTAATAGTAAATAATGTGAATAAATAGTTCAATCATGTGAATCAATAGTTATAATCATGTGAAAATATGAATTACAGTATAGTACCTCCATCTATACCTATATTTTTAACTTAGTCATGCAAGTATTATCAATCTTGCACCAACTCCCCTAATAGTACAAGAATGTGAATCAATAGTACACACATGTGAATAAATAGTTATAATCATGTGAATTACTAGCAATTAATTGCTCATTTATCTGATTAATTACCCGATTGATCAATATAACCTCCAGACATCAATTATCATCAAAATAAATGTTAATTTCCACTAACACTAATAATTCCCACACAATGGAATTATCAATTTCATTTTTAATCAACACGAACTTATTCATCATTAATATTATAACTCATAATATTTAACAAACTGTGTCGCTCCGTGAAAGAGGGGCTTTTCGATAAGAATTTCTCTTTATTGGTGCGCAATTAGATGACCAAACCTCTCCTTGATAGAACTTCTAGACATTGTAAATATTGCAATTTAATAATATAAATAACTTTGTCGCCTCAATTATTGATTTAATAATATATCATATAATGCAAATGATACTGTGACAATAATTGAATCAATAATATGAGAGATATGATGCAGCAATTACTGTAGCAATAATTGAGTATAGCTGAGTGACTTCTTATGTAAGCATCAATAATCAATACTGTGTGCTACTATGCAACCACGCGTATTACTGTACTTTTACTACTGAGTAGTTCAACAGTTTTAACTGTAACACTTTCGCCGTTATTTTTATAAAATGATAATTCTGTCGTTTTCTAACTACGACAATACTTCAGTTGTGGGGTCCACCAATGATTGTGCCATTATATAAATATTCCACGCTAAAACGAATATTCCCCGACCAATCGAATATTATATAACAACTTGCTTACTTTTCAAAATTTATAAATATTACTCACAACTATAACATTATATCAAATCCACACCATAATATTTAAAAAAAAATATATCGAGAAATTTAAATCTTTATTCATAAATTTTGGGGTATCACATAATCTGTTTAAGTCCTTCTTTAAAGCTGCTTCACTTCCACCTTGGTAGTCTCACTGTCACTGAGACTTGTTCTATTGATCTTTGGTGGAACTCGTAGAGTCAACAATAGCATTCAACAAGTCAATGATTCTGCAACATAGCAGTCATCAGCAACTCTTGATCTTTGAGGCTCTGTTGATTTATAGTGGTTTCTAATCTTCCCTTTGGAAAGTAGTCGTTGAAAGATATTCAAATGGCTTCACAGATCTCGAGTTATTTGGTGCAAAATGCAGATGTGACATGAGATCTTTTTCTGACTTTCTGACACTGCAGTCTACTGTTTTACCTACCAAGTCAGATATGTTACTTTGATGTCTCGGGCAGGTCGACAACTTTATTTCCCCCTTCTGATTTCTTGATCAGAGGTTTTCCTTGCATCGATGCTCTCAATAAGCTTTTTTCTGAACGCCAACCTTCAGATTGAACCATTGTCAATGCTTCAATCCACAGTTGTTCGAACTCTATGATTCTGATGCACTTCTTCTTGGACCTTACAGTAGTGTCTTATTGACTGATGCTTATTGACATGTAGAGTCAACACTACGATCTTGAAGAGTGTTCACTTGATCTCTAGTGAAGAACAACTCTTCCTTCTTTCGTGAAGTGCTTCAACACTTCTGTTTGCCTCAATTGTTCTCAGATACTTATGGCTTGACTCCTTGCTCTGGCCCCTTCTGAATAACAAGACACTTTTGATTTGTTGTGTGTCCAGCTCGCTTTCTCCTTGTGATCTCCCGTTCACTTATCATCAATGGACTGACCCAATGCTTAATCACTTTAGCCTTGTTCTTCAGAGGCAGACCAGTATCTTTGTATATACTCCATCAGTTCCTTCTTCGTTTGACAAACACTACGATCCTGGTTACTTCCAAGATCGTTGTCATCTTTCCACTTGACAGCCACTGCATATGCTGACTTTCCTCAGTCAGCTACTGAAGTCTTCTTATGATCATCTTGTGGAAGACTTTATCTTGAATGGCTTCATAACTCAATTTAGATGCTGATTGGGTTGATACTTAGATCTTTTATTAGCTTGTATGCCATTCGTTGAGTGCTCTCTGGCTTCCTTTAGGTGAGATATATCATTGCAGTACCAACCAGAGGCTTCATTCCTTTGGATATTCTGGGAGTGCTCAATTGTTGAGAATCGTGTTTGCTCTATGATTCTTCCTTGGCTTTGTGAGCACATCTATTGAGGTCTTAGCTCGGCACTCTACGATTCAGCTTTGGCTGTGCAGACACTACGACTCTGAGATTCGATCTTGACACTACGATTTCTGTCATTGTACTTGTTGTCTTCATCTGATCTTGCTCGACTACGATCTCTACCTTTAATACGATCAATAGACTCTACAACTCTGAGTGTAGTGTACGATTCTTGACTTGGCTTTGACATTAGTAGACTCTATGACTCCAAGTGTAGTCTACGATTCTTGACTTGGCTTCGGCAGATGCTCGGTCAGTTCGTAGGCAGGCTGTCTCTACTATTCTGAACATGACTTCCTCAGCAGACTACGGCTCCGAGGAAGCTTTACTCGACACACTACGATCCTTCCTCATCTCTCCTGGCAGTCTACGAACTCTGAGATCTACTATCATGCAAACTACAATTCTGCCTCGATAGCTCTCGAGTTATCCTTGACTCTCCTGGAAGACTACGATTTTTGGTGTAGTGCTCGACAATCAGACAAGCCTATCTATTACATCATTCGATCAACCTAACATGCTTAATCTATCTATGTTTATAGTCCTTGTACATCATTTCTTTTTAAGGACTTTACAAAGTTGTTTTGCTTATGTAGGATTAACCTATCATGTTTGATCAATTCATTCTAAGTCCTTGTACATATGTTTCTATAATCTATCAGAGGACTTTACAACTTTTCTTAATGCAAGCATACTTACATATTCATTCATATGTATATCATAATCAAATTATATGTAAATAGGAATATCATTCACACGCTTATTCCTAATAATCTCCCCCTATTTGATTATGACAAAAACAATAAGTGTATATGCATGTTATGAATGAATCTTATATACAGTGAGCAGCTGTATTTCTAAAACAGATAATCATGGATGTCATTTATAATGATGTGAAATTTTAATACACTGACATACACTAACATTTTACATCCTGGATCCAGAACATACCTAACTAGTTAGAGATGTACCTCTTTGGCTCCATGTATGCTTCCATGATGTCTGTTGATTAGCTATTCACCTATTTGATCTTCTTTCACCTGCTCACCCTGGGACGTCGACTTCATTTCGTTTGTTTTCTCCCCCTTAGCCTTTGCAGACACAGGCTCATAATCTTTTGGCTCCCCCTCAGATGATAACCCAGCTTCTTCTTTTGCAGTCTTTTTGCCTTGTTTCTTTCTGCTCTCCTTTCTCTTTATTGAATGCCTCTTACTCTGCCTCTTTTTCTCCCCTTTTTTGTCATTAATCATTTGGGAGAGTTGCTCCAAATTGGACATTAGTTACTCCATCAGGTAGGAGGAGTTACCGACTTCAATCTTGAGTTCTTGGTGACTTAACTCAAGTTGCATAGAGAAAGATTGATTCATGTTGTCAATCTGTTCAGAGAGGACCTTGAGTTTTTCTTCATTTGCCTTTTGTGCTCGTAGAGCTTCAGCTTTTTGATCATTTATAGCCTTCAGATAGATGTGATCTCTTTCTTTGATTTTGAGAGATACATCTTCCATAGTGGCTTGGATTCTATCTTGAACTGAGTTATCTTCTATTGTTGTCAACATCTTTAACTCTTCATTGAATAGAGATATCTTCTGAACCAGCTCAGCAGAATTCCTCAACAGCTCCTGCACCATAGGAATTTGGTCATCTGGTTTGGCAATTTCTTGTTGAACACTAGCTTGGACTCTAGGATTTTCATCCTTGGACGGATTTTCGAAAGTGTTGACAATCTGAAAAATCGTTGAGTACCAATCGATATTGGAAAATGAAGGGATGTTGGGCAACAGTGCTTGAGCAGATGAAGGCTTCTCATTTTGGACTTGAACACTATCAGTGGTAGAGTGAACAGACTCTACGATTATTTTCTTGGTCATAAGCCTTCTGCCTTTAGAGTCCACTCTACGATCGTAGGGAATATAGTGATTGTCAGCATGTCGATAGACTTTGTAATGGGGCTGGTTATTGATCATCATGGTTACAAACTTCTTTACCCTTGGGAAGTTTTGTGACACAAGTTCCAAATTTGGAAACTGAGAGTAGCACCAGCTGAAGTAGCTCTCATCTTTATCAGTATGTGCCTTTAACCATGGCATCCATTGGAAAAAACCATCTCATCAGAAGATCTTTAGAGTTATAGAGTATCGTTGAGCAATCTAATTCCACATTTTTCCAATTATGAAGCACTTCATATGTGGTCATTCTTACAACTCGAAGTTGTTCATTTCCATGATTTATCCATCTTGCTGCTGGTTCAGCTGGTGGTTCATCAAAGACTTCCACTACTATTCTTCTGCTAATTGTGGCTAGAGAGAGAACAGGATAGTATTCCAGTTCCTCTGATTCCTGATGTGCAGAATCAAAATCTTTCTCCATTTCTTCCCTTTTTGAGCCTGAATCTTGCCGACTCCCTGCATCAGATTCATCAGTGAAGTCTTCTTGTAGATTTTCATTTTTAGAACCTTCTTTAACAACATCTTCCTTGGAATCATCTTCTTCAATGCTAGTCTCATCTTTAGCACTTTCTTCCTGTGATTCATATTCCTCATCACTTAATTAAATGACGTCAGTAGAGTTATCAATTTTCTTTTTGGAGGAAAATTTAGCAATTAATCTGTAGCTCTTCCTTCTCCTTGGAGGTTCAGCTATGGGAGAATCAGACACTTCTTCTTCTTCAAACTCTGAGGCCTTTGAGTCATCAGGCAAGCTTCCTTGACTCTTAGCATTTGCAGGAGCATGTCCTTCTTCTTCAGAATCACCATTATTTGACCCATTATCTGGGCTTGTTAGAGCATTTGCATTTGGAGATGTAGTTGGGTCATTGTAAGACCCCGAAATTTTTTTAAATAAAAAGGAATTTCCTTTATTTATTATTTTTAAATAGTAAGGGTTGATTTGATTAATGTGGATAGTAAAGGGTTAAATACGCAAATATTTCAAAATAAGCAAGTGGTTATAAAATATTCATTTTGCTTTTTGGGAATATTCGTTTGGTCGTGGAATATTAAATCGCTTGTGAATAATATTAAATACCATGAAGTAGCGACCATGTGTGGGCCCCATAACGGAAAGCGATTGGATGAGGAAACGACAAAGTTTGGGTGGTTATAAATAATTGGCGTAGTTATTACCAATTAAGATCCGTAGTTATTACCGTTAAGATCATTGGAATACCGGTGGTTAAAATACTGATGTCTGGCGTGGTTCACAAGAAGATGCTTACCAGTATTGCGCAAGATTGTTGAATTATTGATTCGCACGTAAGATGGCACTACTCAATAATTTTCACACGGTAATTACTTATTCAGTATTTTATTTTATTGATTCAATAATTCTTTGCGTTGGTATTTTATATTATCTTTGCTTCAATAATTGTCATCGCACGATATTTCCCATTATCGGATCAATAATTCATATTATTTGAATAATATTATTAGATAACATTATTGGCAATGTCTAGAAAGTTCATCTAAGGAGAGGTTTGGTTACCTAATTGCGCTACCGAAGAAGGAGAGATCCTTATTCGAAAGCCCCTCTTTCCGGGAATGACTGGTTGTATAAATGTGATTCTCGTAATATTATTTGTGAATAATTAATTATTGATTCATATGATAAGGAAATATTTATTTTATATGAATATAAATGATGAATTTATTTATGTGGTTATTAATGAAGGAATTAATGTTGAGGTGTTTTATCAAGTATTTTATCGGATTGGAGGTATTAAAAATTAAATCGGGGTTTTGAGATATATTGCGGGGTTATAATTTTTAATCCGACCGTTGGATTGTGTGTAATTTTTGGGTATGTTATACATACATAAGTTGAGTATATGTCCACAAATTTTGAACCGTTAAAAATGCGAATGATTTGTTGTGAATTTTAAGAGGTGTTTGATTCGGAAATTAGGTTTATAATTGATTTTGGTGGAAAATTCTAGAATTGAGTGGGCCCCACTTGTGGTTGGTGAAAAAATGTGCTGAATTTTATTTCAAATGTGGTGGGTGGTAATAGTAGCGAGGTAAAAAGCCATCGGTAGCGCAGTCAAGTCCGCTTTACGGCTAACATTTTCCTATAAATAGAGGGCTAAGTTAGAATTGAAAATCACACCGTAAACAAAGTTTTCTCTTTCTCTCTATATTATTGAGCGTATTTTGTGAGTATTTAGATACTTTGAGAGTTCTTTATTCGTCAAGACAAGTTTCATTCAAAGATCACTTGAACCTTTCCTTAGGAAATCTCGATTCTTTGAGGTAAGGGATGTTATTTTCTTCTCAAATGATATTAATTCTTCAATATCATTATCTTTGAAATATTGGTTGGTACTTTTTATCAAATTTGGAACTTTTTCATGTCGGGGTTACTATTCATGAGTTACTATTCACGAGTTACTATTCATGAGTTACTATTCACGAGTTACTATTCACGAGTACTATTCATGAGGCGTGAAGATGTTTTTTTTGTGGAATTTCTATCTTTTGGTGTTGAGTTACTATTCACGATACGGCAAGACTATTCACGATATCTGAGACTATTCACTTAATATTTAAGACTATTCAATAGAAAAATGAAAATTTTTCTTTCGTCTAAAATATCTATTTTGGATACTAGCTTTGATTGTATCCATGTTTTGATCATTCTTGAATTTTACACCACTTGTGATTATTTTTGAGGTATTTTGGACGTGGATAAAACCAAGTACGAATCCTTAATCCTTGTCATTTTGTTTCAATGGATTCGTTTCTTTAAAAATATTTTTCATCATCCTCGGTCTTAAATGATGATATTATTGAATATCTTTGGCCCGTAGTGCAAAAGATGAATGATTTCGAAGAATATCTTTGGCGATGAGTGCAAAGATGAATGATTTTGAAGAATATCTTTGGCTCATAGTGCAAAGATGAATGATTTTTGAAGAAAATCTTTGGCTCAGTAGTGCAAAGATGAGCAGTGTTTAAATGAATACGACCGATCGATGAATATCTTTGGCCTTTAGTGCAAAAAGATGAGCAGTGTTGAGATGAACACGACCGATCGATGAATATCTTTGGCCTTTAGTGTAAAGATGAACAGTGTTGAGATGAACATGACCGATTGATGAATATCTTTGGCTGTAGTGCAAAAAGATGAATATTTGATTTGAGATGAATATTGATTGATGTTACAGGATAAAATATTGATGATGGATCGTTAAATTCATAGATTATAGTAGATTTCATTCTCTACGTAACTCTTCTATGAATTATTATTTCACAATGCGAATATTGATCCGAAACTTGTTGTCTATTGTATTCTATCGATTTTCCCTGTTGGAGACTAACGATAATTTGTTGTATATTATCTTAGTCATAACATTCTTTCTTGGGCTAGTTGAGCTCACCCTTTTCCTTTTTGTTCCATTTTTCTCGGGAGGCTAGAATATAGCGAGTATGAGTCGGGGTATGGAATGAAGGTTTTAGAAAGGATGGTTTAGTAGTCCTCACCATTATTGTAAAATAATGTATCAATAAATGTGATGAGGATTTATTTGAGTATAAATATTGTCAGAAGATAATATTTGTATTTAAACTCACGCTTTTATTGTTGTGATAATAAAGTTGTAGTTGTTTACATCATGTATTTGGCGACTCGAGAATGGGTTGGATGGAATGGACCTATTTTGGGGTCGCCACGGTTGGTATCGAGCTTAGGGATATGATCTCAATGAGATCGGGGAATAGAACTAGGAGGGAGAGACGAGTAAATCCTTCGCTAGTGTGTCCTACCTAAGCTTATTGTTGGTTGGTCATAATATAGGGTATTATGTGATTTGTTAATTTATTTAATTAACCCTTGTTTTATGACATGAATTGAGAATGTCGACCGAGAATATTAATAGTGGTGTAAATGAGACCGTGGAGATGCCTTCGATATTTAACAACGAGGAGAACGTGCAACAGTGGCAATGTACCTCCCGTGAATAACACCACCGAAAGCGGATGATGAACGAGAGGATGTTTAGAAGCTTTTTACGGTTCATGCAAAATCGACGAGGGAGACTCATGTTCAAAATACTGGAGGAGATGATAGCAATTCACTCGTGGTTGGTCATGACCAAGCGATTCAAAGAGTTGGGACCACGAATGCGGGAAAGCCGATCCGATCATGGCGGAAACATGGGTCAAGCAAATTACCAAGATATTCGATGTCTTGGGATGCACGGAGGAACAGAAGGTTCCATTCGCCACCTTTATGTTCCGTGGCGAGGCAGACATTGGTGGGAATCATGAAGCGTACCCATCCACCGCACTCAAAGATGTCGTGGGAGACGTTGAAAGCAGTTCAATGACAAGTACTTCCCCGAAAGTATTCATCTATATGAAGGAAGTGGAGTTTATTAGACTAGAAGCGAATAACATGACGGTGTCCCAAAGACGAGGCGAAGTTCGCGGAGTTATCCAGTGCTTGCACCTCATTTGGTGGAGAATGAGGAACGATGACGCGGATGTTTCGAGAGGTTTGAAACCCGACATACGCCAAGATATCTCATTTCTCATAAATTTTCTCTATTCGGATGTTGTCGGCAGGCTCGGTTGTTAGAGCGAGATAACGATACGTTCAACCGAGGGACCATAACCAGGATCATATCAAGATAGCATCCATCGAATAACGATAACCAACGGAGAAAGAAGAATACGGACAAAAGCGGTAGAACCACTCGGTGGTAATCGTGGCCATGAAAATAGAAGAAGCGAGTTGGGAGGAGATTTTAAAAGAGGAGATTCAACAACGACCGTGTGAAGACGTCGGCCGCCCGTGGCAACCGGTTCCAAGGAGGAGAAAGACCATCGGTCGTATGTTACAAATGCGGAAAGAAGGACATATCACCAAACCGCCCACAACAGCTTTAAGGTATGCTATAATTGTGGAAAAGAAGGACATATCGCCGAGATTATACGATATCGAAACCTAGTGCAAGGCGGTGGACTCAAAAGGATGTCCCGAGAAAAGTCAAAGTCAACGATTCTCGGAAGAGCGTTTGTCGTGACTTCAATAAAATACGAGGAACCCGAACGGTTTAGCAGGTTAGTTAATTATAAATTCTTGCGAAGTTTATACCTTACTAGATACCTGATTCTACCCATTCTTTTATCTCTTTGCTTTGCGCCAACGTTTGAACTTGACTACGGAGAAATTAGACTTTGACCTATTTATGGAGACTCCGTTAGGAGAAACTTTCATTACATCCGTTGTTTAAAAATCTTGTTTGATTCAAGTTGGCACCATTACCTTACACCGTTAACCTTATCACTTTAAAGATACTTGCTTTTGGGGATTGATTGGTTAACTACTCATCACGCCAAAATTGATTGCTTTTGTAAGGTTGTTAGTTTTCATATTCCTAAGCAACCTTGTTATTCAATTCAAGCAATCAATCAAACATTTTCATATCAAGCCATGAAGTCATTCGTTTATTACGGATGTCAAGTTTTCTTAGCCCATGTTATGGATTTGAATAAAGACACGCCGATTTGAATAATATTCTTGTTGTTATTGATTTTCCCGACGTATTTTTCAAGAATTTCTTGGCTTACTCCCAAAGCCTCGATATTAAATTTTGTATCGAATTTGAACCCTAAGACAAAACTCATTTCTAAAATCTCATATCGAATGGCTCCTATTGAACTTCGTGGAGTTAAAATTCAATTATAGAATTTGGTACCGAGCCTTTATCTTGTGACTTCTTTTGTGTAATTCACCTAAGCGGACTCTCAGTAGGGGACGCCATATTCGCATGCGATAGTAAATCGATAGGTGTCATTGTGACGCTTATCCAAGATTGGGATATGAGTCACAGATTGAGAGCAACCTAAGTCGAGAATCGAAATACGTAGCTTTCAGGCTTAGTTGGTTATTATCGGAGATTCGTTGAAGGATATTCTCGAATCGCTATTCCATTATCGCAATTGATGACTCGTAGAGATACAAAATTCGAATGGAGCAAGGAATGTGGGAAGAGCTTCAAGAACTCAAGAGGAGACTCATTTCAAAGACATGTTTCGACCATGCCATCCCGGAAAAGCGAACGTGGTAGCCGACGTGTTGAGTAGAAGATCGTGAGACAAGTACTGAGTACGATGTTGTCAAAGACTAATTTCGTATAATATACAAATAATAGAGATGGAGATGAAAACTCTAGGTACCCACGTGATGATATACTGATACGTGATGATATCTGAGTATAATCGATTTTAATCGATAAAGTTAAAGCTTTTCAAGCTACACACCGGAGCTGATGAATTTGAAGAAGGAGGTGCAAGAAGTTGTTATTTTAAAAGCGAGAATCGGTGAGGTGAGGAAAGCTCAAACCTTCGATTTATTAATCCATTTGAAATTCTCGATCGAATAGGAAGCGTGGCCTATAGACTCGTTTTACCACCAAGTACGACGCGTGTTCATAACGCTTTTCACGATCGATGTTACGTAAATATGTGGACGATTCAAACACGTCATTGAGTTAGAACCAGGATGAGATAGTCAAGACTTAACGTCACGAGGAGGTACTGTCAAGATTTTGTAGAGGAAAAGAACATGACCTATGTACCGAGGTTATACCATAAGTTAAAGTTTTTGTGGAGAAACCATGTTATTGAGGAAATGACACGGGAATTGGAAACGAAAATGAAAGCGAGGTATCTTTACCTTTTCAAACACTGTGTATCGTACGCCAATTTCGAGGACGAAATTTCATAAGGAGGGAGGTTGTAAGACCCCAGAAATTTTTTAAATAAAAAGGAATTTCCTTTATTTATTATTTTTAAATAGTAAGGGTTGATTTGATTAATGTGGATAGTAAAGGGTTAAATACGCAAATATTTCAAAATAAGCAAGTGGTTATAAAATATTCATTTTTGTTTGGGAATATTCGTTTGGTCGTGGAATATTCGATCGGCTTGTCGGGAATATTCGTATTTATGGCCAAGCGACCATGTGTGGGCCCCATAACGGAAAGCGATTGGATGAGGAAAACGACAAAGTTTGGGTGGTTATAAATAATTGGCGTAGTTATTACTGAATTAAGATGTAGTTTGTTACCAATTAAGATCATTTGAATACGGTTGGTTAAAATACAAGAATACGCTGTGGTTGCACAAAGAGTACACCAGACAAGATTGAAGATTGTTGAATTATTGATTCGCACGTAAGATGGCACTACTCAATAATTTTCACAAAGAATTACTATTCAATATTTTATTTTATTGATTCAATAATTGTTGCGTTGGTATTTTATATTATCATTGTTTCAATAATTGTCATCGCACAAAGATTTCCCATTATCGATCAATAATTCATATTATTTGAATAATATTATTAGATAACATTATTGGCAATGTCTAGAAAGTTCGCCTAAGGAGAGGTTTGGTTACCTAATTGCGGCCGCCAAGAAGGAGAGATCCTTATTGAAAGCCCCTCTTTCCGGGAACAAACTGGTCATCATAAATGTGTGATTCGTAATATTATTTGTGAATAATTAATTATTGATTCATATGATAAGGAAATATTTATTTTATATGAATATAAATGATGGATTTATTTATGTGGTTATTAATGAAGGAATTAATGTTGAGGTGTTTTATCAAGTATTTTATCGGATTGGAGGTATTAAAAATTAAAATCGGGGTTTTGAGATATATCATGGGGTTATAATTTTTAATCCGACCGTTGATTGTGGTAGTAATTTTTGGGTATGTTATACATACATAAGTTGAGTATATGTCCACAAATTTTGAACCGTTAAAAATGCACGAATGATTTGTTGTGAATTTTAAGAGGTGTCTTGATTCTAAATTAGGTTTATAATTGATTTTGGTGGAAAATTCTAGAATTGAGTGGGCCCCACTTGTGGTTGGTGAAAAAAATGTGCTGAATTTTATTTCAAATGTGGTGGGTGGTAATAGTAGCGAGGTAAAGCCATCGTGTAGCGGTGTCAAGTCCGCTTTCACGGGCTAACATTTTCCTATAAATAGAGGGCTAAGTTAGAATTGAAAATCACACCGTAAACAAAGTTTTCTCTCTTTCTCTATATTATTGAGCGTATTTTGTGAGTATTTAGATACTTTGAGAGTTCTTTGTTCAAGACAAGTTTCATTCAAAGATCACTTGAGACCTTTCCTTCGAAATCTTGATTCTTTGAGGTAAGGGATGTTATTTTCTTCTCAAATGATATTAATTCTTCAATATCATTATCTTTGAAATATTGGTTGGTACTTTTATCAAATTTGGAACTTTTTCATGCTCTCAAGTTACTATTCATGAGTTACTATTCACGAGTTACTATTCATGAGTTACTATTCACGAGTTACTATTCAAGTAGTACTATTCATGAGGCGTGAAGATGTTTTTTTTTGTGGAATTTCTATCTTTTGGTGTTTGAGTTACTATTCACGATACTAAGACTATTCACACGATACCAAGACTATTCACGAATATTTTAAGACTATTCATCGAAAAATGAAAATTTTTCTTTTCGTCTAAAATATCTATTCTGGATACTAGCTTTGATTGTATCCATGTTTTGATCATTCTTGAATTTTACACCACTGTGATTATTTTTGAGGTATTTTTGGACGTGGATAAAACCAAGTACGAATCCTTAATCCTTGTCATTTTGTTTCACTGGATTCGTTTCTTTAAAAATATTTTTCATCATCCTCAGTCTTAAATGATGATATTATTGAATATCTTTGGCCTGTAGTGCAAAGATGAATGATTTCTGAAGAATATCTTTGGCCAGTAGTGCAAAGATGAATGATTTCTGAAGAATATCTTTGGCTTGTAGTGCAAAGATGAATGATTTCTGAAGAAAATCTTTGGCTCGTAGTGCAAAGATGAGCAGTGTTTAAATGAACACGACCGATCGATGAATATCTTTGGCCTTTAGTGCAAAGATGAGCAGTGTTGAGATGAACACGACCGAGTGATGAATATCTTTGGCCTTTAGTGTAAAGATGAAGCAGTGTTGAGATGAACATGACCGATTGATGAATATCTTTGGCTCTGTAGTGCAAAGATGAATATTTGATTTGAGATGAATATTGATTGATGTTACGAGTGGATAAAATATTGATGATGGATTTGTTAAATTCATAGATTATAGTAGATTTCATTCTCTACGTAACTCTTCTATGAATTATTATTTCAATTATGAATATTGATCTCGAAACTTGTTGTCTATTGTATTCTATCGATTTTTCCTGTTGGAGACTAACGATAATTTGTTGTATATTATCTTAGTCATAACATTCTTTTTGGGCTAGTTGAGCTCACCCTTTCCTTTTTGTTCCATTTTTCTCGGGGAGGCGAGAATATAAGCGAGTATGAGTCGGGGTATGGAATGAAGGTTTTAGAAAGGATGGTTTAGTAGTCCTCACCATTATTGTAAAATAATGTATCAATAAATGTGATGAGGATTTATTTGAGTATAAATATTGTCTAGAAGATAATATTTGTATTTAAACTCACAGTTTTATTGTTGTGATAATAAAGTTGTAGTTGTTTCTGTACCATGTATTTGGCGACTCAGAATGGGTTGGATGGAATGGACCTATTTTGGGGGCGTCACAGTCATCTTGTAGCTTTTCTTTATCATCAGAGTAAATGCTCTGAGAGTTAGTCACAGGACTTTCACATTCCTTTTCTTCATCATCAACCTTGGCTCTTTCATCCATAGATTCAACTTCTTCTTTGTTGAACTTGCTCCTTAAGGGTTCAATATTTGAACTTTTTGTTCCCTTCCCATCTTTAGACTCTTCATGTTCTTCTTTATTGGATGGACTTTCCTGGGGAACTGGGGCTGGTTTGTTTACTACCTTAGCTTTCTTTCTTAAAGGCTCTTGAAGCAGTCTGTTGCTTCTTCTTCTTTTTGGGTTTTCAGCAGTTAATGCTGGTTTTTCTTCTGTTTCTTGTTTCTTCTTATCAGTGGAGACATAGCTTGACGAAGCCTTTGTATTCATCACATTCTTAGACTTTTTCTTTGCTGGTGTGGCAGCAACTGATGCAGAGTCATCAAGCTCAGAGCTTTCTTCCTCCTTTGTCTTTCTCTTCTTTGCAGAGACTTTTCTGCTACTTTCAGTTTGTGTTAGCCTCCTGTTTTCCTTAGGATTTTTCTTCCAATTTATAAATAGTTGCGGAGACATTACTTTGTGAACATTCGGAGGTTCTCCCTCATCATCCTTGATCTTTCTTCCCAGCTTTTTCTTCATCATAATACTTAGTAATCTTCCATGAAATACTTTTATAAGTGGTTTCTCTGTAGACTTTTTCGACTCAGCCTTTTCTATTCATTTGGAGATTTGATCGAATAGGATGGCTCCAAAATTGATTTGCTTCTTCAGAACTATAGCAGACATAATCTTTAACTGCTGGTCGAGTACAGTATCATGTGCAGTATCTTTACATAGTATACATTTTCCCACTATCTTAGCAAGGAACTCGAATTCCTCAGGAAACTCCTTCTTCTTCATGTCCTTCGGGCTAGGGTTTCTTCGGTACCGCATTAGTCTCTTGCCTTCTACAACGTCGACTTCATCCAGGTTTATCAGACCTTGATTGGGAAACCCTAGACATTGATTGATGTCTGATGCTCTTATCTTCAGACTAGATCCTTTCACTTTAGTGGTCAGTAGCCCAGGACTCGTTGAAGCATTTGAGTAGAACTGCTTCACTAGCTCCGTATAGACTGGAGTGTCAGCCTCCAAGCACTCAGAGAACCTAGCTTTCTTCACGAGCTCAAGTATGTCCTTAAACTTTGTCTCTGATTTTTCAAACTTTGTGAAGCCGTGTTGGATTCCAGTTATGACTCGCCATTCTGCCATTTGAGAGGTTCAAGAGATGAGGGCTTATGATTCGGAGAGATTTTTAAGAGATAGCTGATTGTGATTTTGGGTTCTTGAGGTTTAATTGATTTAAGCTTTGAAGAGGATTCTAGGGTTTGAAAATGGGAGGGAAACAGGTTCGATAGCTCCAGGTAACTATTTGCAAATTTTGAATTTGTCTTTATGGCAGTTCCTTCTAACTCTACATACGCTGTGATGTGTTAACTAGCCATTGGTTACACGATGCCCAGTAACGAGCTGTAACTCCCCATTAACTTTTTAGTTAGATGTCTCTTTTAGAAGAGTAGACGTTTGATTGACGTGGATTGACCGTTGACATCTTGAGTTCGTAGAGTAGCATGATAAGGCAGGTATGGACTCTACGTTTTCCTTTGTTGACTCAACGATCAACTTTTGAGAGATGTTGTAGTGGATGATTTTTGGCATTACTTCTCATTTTGAACCCGCATGGTTCAACCACTGATGTGATTTATGAAGCCTTGGGCACTTCTCTTTAGCAAGATATCTTTCCAACCAACATTCAAACTTATCTCCTCACAATCTAAATGGTTGAGCAATTGTCCTATTTTTCCAAGCTCCTCATTAGTTAAGAGTGGCCTCCTGAAAGACTGCAATCGTTGAGTCTGTTTCTACGATCGCTAAGGTTGTACCACGATCATTGAGGTTACATCACGATCGTTGAGTTCTCTCAACCTCTACTCTGCGGTTGTTGACTGTCTTGGTCCTTGAGATGAACTTGACCAATCAATTCTTCTGGGTTAAGGTAGCTCAGGAAGGGCTAACCTCTTAGAGTGAGCTAAGGGTCAGGTTTGTCCCTGAGGCGCTTTCCAGATGAAGTACTTTAGGAGTAGTTTTCACTGATATCTAATTTAACCTTTTCTAGTGGGGAGGTCCTTTACCAACTTTAGACAATTGCATTTGCTATTATCGTGGTGTCCTCTTGCTCTTACACTATGATCAGATGTTTGATCGTAGGCACTCCACGATTTTGAGTTGGGTGGCTGATAGGTTATCAGCAGTACATTTTGAGACGTTCCTACTGACTATGGATCTTCATTTGGTTCATCAACTACAAAGTTTTGGGACTCTATAGCTGGTACATTGCTTCATAGAATATTTCAGTGTTGTTGTTCCTGAACAGATCGCTGCTCCCCCATGGTTGATGCTATTTTTTTCAATGAGGTGTGATTCTTTTTTCTTCATGTACATTAGGAAGCATTTCTGCATATCTTCTTCTAACTGAAGTCATTAAAACTTCTTATAACATAAAAATGAGTATCTTCAGGGTTGATCATTCTACGATCTTGTGACAGCACTACGAACGTAGTTTTCCTTGTCAGCTTGTACTTAGGGAGTTCTGCTCCCGTAATGAGTTCCTTATGTTTGATGCTCGATGATCCTCTG
Source organism: Panax quinquefolius (assembly GCA_020205615.1). Taxonomy (NCBI): domain Eukaryota; kingdom Viridiplantae; phylum Streptophyta; class Magnoliopsida; order Apiales; family Araliaceae; genus Panax; species Panax quinquefolius. The sequence goes on along the minus strand of CM035154.1, from coordinate 57,997,962 downwards.
ATGTGAGCTTTCTTGAGGACAAGCTTTGCATGCTTGAGCATCTAAGACCCTTTTTCATCTTTGGTTGAGTGGTCTGCTTTCATATAAAGGTTAGCAACCATTTGAGCTTCATTTAGATTACCTCATCAGGTCTTCAAGGACAGGCTTTGACATATAGGAGTTTTATCGGAATTATTTCTGAACAGTCCTAAGCCTTCTGCTGGTTGACTCTTTTTGACTGAAGTCTTTTGCTTTAGCATTCCTTAGTGTGGTCAGATAGACCAAGTACCTGTAGTGATAAATTTCTATTCTTGGTACCCATGGTTAGATGGGTCCTGCTAGGTTAGTTTTCTAAACCCCTGTTCCTCATATATTGGGACAATCATTATATTATCACCAATAGTCATATTCATGCATGTAACAAATTTAGATAATGCATTTTGAGATGCATGATGATGAGTGTGTGTAAGATTTGTTGTTTTAATAAAACACACTCTTTATGTGATGGTTTCATCATTTGCTAGGTTATGTTCATAGGATTTAAATGTTCACAGAGTGAGAATCAACTCTATAATTTATTTATATCTGGTTGATTCATGGAGGTGATCAGTTTCTACGAATCTTCAAGATGCTCTTGTAGAACTGATCATACTCTGTGTGTTATTAAACACTTAGACCATAGGTTGTTCATACGTACTAACCCATTAGCAAAGATTACTTCACATGAAATTATTTTAACTTGTGATGCTATTATGACCCATTTCAGATTTCTTTCAAGATGTCATCTTCAACCTCAAACTTGGATGGAGAGAAAGTTTATAGGCATTTGAGTTTCCACCCTCAGTGTACTTTCTCTCTTCACCTTTTTAGGCAGATTATGATCCCTTGAAAGAATACTATTATAGTTCATAAGAAGGTGCAATCATGATGTACATATTTATATATGAGGAACTGTACCTTTTTACTGTCAATTTCTTAACAGTCATTTATCTAAGATATATTGAGTTTAGGCATTGATGTGCGTAGTTTCTCAATTTCTCCTGACAACTAGCTGCTCCAGTTGACCTTCAATCAATTAGTCGTGGTCTTGAAGATGAAAGCTAAGAGAGTATCAGCATCTTTAGTTCTTTGACATCCTTGAGTTCACAAGGTTTACATCCAGTTGCAGGTTGGCCAGACACATGTTTGAGAAGTTCTTCTTTCTTCTCTGGATAAGCATTACTTAGCATGTATGGCCTTTTCATATTTCCAGGCTGGTGGATGTTTAATTCTATTCTATTGATGTCTCTTGAGCTTTTTAGCCCAGTCTTCAGACTGCAAGATTGACCGTGAGCAAGGATTGGTCTTGTTGATATGGCAATCAAGAATATGGACCAATCTGAGCAGCTTCAGGTGTATATGCACATTTATTTGTACACAATATTTCCAACATGTGAGCTCATCTGCATATAACGAGTGACTTACCACTAAACTAAGTTTATAACAATGTTTGTGCCTAGGATCAGACTCAAAGAGATTAGCTTTTGAATATAGCATGAGAACCCGCTTTGATACCAATTGTTAGTTCCCAGTAGGCACAATATAGATCTAGAAGGGGGGGTTGAATAGATCTTTTTTCATTTCAAATACTTTTCTCATTTATTTTGTATTGCTCATGAATTAGCATATGACAAACATAAGAATCTTTTCAAGCACAGCGGAATAAGTAAAAGATCCCCTTCATTGATATATTCATAATCAAACATACATTGTTCTTAGAGTTAATTCAGTAGTAAGAAATTAAAACATACATAGTAGTTATAGCAGTTAATGTACATAAAGTAAATGACATAAAGTAAGAGACACAAGAGGTTTTAAGTGGTTCAGAGACTGAAGCTCCTAATTCAGTCTTCTACTTTCAACTAGCAGGATTTCCACTAAGGAAGGGCAGTACCGAATCACTAAGATTCCTCAAGGCCCGTGACCTTGGGACTTGATTCACTAAGAACTCTTCAAGGCCGTGACCTTAGAACTTCTCTAGTTCCCTAGGAACTCTTCAAGCCCAGCAGGCTTGGAACTTCATTTAGTCCCTCCGGACAAGGACCCCTTAGGCCCTGGCTTCTTGTTGTTATAGTTGTTGTTGTTGGTGGTGGTGCTGAGCTGCTAAGATGTTATTAAGCTTTGTACAACTTTTGTACTTAGCAGCTTGGTGTGGTCCTCTTTGCATTCTGCTTTGAGTCTGGACCACATCTTCTTTGGTGCAGCTGATCGTTACTCTTTTCTGCTCATCTTCATCTGATGTCCGCTGTGCACCATCACCATCTGGATTTGCTAAGTCCCTGAGCTTTTGGTAGACTTCTTCTGACACTTAGCAATCCCTGAACCCTTCTTGAATGTTTTGTAGACATGGTTCTACACTTGTTCAGTTTCAGCTTTAGGTTCATGGTGATTCGTAGAGTGGCTCTCCTGATCTTCTTTGTACTCTTCCACTTTTCTAAATGTTATCTCTTTGGCCTTCTCGGCTCTCAGCTTGGCTGCCATCTTCAATGGCATTCTCATCTTTATTGAGTGAAGCTCTAATCCATTTAAGTCCTTCTTCAATGCTGCTTCACTTCCACCTTGGTAGTCTCACTGTCATTGAGACTTATTCTGTTGATCTTTGGTGGAACTCGTAGAGTCAACAATAGCATTCAACAACTCAACGATTCTGCAACATAGCAGTCATCACCAACTCTTGATCTTTGAGGCTCTGTTGATTTATAGTGCTTTCTAATCTTCTCGTTGGAAAGTAGCCGTTGAAAGCTATTCAAATGGCTTCATAGATCTCGAGTTATTTAGTGCAAAATGCAGATGTGACATGACATCTTTTTCTGACTTTCTAACACTGCAGTCTACTATTTTACCTACCCCGTCAAATATGTTACTTTGATGTCTCGGGCAGGTCGACGACTTTATTTCCCCCTTCTGATTTCTTGATCAGAGGTTGTCCTTGCATCAATGCTCTCAATAAGCTTTTGTCTGAATGCCAACCTTCAGATTGAACCATTGCCAATGCTTCAATCCTCAGTTGTTTGAACTCTATGATTCTGATGCACTTCTTCTTGGACCTGACCATAGTGTCTTATTGACTGATGCTTATTGACATGTAGAGTCAACACTACGATATTGAAGAGTGTTCACTTGATCTCTAGTGAAGAACAACTCTTCCTTCTTTCGTGAAGTGCTTTAACACTTCTGTTTGCCTCAAGTATTCTCAGATGCTGATGGCTTGACTCCTTGCTCTGGCCCCTTCTGAATAACAAGACACTTCTGATTTGTGGCGTGTCCAGCTCGCTTTCTCCTTGTCATCTCCCGTTCACTTATCATCAATGGACTGACCCAATGCTTAATCACTTTAGCCTTTTTCTTCAGTGGCAGACCAGTATCTTTGTATATACTCCATCAGTTCCTTCTTCGTTTGGCAAACACTACGATCCTGGTTACTTCCAAGATCGTTGTCATCTTTTCCACACTGGCTCATCGCATATCTTCGACTTTCCTCGGTCATACCTAATGAAGTCTTCTTATGATCATCTTGTGGAAGACTTCATCTTGAATGGCTTCATAACTCAATCTGGATGTTGATTGGGTTGATACTTAGATCTTCTATTAGCTTGCATGTCATTCGTTGAGTGCTCTCCGCTTCCTTTAGGTGAGATGTATCATTGCGAGTACCAACCGGAGGCTTCATTCCTTTGGATATTCAGGAGTGCTCAATTGTTGAGAATCGTGTTTGCTCTACGATTCTTCCTTGGCTTTGTGAGCACATCTATTGAGGTCTTAGCTCTGCACTCTACGATTCAGCTTTGGTTGTGCAGACACTACGACTCTGAGATCAGATCTTGACACTACAATTTCTGTCGTTGTGCTTGTTGTCTTCATCTGATATTGCTCGACTACGATCTCTACCTTTGATACGATCAGTAGACTCTACGACTCTGAGTGTAGTGTACGATTTTTGACTTGGCTTTGACATTAGTAAACTCTATGACTCCGAGTGTAGTCTACGATTCTTAACTTGGCTTCGGCAGATGCTCGCTCGGTTCATAGGCAGGCTATCTCTACGATTCTAAACATGACTTCCTCAGCAGACTACGGCTCCGAGGAAGCTTTACTCGACACTCTACGATCCTTCCTCGTCTCTCCTGGTAGTCTACGAACTCCGAGATCTACTATCTTGCAGACTACGATTCTGCCTCGATAGCTCTCTAGTTATCCTTGACTCTCCAGGCAGACTACGATTTCTGGTACAGTGCTCGATGATCAGACAAGCCTATCTATTACATCATTCGATCAACCTAACATGCTTAATCTATCTATGTTTATAGTCCTTGTACATTATTTCTTTTTAAGGACTTTACAAAGTTGTTTTGCTTATGTAGGATTAACCTATTATGTTTGATCAATTCATTCTAAGATGATATCGCGGTATCTTACCGCCTCAACAAGATGATATCGCGGCATACCAATAAGTAGTCCAATCTCAGATGTAACCCTGAGCAACGTCTACTTTCAACTCAAACCGGCGATAACCCCGGTGAGGAGTCAAACATCATCTTATCTCTTCAACACCTGCGCGTCGTCTCGACACTTCATACATACATATATACAACAATGTCCCACAAGAACCGAGGAGTAACAATCCTGAGTGACTATTACGCGTGGCAGTACTTTGGATAGAATTTAAAGCTTGAAGACCATGGGCATAGACTCCTCTTCCTGACTTCGTACAACCTCTAATCCATGTAATTGCGTAACTCTCGACACAAGCGGTCCAAAGAAGGTCATATATACCTCATTCGGATGCTCGGATTGAAGTTCTGCAAGATCGAACGGATATTATAGTGCATGAGTGCACGTACTACGAGATGACGGGACCCGCGAGGCTCGGATGCACCACGATCAGCCGCAAGTACAACCGTGGCTGCCGCAGGTGTACTTGCGGCCATCCATCTATATATACAAGCCTTGGGGTCAGCCATTTGAAGAAGAGGAGAGAGAGAAAAGGCGAGGAAGCCCTGTCCATTTTACTCTGCATACACATCTTTTGAGTGTTTCCTCACTTTTAAACACTTGTTAGCTCACATATAGCTATTTTTATCCCATGGAGCCGAGTGTTTATCCATTTAAAGTCATAGAAGTCTACTTTGGCAGCCCACTGTAAGCCTTCTCACATTATATAAAGTCTTCTTCTCATATTAGTACACACTGTTGTACACGTTGAGAGTCGTGTGAGTGTGTTTTCCCGAACTTCAGTCTGTCGTTTTCATTCCTGTCTGTATATATACTTATATATATATATATAATTGTTGTCAGACATATCTGATGAGCCTGGATTTTACATCCGGAGCATTTACTCGCTTTTATATATATAATTATTGTCGGATATATCCGATGAGCCTGGATTCACATCCGGTGCGTTTACTGCTTTTTTATATATATTTGTACATATATATATATATATTTACATTTCTGTCAGGCCTGGAGTTTACTTCGTGGCCTTTTACAGCTATATTTACATTTCGTCCCACTTGGAGTTTACTTCGTGGTGGTTGATCATGTCAATATATATATATATATATATATATATATATATATATATATCTGCTTTTATATATAAAATCGCTATCGCTTTCCATACAAATTGCAAGATTATCGTGAGCCTAGGAATCATGTGATCACTGCAGATTGATCTATTGAATCTAGATTTGGTTCCCATGATGGACATTTTTCAGTTGTAAGCAGCTTATACATTATTTTACAGTGTCTGAATTTCCTTGGATGGATGTCATGCCTGATGAGGAGTTCTAAGATCGTCAGATATTATTTTCTCAAGAATGCTTCGCATCTCGAAAATAAAAGCAAACAAGTTTAGAACATTTAATAATAAAATAGAAGTATGAAAAGGTCTCAATTCCTATTGAGCATGTGGTTTAAAAACCTCTCTTACATAACTTCATTCATATATCTTGGTTAAAACTGAATTTTTCTATAAAATTTAAACCTTGTGTATATAGGTGCGAACGAGGCCTCGCACTACTTTCAAATAATTGCACATTGATCCACATACACACATATTCATATAACAATTTCTTTGAAAAGTGGCTACCACCACCGTAGTAACACGGATGTCTGGGGTGCCTAACACCTTCCCTCCACATAATCAAGCCCCCGGACCCAAAATGAATCTCGGTTTCACAGACCCATCTAGCAGTGTCAAATCACTGGGTCAATGTACAAACATTTTCGGTTGCGTTGGTGCAACTAGTTAAATACACCAACTGACGACTCTTAAAGTCAAATCGTCGACATTATATATGTCGAACCTTTTTCACTTATTTTTTCAAACAAATCTCACATTAACATGAGAACACCAAAGAACAAGTAACGAAAAGGGACACTCAAAAACCCGACGTCGACGGTGGCGACTCATTGGGACTCCAAAGAAGAGGGCTTAAGTCGCTATTACAAGCTTTTCAAAATTGTTATATGCTTATGTGTGAATGTTGCATTGACATTTATGATGAATGTGTACGAATGCATCTTAATTATTGCACTGCTAAATATCTATCTGTGATATTAGTGCTTCGTACATGTCATCATTTTGCATAAACAGTGAGACACGTTGTATGTGAATGTATGTTGTGTGGTCCCTCCACCAGGAGGCTATCCTATCGGTGTTTGATTACTGGACTCATGGGAAGAATAATTCCCCTGGGCTCAGGAAAGGCACCACTCAAATTCGCTCCAGTTGAATGACCAGATTAACTTCCCGTCAAGTAGATTGCGATAATCTGGGAACCTTCATGCCAAAAAGCCACGAGAGTAACCCTAAGATAGGTCAGCCTCTGATAAACCAAACGCGGAGGAAAGTCTCTTCATACTTTCCATTTTCAATTACTTGTAAAAGCATTTACTTGTAATTTATTCCATGTTCATCCATATGTAATGGAAAATATGAAGAATATTTGTGCATGCATGACATGTTATCAATTAACAACCGGTTTTACAAGACAAAATTCCTAAACGGACATGTTATGATAACATTTACATTACCCTAAGACTAAACTACGTAAGTCTTTTGTAGGGAAGCAATTGGGCCTGTTACCCGCTCAAAATCCAAAAAGGCCACGAGCCTACAACCAATCATGTCTTCTTCTGACTAGTCTAATGCTGTCTCCCGAGAAGAATTTGACGGATTGAGTAAACAAATTACAGACTTGGCCGTTCTACTGAAAGAATTTCACCAGTCCACTCAGGGTACGAAGATCCCTCCACATACAAAATCCTCTACACAAGGAGGAGTTCAAGGTCTGGAAAAAACAATTCCAGAACCTCAGTTGGATACAACCAACAAAGACCCTGAAAACACCCATCTCAAAGGAGATCTAGACAACGGTGATATCAGGAAGAAGGTCCTTCAAATGTAGGAAACTATTCGTGTTCTCAAAGGGATTGGAACACATGGCAGTGTTTCATATACAGACCTTTGCATATTTCCTGGTGTTCATTATCCAGAGAAATTCAAGACCCCTGATTTTGAGAAATATGACGGATTAGGGGATTCTTATACACATTTAAAAGTGTTCATTGGAGAACTTGGGTCTTACGCAGAAATTGAAAAGCTCATAATGCAGCTGTTTCAGAAAAGTCTGACTGGAGAAGTCCGTTCATGGTATACCAGATTAGACAACTCAAAGATCCATAGCTGGGAAGAGCTGGCTCACGCCTTCCTTACTCAATACAGTTTTCAATCTCAGATGGCTCCTGATCGGTACCAAATTACCAAGGTCAAGAAATAGTCTAATGAGTCATTTAGAGAGTACGCTCAAAGGTGGAGGCGCCTTGCTGCTCAAGTTATTCCTTCCATGACGGAATCAAAAATGGTCATGACTTTCATAGATGTACAGGAAGCTCCTTTCTATGAAAGAGTTCTAGCTGGTATTGTCAAACCATTCTCTGAAATGATCAAGCACTGAGAAATGGTCGAGATGGGATTGAAGTCCCGGTAAAATTCAAGACCTAGTCGCTCTTAAAGTCATTCTTTGAGCACATCCAAATCGGATCTTATGGAAACAAACTTCCTGAGGGTCCATAAAAAGAAAGAGGAGGATGTTTCCTTGATACTACAAGGACAAAAAGGCAATCAAAGCATGCCTATGCAAAGGAGAAACTACTCCCCTTTTCCAGCACAATCTTCAAACCCTCCATTGTCTAAAAGTGGAGAAGTAAAGCGACCTCGAACATTCACACCCTTAGGGGACTCGCTCGAGAATGTTCTTACTCTTCTGACTGCTCAGAAGAAAATTACACATCTTCTTCCACCAGCCAACCCTAATGGGAGGGGTTTTAATGCTACTCTGAAGTGTGACTATCATGTCGGAGCACCTAGACATGATACTCAAGATTGTTGGGCCTTGAAGCATAAGATTCAAGATCTAATAGACAATGGTGAGATCGTGGTCACCAAACCAGATCAACCTCATGTGCAAGACAACCCTCTTCCTCAACACAAAGAAGAAGAGGTCAACATGATCAGTTGGAGAACTGTACAAGGTTCCAATTCTAACGGCGAATCATCCCAATCCATCAAAGATGGTGTTGACAATGGGATTATGCAAAGTTCCAGTTTACCATGGAACGAAAGATGAAAGCTCTTTGTAAACAAATTAAGCAATTGGCAGAACTGGTGACCCACCAGCATCAAGTCACACGCCAATTAATCAGGCAGGAGCATGCCTATCTCCTTCCTTTTGTTATGAATGCCTTCTCACCACCTCCAGAAAGCGAAGCTATGGAGGATAAGGTTGTGAAGAGAGCAAATGCTAAAGCTCGTCGGGATTTTGCCAATCATAGGGAATTCATCTATTTGGGCCAATCTATGGAGGAGATACTACAGATGTTGATTAACGAAGGAAGAATTACCTTCCTTCTCCCTCCAATCAATCCCCGTTAAGGACGGTTCAATCCTGATGAAATGTGTCAATATCATTCACATTCTCGCAGTCACGGCATAGAAGAATGTTGGGTACTTCGCCATCTTATTCAGAATCTTATTGATAGCGGTGTCCTACAAATAGCAGATGATTACACTGTACAACTCAAGGGTGGGAATGCATGTCCTACCAAATGGAAGGGATCAGTAGCAGTTATATCCGAAGTGGATGATGAGACTGTCAAAGTATTTCCCATACAACCAATTCAACTCAAAGGAGCTGACAATCCTTTGAAAGTGGCCGCACCAGAGCCAATTTCTTTATCTTGCAGACCACAATATCCTGTTATCAGCTTACACAACGTTCCATGGAATTATGGAGAAGCTGAAGGATCCATGTCTCATACTACTGCTACAATGTCGAAGGAAAATCCACTGTATCTTCCTCAACGGGTTATTAAACCTACTTGCGAAGCAAAGGGGAAGTTGCCCATGGAGAAGATTGAAAAATTCCTCCGCACTATGGGCCACAATGAAGCCAAAGTGGTTTTAAGCTTGCGAGAAGCTCCACACTAGATTTCAATACTGGACTTGGTTTCCTCTTCTGAGGACCATCAGAAGATCTTACTGAAGGTTTTAGAAGAAGCCTATTTGTCAAAATCAGTGGATGTGGAAAAATTTCAACATTTGGTTGATCACATTTTCAACAACAATGTGATATCCTTCACTAATGACGACATACCTCCCGAAGGGACTGGTCATTGCAAGCCATTGCATATTACAGTTTTGTCTTCCGGGTACATGCTAGCTGGAGTTTTAATAGATGGAGGCTCATCTCTAAATATCTATCCTTATGCCACCTTGGTGAAGATGAATGTCAATCTCAGGCGGATCCAAAGCAGCCATACGGTTATCAGAGCTTTTGATAGATCCCGACGAAATGCTGTCAAAAAAATTGAATTGCCAATTGAGATTGGTCCAAATACATTCAATGTATCCTTCCACGTCCTCAAGATAGACTCAGGATACAACCTGCTATTGGGGAGACTATGGATACACATGGCTAGAGCCGTTCCCTCCACACTACATCAACAGCTCAAATACATTATCAACAGCAGTCTAGTCACTGTCAACGCTGAGCCGGATTGTCCTGAACAAGGAACTCTACCAATCATCAGCTTCAATTCAGAAGTTGAACCGGCCAGTTTCCATACTTTGGAAGTGAGTAACACGCAATACAATTCTATTGGAGCGCCACTTCCCATACCCAAGATTTCTGCCGAGGTTATGTCTGCCACTCAAGAAATGATGTCATTGGGTCATCAACCTGGACAAGGGCTTGGTAAAGATAAGGTAGGTATTAAGCACCCTATTCAAATGTCCAAATAAATTGGAACAATTTGGACTAGGCTATATTCGCCAATTCCACTCACGAAATCCTCATAAGCACAAAGCGAGTTCCTCAAGCTTCCGCTGCACGGCAATTTTCTATACCTTTACCCCATGAGCTAATGCAGTCTCCAGTAAAGGTGCCAGCCCATGTTGTGGCCATGCTGTTTCCTAAACCAGTGCCAATCAAAGATAAAGAGGTGCTGATTCCTGATCCCGAAGTGGAAGAAAAGGAACGAAAACGTAAACATGACATTGCCTTGATGATGGCAGGCATACGTGTCATTGTTCATGATGAACATATAAACAGATACACCCCAGACGATGATTGCCCAGATGTCATGGTTATCATTCGGGAGAGGAAGGATAATGATGATCCTTCCATCACTGCAGTCCATCAGGACTTTGCCCTCGACAATTGGAGCAGCACTTCATGCATTGGTCAACGAAGGTAAAATGGGCAGAAAAATCCCTCTGCCCTATAGATAACTTTAATTGCTTTCTTTCCTTTACAGTACTAGCAGTTATTTTATCAAGTATATGCTAACACTTTTGTATGATCGAACAGTTGCCTATATTAAGTGAAAGCATCTTTTGTTTCAGGACTCAATTTAGATGTGCTCATTTTGCGATGAAGTGCCTTCTCTCCACGAGGACTGTAACTTTGATGCAAAGTTGGACTCAGACTTGATGGACATCCAAGAGGACATTGAGACACCTCAGGAGATTAAGGAATGGGTCGCAGACAAACCCAAACCCAATCTTGATCAAACCACTTCTTTCAATTTTGGAACCTTAGACAACCCTAAGCTAATCCAAATTGGTTCAGACCTTACCACAAATCAACGAAATGACATGGTTGCACTATTAACCCAATTCCAGGATGTGTTTACATGGTCTCATGAAGACATGGTGGGTTTGTCCACTAACATTGTTCTTCATAGTCTTCCCATCAAAGAAGGATTCAAGCCAGTCAGGCAAAAACTCAGGCGATTGAAACCTGAGTGGAGTTTAAAGGTCAAAGAAGAAATTGTGAAACAATTTCAAGCTGGCATCATCATGGTATCTATATATCCGGAGTGGATATCCAACATTGTTCCCGTACCTAAACCAGGGGGAAAGGTGTGAGTCTGCGTGGATTACCAGGATTTGAACAAAGCTTGCCTTAAAGATAGCTTTTCCGTGCCCTTTATACACATTCTTATCGATAACATCGCTTTCAATACGGCATGTACTCCTTCTTTGATGACATTTACGGGTACCATCAAATTATGGTGTTGAGGAAGATCGTGAGAAAACCGCTTTCATCACGCCTTGGGGAACCTTTTGCTACTGATCGTTGTCATTCGGCCTCATCAATGTTCAGGGGCAACCTATCAAATGAGCTATGATGGCTCTTTTCCACGATTTAATGCACAAAGAGATAGAGATCTACGTGGATGACATCATTGTCAAATCTCGAAAAGGAGGAGGACCACTTTAGACCATCTCACAAAACTTTTCAACAGGTTGCGTAAGTACAACTTGAAGTTGAATCCCGCCAAGTGCGCCTTTGGTGTTAAGTCAGGTAAGTTGCTAGGTTTCCTAGTCAGCCACAAGGGGATTGAACTGGATCCTACCAAAATCTAAGACATCAAGGAAATGCCCATTCCTCAGACAGAGAAGGAAATACAGGGATTTTTGGGAAGAATCAACTTCATTAGAAGATTCATTTCTCAGCTCACAGCAACCTGTGAGTCAATCTTCAAGTTGTTAAGGAAGAACTCCTCCATGAAATGGAATGATGAGTGTCAGAAATCCTTTCTCACAATCAAAGAGCAACTGATTAACGCTCCTGTTTTGGTACCTCATAGGGATGATATTCCCCTGTTCATGTACCTGTCCATAAATGACAATGCCATGGGTTGTATGCTGGGGTAAAAAGATAATAGAGGCCAAGAACGAGCTATCTATTACCTTAGCAAAAGATTCAGCATCAGTGAACACAAGTACACTCTGATTGAGAAGACTTGTTGTGCTTTAGCATGGGCTTCCATAAGGTTACAGCATTACCTTCATGGTCACACAACCCATCTCATATCCCGAATGGATCCTCTCAAGTATGTGTTCAGTAAGCCCATACTGAATTGTCGATTGTCCAGATGGCAGTTGATCCTATAGCAATTTGACGTCGTCTATGTGATACAAAAGTCTGTCAAAGGTCAGGGAATTACGGATCAACTGGCCGCTGCACCTGCAGGGGATTATAAACCCTTGGAAACATACTTCCCTGATGAGGGGGTAATGACAGTTCAACAATAACATCAGTACGATACATGCCGTACGTGGAGAATGTATTTTGATGGAGTCATTAACGCAAAAGGGCTCGAGTGGAGAAATTCTAATATCCCGAGACGGGAGCAAGATCCCGTCATCAAATCAAATTTTAGTTTGTCGGCACCAACAACACAAATTGTGAGTATGAAGGTCAGATCGTGGGGCTAAAACTTGCCCATTCAATGGGCATCAGGCAGTTAACTGTCTTTGGGGATTCCGAATTGGTAATCAAGCAATCCATAGGAATCTATCAAACCAAAGAGTTACATTTGCTGCCTTACCATTGACAAGTTTTACAGATGGCTTTAGAGTTCGAAGAAATCTCCTTTCTACACATTCCTTGTAATTGAAATGATTTTGCAGATGCATTAGCAATGCTGGCCTCCTTGGTTTACATACCAGACAAGGAAAACATGCCAAGCATCACGTTTACTCTGCAAAGAGCCCCAGTCTATGGGAATTACGTTGGAGAAGTATCAGATGAGCTACCTCCCATCCACAATCTTTGGTATCAGCATATTAAGGAGTATCTACGAGATGGATCTACACCTGCTAAGGTGAGCCTAACTAAGAAGAGGCGGATTCATCGACTTGCTATGAAATTCTACCTGAGCGGAGATGCACTCTACAAAAGAGATGTTGGATTAGGTCTCCTCAGATGTCTGGATAAAGACCAAGCTCAGAGACTCATGGATGAGATCCATGGTGGAGTATGTGGCCCTCACATAAGCGGACCCCTACTTGTCAAGAAGATCCTCAGAACGGGGCATTATTGGCTTACACTCAAAGCTGACTGTGATGATCACGTCAAGAGGTGCTATCAATGCCAGATTCATGGGAATGCTATCCACACCCCTCCAAGAGAACTCCACAATATGAGTTCACCATGGCCCTTCTCATTGTGGGGAATGGACGTGATCGGGCCCATCGAGCCCAAAGCCAGTAATGGACATTAATTCATATTCACCATGATCGACTACTTCACCAAATGGGTAAAAGCAGCATCCTTCCCCAGGGTTACTAAAGAAGCTATCATTGCTTTCATCAAAAACAATGTCGTGTATCGATATGGACAACTAGAGGTCATTGTGTCAGATAATGCTAAGAACCTCAACAATAAAATGATGGAGGAGTTATGCAGAAAATTCCACATCAAACACCTCAACTCCGTCATCTATCGTCCAAAGATGAATGGTGCTGTTGAAGCGGTTAATAAAAATATCAAAAAGATCATGCAGAAAATGTTCGCCAATCACAAAGGATGGCCTGACCTATTGCCTCTAACTTTATTAGCCTACAGAACTTCCATGCGAACTTCCACTGGGGCAACCCCTGTTAGGTTTGTAATATTCATGAGCGCAATCAAATTGCATAAAAAGTGCGGAAGCGTGTAAAATCAGAGTTTAAAAATTTACAAACCATATACCCGGATCACCCTTTATGCATAATTATTAATTAAACGAAAAAGATAAAGAATAAAATCATACCCTTGAAGATCGAGCTTCCTCAGGTACAAGTTCAGCTCCAATACTTTTCGCGTTCAACTTAAATCCACCGGGTTTGGTTCCTTCCTTTGATCAACGTTAGCCACCCAAATGTTTGGCCTCTAGAGGTGATCCACCAAGGAAGAAGAAAATTCAAGAAGAAGGGTGGTTGGCTAAACCCTAGTTTTTCTATCTCTATAGAAAGGGTGTACTCTTCCAACAATTGAAATTATTACGTATGTTGAAAAATCAACAACCCATACCACCCATAATAAGACTCCTCTTATTTATAGATGTGGGCAACCCACCTTAACAATTAAGGAATTGGGATTTATTTAATTAATTAAATTCTTTTAATTAATTAAGCTCCCTAATCTTATTAGGGATAATTAATTAAACTCCTTTAACTAATTTTCCTTCCTAATCCAATTAGGAATAAATGAGAGTACTTATATTAAATTAATTCCTAAACTCTTTTAGAAATTAAAATAATAATAATTGTAATAATATTAATAAGACTCCTCTTATTAATTTATATTTAATATTTCTAAAATATTAAATAATAAATATTAAGCTATTTAATTTATTCTATCACCATAGATTAAATTAAATATACTTAATATATTATTACGATTATGCCATTAACTTCTTAAATAATTATTCTTCCTTTTATGGTGTGACCCTTTAGGTTCTCCATATTAAACCGGGTTGTGAATAAATCAATTAGAACAATTCTAATCTTATTTAAATAAATAAATTAAACAATTAATTTATTTAAATAATATTTATTCTACAATAGGATAAGCCTCCCTAGCGATCAACGACTTTCCAGGATAATATAGATTTCAACATTAATCATTAAAGAACCTTTGAGTAAATAGTTACCGTACAATTCAATCCTTCCACCATACAATGTCTCAATTAAATATAAGACATGGAATTATCTTGTCAAGTCTTATTTTATTTAATTATATGTATTTCGATCCTTAAATGCACAACTCAAATAATGCAAATTAGAAACTCCTTTCTAATTTCATTTCGCCTTGCCAAGGACTACCGAGTTGTCATTTATCGAATCACATAGACATTTCTCTTCTTTTTTATTAGAAGTGGTAGATTCTTTATTGATCATACATTATCTCCATGTACAACTTATTATACCCAAGCATACCCTTTGATATACCCTAAGGGTCTTAAGGAATAAGTCAAAGTATAACTCATCATACACAAGATACTATGATGATCTCAAGTCCAAGGATTACTTGTACTTTACTATCACTCAGAATTCCTATGACAGCAAATAAAACTCCATTAGGTATTCCTTAGCGAGCCAACGCTCAAATTGAACTTATTCTCTAATAAGCACCTACATACTTGCTTTAGTGTCTCCACACAAATGATCATGAGATCAATCATCCTCATCCAATGAGCAAGCAACGTATGTACCAATCTATCCGGATTCACTAATCCCCAATTTAGTAATCCAATGATTGGGAACTATTTTAGTTTTAAGCTTTCTAAGAATTTAGATCTCATTAGAATGATCATCATCATTATTCTAAAAGCATTGCTTAAAACTATGGGTTTATCACATATTATAAAATAGCATCATGTAGATAATTAAAAGCCTTTAATAAATTAATACTTTTTATTAATAAATGAATAAGATTGTTACAAAGTATATGCTTTATCATCAAACATGATTGGCTTGTGTGCATACTACTTTCAACCCCCTACTCATTAGTCTATGGGATGGAAGCAGTGCTACCCATAGAAGTGGAAATGGAATCCCTCAGAGTATTGATGGATGCTCAATTGGGTGAAGACCAATGGGTACAAGACAGGTATCACCAATTGTCTCTAATAGACGAAAGGCGATTCGCGGCAATCTTCCATAGTCAGTTATATCAGCAAAGGATCGCACGATCCTACAACAGAAAAGTCCAAATACAGCAATTCAAACAACATGACTTGGTTTTGAAGAAGATCATTGACAACCAAGATCAATCTAAGGGAAAATTCGCTCCTAACTGGGAAGGCCCATTTGTTGTCAAGGAAGTATTGACAGGAGGTGCTCTCAGATTGCAAGAAATGGATGGCGATGATTTTCCACAGCTTATCAACTCGCACACCATGAAACGGTACTATGTCTGAAGTTACCATCAAACAAACATCCTGGTTTTGATCATCAAATCACTAGTCATTTCGATTTTGAACCCTTTCCTTTCTACATACTCTTCTGCCCCTCAGGGAAACATACACTTCAAGCCAGTAGCCTGGTTTTACCTCAATTCAAACCTTCCATACAATCTCGGTTATCCTGAAGACGGGATTTAACCTTTCATAATTTTGGTTATCCTGAAGACGGGATTGAACCTTTCACACTTGTAGTTTATCCTGAAGACGGGATTAAACTTTCCTACGCTTACAGTTTGTCCTGAGGACGGGATCAAACTTTTTACACACCTGCAGTTTATCCCCATTATGGGATTAAACTTTCTCTCCCCGCAAAGATAGCCGCGCACATGGGATTCACGTTTCTCTTCAGCTACAATTCGTCCTGAGGGGCGAACTACGCCGACCTGATCTCCTCTTCAATAGGAGTACGTAGGCAACCATATGCTATATGGCTCGGTCGCAACAACTAAAACAACAAAAATATTTCTGCCCTTTCTTCACAACAAAAACATCTCTACACATATCTGCCTTTCACAATCAGCGTTGAACCTCCTACACTAGGTTCGAACTACGCAGACTTGATCTCCTCTTCAATAGAGTACGTAGGCGACCATTTATGGTTGCCTAACCCCTACCGTAACAAAAATTCTTGTCACACAAGATCGGGATCAACCTTCAATTCGCCACATTTCATCGGTTTCAGATCAAAGGGATGGAATTACCCAACCTCTTTTCACAAATAAAAGATTCGGTGACCATCTAAGCTGTGATCGTGCCTCAAAGAGCAATACCAACCCATAAGAAATGGAATTAACTAGGCTTCTCACAAATAGAAGTACTGGAGACCATCTGTGGTGCGGTCAATCTCAGAGAGGAAGAAACCACCCTCCCCTCCACTTTTCCATACAGATACCAGTCCCAAGACACCAAAGTTGGTAAGGATTTACAGAAATCAATGATCCGTTCTGAGAGATCTTGCGACGTCTCAATGTCCATCTATCAAGGATAAGTTCAGAATTCATCAATATCACAAGGCCCTGAAGAAACAGGCAAACATCAAGCAAGTATCAAGGCATAACTAAAAGGAAAGTGAATTAAAATATATTTCCCTGTCATACATAATATTATTTGATATATACATACGTGGTTGTATATGACAAAATGGCTGTTTAGTTTGTGTAAGAAAATACAAAGCTATCTACGAGATCGTGTGTATATACGAACTATCGATCTAACATAGCATCCTCTCTCGACGACGGAGGTAGCACCGCAAGCTCTCGCCCAAGGGTATCTACACGAGCTAGCAGATCGAGGCTAATCTGATGGTGGCATAGTGCTCATCAATGTAAGCACTCATGTCGGCAAGACCGACACCATCCGGGATCTAACGAAAGTACTATCTCGCAATGGCCACATCCCTAGCAGATAAGGCAAGATCCCGCCCCCCAATCAATGCATCCTCGGTCGATCTAGCCTCATCCTCTCTAACAGAGCGATATCTCTCTCATCAAGAGTTGTCAACATCGCGCCTCTAGCCTCGATCTCTATCATAGGTCATCGATGTAAGCTCGCTTCCAAATGTTGTGTCAATATCGAGTAAAAAGGGCACTCGGGGTGGGAGAATCCATTACAAATGTTGGCGTTTCAAGCCAGCCAAGTCATCGATGGGAATAATACCTCCTATAGGCTCCTCATCGTCGAATCGGTCTCTCAGACTGTGGATACTACCGCAGCCAATGCAGTCTCTGTCTCCATCAATGCAGAATACTCTACAGAATAACCTGGATAACTGACAGAAAACTCAGCCAGCTCTCGCTGATCCCAACAGGGATACAACCTGGATCTATCCTCCGCTGATAAACGGTGTGAAGCGAAGTGCTGACTCACTGCCCCCTCATAAGGATGAAAATCTTGAAACTGGTCAAATTGACACATCATGGCCAGTGGGTGGTAAGTAATCATTCCCCTCAATCCAGCTAGAGGGAGATAATCCATGCCCGGAGCATGAGTAATGAAGCTGTAGGGTGAGCTAAGCCCTGAACACGGTAATATGGCAAACGGATCCCTAATCCTCGCCAGAAAGTCGACCACGATGCATGCATCTCGTGACACTCAGTAGTCGAAAGGAGTACGACATGGCTATCTCATGGGTGAAGCAAAACCCCTGCCGTCTAAATGTGCCAATCGGTCTCAAGTGTGATATAAACCACACATACAAAGATGACCGAAGCTACTCAGAATACTCCTCGCCGGATAAGTGCAACAAAGATGTAGTGACCTCGTAGTCTCGCAATGATCATCAGACAATGGTACGACCCTCCTCGAGAGCTCTCATCGCCATAATGACGCCGATATCCAGCTCATCCATGTACCGCGGCATGAAGACGTATAACAATACGCATAGAAGCAGTACATCTACTCTGGCTGAACGCCAATGGTCCTACGGTGTGGTGAAATCCCCAGAATACCGTGCATAGCTGTCCTCAGAGCCAAACCTGTTAAACAAGAAATGCTAGAATATCACGTGGCCGGATGTAATCTCGTCCTGGACCACTCTACGTCTCAATCCGGTGAGGGTCATGAACTGTCTGCTCATGTCTCCAATAGCCATATGAACGTAAGGTCTGTCAGTGACAAGATCGTCAACTGCGTGCATACTCCTCCAAAGTAGAGTCAACTCCCGGGTCCCAAATCGAAAAACTCGTCTTCTCGATACCCAAAGGTGCTCTAGCATGCCCTCTACAAATCTCGTGGGAACCTCAAACATAAACAGGTCATAAGATGTCACAAAGAATCATCTACGATCACCACGTTCGATGGTGATATACTATCATACCATGAACGATACAGATACCACCAAAAATGGTGGGGTATGATCAATACGGCTAACTGTCGAAGAAGACATCTGTATGGGTCATTTCATAAGACCATCTAGGGGTCAATGCTGAATATCTCTGGACATACATATATATACATAACATAATAACATGCATGATACAATAGATGGTAATATGATATAGGGAATGGAAAACTATGCATACATTCCTAAGTATATCATCATCTAATACATCTCTCATGACAAACTAAAATATGTGGAAAATGGGGGCGAAGCTACCCAACATACAACAGAGGCCTATCAAAAGATATAACGAGAATGGGGCGAAGCTACCCAGATGCTAACAGAGGCCTATCAAAAGAAATAGCGAGAAATACATCGAAAAAGTCAAGTGTCGATGTTCACATCATCGATCATCGCTCCACCGATGTAACTCCTCCCGAGTCACCGGATCTCTATCTATGTGGATGTCGCCGATACAAGGGAGGATCTGCACCCGACAAATCCATACGGGTCATCCGAGGGGCCGCCGCCAGAGTGGAAAGGATCAAAAGTATCTACCTCTCAAGGATCTCTCGCCTTAAATGCCGAATGAAAAGATGTGTTCGATTCAAACCACGGGTCAATCATCAATCAGGTCACATGAGTCGGATCTCTCGACACAAAGCTAGCCAATTCATCATCATCATGGATCCTGGAACCATGTCCCCCATAAACTGTGTGGCGCGGGTCTAAGCTCTAATCGTACGAGGGATCCACCAATGCTGGAACATCTCCTGAGACCAGGGGCCCTCTGACAATGTAAAACTGTCAATCCCCTTCAATGGGATGTCAATGACGGTGATCGCGAATATAGCCAATAACGCCTGGCAGGAGGCAAGATCGCAGATACGGATCTCTCTCAGTAGTGCTCCTAATAAGACGCTCTCCTAAATAGAGCTCCCATCCTCCATCTCGTGAAGAGAGGAATCTGCAGTGGAAATGACGTACTTACTCCAATCGGGTACCCATCCTCAAAACCAACTCCCAAATGCTCTCAGAGTAGGGAATCCATGTAATGACATCTACCGTCAACAACTCCAAATCAGAGGCGACAATGAGTGAAACCCTCAGCAACAAGGACCTCCGCCAGTATGGAATGATGCCATCTCTATCCTCGTGGATAGGTGTCTAAACCTAACACGCTCATAGGATGCAAACATGGAAGCCTCTCATAGGCCCAAAAGTGCCAACACAAAGGCAAACATCTGCTGTCAGTCAACACTCTTAACCTATACATGGGAAAAGACAAGAGAAACACTTACCAGCAGAAACGGGTAGAATCCTAACCACGCCTCGGTTAAGCCCTGCGATCGCATGCGCATTCCCCTAAGGAAGTAGGCAAAGGTGTAGGAACCCCAATCATACTCTCTTATACGGTCCACATGTCGAGTGGCGCTGATCAAAGTGAAGGACACCGTAGAGGAATTATCTACTATGAAGCAGTCCCTAATGATCATCAGGAACAATCGCCGGAGAATGTGATCCCTGACTCTCACATCATTGGGTATAGGCTCACTCAAAAGCCCGCTCATAGAATCTATGCTCAAAGGACCTGCATCTGACGATCAGCCCCGCCTCGAAGCGCCTCCGCCGGAACTCCCAACAAGGATCTCGACGGCAGTAGGGTGATATCCGCCGCAAGGCAATCGCTCCCTCCAAACTCCATACCGTGATAAACCGTTAATCCATCGAGTGTCATCATCACCTCACAATCCAAACAAATAGAGTGATCGAGTTTAGTGAAACCACCGCCAGATAATGCCCCGAGGTAACCCCCAGGACAAATGACGGGTAGAATGGAGAAGAACATCCCAAATCCTCAACCATGGATGATCGCTTCAGTAGTTATCATGCAAAGCCCGATACATAAAGTGGATGCTAAACCCGCCTCGAGGTCGTGGTGAAGTCGGAACCTACATCAAATGCAGATCAACATCGTAATCCTCGACTCCTCATCAATAGAAAATAAGGAAGATTAAAGATCTAACTTCATACCTCATTTTGCGTGCATGTATATCAAGGATGCCTACTCAAGTCACCCGTAAGATCCGGGTTCACCACTTGAATACCGGCAATTCCCATGGGGAACACGTATAGCCAGGAGCAGGAACCTCGACGGCATCCTCCTCCTCGCCCCTCGACATTCAACACTTCAACCCGAATAGACGTATCACCGCCTCCACCAAACGACGAGGTCAGTTCTAATGTAACAAATGGTGAGGCTCTTCGTAAGCTCTCTCCGCATACACCGTAAGTGGTCTTATTGGGAACTACTCTATTGATCCGGATCCATAATATCCGGACAAAGAAGTCTCCAAATCACCTCAGAAAGGGTGTGGTAATTTCTTACCTGGAGCTTTTCAAAATGCGTTGCTTTAACATACATCTACAGTAGAGTTAAAAATGCATGACTACCCAATACCTGCATTTTGGGAAAATTTTTCCATAGCTCCCTTTGTAAATGGGACTATCCACATGCACATAGGCATGACTAGGTGGCCATTCATTAGCACACCTGTACACAGTCATATACATCCTACATTCATTAATCACATCACAATAAAAATCCGTAAGTGTAGTCTAATTACCAGGATTATTTTACTTTTATGCCTTTACTCATTTGTCCTCATATAGGATAAGAAATGACAGTAAAAGGTGCCAATTTGACTGCTTCAAAAGTCAAATTTTTTCACATCATTATGTTCAGCATGGTTTAATACTAACATTTGCTATGTTGAATATTTTTTATCAAGTCATATCAACATGCATATTCACTACTACGTGTCTAAATGCATTTCATGTGATAAGTCATTTTCCAACGGATAGAAATTGGAAAAAATACATGCATGTGTTACCAGGACAGTGAAGAACGCTTGTACAGTGGCATAATATGCAGAAATTTGCCTGAACTTAGCAGATCTGAAGAAGAGCTCTCAGATTTCCTTCGCTGTGCAACTTGAAAATGACTTATGAAAGCAACCATTAGCCTATACATAGGCATGGTTGGTCGCAGGCTCACCTGCGGCTCTTGCAGGTGTACCTGCAGCACTCCTACATGGGTCCCACACCTCTAGCTCGCTCTAGTTAGAGTTGCAAAGGAGGTCTCACATGCTGAAAAGGCCAAATCAGGAATAAAAGTGCTACGCGATTGAGCGGAATAGCCTGAAATCCTGGTTTCTCGTCGGTCAGAGTTAAACTCCCGTCATCTCAATCAACCAGATTCTGCTTTGAAACGCAGGTATATTATACCAATGAGCTCAGCTTTCACAATCATGCTTGGCAATACCCCACAAAGGTTCGATGCCGTCATTTGCATGGTCACAACCCTAAAACTTCCCCGGCGGGGGTTACAACGCAAAAACCACGAAATATCAAACCTCCCTATCAGGGGTTATAACGCCGGGTTATCAAACATCTCAACATATCCCTCACGGGGTCACAACGCACATCTTTCAAGCATCTACGATCCCTACAACGCATGGGGTTACAACGTTAATGCAACCATTGTTACACACATCAATAAAGGTCAAGCAGGTCACCTTCGACATCATGTCACCGATGGCAAGTAAACCCATCAAGCAACCTTCCCCAAAGAAGGGCTACAACACAATGCTACCATTGACACATACATCAATGAAGGTCAAGCAACCTTGACAATACACCCAGCAGGGATTTATCCGATGATACACACATGAACGAAGTTCGGGCAACCCTGACGACGACAAACTGTTGGCAGTAACTCCGATAGAATGAGGGAATATGTTATACACATCCTCAAACAGACAAAGCTTTATCCCCACAGATCTCTTACACACAAGAGATACCTCTATGGAATATAGGCCAGTGTCTAGGATTCAAGACTTTGGTGATAGCCCCAACGTCAACATCCTTGGAGACTTAGATCACATGTCCAAGCCATCACTAATTGTCATCCCAACAGGATTACCTGACAATCATGCATCATACATTTGCATCATGTTGCTGTATATAGCATCATGTTTATTTTGCTTGCATTTCAAGTGTCTAGGATTCTTTATCCTATCCATGCCTTGCATTGCATGAATATAATAAAGAGGGGCATCTGTAGACACTCAAAATTTTCTGCATGCCTGTTACTAACATTACAGGAAGGTAGATTCATCTTTTGGAGATAACCCTGGAAGACAGCTTACATCCATTTCGGATACTACCGGAAGTGCAGTTCTAACCTGGAACACAAATCGGGAACATCAGTTCCAACCCGAAACACAAACCGGGAACTTCATCTCAAACCCGAAACACACACCGGGAATGTCATTTCTAATCTCAGAGATAACCCCGAGGTTTGCAAGATCAAAAGACCGGCAACAACACCGGAGAGGACAGTTCTGTCTCAGCGATAACATCGCGACGTTCAATTCCAGACCCAAAAATAACACTGGGAGTTGCAACTCCATCCTTGGTGATAGCCCTAAGGGATGCTTTTGCAATTCCGGCGATAACTCCAAAATTGTTTGTTTCAAACACATGCGATTAGTTTCAAGCTCAAACCTCCTACCAAGGCAATCATACCTCAGACCCAGAGCTAACAATGGACAGATAGGTTCTTTCATAGATGACCTTGCGATATTCAAACACTGCAGCAGTCCAATCTCAGATGTAACCCTGAGCAACGTCTGCTTTCCGCTCAAATCGACGATAACTCCGGTAAGGAGTCAAAAGCGTCATCTTACCGCCTCAACAAGATGATATCGCGGCATACCAACAAGTAGTCCAATCTCAGATGTAACCCTGAGTAACTTCTACTTTCAACTCAAACCGGCGATAACCCCGATGAGGAGTCAAACATCATTTATCTCTTCAACACCTGCACGTCGTCTCGACACTTCATATATATATATATACAACAATGTCCCATAACAACCGAGGAGTAACAATCCCAAGTGACTATTACGCGTGGTAGTACTTTGGATAGAATTTGAAGCTTGAAGACCATGGGCATGTAGACTCTCTTCTCGACTTTCAGACAACCTCTAATCCATGTCATCATGTAACTCTCGACACAAGCGGTCCAAGAAGGTCGATATACCTCGCTCGACATGCTCGATTGAAGTTCTGCAAGTTCGAGCGGATATTAGAGTGCACGAGTGCACGCATTCACGAGACGATAACGGGACCGCGAGGTTTCGGATGCACCACGACCAACCAAGTAGTATAACCATGGCCGCAGCAGTGTACCTGCAGACCATCCGCTATATATACAAGCCTTGGGGTCACCCACCATTGAAGAAGAGGAGAGAGAGAAAAGGCGAGGAAGCTCTGTCCATTTTACTCTGCATACATATCTTTTAAGTGTTTCCTCACTTTTAAACACTTGTTAGCTCACATATAGCTATCTTTTATCCGGTGGGAGCCGAGTGTTTATCCATTTAAAGTTATAGAAGTCTACTTTATGCCCCACCGTAAGCCTTCTCACATTATATAAAGTCTTTTCTCATATTAGCACACACCGTTGTACACGCTGAGAGTCGTGTGAGTGTGTTTCCTCGGACTTCTATCCGTGGTTTTCATTCTCATATATATATATACTTATATATATATATATATATTATATATGGACTAACATTATCGAAGTTATGCCTCGATTGAGCCTGAACTTTTGTCCGAGCGTTTATTGCTTTTATATATATATATATATATATATATATATATATATATATATATATATATATATATAATTGTTATCGATATATCCGATGAGCCTAGATTTTATATCCCAAGCATTTACTCGCTTTTATATATATATATATATATATATATATAATTGTTATTTGACATATCCGATGAGCCCGGATTCACATCCTAATGCTTATCGCTTTTATATATATATTTGTACATATATATATATATATATATATATTTACATTTCGTTCTACCTAGAGTTTACTTGGCGTGATTACTTTTGATCGCTTTTACAAACTTTATTTACATTTCGTCCCCACTTCGAGTTTACTTCGTGGTGGTTGATCATATATATATATATATATATATATATATATATATATATATATACCGCTTTTATATATTTACATTTCGATCCCCATGGAGTTGCTTTCGTGGTGGTTGATCATATCATTATATATATATATTTACGACTTTTTATATATATAATCGCCATCGCTTTCCATACAAATTGCAGAAGATCATGTGAGCCTAGGAATCATGTGATCACAGATTCGCCTATGAATCTAGATTTGGTTCCCATGATGGACATTTTTCAATTTAAAGCAAATTTTGTACATTATTTTACTGATGTCTGAATTTCCTTGGATGGATGTCATGCCTATGAGGAGTTCTAAGATCACAGATATTATTTTTCAAGAATGCTTCGCATCTCGAAAATAAAAGCAAACAAGCCGAACATTTAATAATAAAATGGAAGTATGAAAAGGTCTCAATTCCTATTGAGCACAGGGTTTAAAAAACCTCTCTTACATAACTTCATTGCTATATCTTGGTTAAAACTGAATTTTTCTATAAAATTCAAACCTTGTGTATATAGGTGCGAACGAGGCCTCGCACTACTTTCAAATAATTGCACATTGATCCACATACACACACATTCATATAACAATTTCTTTGAAAAGTGGCGGTCACCGTGGTAACACGGATGTCGGGGGGTGCCTAACACCTTCCCTCTACATAATCAAGCCCCCGGACCCAAAATGAATCTCGGTTTCACAGACCCATCTAGCAGTGTCAAATCACTGGGTCAATGTACAAACATTTTCGGTTGCGTTGGTGCAACTAGTTAAATACACCAACTGGCGACTCTTAAAGTCAAATCGTCGACATTATATATGTCGAACCTTTTTCACTTATTTTTTCAAACAAATCTCACATTAACATGAGAACACCAAAGAACAAGTAACGAAAAGGGACACTCAAAAATCCCGACGTCGACAATATATATATATTTAGCGATAAATCACTGAAATAATAAACTGAGCCGGGATCGATATATATCCTGTGTGTTTACCATATATATATATATATATATATATTTATATTTCTGTCAGACCTAGAGTTTACTTCGTGGCCTTTTACAGCTTTATTTACATTCCGTTCCGCCTGGAGTTTACTTCGTGGCGGTTGATCGTTTTTACTGCTTTATTTAGATTTAGTCCCACCTGGAGTTTACTTGGTGGCATTTGTTCGTATTTAATACTTTATTTATATTTCTGATCCCCCATGGAGGTGCTTCATGATGGTTGATCATGTCTCTACATATATATTTACCACTTTTATATATTTACATTTCTGATCCCCTATGGAGGTGCTTCGTGGTGGTTGATCATGTCTGTATATATATATATATATATATAATTGCTTACTGCTTTTATATAAACTGCGGCATCATGTGAGCCTAGGAATCATGTGATCACAGATTCAGTCTACTGAATCTAGATTCGTTTCCCATGATGGACATTTTCAGCTGTAAGTAGCTTGTAAATTATTCACGGTGTTTGAATTTCCTTAGATGGCTTTTATGCCCATGAGGAGTTCGGCACTGCTATATATTATTTTCTCAAGGATGCTTCGCATCTCGAAAATAAAACAATCAAGCCGAACACTTAATAAATAGAAGTATCAAAGGCCTCAATTATTATTGAGCACTGGGTTTGAAAAAACCTCTTTTACAAAATATCATTGCTATATCTTGCTAAAAATTAAATTTTTATACAAATTCAAACCCTGTGTATATAGGTGCGAATGAGGCATAGCATTACTTCCACATAACAGCACATTGACCCACCCCCACACACACACACATTCGTATAACAGTTTCTTGAAAAGTGGTGGTCACCGTGGTAACACGGATGTCGGGGGGTGCCTAACACCTTCCCTCCGCATAATCAAGCCCCCGAATCCAAATGAATCTCGGTTTCACAGACCCGTTTAGCAGTGTCACATCACTGGGTCAATGTGCAAACCTTTTCTCGGTTACGTTAGTGAAACCAGTTAAAAACACCAACTGGCGACTCTTATAGTCAAATCGTCGACATATACATTTCGGACCTTTTTCACTTATTTTTTTAAACAAATCTCACCTAACATGAGAACAGCAAAGAACAAGAACAGAAAAGGGACAAATGAAAATCCCGACGTCGACATGTGGCGACTCTGCTGGGGACTCCAATAAGAGGGCTTAAGCCCTACTACAAGTTTTTCAAAACTGTTATATGCTTATGTGTGAATGTTGCATTTACATTTTTTATGAATGTGTACGAATGCATTTTACTTACTGTACTGCAATATATCTATCTGTGATATTAGTGCTTCGCACATGTCATCATTTTTATAAACGGTGAGACACGTTGTATGTGAATGTATGTTGTGTGGTTCCTCCACCAGGAGGCTATCCTATCGGTGTTTGATTACTGGACTCGTAGGAAGACTAATTCTAACGAGGCTCAGGAAAGGCACCACCCAGATTCGTTCCAGTTGAAAGACCGGATTTAACTTCCCGTCAAGTAAATTGCGATGATCTGGGAACCTTCATGCCAAAAAGCCGCGAGAGTAACCTAAGATAGGTCAGCCTCTGATAAACCAAATGCGGAGGAAAGTCTCTTCATGCTTTCCATTTTCAATTACTTGTAAAGACAATTAGTTGTAATTTTATTCCATGTTCATCTCTATGTAATGGAAAATATGAAGAATATGTGTACATGCATATTAAGGCTTGACATGCTATCAAATGACACCTGTTTTGCAGGATAATATTCCTAAAATGGACACATTATGATAACATGTAAAATTTTTATACATTCCCTAAGACTAAACTATGTAAGTCTTTTTTGTAGGGAAGCAATTGGTCCCGTTTCCTGTTCAAAGTCCAGAAAGGCATTAAGCCCACAGCCAAACATGGCTAAAAGTGCCCAGCCTGATCCTACTCCTGTCTCTCATGAGGAGTTCTAAAGATTAAGCTATTAAATTACAGAGTTGGTTGTTATGCTCAAAGAACTACACCAATCTACTCAGGGTCCACAAATACCCATCCACACAGAATCCTCTGAACGTAGAGGAACCCAGGGCCAAACAATGCCTACTCAATCAAAGTCATTCATACCAGGAGGAAGTCAGGGTATTGGCAAAAAGATGGAAACCCAGATACCTGAACCTCATTCCAATAAAGGAACTAACAAAACCCCTAAAATCACAAAATTCAAGGATGATCGAGAAACTGGGATATAAGAAAGAAAATCCAACAAATGGAGGAAACCATCTGGTCAATCAAAGGGGCTGGAAACTATGGTAGTGTCACCTATTCAGATCTCTGCATATTCCCAGGGGCTCGATATCCTAACAAATTCAAAGTCCGAGAGTTTAAAAAGTACAATGGGGAAGGCGATCCCTATATGCACCTAAAAGTATATATTGGCGAGTTGGGGTCTTATATTGAAGATGAAAGCCTCAGAATGCAACTTTTCCAAAAGAGTCTCACAGGAGAGGCTAAAGTCTGGTATGCTCGACTTGATAATGCCAAAATCCACAACTGGGAAGAATTGGACCACGCCTTTCTAAATCAGTACAGTTTTCAGTCACAAATGGCACCAGATCGATACCAAGTGACTAAAGTCAAAAAGAAAAGTACTGAATCTTTCCGAGAATATGTCCAAAGGTGGAGACATCTAGCAGTGCAAGTCATTCCATCAATGACAGAAACTGAGATGGTAATGACGTTTATTGATATCCAAGAGGCTCCTTACTATGAGAGGATCCTAGCAGGCATAGGAAAGTCATTCTCAGAAATGATCAAACACGGGGAAATGGCAGAGATGAGTCTAAAGGCAGGCAAGATTAAAGACTTCACTGCCTTGGAAGCAATCGCCAAGCATATACAGACTGGAAAGTATGCGAGCGATCCCAAGGGTGTTCCCAATAAAGGCATTGAAGATGTATCCCTTGTTGTACAGGGGTAAGCTGGTAGACCAACCTACAGTCTCCCCATTTGGAAAAAGCGAGACAATCTGCCATTTCAACAACAGGCTACATTTAACCAATTCCAGGACAGGAAAAGAAAATTTGAGAGAGCGGAAAATTGGGTGTTCACTCCACTAGGCGATTCTCTTGAAAATGTATTGGCGATATTAATGGATCATAAGAAAATTACCGAACTGGCTCCACCTTTAGAACCAGGGAGCAAAAGATACAATCCAAGCCAGAGATGTGTTTACCACTCAGGGTCTCTAGAACATGATACACAAGATTGTTGGTCTTTAAAGCATAAAATTCAAAATCTGATCGAAAGTGGCAGTATTGTGGTCCAATAACCTGACCAACAAAATGTCAACACCAACCTTCCGTTGCAGCGTAATACGGAGGAAGTAAACATGATCGGGTCAGGAAGCGCTGAAATGTATCCAAATCGCAAGTACATACGAAGGATAGAGGAATACCCCCAAAGGCACAGATCAAATGTCCTAATGTGGGAAAACTCGGAGGAGGGTATGATAGTAATGCAAAAATTAGAGACGATCCAAAATCAAGTAAATCTGCTTACTAAGCTGATAGTGCGACAACATCAGGATACAAGGCAGTTTTTCACTCAACTATCAGAAAGACAAGAGAAAAAAGAGGTCAATCATAATGCAAACCCATATCTCTCCATGATGAGCCAGCTAAATGAAGAAGATCAAAGCAGACTAAAAGGAGAAGAAAAGGGGATTGATAAAATTACTAAAAGATCTCAAAGAAGAAAGATCAAACAACCTGCACAAGAGCCCGAAAATTCACCCCTTTGAGCAAATTAAATGAAGAAATGTTATACTTTCTGATAAGCGAAGGATGGATTACTGAGTTGCTGCCTCCTATAAATCCCAAGATAAAGAGTTATGATTCCACCAAGATGTGTTTCTACCATTTTAACTCACGTGGACATACGACTAAGGAATGTTGGTCTTTGCGACATAAAATCCAGGATCTCATTGAAAATGAAGAGCTGGAGATAGAATTCCTCAAGACCAGAAAAGGTGAAAAGGAAATAAAAACCTTAATATGTCCACTCGAGACAGGCAGTTCAGAGGAGGTAAAGTCCATGAGCACCAATCCTGGCAGAACACAAGATAGACTGATCCTAATGCATCGAATGACAGAGGAGACACAGGAATCCCCAAAGTATATTCCTCCACCAACATCAAACATCTTCTGGTCCAAAGATAGTAACCACGTTCCTGATTTTATCACCTTGGATGATGAGGAGGAAATACTAATCCTGTCCAAGGAAGGAAAAGCCAAAAAGGAAAATTCCTTGCAAGAAATGCAACCACAGTTCGAGGGAGATTTCATGGTCTAAACCTCTCAAGCCTAGGAAAAATGTGAAGGAACAGATGAAAGAAAAGATGGTGAAATTATCGGGGAAGCCAACCCATTGAAGAATCCAGAGTTCATCCCCTTTTGCGATAGGTCCAGTTCAAGCGTCCATGAGGAATGTACTGCATCAAGGGGTGATCAAGTTATGGCCATAAGCGAAGATATTCAGAATCAAGAGGTAACCTCTATCGTGAGCCTTGAAGGCAACATCACCACTGATGTGACGCCCCCAAAATAGGTATACATCACCCATTCTGAGTTGTCAATACATGGTACAGAAACAACTACAACTTTATTATTACAACAAGAAACTGCGTGAGTTTGAATACAAATATTATCTTCTAGACAATATCTATACTCAAATAAATCCTCATCACATTTATTTATACATTATTTTACAAAATGGTGAGGACTACTAAACAACTCTCTAGAACTTTCATTCCATACCCCGACTCGTACTCGCTTATATTCTCGCCTCCCGAGAAGAAAAATGGAACAAAAAGGAAAAGGGTGAGCTCAACTAGCCCAAAAGAATATTATGACTAAGATAATATACAACAAATTATCGTTAGTCTTCAACAGGAAAAATCTAATAGAATACAATAGACAACAAATTTTAAATCAATATTCGCAATGAAATAATAATTCATTAGAAGAGTTAAGTAGAGAATGCAAACTACTATCTTCTATGTATGAATTTAAAAGTTCATCGCTCATCCTTTATCCATGTAACATCAATCAATATATATCCGAATCAAATATTCATCTTTGCACTATGTGCCAAAGATATTCATCAATGGTCATGTTCATCTAAACACTGCTCATCTTTGCACTACTACCAAAGATATTCTTCAGAAATCATTCATCTTTGCACTACTGGGCCAAAGATATTCCATAATATCATCATTTAAGATCAAGATGATGAAAAATATTTTTAAAGAAGTGAATCCAAAGAAACAAAATGACAAGGATTAAGGATTAAGGATTCGTACTTTTGTTTTATCCACGTCCAAAAATACCTCAAAAATAATTACAAAGGGTGTAAAATTCAAGAATGATCAAAACATGGATACAATCAAAGCAAGTATCCGTAATAGATATTTTGGACGAAAAGAAAATTTATCATTTTTCGATGAATAGTGCCGTATTCGTGAATAGTGTCGAGATATCGTGAATAAGGTCAGATACGTGAATAGTAACTCGACACACCAAAAGTTCCAAATTTGATAAAACTTCAAATAAATATTTCAACATAATGATATTGAAGAAATAATATCATTACGAAAAAAAAATAATATCCCTTACCTCGAAAGATTAGTACTTCTATTTGGAATACTAGGGTATAGTCTTTCAAGGAACTCAGACCGCCTAACAATACTCAAAGTATACTCAAAATACTCACAAGAATACGCCGATAATATATAGAGAGAAAACTTCATTTCGGTGTGATTTTCAATTCTAACCTAAAGCACCCTATTTATAGGAAAATGCTTAGAACACCAAAGCGTAAAATTTAATAAAATATTAATATATATTATAAATTTCCTTAGCCCATCTTTGAAGATCTGATTTCAGCAATTAATATCACATGTTAGCCCACTTAAATGCAAAAAAACGTTTTTCTTTAAAATAATAATTAAAACTTCCAAAAATCAATTATTTTGAGCTTGAACTTCAATAATTCACAATAAATAGTCCTTTTATCAGAAAATTTGAATCTCGCGACTTTTTATAGGAAATTCAATTCTCTACAACTTTGCCGAAGAAAGTTTTTCCAAATTCCAAACAAAAATTGACCGAAATCCACAAACGGACGATTTTATAGGCTATAATCAAATTTCAGTCAATAAATGGGGTCCAAGAGACATGTTTAACATGTTTTAAACATTTATTGCAACAAAAATACTCTTCCTCCTCGTATACTCATATATCCCACATTCGTTGTAAAAATATCACCATTATTATATATTTAAAATATAATAATACATTTAAATGAATTATTTTATCAGAAAAAGATAAAATTTTAATTTTCAACAATTGTCACATAAAAAAAATTTCTCCATCTATATCCACATAAAATCAATATTTTCTCATCATATGAATCAATAATTAATTATTCACAAATAATATTACAGAATCACAATATCGACAACCAGCAGCCTCAGAAAGAGGGGCTTTCCAATAAGAATTTCTCCTCATCGGTAGCCAAGTAATTAGGTGACCAAACCTCTCCTTATGCAGAACTTTCTAGACATTGCCAATAATGTTATCTAATAATATTATTAGGATAATATGAATTATTGCTTCGATAATGAAAAATATCTGTGTAATGACAATTATTCAAACAACAAAGAATATAAAATATCAACGCAAAGAATTATTAAATCAATAAAATATTTGAAAGTAATTATCATAACCATTATTAAGTAGTGCCTTCTTATGTAAGAATCAATAATTGGTGCAATACCGAGTATCTTCGTGTTTTAACCAATCGAAAGTATTTTAACAAGATTAATCTGTGAATAATTTACGTTATTTTTAAACCACTTATATTTGTCGTTTTTTCATCCAATCGCTTTCCATTACGGGGCCCATAAAATATCGCTACCGTCGCATTACGAATATTCCCCGAAAAGATTTAATATTCCACGACCAAACGAATATTCCCAAACAACAATGAATATTTTATAACCACTTGCTTATTTTGAAATATTTGCGTATTTTACCCATAACTATTCACATTAATCAAATCAATCCTTACTATTTCAAAGTAATAAATAGAGAAAATTAAATTTCATTAATAATAAGTTGGAGTCTTACAACCTCCCCTCCTTATGAAATTTCGTCCTCGAAATTGACGTACGTACCTGGTGTTTCTAAAAGGTGAGGATACCTCGCTTTCATTTCCGTTTTCAATTCCCAGGTCATTTCCTCTATAGCATGATTCCTCCACAAAACTTTAACTTGTGGTATGACCTTTGCGCATAGGACATGCTCCTTCCTATCCAAGATCTTGACAGGTACCTCCTCATACGTTAAGTCTTCGGCTTTCTAATCCGGTTCTAACTCTATAACGTAGTTCGGGTCTTTCACATATTTACGAAGTACAGATATGTGAAACACATTATGAACACGAGACATACTCGGAGGTAACGCGAGTCTATAGGCCACATTTCCTACTCGGTCAAGAATTTGAAATGGACCAATAAATCGTGGATTGAGTTTTCCTCTCTTCCCAAATCTTGTAACTCCCTTCCATGGAGCAACTCGCAACAATACATGATCCCCTATACTAAATTCCACATCCTTTCGATGAAGATCCGCATAACTCTTTTGTCAATCTTGTGCCGTTTGTATACGTTGTCGAATCATTTGGATCTTTTCGGTGAGTCATATCGTATTTAACTCGGGTCCCAACAATGTTGCTTCACCCACTTCATCCCAACATATTGGAGAGCGACACTTTCGTCCATATAATGCTTCAAATGGAGCCACACCTATACTTGCCTGATAACTGTTGTTGTAGGAGAATTCCACCAATGGTAAATACTTATCCCAACTGCCCTTGAAGTCTAGGACACAGAGTCTTAATAGATCTTCAAGAGTTTAAATAGTCATTTCTGATTGTCCGTCCGTTTGAGGATGGTATGCCGAACTAAATCGCAAATCCGTGCCCATAGCTTTTTGCAAGCTAACCCAAAATCTTGAAGTGAATCTTGGGTCATGATCCGAAACTATGGATACAGGCATGCCATGCAACCACAATCTCATTCACGTACATACTAGCAAAGGCGTTCAAGGAATAAGTCTCCAGATCGGCAAGAAATGAGCGATACTCGTTAATCTATCAACAATAACCCAAATAGCATTGATGCCTTGAGAAACCGTAGGAAGACTGTGACGCCCCCAAAATAGGTATACACAACACCCATTCTGAGTCGCCAAATACATGGTACAAAAAAACAAACTACAACTTCAATAATACAAATGTCGTGTGAAATACGATATAATATATCTTTGTGAGTTTAAATATAATATTGTCTTCTAGACAATATCTATACTCAAATAAATCCCCATCATAATTATTGATTCATTATTTTACAAAAATGGTGAGGACTACTAAACAACTCTCTCTAGAACCTTCATTCCATACCCCCGACTAGTACTATTTACATTCTCGCCTCCCCGAGAAGAAAAATGGAACAACAAGGAAAAGGGTGAGCTCAACTAGCCGGTAAAGAATATTATGACTAAGATAATATACAACAAATTATCGTTAGTCTTCAACAGGGAAAAATCGATAGAATACAATGTACAACAAGTTTGAGATCAATATTCGCGAGAGGAAATAATAATTCATAGAAGAGTTACGTAGAGAATGAAATCTACTATAATCTATGAATTTAATAGTCCATCATCAATATTTTATCCTCGTAACATCAATCAATATGCATCACGGAATCAAATATTCATCTTTGCACTACTACGTGCCAAAGATATTCATCGATTGGTCATGTTCATTTAAACACTGCTCATCTTGCACTACAGCCAAAGATATTAATCAATCGGTCATGTTCATCTCAACACTGCTCATCTTTTGCACTCTGTGCCAAAGATATTAATCAATCTGGCCATGTTCATCTCAACACCTATTCATCTTTGCACCTAAAGCCAAAGATATTCTTCAGAAATCATTCATCTTTGCACTACAGGCCAAAGATATTCAATAATATCATCATTTAAGACTGAGGATGATGAAAAATATTTTTAAAGAAACGAATCCAGTGAAACAAAATGACAAGGATTAAGGATTAAGGATTCGTACTTGGTTTTATCCACGCCCAAAAATACCTCAAAAATAATCATAGTGGTGTAAAATTCAAGAATGATCAAAACATGGATACAATCGAGTTAGTATCCGAATAGATATTTGGACAAAAAGAAGAAATTTTATTTTTCTATTGAATAGTGCAGAGTATCGTGAATAGTGTCAGATATCGTGAATAGGCCAGATACGTGAATAGTAACTCAGACACCAAAAGATAGAAATTCCACAAAAACATCTTCACGCTTCATAATAGTACTCATGAATAGTAATCGTGAATAAGAACTCCGCATTAATAGTAACTCGTGAATAGTAACTCATGAATAGTAACCCATGAATAGTAACCCCGACATGAAAAAGTTCCAAATTTGATAAAAACTTCAGATCAACATTTCAAAGATAATGATATTGAAGAAATAATATCATTACGAAAAAAATAATATCCATTACCTCGAAAGATCAAGACTTTAAATTGAAACAGGATATAGGCTATGACTTGGACTTGCAATCAGTATAGCAATACTCAAAGTATACTCAAAATACTCACAAGAATACGCTCGATAATATAGAGAGAAAACTTGATTTCGGTGTGATTTTCAATTCTAACCTAAGACTTATTTATAGAAATTGCTTAACACCAAAAGCAAAAAATTTAATAAATTATATATATATATATATATCAAATTCATACGCCAACCTTAGAATTCAGATCCTAGCATTTCCCACATGCCACCTTCTAGAAAGAAATGATAAAAAACGTTTTTCATAAAATAAATAATTAAAACTTACAAAAATTAATTATTTCTGAGCTTCAGAACTTCAATAATTCATAATAAATAGCCCTTTCATCAGAAAATTCGAATCTCGCGAGTTTTTATAGGAAATTCAATTCTCTACAACTTTGCAGAAGAAAGTTTTTCCAAATTCCAAATAGAAATTGACCGAAATCCACAAACAGGCGATTTTACAGCTATAATCAAATTTCAATCAATAAATGGGGTCCCACCGACATGTTTAACATGTTTTAAACATTTATTGCAACAAAAATACTCTTCCTCCTCGTATACTCATATATCCCACATTCGTTGTAAAAATATCACCGTTAATATATTATTAAAATAATATATTTAAATGAATTATTTTATCAGAAAAAGATAAAATATTAATTTTCAGCAATTGTCATTTTAAAAATTTTCTCCATCTATATCCACATAAAATCAATATTTTCCTCATCATATAAATCAATAATTAATTATTCACAAATAATATTACAGAATCACAATATTGACAACCAGGCAGTTCCCAGGAAAGAGGGGGGCATAGATGGACTTGGTATGATTATGACCAGGGATTATTCGGTATAATTATGTCCGTAATGTTACAAATGATGTGATAAAAGTCCTCATTGGCCCGTAGTGCATTGATGGACAGTTGTTGGCATGATCATGACCACTGATGAATACACGAATATCCTTGGCCCGTAGTGCATGGATAATTTGTGGTCGTGACCACTAATGAATATCCTCGCCAGTAGTGTGGGATGAGGTGGATTATTTATTAAGTCGAGTCTCGATTGATAAAAGTGATGAAAACTTTTAAATCATAAAAGATAGTAGATTTTATTCTCTACTTGACTCTTTTAATGGATTGCTTATTCCACCGCAGATTAAACTTGTTTGTCTATTGTATTTTATCGGTTTAACATTAATGAAGGCTAATGATAATTTATCCTGCATTATCTTAGTCATAATATTTCTTCTTGGGCTAGTTGAGCTCACCTTTCTTTCTTCGTTCTCTTCGTGAAATGAGAGCGTAGCAAGGACTAGTCAGGGGAGCGAGTGATGGTCGAGATGATAGTATTAGTAGTCCTCACTATTACATTAAATAAGTGTGACAATAAATGTAATGAGGACTTATTTCGAGAGTGGATATTGTCTAGAAGACAATATTTGTATTAAAACTCACAGCTTTCTTGTTGTATATTAAAGATTGTATTTTTATTCTGCACTATGTATCTGGCAACCCAAGATGGGTGATCTATACCTATTTTGGGGGCGTCATAGTAAGGTTAACATCGATAATATTCATCTTGTTAACGGTCTTGAATTTAATCTTATTAGTATAAGTCAATTAATGGACAATGGTCACCAAGTTAGTTTTGATAAAGAAAAATGCATTATTTCTCATGGTACTAACAATGTTTCTCTAGTTGCACAAAGAGAAGGAAATATATATACTATTGACTTTGAGGAACAGGATAAAGAATTATGTCTTGCATCTGTGCAAGATGAGGCTAATCTTTGGCACAAGAGGATGAGACATGTTCACATGGATCTAATCAAGAAATTGTCCTCAAAGAATCTTGTCAAAGGTTTGCCAAAGATAAAATATGAAAAGAAGGGAATATGTGTCCCTTGCCACCTTGGAAAACAGGTAAGGACATCATTCAATGCAAAGAATATGGTATCAACCTCTACTCCTTTACAATTACTTCATCTTGATTTATTTGGCCCAGAAAGGCATGCAAGTATTAATGGTAAATTTTATGCATTTGTCATAGTTGATGATTTTTATAGATATACATGGGTATTATTCTTAAGAACCAAAGATGAAGCATTTAAAGAGTTTGAGAAATTGATAAGAAATTTAGAGAATAAGTATAGTTTTAAACTTATAAAAATTAGAAGTGATCATGGTACTGAATTTTAAAAAGACTTTATTACATTTTGTGATCAAAAAGGTATAAGCCATGAGTTTTCAGCTCCTAGAACCCCTCAACAAAATGGAGTAGTGGAAAGAAAAAATAGAACACTTCAAGAAACAGCTAGAACACTTTTACAAGAAAGAAAACTTCCAAAGAAATTTTGGGCTGAAGCTGTTAATACTTCATGCTATGTGTTAAATAGAGTTCTTATTCGTCCTATTATTTTGAAAACTCCTTATGAGCTTTTGAATAGTAAAATTCCTAATATAGGTTATTTCAAAGTATTTGGGTCTAAATGGTTTATATTAAATACTAGTGATAACTTGGGAAAATTTGATGCTAAATCCTATGAAGGTATTTTTATTGGTTACTCACATAACAACAAGGCATATCGTATATTTAATATTTATAAGTTATGTGTTGAAGAATCAATTCATATAATTTTCAATGAGACTAACAATGATCTTCCAAAAGAAAGAGAAGAGGATGCAGGAAATTTGGAGATTTTCACAAATTTAGCAAACCGAAGAGAACCATTCAGCAAACCGAATGGACAAACTCAACAGGCTGAATTGAACGATCCACATGAAAATGAACAAGAAGGAACACAAGAAAATTTTCTTCAACAAGAAGAGGTATTACACGATGTTCAAATGCCAAAGACAACAAAGTATCTCAAGGATCATCCACCGAAAAATATCATTGGAGATATAAACAAAGGAGTTACTACACGAAGAAACCTACAAAATCAATGCGCGTTTTCTGCATTTCTATCACAAGTTGAGACAAAGAATGGTAAGGAAGCTATACTTGATGAAAATTGGCTACTAGCAATGCAAGAGGAACTACAATAATTTGAACGATGTCAAGTTTGGGAATTAATGCCTCCTCCTAAAGATGCGTCTGTCATTGGAACAAAATGGGTGTTTAAAAATAAGCTTGATGAGCATGGAACAATCACTCACAACAAAGCAAGGTTAGTGGCTCAAGGTTACAATCAACAAGAAGGGATTGACTACGAAGAAACTTATGCTCCAATTGCAAGACTAGAGTCTATTCGAATCTTGTTGGCATTTGTTTGATATAAGAAATTCAAGATTTATCAAATGGATATAAAAAGTGTGTTTCTTAATGGATACATCAATAAAGAAGTCTATGTCAAACAGCCTCCTGGATTTGAACATGAGAAATATCCAACTCATGTCTTTAAGCTAAAGAAAGCTCTCTATGGTCTCAAACAAGCTCTAAGGGCTTGGTACGAGAGGTTGAGTAAGTATCTTATTTCAAGTGGTTTCACTAAAGGTAAAATAGATTCTACCTTATTTATTAAACATGAAAAACAAGAAATAATCATTGTTCAAATATATGTAGATGATATAATATTTGGTGCTACTAATGATTTTCTTTGTGAGTGGTTTTCAAAGTGTATGCATAAGGAATTTGATATGAGCTTAATGGGAGAGCTAAATTACTTTTTGGGACTTCAAATTAAGCAAACAAGGGAAGGGATCTTTATTCATCAAACCAAGTACACAAAAGAGTTACTCAAAAGATTCGGATTTGAAGGAACCAACTCAAAGGCTACACCAATGAGTACATCTATTAAGCTCACTTCAGATGATAAAGGTATAGATGTAGAGGTAACTAAATATCGAGATGTTGACTATGTAGGGTTTCAAATTGATAGAAAAAGTACAAGTGGTGCTTGTACATTTTTGGGACAAAGTCTTGTTTCGTGGCATAGTAAGAAGCAAACTTCGGTTGCTTTATCAACCACTGAGGGTGAATATTTAGCTGTAGGGAGTTGTTGCTCTCAAATATTATGGATGAAACAAACTCTATGTGATTTTGACATAATCTGAAATAATGTGCCTATATATTGTGATAATTCTAGTGCTATTGATATATCAAAGAATCTTATTTTGCATTCACGTACAAATCATATAGAGGTAAGACATCATTTTTTAAGGGAAATTGTTTCAAAAGGGTTAGTTAAATTGGTTTTTATACCTACCGAAAAACAATTAGCTGATATTTTTACTAAACCCTTGAGTGAGGAAAGATTTTGTATGCTAAGGAGAGAACATGGAATGTGTATGATATAATTACGTGCTTAAAATTATATGACATTAGGTTATATTTTATACATATAAGTATCAATTATTTTTTGCGTGATATCTGATATATATCTGTTTGCTATTCCTTATCTGATCAAATTATGTTCTAGATACATATCCCTATTAATATCGCTGGATGTCATTGGGAAAAGTAAAGATTTACGCCTTGAGATACGGAACAGTAGCTGAATAGATTTTTTGAAAGTTAAAAAGACACACGTCTTACGATGACAAAGTTCTAATTGATTTCTATTTCTTATGGTTTCAATCTTTTTCTTCGTAAATTAGATCTTTCACATCCATTATCTATCCAAAACCCATTCTTTCATCTTTACGAGTCGATAAAATCATGAAAACCAGAGCTAGCAACCGATCTACTGGAAAATCAACCGACGAAGGTTCTTCATTGCAGAACGTTACGAAAACAAAGATGAAATCCAAGCACGTACATAAGAAATCCTATGTGCATGTTTTGTCTGATGCTACAATTTTATCCGACGACTCAGATTCTAGTTTTTCTTTCTTAAAAACCTCTGAAGTCGAATTGTCTCACCGAGACAAGATGAAGTAGCCAGTGGATGAAGAATAGTTTTTCTCACAGTCTGAGTCTCCTTCTAATCTGGTAAATCCATTTTCATCCTCCTTTGATATGCAAGAAATTTCTTTAGAGGACCTAGTTTCGAAACTCATTTTAAAAAATCCATTGCTACAAAGAAATTTGTGTATGAAAAATCTCTCGATCTACTTTATCTAAAACACTCTATTTTGGAAAAACTCTTCACTGATTATAATATTTCTTCTATGCTGCTTCCTCCTAATATTGCTTATCCTTGGTTAGTTCAACAATTTTACACTAATCTTGAATGCAATGGGGATTGTTATACAACATTTGTTAAGGGTAAGTCATTATTTTTCACTAGTATTGATTTTGGTAGCATTCTTGGTATTTCTTCTGCTGGACCTTGTCCTTTTACTCTTAAAGGTGCTGCTAATATCCCTTTTCATCCCTTGGAACAGCTTCATATTGTTATGAATGATTTTTCTCTCACTTCTTTGTTTCTTCCAAAAACTGTAAGTGTGTTCTACTTCATGTGTGTTACATAAGTTGGTTCGGTATAATCTGTTTCCTCGACTTGGTGGTGGGGCAGATTTTACTTATCAAGATTTGGCGGTTGTAGCTATTATTCTTAAAGGAATTTTTTTCAATTTTTCTCAAATAATGTTGTCTCATATGCAAAGTTGCATTCGTCAAAGCAAGAAATGTCTTCCTTATAGCAAGTTTTTTAACAAAACTCTTTCAACATTTTAAGATCTCGTTTGATGATAAAATTTCTGTCACAAATCATGAGCTTATTGACACTGTAAATTTGACAAAATCTCACATTACTTTTCATGCTGGTGAATTTGTTCGTCTTCTCCCTGATCCTCCTATTACCTCTTCTCCTCCTATTTCTCATACTCCTGACTCATCCTCATCTTCTTTGCCGAATTTTCATGGGTCTGATTTTATGAATGTTTTGAATGAGATTTTACAAACTCAAAATTCTGTGAAAGCTGATTTGGTTGAAATAAGAAATCGACTTGTGATTCTTGAGAAAGGGAAGCTACCGATGGATGCACCTGAAATTAATAAACTATATCATCGGGTTGAAGAAAAATTTATTGATCTTCAGGCAGGTTTTGAGATTCAGACGATGGCTATGGTTGATGCACTCCAACGAAAATTTAATCGGAATGCATGTCAATTAAGTCAAGAGGTGAAATTTGTCAGTTACCAACTCGGGGAGCTTGCAGATTTTATGGCCACCAGGTTCCATGATATAGGCCAAAGGTTTCATGTTCCAGCAATGTATTCTCCAATTCCTGAATGGCCAATGAATAATTGGATGGCTGAATACAAGGGTGACTTTCTGGATATGGAACTTCCTCCTGCAACCTTTATTCCTCGACCACCGTGACTTGCAAACGATTACACTTTGGAAGAGAATCTTCATCGCCTTCGTCATCGACCATACTTTACCACTCGTGCTGAACAGCGGGCCAATCTCGAAGATATTGATTGATTGAGGTCTTCTCTTTTTGCATGATGACAAAGGGGGAGATTTTCCGAAGAATTTCATTTGGTATCATTTCATGTTCTGTTTTAAGACTATGGTTTTACTTGGTTTTTTGGTAGGCATGTTTGCCTGGACGATTAAGACTGATGGTGATTTTGTTTTGTTGCATGCTAAGACTGATGTTTTCATTCTTATTCTGAAAATATTATGATCTGATCTTTGATTTAGTATGATACTAACATATGCAGGTTACGAAATTTCTTATATGCATGAATTTAGGGGGAGTTTCATTTGTTTATGTTGTCATCATCAAAAAGGGGGAGAATGTTGATTATGTCACGTTCTAGCCAAATGTTTTGACGATGACTCGCTCATTGGTACTAAATTCTTTATTGTGAATTTCAGGAAATTGTTTCAAGAATCGTTTGTTGGATTATTCAAGAAGAATGAAGAGGATTTGAGTCTTAAGGAAAATATGTAAGGTCATTGCAAATATTTGATTTTTCAATTCAAGGCTCTAGGACATTTTATGTGTGCATTTAAATAGATGTTTCGTGCATGCTTAATTTTATGCTAACTATATTACATGATTTATTTTTGTTATTATGTATTATGCATGCGTAAGATTAATATGATAATCATTGTCCGGTTTAATTAAATTATATTACATGTGTTATAAGAGAGTTCTAATTCTATATAAGCAGTATAACATGTGTGTAATTTGTTGGAAGCACAAAAGCTTGTGGCGGAAAAGATGTGATCATTATCTGTTGGTTGAATTAAATGCCTAAGTCTTGGGAATATAAGATAATGATTATCCTGGAGAGTTGTGTGATGTTACACTTTCTTATATTTACAAAGTTAACACTCCATTATCTTTTGAAAGGCAGTAATATCTCTTAAACAATTGTAGCGGTAGTTTGTTTTTAAGAATCATAATTGCTACAGGACTTGTCCTATTTGACTTGGTCTTTATCTAGATTATTTATGAAAAAGTCCAACATTTATCTGAAGGTTATTGGATTTGTTATGTTTGTTTTCAACAGAAAATTATTGGAACGTTGCTTTTTTATTTTCAACGTAAATTTTTTTAAGCAACGGTAATATATTTTTGGTTATAAAAGGGACTAAGAACGGTGATGAAAATACAACACTTGAATCAATTATTGCACTTACATACTTGGAAAGCTATTTTTTTTTTTTGGTGCAAATTT
Organism: Panax quinquefolius; assembly: GCA_020205615.1. Classification (NCBI taxonomy): domain Eukaryota; kingdom Viridiplantae; phylum Streptophyta; class Magnoliopsida; order Apiales; family Araliaceae; genus Panax; species Panax quinquefolius. The sequence goes on along the minus strand of CM035154.1, from coordinate 57,954,516 downwards.
CGAGCTGCTGATATTCTCAGTCAATTTTCGTGAGCAATATATTGGTGATAACTTTTACTATTTCTATTTGATCATTGCATTCATTAGTCGAGCCTTGCATTGTTAAATTGCTTATTTACTTTGATAATTAGACCTCTATTATTGTAATCTTATTTTTGTTTAGATTAAGTGTTGTCTAAGGGAATTTAATCCAGGTAGATTAAGGTTTGATTACAAACAGGTTCAAGGAAGCATAGGTGCTTAAGGAGTGCATTGGTGCACAAGGAGCAAGAGTGCTCAAGTGAATTATTGTAATTCAATTTTATAGAATCTGTATTGTAACAAGAGTCTTTTAAAGAAATAAAAGTGAGTCTCCAATACTAGTTGGTATTGGACGTGGAGTAGGCTATTATTATAGAGGGTAATAGCCAAACCACGTAAAAATCTTGGTGTTATTTTTATTACTTGATTTAACTTAATTTCATTCAAGTTTATTAAATAAAATCTAATCGTGAGAATTTTTGTTATCATTAAATATTTTATTTAACTTACAAAAACACCAAGATATTTTCTTAAACAAAAATTCAATTCGGTAGACCATATTCATTCAGCAAGCCGCATTCATTAATATAGTTGACTACGTTCAATAATTCAGTTTAAAGTTTTTAAATTGGTCATAGTTTGTATCCACACTTATTCAACCCCCCTTCTAAGTGTGCCTTATCTGAATTTAATTTGGTATCAAAGCTTGGCTCTACTTACTTGGTCTTAAAAGTGACTTGTAGGGAAAGATTCTGACATGGCACAATTCGAAAACAACAATCAAGAAGGTCAATCAACCAATAGACCCCCACTGCTGCATGGAACAGAAAACTACAACTTCTGGAAATTTCGAATGAGGATCTACCTTAAAAGAGATCCTTGGGAATGGTGGGTTGTGGAAAATGAACCAGTTATTCCAAGGAAAGATGATGGTACTCCAAAGACTTTGCTAGAGATGGATTCAACTGAAACCTTCATGGTCTCCTACGACACAAGGGCGATGAATACTTTATTAAACGGCATGGTGCAGTCCGAGATTGACAAAGTATCCTCATGCAACACAGTTAAGGAAATTTGGGATACTCTAGTGGTGAGTCATGAAGGAACATCAAAAGTTCAAGAAGTTAAACTAAGCATGCTTATGCATGACTATGAGATGTTCAAACTTGAGAAAGATGAAACTATAAAGATGGCTCAAGCAAGGTTCCTTGTTCTTCTGAACTCTTTAAAGTTACTAGACAAATCTATTCCACAAAGTGAGATTAATCGTAAGTTACTTCGGGCTATGCCTAAGAGGTTTGCATCTAAGATTACTACTCTTCAAGATTCCTCTACTATATCTACTATGGATACACTAACCCTTTTTGGTGAACTTGAGGAATATGAACATTAGTTAAAGAGGTATGATGATGATGAGGAAACTCCACGTAGAAAGGTTTTAGCTCTTAATGCAGGAAATGAAGAAGAGCTTGATGATGATTCTGATGAAGAGATAGCTATGATGTCACGAAGACTCAAAGGACTTCTACAAAGAAAGAATAAACGAAAGAATATCTTCAACTCAAATAAAGGTAAAGGAAAGCAAACTGGAGAAACGTGTTTTGAATGTGGACGTCTAGGGCACTTCAAGAAGGACTATTTTCAACTAAAGAATAAAGGAAAAACAGGCTTCAAGGACAATAAGAAAAACAAGGCACTGGTCACTTGGAGTGATGAAGAAGAATCTGAAGTTGAGGTCGACGCCAAGGATGAGATAGCTCAATTATGCTTCATGGGAATAGAAGATGAATCAAATGAGGTATCTATTTTTGAAAATATTTCCTTGAAACAAGAAAATGAGAAATTGAAAGAAAAGAATGCATATTTGAAAGACTTAGTTAACACATTAATGGGTGAAGTAGAATCTTTTATAGATGAAAAGAAAAATATTGAAAAGGAATCTATATGTAAAGAAGAAAAAGTTTTGATTGCTAAAAATGATTTTCTTGAGAATTATAACAAAGTTCTTTTCAACAAAGTGACTTACTTGAACAATGAAGTTGAAAAATTGACAAATGAATTGAAAATACGAGATGTATGTATTGATGCTTTTGGTAATGAATCTCAGTCTAAACCCATTCATACTAATGAACTTCAAAAAGAAGTAGATTTATTAAAAATATCTCTTGCTAGATTCGTTCAAGGAGAAGATAATCTAACTGTCATATTAGGAAAGCAAAAACCTAGTTTTGATAGATAAGGAATAGGTTATAATCCCACTTATAAAACCGGTAATGTGAATGTGCTTAGATCCAAGTCACGTTTCAAATTGAATTATTGTTCTCCTTTTACAACATGCAAAAACTATGGTATTAAAGGTCACTTGGACATAAATTGTTTTAAGAAAAATAAGATTAAAAAGGTATGGGTTATAAAGGTTGATTTACTTGTAACTAACCTTAAAGGACCCAAAAAGATGTGGGTACCAAAAAGATAAATCAATTTTTCTTGACAGGTATGTTTCAAGGTGAAGGTTCCATCTCAAAAGTGGATTCTTGATAGTGGATGCTCTCGTCACATGACTGGTGACAAATCAAAGTTCGTGGAACTAAAAATCAAGAAAAAAAATGGAACGGTCACATTCGGAGATAATCGAACTTGTGAGATTGTTGGAAAAGGTAAAATTGGCAACGGTAAGTGTAAGACCCCAATTTTTTTTAATAAAGATGATTTTTCTATAAATATCATTTTTGAATATTATGGAATGAATTTGATATAATGTTATAGTTGTGGGTAATATTTATAAATTTTGCTAAGTATCCTAGTTGTTATAAAATATTCGATTGGTCGGGGAATATTTTTTTGTCGGGAATATTCGTACAATGGCACAATCATTGGTGGACCTCATAATAGAATTATTGTCAGATTGAGAAAATGACAAAAATATTTTATAAATAACGGCGGAGGTGTTATTGTTAAAACTGTTGAGCTACCCGATAGTAAAAGTACAGTAATACGCGTGGTTGCATAGTAGCACACGGTATTGATTATTGATGCTTACGTGAGAAGTCACTCATTTATACTCAATTATTGCTACAGTAATTGCTGCATCATATCTCTCATATTATTGATTTGATTATTGTCACAGTATCATCTGCATTATATGTTATATTATTAAATCAATAATTAAGACGACAAAGTTATTCATATTATTAAATTGCAATATTTACAATGTCAGAAGTTACATCGAGGAGAGGTTTGGTCACCTAATCAAGGCGTCAATAGGGAGAAATCCTTATTGGAAAGCCCCTCTTTCCTGGGAACAACCTGGTTGCTAAATATTGTGAGTTATAATATTAATGATGAATAAGTTCGTGTTGATTAAAGATGAATTTGATAGTTTCATTGTGTTGGATTATTTGTGTTAGTAGAAATCGACATCTATTAGATGATAATTGATGTCGGAGGTTATATTGTTCAATCGGTATTCGGGAACTTTTCGGTTGCCGAGTACTATTCACGAGTTACTATTCATGAGTTACTATTCACGAGTTAATATTCACGAGTTACTATTCACGAGTTATTATTCACGAGTTACCATTCACCCAGTTACTATTCACTCTAGTATTGTGCATTCGGGTATTTGGGTACAATATTATTCCATGAGGAGATGTGCTAATTTTTCAGACTGTTGGTTGAAGTTATATTAGTGAATCAATATGGACCACTGGTGGAAAGTTATAATAATGAATCAATATGGATCACTGGTTTAAAGTTTTAATTGTAAATCAGTATGGACTGTTTCTTTATGTTTTAATAGTAAATCAATATGAACCGTCCGTTTAAAAGTAAATCAATCTGAACCGTTCAGGAATTAGTTACTATTTAATCCATTCTTCTATAAATAGAAGCTCATTCCTTCATTATTTCTTACGAATTCACTGACACTCTAGATAGAGAAATTATATAGAGAAAGAAGAAGAGTATTCTGCTACTTCACTACTTCGATATCCAGTATCTTTTACGGTAAGGGATATTATTTGTTGTACCCATAAGGGGTGTTATTCTTTCTTATTCATGAAGAGAACTTACATTATTCCATTCTTTATTATTACATTGGAATAACTCTTTGTATCTGTGGCATACCCTATACTTGGTGAAATCCTTATGTTATTCCATTCTTTATTATTACATTGGAATATCACATGCAATGCGTTTTACTATTTGGACACGGTTCCGCGTCTTAATTATTCATTGGAATAACCTATATCATGGACTCCCCTATACTTGGTGAAATCCTTATGTTATTCCATTCTTTATTATTAATTTGGAATATCATATACATGCATTTTATCTCTGGGACTGGACAGTTCCAGTATTTATTATTCTCGCCGGAATATCACATGCGTGCGTTTACATGGGTCCTAGTTCCATATTTATTATTCTGTTGGAATAACCTGCCTGTGCTATCTATCATATGCCTGGTGATTTCTTTTGTTATTCCATTCCTTATTATGCTCTGTTGGTTAAAGTTTTGACTTCTATACTCCATGAAATTAGTGGAATATCATTAATATTTGCGCTTCATCCAGTATCTTTTCATGAAAATATTCTTTTGAGCATTCTTGAATTTTACTCTACAAAGAAATATCATGTTGACAATTTGGACGTTATTAGTTCCTGGATAAATTAATTCGTGAACTTGTTTTATTGAATTTTTATATCATTGTCATCATCCTCGTGTTTATATTTTTGAAAGTCATCCGTGGCCTTTGTAGTCGTAGATGGACTTGGTATGATTATGACCGAGGATTATTCGGTATAATCATGACCGTAATGTTACAAATGATGTGATAAAAGTCCTCATTGGCCCGTAGTTCATTGATGGACAGTTATTGGCATGTTCATGACCACTGATGAATACACGAATATCCTTGGCCCGTAGTGCATGGATAATTTGTGGTCGTGACCCTAATGAATATCATTGGCCGTAGTGCAGGGATGATGTGGATTATTTATTAAGTTGAGTCTCAGTGATAAAAGTGATGAAAAACTTTTTAAATCATAAAAGATAGTAGATTTTATTCTCTACTTGAGTCTTTTAATGGATTGCTTATTCTGCTGTAGTTAAACTTGTTGTCTATTGTGTTTTATCAGTTTAACAATGTTGAAGGCTAATGATAATTTATCCTGCATTATCTTAGTCATAATATTTCTTACTAGGCTAGTTGAGCTCACCCTTTCTTTCACTGTTCTCTTTAGGAAATGAGAACATAGTAGGGACTAGTCGGGGAACGGAGTGATGGTCCAGATGATAGTATTAGTAGTCCTCACTATTCTGTTAAATAGTGTGACAATAAATGTAATGGGGACTTATTCTGAGAGTGGATATTGTCTAGAAGACAATATTTGTATTAAAACTCATAGCTTTCTTATTGTATATTAAAGATTGTATTTGTATTCTGCACCATGTATTTGGCGACCCAAGATGGGTGATGTATACCTATTTTGGGGCGTCACAGTTTGTATCAAAGCTTAGGGATATGATCCCTGGCTAAGATGTGAGATAAGAACTAGGAGGGGAGAGACCGGGAATTCCTTCACTAGTATGACCTACCTAAGTTTATTTGTTATTTAATTGGTTGGTCAGAGTATAAGGTTAATATGTGATATGTTAATTAACCCTTGTTTTGTGGCAGTATTTGAAAATGGCATCCGAGAATGTTGACAACATCAATGGAGCATGTGGAGACCGTTGAGTCTCCACGGATCAATAACTTGAGGACAATGTGCATCGAGGCGACAATCCTCATGCAAACAACAACACTGACCAAATGATGAACGATGGAATGTTCCGAGGCTTCATGCAATTTATGCAACATCAGGTGAGAGCGGCTTCTATCCAAAATATAGGTTGAAACACAGGCAACTCTCGGATGGTCACCGCCAAACAGTTCAAGGAGCTGGGACCACAGGAGTTTTTTGGTGAGCCAAAACCACTTAAGGCGGAGACGTGGATATAATAGATCAACAAGATATTTGATTTCTTGGGTTGCTCCGAGGAGAAAAAGGTTCCCTTTGCCACCTTCATGTTGTGGTGAGGCGACATTCTTGGTGGGAATGCGTCAAAGCGTACTCAACCTACCGCACTGAAGATGTCTTGGGAGAAGTTTCAAGAACTGTTCAACGACAAGTACTTTCTGAAAAGTATTCGTCACATGAAAGAGGTAGAGTTCATCAAGCTGGAGCAAAACAACATGACCGTGTCACAATCTGAAGCCAAGTTTGTCGAGTTATCCGGGGCCGTCCCATTTGGTTGATAATGAGGAGAGAATGACGCGGATGTTTCTAAGAGGTTTGAAACACGAGATACGTCAATACCTTATCTCTCATAAAGCGTGTTTGTATTCGGATGTTGTTAATAGGGCTCGATTATTGAACGCGATAATGAGTCAACCCAACCAAAAAGAGAGCGGTGACAAAATGATAATACCGGTGATAGCGATCGTGAGCGGTGACAATAAGCGTGGAGGAATCAACATTTCGAAATGGTAACCACTTCGGTGGTAATCATGGCCAAAACATTAAGAATGGACATTTTAAGAAGAGGAGATTCAACAATGATGGAAAGACGTCAACACCATCACCCGTTATTAAGGAAGGAGAACGACCACCTATTATATGCTTCAAATGCGGAGGGGAGGGACATATCAGTCCAAACTATGCGATGCCATCCAAAGCATATTATAATTGTGGAAGAGAAGGACACCTAGACCAATTTTGTTGTTCACCGAAGACAAGTCTAACTGGGAAGGAGGCACCAAAGGTCGTCCCAGAAAAGTTAAAGCCAGTAGTGCAAGGGAGAGCGTTTGTCGTTACCTCCCATAAAGCAAGGAACCCGAATGAGGTCATCACGGGTAAGCTTATCATAAACTCTAGCGAAGTATATACCTTATTTGATATCGATTCTACCAATTCTTTTATTTCTCCTACTTGTGCTCAACGTTTAAAATTGACTCCGAAGAAATTGGACTTTGACTTAGCTGTTGAAACTTCGTTGGGAGAAACCTTCATTACATCCACTATTTATAAGTCTTGTTTGGTTCAAATCGGTATCCTCACATTACCTGTCGATCTTATTTCATTGAAAATACTTGCATTTGAAGTAATTCTAGGGATTGATTGGTTAACTACTCATCATGTAAAAATTAATTATTTTCGTAAGGTTATTAGCTTTCATATTCCTAACCAACCTATTATGCGAATTCAAGCAACCAAACCATTAAAATCAATCACTGTCATCTCAAGCCATAAAGCTATTCATTTATTGAAAAATGGATGTCAAGCTTTCTTAGCTCATGTCACGGATCTAAACAAAAATACGTCAGTTTTGAATGATATTTCTATTGTTAATGAATTTCCTGACGTATTCCCTGAAGAACTTCCTGGCCTACCCCCAGAGCGTGAAATTGAATTTTGTATCGAATGGCTCTTATTGAACTTCAGGAGTTAAAGACCCAAAAACAAGAATTGTTAGACATTGGCTTTATTCATCCTATTATTTCTCCTTGGGGTGCTCCTATTCTATTCGTGAAAAATAATCATTGTTCAAATATATATAGATGATATAATATTTGGTGCTACTAATGATTTTCTTTGTGAGTGGTTTTCAAAGTGTATGCATAAGGAATTTGATATGAGCTTAATGGGAGAGCTAAATTACTTTTTGGGACTTCAAATTAAGCAAACAAGGGAAGGGATCTATATTCATCAAACCAAGTACACAAAAGAGTTACTCAAAAGTTTCGGATTTGAAGGAACCAACTCAAAGGCTACACCAATGAGTACATCTATTAAGCTCACTTCAGATGATAAAGGTATAGATGTAGAGGTAACTAAATATAGAGATGCTGACTATGCAGGGTTTCAAATTGATAGAAAAAGTACAAGTGGTGCTTGTACATTTTTGGGACAAAGTCTTGTTTCGTGGCATAGTAAGAAGCAAACTTCGGTTGCTTTATCAACCACTGAGGGTGAATATTTAGCTGTAGGGAGTTTTTGCTCTCAAATATTATGGATGAAACAAACTCTATGTGATTTTGACATAATCTGCAATAATGTGCCTATATATTGTGATAATTCTAGTGCTATTGACATATCAAAGAATCCTGTTTTGCATTCACGTACAAAACATATAGAGGTAAGACATCATTTTTTAAGGGATAATGTTTCAAAAGGGTTAGTTAAATTGGTTTTTATACCTACCGAAAAACAATTAGCTGATATTTTTACTAAACCCTTGAGTGAGGAAAGATTTTGTATGCTAAGGAGAGAACTTGGAATTTGCATGATATAATTTCGTGCTTAAAATTATATGACATGTAGGTTATATTTTATACATATATGTATCAATTATTTTTTGCGTGATATCTGATATATATCTGTTTGCTATTCCTTATCTGATCAAATTATGTTCTAGATACATATCCCTATTAATATCGCCGGATGTCATTGGGAAAAGTAAAGATTTACGCCTTGAGATACGGAACAGTAGCTGAACAGATTTTTTGAAAGTTAAAAAGACACACGTCTTACGATGACAAAGTTCTAATTGATTTCTATTTCTTATGGTTTCAATCTCTTTCTTCATAAATCAGATCTTTCACATCCATTATCTATCCAAAACCCTTTCTTTCATCTTTACGAGTCGATAACACCATGAAAACCAAAGCTAGCAAGCGATCTACTAGAAAATCAACCGACGAAGGTTCTTCGTTGCAGAACGTTATGGGAACAAAGATGAAATCCAAGCTCGTACATAAGAAATCCTCTGTGCATGTGTTGTCTGATGCTACAATTTTGTCCGACGACTCAGATTCTAGTTTTTCTTTCTTAAAAACCTCTGAAGTCGAACTGTCTCACCGGGACAAGATGAATCAGCCAGTGGATGAAGAACAGTTTTTCTCACAGCCTGAGTCTCCTTCTAATCTGGTAAATCCATTTTCATCCTCCTTTGATATGCACGAAAATTTCTTTAGAGGACCTAGTTTCGAAACTCATTTTAAAAACTCCATTGCTACAAAGCAATTTGTGTATGAAAAATCTCTCGATCTATTTTATCTAAAACACTCTATTTTGGAAAAACTCTTCACTGATTGCAATATTTCTTCTATGATGTTTCCTCCTAATATTGCTTATCCTCGGTTAGTTCAACAATTTTACACTAATCTTGAATGCAATGGGGATTATTATACAACATTTGTTAAGGGTAAGTCATTATTTTTCACTAGTATTGATTTTGGTAGCATTCTTGGTATTTCTTCCATTGGACCTTGTCCTTTTACTCTTAAAGTCTTCGCTAATATCCCTTTTCATCCTCGAAAGCGACTTCATATTGTTATGAATGATTTTCTCTCACTTCTTTGTTTCTTCCAAAAACCGTAAGTGTGTGTCCTCTCTGCATGTGTGTTATATAAGTTGGTTCGGTATAATCTGTTTCCCCGACTTGGTGGTGGGGCAGATTTTACTTATCAAGATTTGGTGGTTGTAGCTATGATTCTTAAAGGAGATTTTTTCAATTTTTCTCAAATGATGTTGTCTCATATGCAAAGTTGCATTCGTCAAAGCAAGAAATGTCTTCCTTACAGCAAGTTTTTTAACAAAACTCTTTCAACATTTTAAGATCTCGTTTGATGATGAAATTTCTGTCACAAATCATGAGCTTATTGACACTGTAAATTTGACAAAATCTCACATTACTTTTCATGCTGGTGAATTTGTTCGTCTTCTCCTTGATCCTCCTATTACCTCTTCTCCTCCTATTTCTCATACTCCTAACTCATCCTCATCTTCTTTGTCGAATTTTCATGGGTCTGATGTTACGAATGTTTTTAATGAGATTTTACAAACTCAAAATTCTGTGAAAGCTGATTTGCTTGAAATAAGAAATCAGCTTGTGATTCTTGAGAAAGGGAAGCTACCGATGGATGCACCAGAAATTAATAAACTATATCATCGGGTTGAAGAAGAATTTATTGATCTTCAGGCAGGTTTTGAGATTCAGACGATGGCTATGGTTGAAGCACTCCAACGAAAATTTAATCAGAATACATGTCAATTAAGTTAAGAGGTGAAATTTGTCAGTTACCAACTCGGGGAGCTTGCAGATTTTATGGCCATCAGGTTCCATGATATAGGCCAAAGGTTTCATGTTCCAGTAATGTATTCTCCAATTCCCGAATGGCCAATGAACAATTGGATGGCTGAATACAAGGGTGACTTTCTGGATATGGAACTTCCTCCTGCAACCATTATTCCTCGACCACCTCGACTCGCAAACGATTACACTTTGGAAGAGCATCTTCATCGCCTTCGTCATCGACCATACTTTACCACTCGTGCTGAACAGCGGGCCAATCTCGAAGATATTGATTGATTGAGGTCTTCTCTTTTTGCATGATGACAAAGGGGGAGAATTTCTGAAGAATTTCATTTGGTATCATTTCATGTTCTGTTTTAAGACTATGGCTTTAATTGGTTTTTTGGTAGGCATGTTTGCCTGGATGATTAAGATTGATGGTGATTTTGTTTTGTTGCATGCTAAGACTGATGTTTTCATTCTTATTCTTATCATATTATGATATGATCTTTGATTTAGTATGATACTAACATATGCAGGTTATGAAATTTCTTCTATGCATGAATTTAGGGGTAGTTTCATTTGTTTATGTTGTCATCATCAAAAAGGGGGAGAATGTTGATTATGTCACATTCTAGCCAAATGTTTTGATGATGACTCGCTCATTGGTACTAAATTCTTTATTGTGAATTTCAGGAAATTGTTTCAAGAATTGTTTGATGGATTATTCAAGAAGAATGAAGAGGATTTGAGTCTTAAGGAAAATATGTAAGGTCATTGCAAATATTTGATTTTTCAATTCAAGGCTCTAGGACATTTTATGTGTGCATTTAAATTGATGTTTCATGCATGCTTAATTTTATGCTAACTATTATTACATGATTTATTGTTGTTATTATGTATTATGCATGCGTAAGATTAATATGATAATCATTGTCCGGTTTAATTAAATTATATTACATGTGTTATAAGAGAGTTTTGATTCTATATAAGCTGTATAACATGTGTGTAATTTGTTGGAAGCACAAAAGCTTGTGGCAGTAAAGATGTGATCATTATCTGTTGGTTGAATTAAATGCCTAAGTCTTGGGAATATAAGATAATGATTATCCTGGAGAGTTGTGTGATGTTACACTTTCTTATATTTACAAAGTTAACACTCCATTATCTTTTGAAAGGCAGTAATATCTCTTAAACAATTGTAGCGGCAGTTTGTTTTTAAGAATCATAATTGCTACAGGACTAGTCCTATTTGACTTGGTCTTTATCTAGATTATTTATGAAAAAGTCCAACATTTCTCCGAAGGTTATTGGATTTGTTATGTTTGTTTTCAACAGAAAATCATTGGAACGTTGCTTTTTTATTTTCAACTTAAATTTTTTTAAGCAACGGTAATATATTTTTGGTTATAAAAGGGACTAAGAACGGTGATGAAAATACAACACTTGAATCAATTATTGCACTTACATACTTGGAAAGCTGTTTTTTTTTTTTGGTGCAAATTTTGAGCTGCTGATATTCTCAGTCAATTTTCGTGAGCAATATATTGGTGATATCTTTTACCATTTCTATTTGATCATTGCATTCATTAGTCGAGCCTTGCATTGTTAAATTGCTTATTTGCTTTGATAATTAGACCTCTATTATTGTAATCTTATTTTTGTTTAGATTAAGTGTTGTCTAAGGGAATTTAATCCAGGTGGATTAAGGTTTGATTACAAACAGGTTCAAGGAAGCATAGGTGCTTAAGGAGTGCATTGGTGCACAAGGAGCAAGAGTGCTCAAGTGAATTATTGTAATTCAATTTTATAGAATCTGTATTGTAACAAGAGTCTTTAAAAGAAATAAAAGTGAGTCTCCAATACTAGTTGGTATTGGACGTGGAGTAGGCTATTATTATAGAGGGTAATAGCCGAACCACGTAAAAATCTTGGTGTTATTTCTATTACTTGATTTAACTTAATTTCATTCAAGTTTATTAAATAAAATCTAATCGTGAGAATTTTTGTTATCATTAAATATTTTATTTAACTTACAAAAACACCAAGATATTTTCTTAAACAAAAATTCAATTCGGTAGACCATATTCATTCAGCAAGCCGCATTCATCAATATAGTTGACTACATTCAATAATTCGGTTTAAAGTTTTTAAATTAGTCATAGTTTGTATCCACACTTATTCAACCCCCCCCTTCTAAGCGTGCCTTATCTGAATTTTACTCAATCAGTATGCATATGATAATTACCATCAAGTTTGGGGGTATCACCCGGATTCGTCATGGAGCTACAATTATGAAGACCAATACTACGCTCTAAATTCAACATACACACCAGAATTTTCATGTCCACCTCCATTACCACAAGAAGAAAAGCCAAATCTGAGGGATGTAATGTTGAAGTGCATAGCAAACATAGAGGAGATGAGTATTAGTCAAGAGTTGTCAACCCAAAATTTTAATAATTGGATGGAACAACGTGTCACAACCTCAACCAATGGTCATCAAGATACATGGCTTAGAGATCCAAAGCGGAAGATTCAAGGTTGGAGGAATTATTTTCCAAGTTCGTAGCATCAACTAAGGAGAGAATGAAGAATCTAAAGCGGTCAACTCAGAATCAAGAGATATTAATTCCAAATCTGCAGAATAAGATAAATCAAATGACCAAAGCCCTAAGCAACCTTCCTCCAAACACTTGGCTTTATGACATGGATGACGAAATTGACGGAGAACCCGAACCAAATCTACAACTGGATGAGCCTTGAGATGTTGAAAAAGAGGAGACAAGTGGGGATAATGACAATAAGGTCGGTGAAGAGCTAACTATGAGTACTAACGAGGATGAGCCGATGTTATTAATGCCTCAAGTGCCTTCTTCACCAAAGTTCAAGAATCCGGTTAGATTTGCAAAACCTTGTCCGCTAAGTAGTCATGTCGTCGGTAATACTCCTTGTGACGTAAAAGCGAGTACAACTTCGAAGCCTTGGTGTGATGAGCTGGAGAAGATAGAAGAAGAGATTGTTGTGTCTGACAAGCCTCAATGCCAAAATCTATTCGCAGACACAATGGAGAAAACACCTAGATATTGGACGTTCTTGAATGTATTCTTATCTAAAGAAAGCATATTAGGTGACTTTAATACAATGGCTATCACAAATGGGAACCTACCAAAAGCTATATTATTTCAGATGGATGGAGGGTTCCTCAACTTTCGAAGAGGAATTGGATAGCATTGACCAGAAAAAGTCAGGCTGAAAGACTATAAATCAAGCGCTAACTGGGAGGCAACCCATGAATTTTTATATTTATATGCTTTACTAGTTTATTTAGTAGATAGGAATTAAGTTGCTTATTAAGTTCTCTTATAATCAAATCCATGTTGTCTCTCTTCATTGCAGGTATTGGAGGTCCAATGGATAGCAAAATGATCATCGTAGCCATCGCCACCATCAACTCACGCTTAGCTGATTACAGGGAAGTTCTCTTCTACTTACCAATATATTCTTACAATGACGACATTGTAATTGCTAAGTTTGAGGGAGTTTAGTTTAGTTCGTTATTGCATGTTTAGTTTCATGTTTATGTTATGTTATTTTGCATATGTTGTTAATATAGTTTAGGTTCATTATAAAAAAAATTTCAAAAATTCAAAAATAATAGTTAGTTACTATGTTCATCTTGCATGAGTCCAGCTGTTTGATAAGTTACAATCTATTTTAGCCAATGATGAGAATGGGATTGAGTAGGCAAGTATAGTACTGACTATTAGAGCTTTGATGTGATTTCTTGTTAGGAATTGAGTCTTTTTCTGTTTGAAACTGGTATAATAAGGATAAGACAAAAAAATAACTTGTTGATTGATTGAGTTTAAATTGATACATAATGGGACTCTAAAGGATAATGCTAGTTTAAATGAAAGAATGACAAAAACAAGTAGTGATGGCTAAAGTTAAACAAGAACCTAAATTTGGGGGAATATGTGAGATATATAAGCTATTGAAAAAGAAAAAAAAGAAAAAAAAAGTATGAATAAATATTGTGGCGTGTTTGTCTAGTTTTGTGGCCTTTGTTACTTGAGTAAGTAAGCTCGAGGGAATTGTCTTTACACCTAGCGCCCTAAGGTCTTAATGGTCTGGGAGTTGTTGGTCGAAAGCTCGTTAATATAGCATTGAAAAGCTTAAGGGAATAAAACATTGCATAGCTATGTGTATAAAAAAATACAAAAGAAAAAAAAAGAATAAAATGGGAAATTAGAGCAAAAAGCCCCCGTAGATGAAAAATAAAGCATAAGTATCCCATGTTAACCCTCGATATTGGTAATTGTTTGATTTTAGTTGGATCTAGATTTTTTTTGGATTTCTTGAGTTTACACTGTATGATGCCTTCAAAGAGACTTGTTATGTGCTAAATTTGATTTTATATCAGTTAACATTGTTGTGGAGTGCACACACTATACCAGTAATAACAGTTTAAGACTTGATGATTGACTAGGAAATTATTGATTGGTTTTGATATGAAGTATTGTCATGTTTGCTTGATTGCTCTAAGGCCAAGTGAATAGATTTGATTCTATCAATACTGCTGGATTCGTAGGCATATAGATTAGTTGCATTTCATTGCATTGCATTGCATTATGTTGTGTTGCTTGGGGACAAGCAACGGTTTAAGTTTGGGGGTATTTGATAAATAGGTTTTATACCTACTTATTCGGCATCTTTTACTTGAATTAGTTACTTATATTCATGTGTCTTAGTTACTTTTCATGCATTTTGTTTTCATTTTGTAGGTTATACATTTGGAAGCGGTGTGAGAGACTATTGGTAAGGAAAAGCACGAAAAATGCAAAGAAAAGCAATCCGAACATCATTTGGGCTTTCATGTTCTTGTCTTGGAACTTAGACTATATTGTATAGCTTCTTCTTAGCTTTCTGGAACATCTTGAATCATTCCAATCGAAGTTCGGATGAAAGAGTTATGACATTTCTGCCAACGGACGTCGTTGAACTTCATTGTTTTGGGTGGCCATTTGCATAGCAGTCACTTCCAGTCCAATTTTGACCTTCATCTGTTCTTTATTTCTCAAAACTCAAAGAATAAAAGTTGTAGATCTCGTCGATAGCTTCGATTTGATAGGTGGCAAACCCCGTAATTCCTCCCGGATCAAAAGTTATGGCCGTTTAACCAGAAGACGCTGCAGCAAAAAAATAATTAGCAGATTGGGGGCAAGCCGGGGCTTGCTCTTTTGTGCCTTAGGATCCAGCTGGGGCTGGGGGTCTGGGCGGAATAGCAGGCCACTAGCAAGCCGGGGCTTGCTATTTACAAGGGAAAAGGCAAGCCAGGGCTTGCCTATGCGCAGAATGAGTAGTTTTTGTCCGAATTTGAGTCTGATAAGGATTATTTTGAGTTGTTTGATTCAAGGACTTCCAAGAGGACTTAAATACATATAAAGAGACATATAAAAGGAGGATATTTGCAAGGATTAGAAAAAGTGAGAGGAAGAATTCCAATATATTAGATTAGAGTATATTGGGAAAAACCCTAGTTATTATGAGTTTTGGAGATTGAAGCAACTTGGAGACCATTGAAGATTCAAAGTAGGAGCAAGGAGGGAGCATCAAATCTATAGACAATAGATTCTATCTTCTTATATTCTTCTATCTTTGTCTTTTAATGATTATTCAATTGTGGATTTTTAGTTTTAATTCAATGAACTAATTCTTTGTTTGAGATTAGAATGGATCTTATTGTGTAGTTTATTTTAATATGCTTCGTTATCAATTGTTATGTTCTATTGTGAGGATTGTCTATTATGATTTGGACTTAATTGTTTAATTGACTGGCCATCAATTACCGTGATAATCTATATGAACTCGAAAGATGAAGTATTGATTTAGATCTAATCATGATAGCATGTGTTCAGGATTTTGTTAATAGCTTAAACTTGATGAGTGTTAAGGTAGAGATATGCTTGACATCGCATGTAATCGGATAGAGAACTTGTTCTTAAACCTTCTTCAATTGTAATTCACATAGAGATATAGTGGGTTAGTTGATTAAGGTGTTGAACGGATTTCTATCTTAATTGTGGATTGACGTTAATACGGTATTAGTGCATCGAGAGGTGGTTAATACTACTTCAGTGTTCTTGATTAACAATTCGGGATAGAGAATAATTGATGAGAAGTATGTTAACTTAAATGAAGTAATAAGTGAAGTTGTGATCTTAAGTCTCCATAGTCCTAATTTAATTAGTGGAATTTAATAGTAGTTTAATTTATATAATTTGAATTTCATTCGTTTAAATAAGATTGAGTTGGTTACGGGTTAGTACTTGGTGATTTTTATTAAATAATTCTCTGTGGGAACGATACTCAACTTATCACTTTATTACTTGTTGACCACGTATACTTGCGTGTTGTGCGAAATTAGATTTTACCCAACAATTTTTTCCAGAGTTTTTTTGGAGAGCCAAAACCACTTAAGGCGGAGACGTAGATAAAGTAGATCAACCAAGATATTTGATGTCTTGGGATGCTCCGAGGAGCAAAAGGTTCCCTTTGCCGCCTTCATGTTGCGGGCAGAGGCAGATTACTGGTGGGAATCTGTAAAGCGTACTCAACCCGCTTGCTTGAAGATGTCTTGGGAGAAGTTCCAAGAACTGTTCAACGACAAGTACTTTCCCGAAAGTATTCGTCACATGAAAGAGGTAGAGTTCATTAAACTGGAACAAAACAACATAACCGTGTCACAGTACAAAGCCAAGTTTGTCGAGTTGTCCCGGTTTGCGTCCCATTTGGTTGATAATGACGAGAGAATGACGCGAATGTTTCTAAGAGGTTTGAAACCCGAGATACGTCAATATCTTATCTCTCATAAACTGTGTTTGTATTCAGAAGTTGTTAATAGGGCTCAGTTATTGGAGCGCGATAATGAGTCAACCCAACCAAAAAAGAGCATCCGGTAAAATGATAATACCAGTGATAGCAGTCATTGAAGTGGTGACAAAAAGCGTGGAGGGAATCAATATGCCAAAAATGGTAACCACTTTGGTGGTAATCATGGCCAAAGCAAGAAGAATGAACATTTCAAGAAGAGGAGATTCAACAATGATGGAAAGTCGTCAGCATCAGCACCTGTTGTTAAGGAAGGAGAACGACCACCTATCATATGCTTCAAATGCGGAGGGGAGGGACACATCAGTCCAAACTGTGCTAAGCCGTTAAAAGAATGTTATAATTGTGGAAGAGAAGGTCACCTAGCCCGATTTTATCGTTCACCAAAGACAAGTTCAGCTAGGATGGAGGCACCAAAGAACGCCCCAGAAAAGTCAAAACTAGTTGTGCAAGGGAGAGCGTTTGTCGTGACCTCCCAGAAAGCAAGGAACTCGAATGAGGTCATCACGGGTAAGCTTATCATAAACTCTAGCGAAGTATATACCTTATTTAATACCGGTTCTACTCATTCCTTTATTTCTCCTACTTGCGCTCAACTTTTAAATTTGACTCCGGAGAAATTAGACTTTGACTTATCTGTTGAAACTCCGTTGGGAGAAACCTTCATTACATCCATTGTTTATAAGTCTTGTTTGGTTCAAATTGGTACCCTCACATTACCTGTCAATCTTATTCCATTGAAAATACTTGCATTTGACGTAATTCTAGGGATTGATTGGTTAACCACTCATCATGCAAAAATTGATTATTTTCGTAAGGTTGTTAGCTTTCATATTCCTAACCAACCTATTATGCGAATTCAAACAACCAAACCATTAAAATCAATCACTGTCATTTTAAGCCATAAAGCTATTCGTTTATTGAAAAACGGTTGTCAAGCTTTCTTAGCTCATATCACGGATCTAAACAAAAATACGTCAGTTTTGAATGATATTTCTATTGTTAATGAATTTCCTGACGTATTCCCTGAAGAACTTCCTGGCCTACCCCCAGAGCGTGAAATTGAATTTTATATCAACCTTGAACCCGGTACAAAACCCATTTCCAAAGCCCCATATCGAATGGCTCCTATTGAACTTCAAGAGTTAAAGACCTAACTACAAGAATTGTTAGACATTGGCTTTATTCTATTCTTGGGGTGCTCCTATTCTATTCGTGAAGAAGAAAGATGGGAGTATGCAACTTTATATTGATTATCGGGAGTTGAATCATGTCACCATCAAAAATAGGTACCCATTGCCACGTATTGATGACCTGTTTGACCAGTTGCAAGGTGCCAAATTCTTTTCAAAGATTGATCTTCATTCCGGATATCACCAATTGAAGATTAGAACCGATGACATTCCAAAGACGGCTTTCGTAACTCCCCAGACGGGCATTATGAATTCCTAGTCATGTCTTTTGGATTGACTAATGCTCCTGCTGCCTTCATGGATATGATGAACTGAGTATTCAAGGAATATTTGGATCACTTTGTGGTTGTCTTTATGGATGACATTCTTATTTATTCCAAAAGTCGTGAAGATCATGAGCAACACTTGAGGCTGATACTCCAAAAGCTTCGTGAATATAAGCTTTATGCCAAGTTGAAGAAATGTGAGTTCTGGCTTGAGGAAGTAGCATTCCTTGGGCACGTGGTATCAAGTCATGGAATATCTGTTGACCCAGCAAAGATTGAAGCTATTCAAAGCTGGGAGCAACCTAAATCAGTGACCGAAGTACATAGCTTTCTCGGCTTAGCTGGTTATTATCGTAGATTCGTAGAAGAGTTTTCTCAAATCGCTACTCCCTTAACTCAGCTGACTCGGAAAGATACAAAATTCGATTGGAATGAGGAATATGAGAAGAGTTTTCAAGAACTCAAGAGAAGACTCGTTTCAGCACCTGTTCTGACAATACCATCTGGCTCGGAGGGATTTATCATCTACAGTGATGCTTCAGGCAAAGGGTTAGGATGTGTTCTCATGCAACATGGGAAAGTCATAGCCTATGCCTCTCGACAACTCAAAGAATATGAGAGGAATTATCCTACTCATGATCTAGAGTTGGCAGCTGTTGTCTTCGCACTTAAAATTTGGAGGCATTACTTGTATGGGGAGAAAGTGGAGATCTTTACGGATCATAAAAGCTCAAATATTTCTTCACTTCAAAGGAACTCAACATGCGACAGTGATGTTGGATTGAACTGTTGAAAGATTATGATCATACCATCCAATACCATCCTGGAAAAGTGAACGTGGTAGATGACGCATTAGGTAGAAGATCATATGCGGGTATGAGTGCGATATTGTCAACGCAAAGGCCCATTTTGTACGACTTGCAAAGGATGGAGATAGAGATAAAGACTCCAGGGACCCACGTAATGATTGCGAATATACAAGTAGAACCGACTTTAATCGATAAAGTTAAAGCTGCTCAAGCTACAGACCTGGAGCTAATGCATATGAGGAAGAAAGTACAAGAAGGTGTTATGTCGGAAGCAAGAATCGATGAAGAAAGAATACTTCGAGTCAACTCCAGACTTTGTGTTCCTAATGACCCTGATTTAAAGTATAAAATCATGATGGAGGCACACAACACACCGTTTTTAATCCATCCTGGGAGTGCCAAAATGTATCATGATCTTCGACATACATTTTGGTGGGGCAATATGAAAAGGGAGATAGTGTTGTTATATCAAGGTGTTTAACTTTTCAACGAGTCAAGGCAGAGCATCAAGTACCAAAAGGTCCATTGCAACCACTTGAAATTCCAGAATGGAAGTGGGAGCACATTACCATGGATTTCGTTACTGGTCTTCCCAAGGTTTCTCAGGGTATAGATTCAATTTGGGTAATTGTTGATAGATTGACCAAGTCTGCTCATTTCTTACCTATACGAGAAACTTATACACTTGAACGTCTTGCTCGTATGTACATAAACAAGGTTGTAAGATTGCATGGTATGCCAGTATCCATTGTTTTTGATCGAGACCCAAGATTCACTTCACAATTTTGGGTTAGTTTACAAAAATCTATGGGCTCGGATTTACGATTTAGTTCGGCATATCATCCTCAAACGGACAGACAATCAGAGAGGACTATTCAAACTCTTGAAGATTTATTAAGACTATATGTCCTTGACTTCAAGGGAAGTTGGGACAAGTTCTTACCATTGGTGGAGTTTTCCTACAACAATAGTTATCAAGCAAGCATTGGCATGGCTCCATTCGAAGCGTTGTATGGAAGAAAGTGGATTCTCAAAGATGCGGGATGAGATGGGTGAAGTGAAACAACGTTGTTGGGACCCGAGTTAGTACGTATGACTATGGAAAAGATAAAACGATCAAGAACGATAAAAACCTCCCAAGATCGACAAAAGAGTTATGCTGATCTTCATCAAAAGGACGTAGAATTTGATATTGGAGATCATGTGTTGTTACGTATTGCTCCATGGAAGGAGTTACGAGATTTGGAAAGAGAGGAAAGCTCAATCCTCGATTCATTGGCCCATTTTTAATCCTCGATCGAGTAGGGACTGTAGCCTATGGACTCGCTTTACCACCAAGTATGTCTCGTGTTCATAAAGTTTTTTATATATCCATGTTACATAAATATGTGAAAGACCCGAACCACATTATTGAGTTAGAACCGGACGAAATAGCGGAAGATTTAACGTATGAAGAGGTTCCTGTTCAAATCTTGGATAAGAAGGAATATATTCTACGCTCCAAGGTTATACCTCAAGTCAAAGTTTTATGGAGGAACCATGATGTTGAGGAAATGACCTGGGAGTTAGAATCTAAAATGAAATCAAGGTATCCTTACCTCTTCGACATACCAGGTACGTACCCTAATTTCGAGGGCGAAATTTTATAAGAAGGGGAGATTGTAAGACCCCAACTTTTATGAATAAAGATGAATTTTCTATAATTATCATTTTTAAATATTATGGAATAAATTTGATATAATATTATAGTTATGGGTAATATTTAGAAATTTTGCAAAGTACGCAAGTTGTTTATAATATTCGATTGGTCGGGGAATATTCGTACGACGACATAATCATTGGTCGACCCCACAACGGAATTATTGTCGGATTAAGAAAATGACAAAAAATATTTTATGAAAATAACGGTGGAAGTTTTACCATTAACTGTTGAAACACCCGGTGTTAAAAGTACAGGAATACGCGTGGTTGCATAGTAGCACACGGTATTGATTATTGATGCTTACGTGAGAAGTCATTCAGTTTTATTCAATAATTGTCGATATTTTATATATTATTAAATCAATAATTAAGATGATAGAGTTATTAATATTATTATTTGCATTATTAACGATGTCTAGAAGTTCTGCCAAGGAGAGGTTTGGTCGCCTTATTGCGCGCCAATAGGGAGAAATCCTTATTGGAAAGCTCCCTCTTTCCTGGGAACGACCTGGTCGATTAATAGTGTGAATAACATTAATGATGATGAAGTTTTGCTTTATTAGTATTATAAATGTAATAAAATAGAAAAGCTTTTTATATAAAATAGAATACTTTTATAAAGTTATTCGTTTTATTAGGCTAATAGTAAAATCTTTTTATATAAAACAGAATACTTTTATAAAGTTATTCATTTTATTAGACAATAATTAGAATATATTATATTTTATTATGCATAGTATTTGCATAGTGCTCGCATAATAGTGTTTGCAGATAGTAAAATCTTTTTAAAAGTTATTCATTTTATTAGATTATAAATAGAATATATTATTTTTATTGTAAACCAATCTGGACCGTCCGTTTAAAGTAAATCAATTTGGACCGTTCATGGATTGGTTACTATTCAGTCCATTCTTCTATAAATAGAAGCTCATTCCTTCATTATTTCTTACGAAATCACTGAAACTCTAGAGAGAGAAACTGTAGAGAGAATTATTCTTCTATCTTGAGCGTATTTCTTTAGCATTTAAGAAAGCTTTGAGCGTAGTGCAAGTTTCTTCAAGTATATCCCCTCCCTACCGTTGGAGTACTCTTCTTTATAAGGTAAGGGGTATTATTTTTTTTCATATTCATGAAGAGAACTTCTATTATTTCATTCTTTGTTATTCTGTTGGAATAACCTGTATATGCGGTCTACCCTATACTTGGTAAAATTCTTCTATTATTCCATTATTTATTATTCTGCTAGAATAACCTGTCTATGCGAAGTACCGCATACATGGTGAAATTCTATTATTATTTCATTCATTATTATTCTGTTGGAATATCCTGTCTGTGCATTTTACATCGGACCTGGTTCCGTCTTTATTATTATGTTGGAATATCACATGCATACATTTCTTGGGACTGGTTTCGTTATTTATTATTTTGTTGGAATAACTCATCATGCTGCGAAGTACCGCATGCATGGTGATTTCTGTTGTTATTCCATTCTTTATTATTCTGTTGGAATAACCTATCTATGTGAAGTACCACATGCATGGTGATTTCTTTTGTTATTCCATTCTTTATTATACTCAATTGGTTAAATTTTTGACTTCTATACTCCATGAAATTAGTGGAATATCCTTGATATTTGCGCTTCATCCAGTATCTTTTCATGGAAATATTCTTCTGAGAATTCTTAAATTTTACTCTACAAAGAAGTATCATGTTGACAATTTGGACATTATTAGTTCATGGATAAATTAATTCTTGAACTTGTTTTATTGAATTCTTATATCATTGTCATCATCCTCATATTTATATTTTGTTGAAAGTCATATGTGGCCTGTAGTACATAGATGGACTTGGTATGATAATGATAAGGGATTATTCGGTGTAATCATGACCGTAATGTTACAAATGATGTGGTAAAAGTCCTCATTGGCCCGTAGTGCATTGATGGACATTTGTTGGCATGATCATGACCATTGATGAATACACGAATATCCTTGGCCCGTAGTGCATGGATAATTTATGGTTGTGATACTTATGAATATCCTCGTAGAAAAGCAGGGGATGAGGTGGATTATTTATTAATTTCGAGTCCCAAATGATAAAAGTGATGAAAAACCTTTTAAATCATAAAAGATAGTAGACTTTATTCTCTACTTAACTCTTTTAATGGATTGCATGTTCCGCTGTAGTTAAACTTGATGTCTATTGTATTTTATTAGTTTAACGTTGTTGAAGACTAATGATAATTTATTCTGCATTATCTTAGTCATAATATTTCTTACTAGGCTAGTTGAGCTCACCCTTTCTTTCACTGTTCTCTTCAGGAAATGAGAACGTAGTCGGGACTAGTCGGGGAACGGAGTGATGGTCCAGATGATAGTATTAGTAGTCCTCACTATTTTGTTAAATAGTGTGTTAATAAATGTAATGAGAACTTATTCTGAGAGTGGATATTGTCTAGAAGACAATGTTTGTATTAAAACTCACAACTCTCTTGTTGTATATTTAAGATTGTATTTGTATTTTGTACCATGTATTTGGTGACTCAGAATAGGTGATGTACACCTATTTTGGGGGCGTTATAATCAAAGCCTTAGGTTATAAAACTTTAGGGAGGAAAACCTTAGGCTAATAACCTAGTAAGGAAGGTAAAGTCCGAAGAATGAAATTCAAGTCCATTGAATTAAAAAGGAATTGAGATAACTCAGAATCGAAAGAATTAAAAGATGAAAATTAATCTTAAATAAATTAAATGTGATTTATGCTTATATTATTGTGTATTATGTACTAATCAACGTGTTATGTGTTTTGTAGATGTCAAACGATAGCTTGATGTTTAGAAACGTGGAAGTGATAAGTGAGGATTCAGTGAACCAAGTTGAAATTGTACCAATGCCAGTGGCGGAGGCACCGTTAGTTGTACTAGAAGACTCAGACATTGAGGAGTACATCTCTGTGGAGGAATACTCCGAGGAGACGATGGGGTTGGCATCATATCTTAATGAGATGCTTGACGTGGAGGAGGAGATGGAGGTGACATCGATTAACACGGTGGTGCCTACTCAGGAGCCGACACCTCCGGATGCAATGAGATCATTGTATCTGGTTGTGTTGGATAGGAATGTCCCACTGTGCACTTTAGTGCAGACATAGAACGAGGAAATAACCACCCTATATGAGGCGAAGGAATCTGTAGAGGCAGATTTTGAGTCAGAGCACGACGAGAAAGTGCTTATGACAGATAAGGCACGTGACTATAAGGAAGAGGCCGTAGAGTTTCGAAAGAAACTGGTTGAAAAAGACCAGAAGATAGCTAGGATGTCATACATCCACGAGTATGCTCATGAGGATTTCAAGCTGAAAATTGCTTGTTATTCCATTGAGTTCGGGAAGACTTGACATACCATAAGTCAAGATATTGTGTCGATACTGGCAAATCAGAAATATGAGAATGTCGTTCGACAGTGTTAGTAGATCGTTAGATCTTTTTGTATATAGTAGTGACGTAAAACCCTCTTTTGTATAATTAAAGGGTAGTCTTTTAGTAAATCCCAATTTTTGTAGAAGGCAATTGCGGGATAGTATGTAATAGCTTTTTGGCTAAGGGAACATGATGTAAATAGTTTTGACTATGAAAGCATATTTATATAATGAAGTTTTTATTTAATGTGCTTGTTGTGGTATGAATGGTTATTGTTGATTGAGAATGATAACCAAGTAGTTAAATAGATAATAACGAAACTTTATTTATTTAATCAGAATTATGCCACCAAGAAGGAGACAACGTAACCAAGAGGCTGAGTCTCATAATGAGAATCAGGGGGGTCCTAACAACCTTATGCAAGAGTTTGTTAATTTATTAATGGCTGCATTTAACCAAGTTGGGGGTGGGATTCCTGTAGCTCCTGGGGTAGTAAGAACAACTACCTTTAAGGAATTTAAAAGTGTGGGTCCTCCCGAGTTCCGAGGAATGATGGACCCATTAGAAGCCCAGACATGGGTGAAAGAAATTGAAAAGGCGTTTATGATAACAAACATAGGTGAGGCGCAGAAGACTTCTTTTGCGACTTACATGATGAAGGGGGAAGCCAACCTCTTTGGTGGGAGGCTCACCTGTGGTGGGGCTAGGATAGAAGGCATTACGTGGGGAACAGTTTAAGAAGCTTTTCTTCGAGAACTATTTCCCTACTAGCATGCAGGGTAGGATGGAGATTAAGTTCCTAGAACTTAAGCAGGGGGATATGACAGTTCCCCAGTATGCCGCCAAATTCAATGAATTGGCGAGGTTTGCTCCACACTAGGTGGATACAGAGGAGAGGAAGATGCGCAGGTTTGAGCAGGGCTTAAAACCCTTGCTCTATAGTAGAATATCGATTTTTTAGAGTGCTTCCTACGGGACCATTCTGGAAAAGGCGATTTTAGCTGAAGTTTGTGGTGAGGCATTATCTCAGTACCACAAAGAGTGGAAGAATAAGAGTAAGTTAGAAGGAGGTAGTAAGGCTGAAGTTGCCAGCAGAAGCGACAACTTACCTAAAAGGAAGAGTTTTAACCCTGGGAATACTGGGGTAAAGTAGGGAGAGCCCAAGCGAAGAACGAAAGTGTGTAAGACATGCAGGAAGACTCACATGGGAGTCTGCTTAAAGGGGAAATCAGTCTGCTACAACTGTGGGCAGGAGGGGCATTTGTCATCCAACTGTCCTATCCCTAAGAAGAACCAGGGGTGTTTTGTCTATGGGTCATTGGACCACATGTTAAGAAACTACCCGAAGAAGGGTTTAAAGGGAAATAAGGGTTCTGGTAGTGGTAAATTAGCCATTACTGGACCAACACCATCAGTGGGTAGACCCTCACCAGACGTTTAATATGATCATCCAAGATGCAACAGATCAACGGATGTGGTAGTAGGTATCATTCTGGTCAATGAGATAAATGCTTATGTGCTATTTGACTCGGGTGCTACTTGTTCTTTTATAGCATGTGAATTTGCTAAATGATTAGGTTTAATCCCTAAAAAGTTACCAATACCTTTAGACGTTAAGGTAGCAAACGAATAAATAATCCCCATTGAACATATTCATAAGGATTGTTGTGTAGATATTAGAGGGAATAAGTTATCGGTAGATTTGGTACCGATAAGATTAAAAGAATTCGATGTAATTCTTGGTATGGATTGGTTGGTTAATCATAAGGCAATAATAGATTGCCATAGGAAAAGTGTAAACCTTCGGCTTTCTAAGAAAACCAAGGTAGTGTTCTTCGGTAGTAAATCACCGAGACGCTCTTGTTGTCTGTCGATGACATAAGCTAGGAAGATGTTGAGAAAAGGGTTTGTAGGTTATCTGTGCCATGTTGTGGATACCCAAAGAGTGGGAACATCCTTGGACCAGATACCTATAGTGTAAGGTGGGCCGGCCCTTTGTGTGCAAGGAAAGAATAAACACTTGGTCACCAAGTATTTTACTTGGTGACAATGTGTTGAATAGTAAGGAGGTGGGGTGTTTAGTCCATTTTGCCCTCCATTCTATTTTCTATAAATATGAAGCTAGGTTTGGTCTTTTGTGAGTTTTCCAAATTGCCAACTTAGATCATTGAGAGAGAAAGAGAGCTAGACTCAACCAAATCCTACACTTGGAAGCTTTGCCTTAGAGTTTTCCAAGAGATTACTTAAGAGTTCTTAAGGTAATATTCCTTATTTCTCATTTCATCTCTTTTGATTTTCTTTTAGTATGGAGAATCACAATGGGTGGTGTATGCCTTATATGGTAGAATAAAGATGACCTAGTATGGATTCAATCTCTATAAGTTATGAAAGCATAGGAATTATAAGGTTTGATATAGTTTTAAACTATGAAAATATTGATTGTTGAGATCGATTGTTGATAAACAATTGAACTTCATCAATACATTAATATGTACATCTTGCTTGGTTAGGATGTAGATATGAAATCCATGGAGTATTCCATGTGATTTGGCTTAGAGAACGTTAGTAATGAAGTTATGGCGAATTACACAGAAATAGACGTTAAACATCGAAAAATGTTGAAATTCCGGATTGGTAGTCGAAAGTTGTCGTGAGACTTGAAAATGTTGTTTTTAAATGTCAACACGTGAGATATGGTATTTAAGAGTTGTGGGTTCGAGAATCGTCGGATTCTGACTTAAAACAAAGAAAACGAGCATTGAACGCTCATTAACGTTTACAAACGCTTAGAAAATGAACTCAATAGGGAATTTTGAGTTAACAAATTTGAAAGTGTTAAATTCTTATAGGAACCCATATAGTATGTCATTTATGATGTATAGGCTTTTGAACGGACCAAATTAGACTTATAACGAAGAAGTTATGGCTCCGATAATTTCACAAAAAAATTCATCTGTGTAAATTTTCGATGCATCGAGGTGCAGTGCTTGGCGCTTGACATATAAGTGTTAAATGTCACCGTAGTAACATGACACGATATAGTTAGCTACTAGAAAGAGGCGCCACAGTGCCACTCATAGAGGTAAGTCTCATGTAGCAATACAAGAGATCGGGACATAGCCATCTGTTAATAGTATGGCATGGTTTCAGCCTTCAGTATCATTGTTGTCACACTGCCATGGTGACAGTATGTGGCATTAGATGATGACTTAGGTTTTGAACTTCAATTGTTCAGAGACCTATAGGAGTAATGTTTGTACACTTCATGAGTGTATTAAAACTATTCCTATACTACCTATACTAAGGTATATGGTATTGAACTTAGGAATTGAATGCATGTTAGTAAGTTATGAATGATGAACAAGAAGTGTTATCGATGAACCCTAATCGGTAAACAATGTTGGTACTTTATTAATGATGTTAGAGTCCGGTTAATAACGTCAGTTGGTTAATAAGCCGAAATGAAGGGTAATATGTCGAATTGACTTTAATAAAGTTATTAATTTAACTAAGACATAGAAGAGAAAGAAGTTGGTAGAAACAATGTGAACATTTGTTTGATAGCTAATTATAGTGTGCTATGTGAATATATCATGTAGATTCTGTAAAGGCTGTGGTCAGTCAATTAAGTTATTTGAAGACGCTGAAAGGCAAGTTTTCTTAACGCTTGTCTAACTTTCAAGTTAGCCAAGTTTTATGTGATTCATTGTACTTAATTACACGACTGGTTTTAAAGAAAGGGTCAATGCCAAATTTAACTCGGCTAGACTATTCGTAAGATATAGATTGATTGATATGCATATCTTTTTATTTAGAAATGTTAACGCTATCCTATGCCAAGTGATTGGTACAGATGTGAAGGTAAGGTTTGTCTATGAACAAACAAAAGTATTTTTCATTGATTATTCGATGGGCACGCGAGTTTGCCAAATGTTAAACATAAACACGTTTAATGAATGAGTGTTGATCAACATAGAGTATAATAGGCTGATCACCTAGAAGTACTTGTAAGTAATGCGAATGTACAACCTTAGTGCTGTGATATCCTTTTCAAGTATGAAAACTGAAAGCTATTGTTCATGGTCTATCGACCGGTTCAGAATTCCTAATCTACTCTATACCTTGGGAATTGATGTTATGAATTGTTAAAGTATTGTTGTTTAATGATACTTCATAACTATTTGTTCAGTTATGTATGAATCGTTATATAATTCACGAATGTGGTATTACTGTTATTCTTTGTTAAACTTGTTGAGCTGTTATGCTCACTTCTTGCGTGAATTATATAATTGCAGTTAAGGATGAACGTACTGAGAATTCCAAAAGAGATAAGGGCAAGGCTAAGATGGATACTTAACCATCGTGTAATAGATTATTATGTTTGTGTGTTTTATACATTATGAACAACAAACGATGTAATCAGTTTATGAACCTGGGAAGGATTATACTTTGATTGTAATAAGAAGATAGTAATTACATTCATTTTGTTGTATTTCAATGGAATGATTGTTTGGATATTAGTACAATGTAGCACCATATGTCGGGATCGAAGATACCCGAATTTGGGGGCGTCACATTTTCATACTTCCATTTAATTATTAAATGTTCGGCTTGTTTGCTTTTATTTTCGAGATGCGAGGCATCTTCGAGAAAATAATGTACAAAAGTGCCAAACTCCTCATGGGCATGATAGCCATCTAAGGAAATTCAAACACCGTGAATAATTTACAACTTGCTTATAGCTGAAAATGTCCATCACAGGTACCGAATCTAGATTCAGTAGACTGAATCTGTGATCACATGATTCCTAGGCTCACATGATGCCGCAATTCGTATGAAAAGCAGTAAGCAGTTATATATATAAAAGCTGTAAATATATATATACAGACAAGATCAACCACCACGAAGCACCTCCATGGGGGACCGAAAATATAAATATATAAAAGCGGAAATATATATATATATATATATATATATATATATATATATATGGACATGATCAACCACCACGAAGCAACTCCATGGGGGATCACAAATGTAAATAAAGCAATAAATGCGATCAACCGCCATGAAGTAAACTCCAGGTGGGACTAAATGTAAAGAAAAAAGTAAAGATGATCAACCGCCATGAAGTAAACTCCAAGCCGGACGGAATGTAAATAAAGCAATAAAAGGCCACGAAGTAAACTCCAGGCCTGACAGAAAGTATATATATATATATATATATATATATAAAAGCAGTAAAAACACCGGATATAAAATCCAGGCTCATCGAACAGAGTTTGACAATAGTTCATATATATAAATATATATATAAAAGCAATAAACACTCCGGATGTAAAATCCAGGCTCATCAAACAAAGTCTGACAATAGTTTATATATATATATATATATATATATATATATATATATATATAAGCAAGTAAACGCTCCGGATGTAAAATCCAGGCTCATCAGATAATGTCTGACAATAATTTTTATATATAAGTATGTATATATATATATATATATATAAGCATGTAAATGCTCTAGACATAAGTCTAGGCTCAATCGAGGCATAACTCGATAATGTTAGTCCATATATAAATATATACATATATAAGTATATATATACAGATAGAAATGAAAACCACGGACCGAAGTTCGGGCATACACACACAACACGACTCTCAATGTGAAGAATAGTGTGTGCAAAGATGAAAAGAAAGGCTTTATAGAGTGTGAGAAGGCTTACAGTGGGCTGCCAATGCAGGCTTCTATGACTCTAGATGGATAAACACTCAGCTCCCGCCAGTAAAATATAGCTATAAATGAGCTAACAAGTGTTTAAAATGTGAAAGCACTCAATATAGGGTGTGTACAGAGCAAATTAGACAGGGTTTCCTCGCCTTTTCTTTTTTAAAATGGACACCCCAAGCTCTATATTTATAGAGCTGGTGGCCGCAGATGCACCTGCGGCAGCCGCAGATGCACCTGCGACTGTCCGGGCTGTCCCGGGCTCTGCGAGTCCCATCATCTTGAAGTACGTGCACTCGTGCACTGTGATGTCTGG
The DNA here is from genome assembly GCA_020205615.1 of Panax quinquefolius. Lineage (NCBI taxonomy): Eukaryota > Viridiplantae > Streptophyta > Magnoliopsida > Apiales > Araliaceae > Panax > Panax quinquefolius. Next base: position 57,924,044 of record CM035154.1, on the reverse strand, counting down.
TCGAACTTGCAAAACTTCAATCCGAGCATCCGAACGAGGTGTATAAGACCTTCTTTGGACCGCTTTTGTCAAGAGTAACGCAATGACATGGGATTAGAGGTTGTACGGAGTCAAGAAGAGGGGACCATGCCCATGGTCCTCAATCTTCAAATTCTATCCGGTGTGCTGTTACGCGTAATAGTCACTCGGGATTGGAACTCCTTGGCTCTTAAGGGACATTGATGTATAGAAATATATGTATGAAGTGTTGAGATGGCGCGCTAGGGGTTGAGGTGGCAAGATGACAATTTTTCCCTTCACCAGGGTTATCTCCAGTTTGGGCTGATAGCAGACGTTGCTCAGGGTTACATCTGAGATTGGACTGCTGCAAGTGTTTGAATTTCGCAAGGTCATCTGTAAGTGTGCCTATCTTTCCAGTGTTAGATCCAGGTCTTTGGAATGAGTGCCTCGGTAGGAAGTCTGAGATTGAAGCTGATTGCATGCATTTGAGACAAGCATTTTTGGAGTTATCACCGGAAATGCAACATCATTCCTTGGGGTTATCTCCAAGGAGAAAACTTGGGGTTATCTCCGAGGTTGGAATTGATACTCCGGGTGTGTGTTCCGGGGTTGAGACTGAACTTCTGGTAGTATCCGGAATGGATGTGAGTTGTCTTCCAGGGTTATCTCTGAAACATGAATCTGCCCTCCTGCAATGTTAATAACAGGTGCACAGAAAATTTCGAGTGTCTACATTAAGGATACACCCAATAATCGCCAAATTTGGCTGGGCACTTTCTGAACTCCTAAGGAAGCCTCCAAGGTTTATCTTGCTAAGAAGAAAGAATTGGATGCAATTAAAAGAGGCAGTGGCGGAACCAACACATTTTTAAAGGGGGGGGGGTCAAAATATATCAGTAAAAAAATTATTTATTGACGCTTGGAGTGCTTCTTTCAAATTTATTTTGCCCAATTATATTATTTCACAACATCCTATTCCAACCATTGTTAATATTTGAGTTGTGAGTCTAATAACTTTAAATACATATACATATACATATATATATATATATATATAAACACTCCGCTTATCTAGTTCTCCTCCTTAAATAGCACCATTTTATTAAAACTACGTCATTTTGGAGATTCTTAAAGATGAATGGTGATTTTACTTTTATTTTATTTACAAAAATGCCACCACGGGGTAATCGGTGGTATTTTTGTAAATAAAATAAAAGTAAGTGGAACCAATTATAAGAACCAAGAATTTCATGAATAAATATTATTTTGATAAAATAAGAGAATGAATATTTATTTGAATATAAATATAGATGTGTTATGAAATGAATAATTCAAATAATTTAAATTGAATTTATAAGAATTAAGAAAATGTGGAAATAAGGATGGGAATTGTGAAAATGCCTTGTGTAACATGAGCATGGAGATTTAAAGAATTAATTTAATTAAGAAGTGAAGGATTAATTAATATTATATTATTAATTAATTTTATTTTGAGTAAAGTAAATTATATAATTAGAATTATATCATTTAGTTGATATGTGTCAAATATGTGTTAGCATATGGTTCCTACATTAAAAAGAAAATATGGTGTGACACTTTAACATAACTATGTAATATATAGGAAACTATATAGTAAAGTGAAAAGAATTATAAGTAACATGAATAATTACTTATGTGACAAAGTAATTATGTATGAAAACATTAAAAGATGTACTCTGTCAAAGAATTACAAATTATTCCAATAAGTGAGTCTAACTGAAAGAATAAAGTTTTAAGGAGATATTAAATTACTAGTGATTAATTAAATTGAGCCTATACATGTTTTAAACATTAATTGAACTGGAATAATGTACATAGATTATATGATGTGGGTACCTAAATAATCCCTAACTTTCCATTGTGTAATAGCATTAACACATTAAAATTACATGTTGGGAGTATAAGAGAACAAACTAAGCATTATAAAATACAGTTGCTGAGATTTAAGCCTTGTCCCAAATTAAAAGTCTCAGCTATTAGTTACGTATTAGGCCAATGGCCTATTCCCTACCATTGCGTGAAGTCCAACAAGAACCAAAAGCCTACTATAGCCATGATTATAAGCTGAGAGATGGGAAGAGGGATTTGGTGATCTCTTTCCACCAAACTCACTAAATCCAATGAATTCTTCTTCCATCCCTTGGTTTGATTTCTTGGATAATGGCTTAGCATGGTTAATAAATTTTCTATAAATTGAACACTTCTCTTCTCATTCTTTGTTGCTGAGATTGTCTGAGAAGTGCATTAGATAGTGTTTAGTTGCTGAGCTATTAAGGAGTATTATCAGAGGAGTGAGGGAATTCAATCAAGCTTCAAGAGGTATAAAATCTAATTTTTGTTCTTAAGTTGAGTTTTGGCAAATTCTTGCAATTCTCATGAATTCTTTATTATTTGGTATGAATTGGCTTAAGAGTGTGTTGTTTTAGTTAGTATGGATGCTTAGAAGTATTAAAAGTAGTTTGTGTTGCAGCAGAAGATGTTTGGAAATGTTTGGGGTTGAGGCTCTGCAGAAGCAGAGGCCATATTTTTGTCTCTGGGCGAAGTGGCACGGCCACGCCACTTCCCTAGTCTTTCACCATGCGACCGCGCGGGTAGTATATCAGAGTTACTCATGTTAGCTCCTTAAGATGTTCTGAGCATACTATGACAGTTAGAATATGCCTATAAATAACCTGCACATGTGAACTGAGATTTTTATGCATATAGTAAGCCATGTTAGTTGATTTTAGTTTGATTATTCAAAGAGGACTTAAAGAGTTGGAAACTAGTTTTGATAAACCTTTTTTTAAAACATATTCTGACCTTGGTTGTGAGTGTATCAGGTTCTGATATACATTAAAATGTAATCAATATGTTAATTTACATTGTTGGAGATGGTATAGTGTATTCAAGCATGATTTAAAATGAAAATGCAAGTAAAAGATCATAATAGCTATGGGTAAATAAACTAAGTATACTCTAAGTTTTGAACTTTAAAACATACTTATGTGAACTATGATATGGTTATGGAAACATGATATGGGATGTGTGAACTTACCTTGCATGCTTGAAGAAGTTTTACTAATAGAAGCTTAAGGATTCAAAAACAAACTTGATAAACTATATACGCTTTGAGTTAAGAATTATGAGCACGCTTATGTGGTTTAACTTGTGTATGTGAGACATCATGATTAGGTGTGTCATGCATGTAAAAGTGGTTAATATGAATTCTTAGTGAGTTATATGCATTGTGAAACTAGTTAAGTGTGGTTGAGAGTAAGCATAAATGAAGTAGAACGTCATAACTTGAGATACTTGATTTAACAAATGCAAGCATGTGTATTAGAGACCTATGAACCACAGAGCATGTTTTTAACGATTAAACATAAGAAAATTATGAATTAAACACTTAAAGTCTTGATTAAATGAGAATAGATGGAGACCTATGTTAATGTTATGATATAAGGTCGAACTTGGTTATCCACATACTAACCTATGTGTTTTGCATAATTATTCGTATATGTGCAAGTCGTGTGTACACTGGCTTTCTGCAGGAGCAACCATGTCTTGGTTTACACCAGGAGCAGCGTGGCCGCGCCACTCCTCAATACAAACCAAGTGCGGCCACGCCAGTCTGCAGTAGGGTCTGAGTTCTGTTAATAAATTAAGAGCTGATGCATGCTTATATGGTTACTCTAATCTGTAATACCTGTCTAGTATGGTATTAATGTGTTAATAAGCATGTTATTGAAAGGATCCTATGATGAATTAGTGTTTACAACTTTAAAGTCAAATCGTGATTTCAACTATGACATAGTGTGTTAGAAACTAATTTGCATGTGATGACATACTATAAGATTATGCGACTAGAAGACTTGCAATATATGTTAGCATTGATAAATTACACTTGTGTATGATAGTAAGTTAAGATAATAGGTGTACATGTTGAACTTGTATAACTAATGTGATTATACATGAATAGGATATCATAGTGCATTGGATTGATACTAAGCCTTACTTTGGTAAACTACACTTGAGGCAAGTTTCCTAACTTACACAACTTTGGATTTTGTGCAAGTTCTCAAATTTCATTTGATTTGTATATTGAATGCAAGTACTCGAACCTTACTCTTTATTGAGCATTATTTGAACTTGTGCAATTATTTATCGTACAAGTAGAACTTTGAAGAAATAATACTTCGTAATGAAATTTCAAACTTTGATTTGAAGGATAACTATTCATGTATATATATTGTGAAAGAACTGTCTAAGCCATTGATTCAGCTAGACTATTGATATTTGATCGAAAGCTATCCAAACCAAATTAACATGGTGCGGACTCTTATAATTGAGAAGAACAACCCTCTTGGTAGGGGAATTATATTTTCGGGGAACCGACGTGCACACATGAGAAAGACTAAATGTTATGCATGATATAGGGTACTGTAGGTTGATCACTTGTTGTACTCGTCTTATAGAATTATCAGTTTATTGCTTTTAATTCTAGGAGAAGTTCATAGTCCTTAGTGACTGCTCAGTATTTATTGCTTTGAAATCTTGAATTGAGTTAATCATTGAATATTATTGTCCATAGCGATTATTGTTGATAATCATCGATATTTCTTTCTATCTCGAACTATCATTATTGATATACCCTTGAGAAATTTAAAACATATTGATTTCACTTTTTTCTATATTACTTGCTGGGCAAAATTGATGTTCATCCTTGCTTTCCCTAAAACTTTCAGTGAAGGCAGAACGTGGTGAACCCTCTGGCAAGGAAAAGGGTAAAAAGAAGGCTATGGAGTAGTTATTTATATGATGCTAATGGTGTACTATTATTTGGCTATAGAAGAACTTATTAAGCTATGTTTAAGTTAAGTGGTATTGTAATATGTATCAGTTATGTCTAAATGGTGTTTAATTATGGTTAAGACATGTAAGAAATGTTTAAGTTTTGAACCCTTAGGACAAGAATAATTATGTTATAACAATGTAATTTATTCTATTATTCCGCTATGTGAGATGTTGATTTATTATTAGAGTTATTACGTGACAACCAAATTTGAGACAAGGGTGGTCTGAATTTGGGGACGTCACAACCACTCTCTTTTAAGAATCTCCAAAACAACGTATTTTTAATAAAGGAGTGCGATTTAAGGAGGAGTGCTAGATAAGAGGAATGCTCTTGATCCTTCCTCTATCTCTCTCTCTCTTTATATATATATATATATATATATATATATATAATTTTCCCCAAATTATGAAACTATTAATCAGACTTTAAATTTTTTAGTCAACTGATTAGTTACTTTTATAGATAACTTACAAATTATAATATTATATATTCAAAACCTTATATTGTGGTTCTGGTTATCTTTCTTGGAGACAACTGAGAGGAGCCACGATCAAAGCAAGAAAATGAATTAAGTTATATTCATTTACAAAAAAAATGATACTAAGGTATGATTAAGTCAGTAAGACAAATGAGTGCAATATTAAGTAATTAATCATCAAACTTTTTATCTTATAGTAATATTGTTAATTTATTATAGGTGGAAGAACATGAGAAAAAAAATAAATTAATATTATCTCATAATAAAGTTCAAGTTTAACTAATATTAACATATTTCAGATTCTAGAGTTGGGGGGGTTATATGCCCCCAATAGTTCCGCTCATGAAAAGATGTATGGTTTTTCTTCTTCCCACAAAAAAAGAAACAAACCCATTGAATTTTTTATTGAAGAAATTAAAGATCTTGTTTATAATGAAGAAATTGTGGATGCTTATGAGAATTGGGTTAAAACTCCTTTAGGATGAGGTATGGTTGCTTCCCACAGAAAAAGAAACAAACCCGTTAACATTTTGGGTAAAGAAATTGAAACCTAATAAAAGAAAAATCATGTTTACTATAAAGAAATTTTGGGTGCTTATGAGAATTTATATATTTGTATTTGTGAAACTTATATGTTTTTGTAAAATTTTAGTCTTCAGCTTTGGATATATTCATTTTATTACCTAGAGAATTTGGAGAGCAAGAGACAAGCATGCACCTACTATAGGTTATGTTCCTATTTTTAAAATAAAAAAATGATGGTAATGTTTTTAGATAGTTGGTGACTTTTGGTTCTTTAATTTAAGATTATAAGGTAATTACTTGGACTTTATTAATGTTTTCTATTGATGCAACATATTTGTTGGTGAGAATGGAGAAAAGGAGGAAAGTTAGATTGCCATTTAATTTTGATTCGATAAGGTTGCTGAGGAAATGGGGGAATTGAGAGAATAGGGAAGATTGCATCTTTTAGGCTTTATTTGGAGCTCAAAAAATGGGAAATGAAAGGAAAATGAAACTGTAAGACCCCAACTTTTATGAATAAAGATTATTTTTTCTCGAAATATATTTTTAAATATTATGGTGTGGATTTGATATAATGTTATAGTTGTGGGTAATATTTATAAATTTTGCAAAGTAAGCAAGTTGTTATAAAATATTCGATTGGTCGGGGAATATTCATTTTAAAAGGAAATATTCGTACGACGGCACAATCATTGGTGGACCCCACAACGAAAGTATTGTCGTAGTCAGAAAACAGCAAAAATATCTTTTTATAAAAATAACGACGAAATTTTTACCGTTAAACTATTGAAATACCCTTGTGGTAAAGTATAAAGAATATGCCGTGGTTCGTATAGTAGCATACTCAGATTGATTATTGATGCTATACATGAGAAGTCACTCAATTATACTCAATTATTGCTATAGTAATTGCCAGATAATATCTCTTATATTATTAATTCAATTATCATTATAAGATCATCTCGCATAATATTTTATATTATTAAATCAATAATTGAGATGACAAAGTTATTCATATTATTATTTGCATTATTGACGATGTCTAGAAAGTTTCATGTCGAGGAAAGAGGTTTGGTCACTTAATTGCGCGCCAATAGGTAGTAATCCTTATCGGAAAACCCCCTCTTTCCTGGGAATGATCTGGTTGTTAAATATTGTAAGTTATAATATTAATGATGAATAAGTTCGTGTTGATTAAAGATGAAATTGTTGATAAAAAAATATTTCCATTGTGTTGGAATTATTTTTGTTAGTGGAAATCGACATTTATTTCGATAATAATTGATTTTTGGGTGTTAAATTGACCAAACGGGCAATTAATCGAATAAATGAGCAATTAATTGCTATTAGTTTACATGCAAATTACTGTTGGTTCACATGTATGGAACTATTGATTCACATGCATGTACTATTAGGGGATGTGGTGCAAGATTGATAATACTTAAAGGACTAAATTAAAAATGGAGGTGTAGATGAAAGTACTATACTGTAATAATTCGTGCCCCTAATCGTGCAATTATCGAAACTATGTTTTTTATAAATAGAAGCTCATTCTTCTTTCATTCTCACCAATTCACTAAGACTCGCAAGAGAAATTATAGGGAGAGAAGTTATAGAGAGAAAGAAGAAGAGTATTCTGCTATTTCACTATTGTAGTATTCAACCTTCTACTAAGGTAAGGGATATTATTTTTGTTCAGTATTCATAAAAAATAATTTTTTCTTCCATACTCTATAGTATGTGAGTAATATTATTTCGTTTCGTATTCCTAATTCTACACTCATTCTATTAAAGTATTGCTTCTATACTCCGTAAATTAGTAGAATATCCTTGAAATTTGCCCTTCATCTATTATCATTTCACAAGTATATTTTTCTGAACATTCTTGTTAAATTTAAGCTTTTCATGTCGGAGTACTGTTCACGGGGTACTATTCACGAGGTACTATTCATGGGGTACTATTCATAAAGTACTATTCACGGGGTACTATTCACAAAGTACAATTTATAGGGTAGTATTCACTCAGGTACTATTCACCCGGGGTACTATTTATGACAAAAATTGATTTCTTTTCTGTCCAAATGATTTTTGATACAATATTATTCTTGAATTTTACTCCACAAAGCAGTATCATGTTGACAATTTGGACATTATCAAATTTTGGATAAATTAAATTATAAATCTTTAAAAAATTATCCTTTGCTTTTTTTAATTGAATTCTTATATCATTGTCACCGTCCTCATGCTTATATTGTGATGAAAGTCATCTTTGGCTTACGTGCATAGATGGACTATTGATTGGTATGATTATAACCAGGGATTATTCGGTGTAATCATGACCCGTAATGTTACAAATGATATGGTAAAAGTCCTCATTGCCCCGTAGTGCATTGATGGACAATTGTTGGCATGATCATGACCATTGTTGATTACAAGAATATCCTTGGCCCGTAGTGCATGGATAATTCAGTTATGTGGATTATTTATTGATCTGAGTCTCAGCAATAAAGTTGATGATATACTTTTTAAATCATAGAAGATAGTAGATATCATGTTCTACTTGACTCTTCTAATGGATTGCTTATTCCATTGTAGTTAAACTTGTTGTTTATTATCGGCTTAATAAAGTTGTCAAGGCTAACGATAATTTATTCTACATTATCTTAGTCATAATATTTCTTACTGGGATAGTTGAGCTCCCCCTTTTGCTTTCATTGTTCTCTTCAGGAAATGAGAACGTAGTCGGGACTCATCGGGGAACGGAGTGATGGTCCAAGATGGTGGCTATAGTAGTCCTCACTATTCTATTAAATAGTGTGATAATAAATGTAATGAAGACTCCATTTGAGTTTGGATATTGTCTAGAAGACAATATTCGTGTAAAAACTCTCAGTTACGCTTTTGTCATATTGTATAAAAGAGGTTTGTATTTGATTTCTGCACCAAGTATTTGGCGACTCGGAATGGGTGTTGTATACCTATTTTGGGGGCGTCACAGTTGGTATCAAAACTTAGGGATATGATCTCTCGCTAAGATGTGAGACTAGAACTAGGGGGAGAGACGGGTTAATCCTTCGCTAGTATTACCTACCTAAGTTATTTGTTATTTAATTAGTCGGTCAGAGTATAGGGATAATATGTGGCATGTTTATTATCCCTTATTTTGGGGCAGTGTTTGAAAATGGCATCTGAAAATGTCGAGTTAAGCAATGGAGCACATGAGACCGTTGAGTCATCGTTGATCAATACCCAGGATAATGTGCATCATGATGACAATAATCCTCAGGTAAACAACAACACCGGCCAAATGATGAACGATGGGATGTTCAGAGGCTTTATGTAATTCATGCAACATCAGGCGAGAGAGACTCCTGTTCAAAATGCAGGTGGGAATACTGGCAACTCTCGTATGGTCACCGCTAAGCAGTTCAAGGAGCTGGGACCATCGGAGTTTTTGGGAAAGCCAGAACCACTCAAGGCAAAGAAGTGGATAAAGTAGATCACCAAATTATTTTATGTCTTGGGATGCTCCAAGGACCAAAAGGTTCCCTTTGCCACCTTCATGTTGAGAGGAGAGGCAGATTGGTGGTGGAAATCAGTAAAACGTACTCATCTTGCCGCACTCAAAATGTCTTGGGAGAAGTTCCAAGAACTGTTCAACGACGAGTACTTTCCCAAAAGTATTCGTCACATGAAGGAGGTGGAGTTCATCAAGCTAGAGCAAAAAAATATGACCGTGTCGCAGTACGAAGCTAAGTTTACCGAGTTGTCCTAGTTTGCATCCCATTTGATAGATAATGAGGAGCGTATGACATGAATGTTTCAAGAGGTTTGAAACCTGAGATACATCAATACCTCATTTCTCATAAACTTTGCTTGTATTCAGATGTTGTGAATAGACTTAGTTATTAGAGCGCGATAATGAGTCAACCCAACTAAGAGAAAGCAGCCGACAAAATGATAATACTAGTGGTAGCAGTCATTGAAGCGGTGACAACAAATGTGGAGGGAATCAACATACCAAAAATGGTAACCACTTCGGTGGTAATCATGGCTAAGACAGTGAGAGTTGAAATTTTAAGAAAAGGAGATTCAATAATAATGGAAAGACGTAGGCACCAGCACTTGTTGTTAAGGAAGGAGAACGACCACTGATCGTATGTTACAAATGCGGAGGGGAGGGACACATCAGTCCAAACTGTACGCAGCAGTCCAAAACATGTTATAATTGTGGAAGAGAAGGTCACCTAACCCGATTTTATCATATAGTGAAGTCAAGTCCTGCTGGGATGGAGAAACCAAAGGTCGTTCCAGACAAGTCAAAGCCGGTAGTTCAAGGGAGAGTGTTTGTCGTGAACTCCCAAAAAGCGAGGAACCCGAACGAAGTCATCTCGAATAAGTTAATCATAAAATCTAGCGAAGTCTATACCTAATTTGATATCGGTTCTACCCATTCTTTTATTTTTCCTACTTGCGCTCAACGTTTAAACTTAACTCCGGAGAAATTAGACTTTGACTTATCTGTTGAAACTCCATTGGGAGAAACCTTCATTACATCCACTGTTTATAAGTCTTGTTTGATTCAAATCGGCAACCGCACGTTACCTGTCAATCTTATCTATTTGAAAATATTAGCATTTGATGTGATTTTAGGGATTAATTGGTTAACCACTCATCATGCAAAATTGATTATTTTCGTAAGGTTGTTAGCTTTCATATTCCTAACCAACCTATTATGCGAATTTAAGCAACCAAACCACTAAAGTCCATCACTGTCATATCAAACCATAAAGCTATTCATTTATTGAAAATGAATGTCAAGCTTTCTTAGCTCTTGTCACAGATTTAAAAAAAAATACGTCAGTTTTGAATGATATTTCTATTGTTAATAAATTTCTTGACGTATTCCCAGAAGAACTTCCTGGCCTACCCCCAGAGCATGAAATCGAGTTTGGTATTGACCTTGAACCTGGTACAAAAACCATTTCTAAAGCCCCATATCGAATGGCTCCTATTGGAATTGTTACCCCCAGAGCATGAAATCGAATTTCTAAACCAGTTCTAAAGCCCCATATTTCTAAACCATTTCTACAACCCCATATTTCTACCTCCGGAGCGTGAAATCGAATTTTTTTTCTAAAGCCCCATTTCTAAACCCAACTGTAAAAATTGTTAGACATCGATTTCATTTGTTATAGTACGTCTCCTTGGGGTGCTCCTATTCTATTCATAAAGAAGAAAAACGGAAGTATGTGACTTTGTATTTATTATCGGGAGTTAAATCATGTCACTATCAAGAATAGGTACCCGTTGCCTCGCATTGATGACCTATTTGACCAGTTGTAAGGCGCTAAATTCTTTTCAAAGATTGATCTTCCTTCCGGATATCATCAGTTAAAGATTAAAACTAATGACATTCCAAAGACTACTTTCAGAACTCGGTACGAGCATTACGAATTCCTAGTCATGTCTTTTGGATTGACTAATGCTCCTTCTGCCTTCATGGATATGATGACCCGAGTATTCAAGGAATATTTGAATCATTTCATTGTTGTCTTTATTGATGATATCCTCATATACTCCGAAAGTCGTGAAGATCATGAGCATCACTTGAGGCTGATACTCCAAAAGCTTCGTGAAAATAAGTTATAGGCCAAGTTGAAGAAATGCGAGTTCTGGCTTGAGGAAGTGGAATTCCTTGGGCATGTGATATCAAATCACAGAATATCTGTTGACCCGATAAAGATTGAAGCAATTCAAAGCTAGGAGCAACCTAAGTCGATGATGATCAAGCACGAGGTCGGGTTTAATTTGGTTATTATCGGAGATTCGTGGAAGGATTTTCTCGAATCGTTACTCCATTAACTTAACTAACTACAAAAGATATAAAATTCGGTTGGAATGAGGAATGTGAGAAGAGTTTTCAAGAACTCAAGAGGAGAATCATTTCAGCACCTGTTCTGATAATACCATCTAGTTCGGAGGGATTTGTCATATACAGCGATGCTTCAGGCAAATGTTTAGGATGTGTTCTCATGCAACATGGGAAAGTCATGGCCTATGTGTGATGCCCCCAAAATAGGTATACATCACCCATTTTGAGTCGCCAAATACTTAGTACAAAAATCAAATATAAACTTATTTTATACAATACGACAAAAGTGTAGCTGAGAGTTTTTACACGAATATTGTCTTCTAGACAATATCCAAACTCAAATGAAGTCCTCATTACATTTAGTATCACACTATTTCATAGAATAGTGAGGACTACTATAGCCACCATCTCAAACCATCACTCCGTTCTTCGACTAGTCCCGGCTCCGTTCTCATTTCTTGAAGAGAACAATGAAAGCAAAAAGGTGAGCACAACTAGCCCAGTAAGAAATATTATGACTAAGATAATGCAGAATAAATTATCGTTAGCCTTCAACAGTGTTAAACTAATAAACAAGTTTAACTGCATCGGAACAAGCAATCCATTAGAAGAGTCAATGTAAAGCATGATATCTACTATCTTCTATGATTTAAAATGTTTATCATCAATTTTATCGTTGAGACTCAGCTCAATAAATAATCCACATCACTGAATTATCCATGCACTAAGGGCCAAGGATATTCATTATTATCACGTCCACGAATTATCCATGCACTACGGGCCAATGATATTCTTGTAATCACCAATGGTCATGATTATGACAACAATTGTCCATCAATGCACTTACGGGCCAATGACGACTTTAACCACATCATTTGTAACATTATAGGTCATGATTATACCAAATAATCCCTGGTCATAATCATATCAATCAAAAGTTCATCTATGCACTACGACCAAAGATGACTTTCATCATAATATAAGCATGAGGATGATGGGAATGATATAAGAATTCAGTTAAAAGAAAGCAAAGGATAAATTTTTAAAGATTTATAATTTAATTTATATAGAATTCAATAATATCCAAATTGTCAATATGATACTGCTTTGTGGAGTAAAATTCAAGAATAATATTGTATCAAAAATGATTTGGACAGAAAAGAAATCAATTTTGTCATGAATAAGACTCTCGGGTGAATAGTACCGGTGAATAAGACGAAGAAGCGCCCCTAAATTCGGACCTCCACTTGGTCAATCTCGAATTCGGTTCATCAAGTTCTCATGGTAAAACCATAATAACTAAATAACGCATACACAATGGAAAATCTACTTTAGAATAATTTACAATGATTTATTATAATTATTCCCCCAAGTCTCACGACTACGATTGATTTTAATAGATTACATAATAGTATCGAATAAAGACCTATTATATAATCCTACTTAAGTTTAAACATAGTCCACAAATAGTCTTAACATAACATAATAGCTTTAAACATAAAAAGGACAAGCTAGTTGGTAGCCTTGCCCTTGCCCTTGTCTATTCCGGAGACACCTCCCTGTTCTTCCTTAACTGAAAGGTTTTAAATAAGCAAGGATGAGCACAAATTGCCCAGCAAGTAATATACAACAAGGGTGTAGGATATAATATCACAAGGTTTGAAATATCGAAGGGTTATTTCTAGGATAGTTCAAAGTGTCAGAATAACATCATGCATAAGGGATATGACAATTTAATATAAATCAGCAGATATATATGAATTCAACAGCTAACAATGTATCCAACTGGATAAACAATTTATACTGAGCAGTCACTAAGGACTTTTGAACTTTCACTTGAGGTACCAATATTAAATTGATAACCAAAAATATCAAGTACTATAGATGATCAGTCTACAATACTTTATGTTATGCATAACACCACAATAATATTTATTCATGTGTTGGGGTTTCTAACAACATACACTCCCCTTACCAAAAGGGTTGTCCAACTTAGCTTTCAAGATTTCCACACCAATCAATTGGTTTGGACAGCTTTTATAAACATAACATATAGTCTAGCTGAATCAAATGGCATCAACTCTTTCACAATATTTAAAGACAATACCAATTTCAACATGAATACTAGCTTTCACAAGGGTTTAACATATTAGTTCATTTGAACGAGAAAAAAAAATCTAACTTGTAGTCAAAAGGGATAAGCTTACGGTATTTGTTGAATAAAATAATTCAATGATATTGCACAACAGTAATAGTAGGGTTCGGATACTTGCACAATCAAGAATGAAGTTCAAGGAAACTTGCTCAATAATAATTAGAGTAAGTTTAGGGAACTTGCCTTACGCGTATTTTACCAAATATCGCTTATCAATAAACTTTCGAATCCTATCATAATGTGATACGCATATAGGATATTCATTAGTTAAATGTACTCATGCTTGATATGTAAGTTTAACTGCATACTTAAACATCTAACTTAGTGGTATACTCTTCACATACTTCATTTCATACCTTACATATTTATAACACAAAATCAATTTGCAAATCACCATGAAAATTAATTAACATAGTCTTTAATCATTGCTTTATAGTTTGCAAATACTTTTGGACTTATCACTTGAAAGTCTATAATCACATCATTAAACATTCACTCATATTATCTAGCTTGCTTCTTAATACATTGGACATGTACTGGTCATATAATATATGCTAGAGTAATAATACAAGTATACAACTCTTACAAATTAATAGCAGAAAACTGATCCTACAAACAGATCTGGCGGTGGTCGCTACCGATTTGTAGTTTAAGGAGGCAGCGCGTGGTCGCTGCGGCTCCCAAAGCTTCAAACCAGGACTGAGCAACTATTTGCTTGGCCTAGCTTTCACATCCATACATACATAACACATATTAACATGTTAAGGGTCCTTTTGCATTCTGCTAGTTTAATCTAGGTCCCGTTTCGCATGATATGGTCCTATGTTAGACATTTCAACAAATTAAGGCCATTTAAGGCTATGAAATCACAAGGTCGAACATGCTTGACTGTTAAACATATAAAGTAGTCATATAACTCATATTAGACATGCTTGTGAGTATTCATATCACATATGTGTATTTAACATCGTTTTGTTTTGAAATATGCTTCGTTTATAATTTCCTTGAACTACGATAACTAAGCATGGTATATATACATTTATGATACATGAGTGCATCTAAAGGTATCATCTAACCCGCTCATAATCATCGTGTTCTATCTTTAAAGTAAGACATCAACATTCCTGCTCAAGTTCAGATTTTCATTAAAGAAAGCTTACTAATAAGCCTAATATGCTCATGCTTCAATATGAAATTCATATACTTAAGTTAGTAAGTCCGACATGCATCTCAAAACCATACTAGCATGCTTGCAAGATCAGAATAGGCATTATTCAAGTTTACCATTTCTAGCGTTTCTAAAACTTGAAGTTTTCTTTGAAAACTTGGCCCATTTCATGCTAAAACAACATAACAAATTCAAAACAATATCTAACCACATGATAGGGTCATTTATAGGCTTAACCTAACTATCATAGCATGCTCAAAACAAGACAAAAATATCAACTCAGTATCTAAGAACAGCACCATGCGTGGGTCACGCACCAGATTATTGTTTATGGAAGTGGGCTGTCGCTACACTTCAACAGCTTTGAAAAAAAAATGGCTTCTGCAAAAGCAGAGCCTTGACATAAGAGATGCTACACCTGCTATTAGACCAGTTACCAGGTTTCAAAACATGTGTATCAACTCAAATAACACAATAGCATGCTATTCTACATCAATTATCAGAGAATTCAACAAATTCTAGAATTTGACAAACTTCAAACTAAGAACATAAGTTTTATACCTTTGCTTTGAATTGGAAAGGACTTAGCTCAAAATTAGATTACTCCCTCCCACTCTTTATAGAAACTAAGCAAACAATTCTCAGCAACATAACACATGAAGTAGAGTGCTCAATTTATAGAAAACTTACTAACCATGCAAAGCCATTATCCAAGAATTTAAACCAAGAGATTTTAGGATTGCATGAAGGTTATGGAGGAGTTGTTAGATTGGTTGGTAATTTGCATCATGAGCAGCACCACTACCTCCCATGATTACTAGCTAGAAGCTTGGAAGAAAATATGAAGAACATAGGCCTAGCCTTTTTCTAGTACACGTGAATGAGAAATGAGAGGTAAATGGGACAACCCAATATAACTAGCATTCTTGTAAACTCCTACACATTCTCACTCTTATGTTATATTTTTAATACACATCTCAACCATGTATTATAACTAAATGTCACAATATGCTTTAATATTTTAAGGTAGTAGATGTAATGCAACATACATATAATCCATGTACATTTTATCAAAATGATAGTTTTCAATATGTTCTTGGTATATTATTTTAATACCTACCCACATACATATTGTCACATAGATAATGTATTTATAACATATAGTTCCAATATGTTTAATTACAATGTTCATACAATATAGTTTTATAAGACTTAATATATAGTCACACAATGTCACACTACACTATATAGTATAGTTATATTATTGCTCATATGTACATAACTGCTAATATAATATTATTATATTACTAACTTACTCACTTATGTTAAATAAATTAATCATGCACTTCCTTAATTAATAATCACTAATATCAATTAATCATCGATCAATATATTTATGGATTTCCATAATCATTATTTATCTATATAATAATCACCTATTATTAATTACCAAGAAATCAATATTCTACCACAACCATCATCAATTAATCAATATAATCATTAATTAATTCTCATTATTAAATAATCAAATAATAATCACATACTAATCAACCTCATTAACATCAATTAACAATCCATAAATATATTACAACAACAGTTACCAATTAATATTACTTAATTGTTTACTCTATAATTCCTTTGTTAATTAATATTACTGTTAATATTTCCCATCACTATGCCACACAAGGCTTCAATGAGTTCATTACAAAACTCCACATATCCTCAATTATTCAGTTATTTAATATAATTGAGTTATCTCATTTCATAACACAAAATCGTTCATATTCAAATAAATACTTATTTCCATTAACATATTTATTTAATAATACGCGGAAATTCTTGGGTAGTACATCCTCCCCCCCCCCTTATAAAAATTCCGTCCCGAAATTGCTACAAGGTTACACAAATAGATGGGGATAATCCCTCATCACCATATCTTCTAACTCCTGTCGACGTCGGGATTTTATGATGTCCCTTTTTATTACTTGTTCTTTGGTGTTCTCATGTTAATGTGAGATTTGTTTGAAAAAACAAGTGAAAAAGGTCCGACATGTATAATGTCGACTTATGGACTTTAAGAGTCGTCAGTTGGTGTTTTTAACTAGTTGCACCAATGCAACCGAAAAGGTTTGCACATTGACCCAGTGATATGACACTGCTAAACGGGTCTATGAAACCGAGATTCATTAAGGGTTCGGGGGCTTGATTATGCGGAGGGAAGGTGTTAAGCACCCCCCCCCCCCGACATTCGTGTTGCCACGGTGACCGCCACTTCTCAAAGAAACTGTTATATTAATGTGTGTGTCTGTGTGTGGATCAATGTGCAATTTATTTGAAAGTAGAGCGAGGCCACGTTCGCACCTATATAGACCGAGTTTGAATTTATAGCAAAATTCAGTTTTAACCAGGATATAACAATGAAGTTTTATAAAAAGTGGTGTTCAAACCCTGTGCTCAATAGGAATTGAGACCTTTTCATACTTCCATTTTATTTTCTATATGTTCTATTGTTTGCTTTTATTTTCGAGATGCCAAGCATCTGCAAGAAGAAAATACATAAGAATATTTAACTCCTTATGGGGCATGACATCCATCCAAGGAAATTCGATTACATCAGAATAATGTACAAGTCGCATATTTGAAAAAAAAGTCCATCATGGAATCGAATCTAGATTCAAGAAATCGAACTCGTGATCACATGATTAAGTTATATATATATATAAATATATATATATATAAAAGTCAGAATATATATATATATATATACATGATCAACCACCGCCAAGCAACTCCACGGGGATCGTAAATGTAAATAAAGCTATAAAGCTATCAACCGCCATTTAAGTAAACTCAGTGTGATTTAGTATGCAAAGAAAGTCAGTAAAAGCCATGTAAAAGCTCCGTGCTCGATGTAAATGTAAATATATATATATATATATATATGTACATATATATATAAAAGCAATAAATGCTCTAGATATAAAATCTAGGCTCACCTGATATGTCCGACAACAATATATATATATATATATAAGTATACATATATATATATAATAATTAGACGCATTCTGATGTAAAATCCAAAGCTCATCGACAGAGTCCACCACGCTTTTTATATATATATATATAAGCAATTTAAACGCATTTGCACCAAAGTCTAGGCTCATCGCATGTAGTTTGACAATAGTTTATATATATATATATATATATATATATATATATATATATATAAAAGCCAATAAACGCCTGCATCAAGTTCAGGCTCAATCGAGGCATAACTCGATAATGTTGGTCCGTATAAAAGTATATACATATATATAAGTATATATATACAGACAGAAATGAAAACCACGGACCGAAGTCTGGGCAAACACACTTACACGACTCACAACGTGTACAATAGTGTGTAAATATATGAGAAGAAGGCTTTATAGAATATGAGAAGGCTTACGATGGGCTGCCAAAGTAGACTTCTATGACTCTATATGGATAACCTCTCAGCTCCCGCCGGACAAAAGATAGCTATATGTGAGCTAACAGAGAAGAAAACACTCAATATGGGTGTGTACAGAGCAAAATGGACAGGGCTTCCTCGCCTTTTCTCTCTCTTCCCTCTCTTGAAATGGTCGGCCATCAACTTATATTTATAAACCGATGGCCATAGTGTAGCTTATCAAGTACCTGCAGCTACACTACCGGGTCGTGGTGGGCCCGCTTCACATGGGTCCTGCTGCCTCAAATACGCCGCACTTCAGATCGTAATGTTTGTCAACTGCAGTAACTTCAATCCGAAGCCGAATGAGGTATATGTGACCTTCTTCTGATAGCTCAGGTCGAGAGTTACGCAATGACATGGATTAGAGGTTGTACGTAAGTCAGAAGAGGGACCATGCCCATGGTCTTCAAGCTTCAAATTCTATCCAAAGCATCGCCACGCATAATAGTCACTCGGATTGGATATCCTGTTCTCAAGGACATAGTTATATGTATGTATGTATTGAAGTGTCGAGATGACGCTGGTGTTTTGAAGAAGCAAGATGATGTTTAACTCTTCGCTTCGGGTTATCACCAGCTTTTGAGTCGAAAGCGACGCCGATCGTGGTTACATCCGAGATTGGACTACTTGTTGATATGCCGCGATATCATCTTGCGAGAGAGAATGTATTGAGGTCGTGAGATGACGCTTCGCTCCTCACCGGATTATTGCCAAATTATGTAAAGCGATGTTGCTCGTGGTTACATCCGAGATTGGATCACTGTAAGTGTTTGAATATCGCGATGTCATCTGTGAAAACTTGTCTTCCCGGTGTTAGCTCCGGGTCTGAGGTATGAGTGCCTCGGTAGGAGGGCTGAGCTTGAAGTTGATAGCATGTATTTAAAATAAGAATTTCTAGAGTTATCGCAGGAACTGCGACAACATTCCTTGGGGTCATCGCCAAGGACAAGACTCGGGGTTATCTCCGAGGTTGGAACTGATACTTCTGGTGTGTGTTCCAGAGTTAAGACTGAGACTCCCGGTGTGTGTTCTGGGTTGTGGTTGATCTTTCGGTAGTATCCGGAATGTGAACTGATTTTCCGGTAGTATCCGGAATGGAGATCGAACTTCCGGTAGTATCCAAAATGGATGTGAGCTGTCTTCCAGGGTTATCTTAGAAAGACAATTCTGACCTCCTGTATTGTTAGTAACAGTTGTGCAGAAAAATTTAGAGTGTCTACAGATGCCCCTCTTTATCATATTCATGCAATGCAAGGCATGGATAGGATAAAGAATCCTAGACACTTGAAATGCAAGTAATAAACATGATGCTATGCAAAGAACACGATGCAAATGTATGATGCATGATTGTCATGTAATCCCGCTGGATGACAATCGTTGATGGCTTCGACATACGATCCAAGTCTTCAAGGATATCGACGCTGGGACTACCACCAAAGTTTTCAATCCTAGACATCGGCTTGTATTCCATAGAGGTACCTCTCAGGTATAAAAGATCCGTGGAGATAAAGCTCTCATCTGCTTTGAGGATGTGTATAACATATTTCCTCATCCGTTGGAGTTACCGCCAACAAATCGGTTGTTGTCAAGGTTGTCTGACCTTCGTTGATGTGTGTATCACCGGATAAATCCATGATGGGTGCATTGTCAAGGTTGCTTGACCTTCATTGATGTGTGTATCAATGGTTGATGAGTTGTTTCGATGGGTTTACTTACATTGGTCGATTATGACGCCAAGGTCGCTTGACCTTCATTGATGTGTATTAATGGTGGTATTGCGTTGTAACCCCTGTCGGAGATTACGTCGTGGTTGTCACGATGATATGGTGCAGATTCCTCCCGGATACTTGATGTCTAATAGATAAGGTAAGGCGTTAGACTTCACGGGGATACGATATGCTTGAAACTTCTAAGATTGTAATTCCCGCCGGGAAACGATTTTTTAACTTTCGGCACAGAATTCCCCAACCGGGGATACGTGTTTGATTTGTAATTTCAGAGATTCGCGTCAGAACTCTGGCCGGGGATTACGCCAAGGTTGCTCGACAATCATTGATTTACATCGAACCTTTGTGGGGTATTGTCGAGAATGATGTATGAAAGTCGAGGCCACCGGGTATCGATACCTCAGATGCAGTGAATACCAATGTGGAACATGTGGAGCCGTAGTTCGACACATGAACAAACAGGATTCCTGCTATTTCGGCCAATCACGAGCGCTTTTATTCCCGATTTGGTCTTTTCACCAGAGACCTCCTTTACAACTCTAATCGAGCGAGCCAAGGGTGGGACCCGTAGTTGACTCCTAATTTGGAGGAGTATGCACGGTTGACGATATGTCATTACCGGACAGACTCAAGGTATACGGGCTATCGGAGACATGAGTAGTACGCCATGACCCTCACCAGATTGAGACATGGAGTGGTAGAGGATGAGATTACATCCAGCCACGTGATATCCCAGCGTTTTTTGTTTGACAAATTTGGCTCTGAGGATAGTTATGCACTTGCAGATTCGGGATTTCACCACACCGGAGGACCATTGCCACGATATATGGATGAGTTGGATATCGGCATCATTATGGCAGTGAGAGCTCTCAGGGAGGGTCATACCATTGTACCGATGATTATAGCAGAGACACTGAGGTAAGCTACATACTGCTGCACTTATCTGATAGGAGTGTTCACAAGTAGTTCTACCATGTCGCACGTGTGGTTTATGTCACACTTGAGACCGATCGTTCATTCAAAAGGTGGTTTTGTTTTTTACCCATGATATAGCCATGTCATACTCCTTTCAAATTTCATGAGAGTATATACAGACATCGTGATCGTGGTCGGCTTTTTTGACCGGGATTCGGAGACCCATTTACTATATTACCATGTTCGTGGCTTGTCTCACCCTATAGCTTTATTACTCATGCTCCGGCATGGATTATCTCCTCCGATAGATTGAGGGGCATGATTACTTACCCCCATGGCCGTGGATGTGTCGGGCTTGACCGGCCCCAGATTTTCATCCTCACGAGGGGGCAAGGAGTCGGGCTTCGCTTCACAATCGCTTATCAACTGAGGATGATCTAGGTCCTATACCGCTGGGATCAGCTGAGAGCTAGCCGAAGTTTTTCGTCACCATCTCAGTCGCTCGCAGAGTATTTTGCATGGATGGAGACAGAGATCGCATTAGTCGTGGTAGTATCCACAAGGCAGAGACCGATTCGATTTATGAGGAGCCTATAGAGGAGGCCGACGTTCTATCGATGATTCGACCGGCCTGGCTACTGCCAGATGTGATGGATTCTCCCACCCCGAAAAGCATCACGTTATCAAAGATTCTAAGACAAGATATGGAGCAGTAGCTTACATCCGATGACCTATAAGAGAGATCAAAGCTAGGGCCAGCAATGTCGACTCTTGATGGAGAGATGCCGCCTGTTAGAGAGGGATGAGGCTAGATCACCTGTGGATGCATCGATAATGGAGCGGATACGCTTTATCTCGCTAGGGATGTGTCCATAGCAGATAGTATTTGTTGAGATCCCGTGATGATCGCCGGCCTTGCCGATATGAGTGCTTACATCGATGAGCACTATACTACCATGTAAAGTTAGCCTCAGACTCGCTAGCCCACGAGGTACCTCAAGGTGAGCATGCGTTGTTACTCTTCCTCTTCAAAGAGGGATGCTATGTTAGATCTCGATAGTTCACTCAGATACAAATCAGATAGCTTTGTATTTTCCTCGCATGCACTAGCTTAGCCATTTTGTCATGTACAACACATGTGTATATATCAAACAATATTATATACGAAGGAAATATATTTTGATTCACTTCCTTTTAGTTATGCCTTGACACTTGCTTCGATATTTGCCTATTTCTTCAGTGGCCTTGTGATCTTGATGCATTCTGAACGAACTTATCCTTGATATGTCGCACGCATCTCTCGTAATCGGACCATTGATATATATGAATCCCTACCATCTTTGGGGTCTGGACCTCGAATCTATATGAAATGTGAGAGGAGAATGATTTCTTCCTCTTCGAGATCGACCGCACTACGATGGTCGCCAAGATTTCTACTTGTGAGAAGCCTAGTTAATTCCATCTCTTATGGGTCGGGTATTGCTCTTCGAGGCACGATCGCGCAGCCAGACGGCCACCGAATCTTCTATTTGTGAGAAGAGGTCAGTAATTACATCCCTTTGATCCAAACCGGCGAAATGTGGTGAATCAAGGTTGATCCCAAAGACTGGTGATAAATATGTTTGCTTCGGTAGGGTTAGATCGAACCATAAATGGCTACCTACGCATTTCTATCAAGAGGATATCAAGTCTCATGAGTTCAACCTAGTGTAGAGGTTCAACGCTAAATGCCAAGGCACGGGTGTAGAAATATTTTTGTTATTTTTGTTGCTTTCAGGAGAAAGGGCGTAAATGTTTTTGTTGTTTTTTTATCGCTACCGTGCCATATGTAATATGGTTGCCTATGTACTCCTATTAAAGAGGAGATCAGTCGACGTAATTCGCCTCGCCATTTAATTAAAGGCGAAGAGAAGTGTGAATCCCATGCAAAGCTATACTCGTGGGGAGAAGAAAGTTTGATCCCATAATGGGGATAAACCGCAGTGTGGAAAAGTTTGATCCCGCTCTTCGTGATAAATCGCAAACGAGAAAAGTTTAATCCCGCCTTTAGGATAAATCGCAGTGTAGAAAATTTTAATCCCGCTTTCAGATAAATCGCAGATGTGAAAAGTTTAATCCCGGCCCTCGTGATAAAATCAGAGGCATAGAAAAGCTTAATCCCATCTTCGTGATAAACCGCAAGTTGAAAGGTTAAATCCCGCCTTCGTGATAACCGAAAATTATAAGCAAGATTTGAAATAAAGTGGAAACCAGTCGTTGGTTTGAAGTGTATGTTTCTCGAGGGCAAAAAGAGTATTAAGAAAAGAAAGGTTCAAAACCGAAATGATCGTGATTGGATGATCAAACCAGATGTTTGTTTGATGGTAACTTCGCATATAGTACCGCTTTCATGGTGTCCGGAAGTTGATAAGTCGCGGGAAATTCATCGCCGCCTATTTCGTAGAATCGAGAGCACCTTCCGTCAATACTTCCTTGACAACAAATGGGCCTTCCCGCTAGGAGCGAATTTTCCTCGATTGATCTTCGTTGTCAATGATCTTTTTCAAAACCAAGTCATGTTGTTTGAATTGCCATAGTCGATTTTTCTATCAGAGGATCGTGTGATCCTTTGTTGTTATAATCGACCATGGAAGATCGACGCGCTCTCCTTTCGCTCATCGTAGATAATCGGTGATACCCGCCTTGTACCCATTGGTCTTCATCTAATTAAGCATCCATCAATACTCTGAGGGATTCCATTTCTACCTCTATGGGGAGCACTACTTCCATCCCATAGGTTAATGAGTAGGGGGTTGCCCGCTGGAAGCACGCATGGAAGTTCAGTAGGGCTAATAAAGTCGAGAGGCAAGAGGTCGTGCCATCCTTTCAGGATGGCGGACATTTTCTTCATGATCTTTTGATGTTTTTATTAGCGCCTTCTACAAAGAAAGATTCATCTTGGACTTAGAGATGATGGAGTTAAGGTGTTTGATGTGGAATTTATCGCATAACTCCTCCATCATTTTGTTGTTGAGGTTCTTAGTATCGTTCTCGACACAACGACTCGTTGTCCATATCGATGTATTTACATTGTTTCGGCGAAAGCAATGATAACTTCTTTAGTAACCTTAGGAAGGATGCGTTTCACCCATTTGGTGAAGTAGTCGATCACGGTGAATACGAATCGATGACCATTATCGGCTTGGGCTCGATGGGCCCGACACGCCCATTCCCCACATTGAGAAGGGCCAAGGTGAACTCATATTGTGGAGCTCCCTTGGAGCCCTTGGAGGGGCGTGGATAATATTCCCATGGACCTGGCATTGATAACACCTCTTGACGTGATCATCATAGTCAGCTTTGAGTGTAAGCCAATAATGTCCCGTTCTGAGTATTTTTTCGACAAGCAGGCCGCCACGTGTGGGCCACATACTCCACCATGGATCTCATCCACGAGCCTCTAAGCTTGGTCTTTGTCAGACATCCGAGGAGACCTAATCCCTCGCATCTCTTTGTAGAGTGCATCTCCGCCGTGTAGAATTTCATAAAGAAGTCGATGAATCTCTTCCTCTTTTAGCCAGGCTCGCCACAGTGTAGATCCATCTCGCAGATACTCCTTGATACGTCGATACCAAGGGTGGTGGACGGAGGTAACTCATCCGATACTTCTCCAACGTAGTTCCTATAAGTCGGGGCTTTTGCATCAGATATGTGATGTTTGCATGTTTTCCTTGTCGTATGTAAACCAAGGAGGCCAATGTTGCTAATACATTCGCAAAATCATTCCTATTACAAGGAATGTGTAGAAAGGAGATTTCTTCAACTCTAAAGCCATCTGCTGAACTTGTCGATGGTAAGGCAAGAATGTAATTCTTTCGTCCGATAGATTCCTCAGAGATTGTTTGATCACCAATTCGAATCCCCAAAGATGCTGAATCATTCGATGCCCATCGAATCGGCAAGTTTTAGCCCCACGATACACCTTTCATACTCACCGTGTTGTTGGTGCCGACAAACTTCAACTTCGATTTTACGACGGATATCGTTCTCGCCCTCGCATATTAGAACTTCTCCAGCCCAAAGCCTTCGCTAATGTACCCATCAAAATACATATTCCATGTACGCAAGATGCATCGCGGCCGATGATGGTGTCGATTCATTGTCATTACCCTTCATCTGGGAAGTACATTTCTAAGTGGTTTGTAATCCCCGCAAGCAAGCAAGTGGGCTATTGATCCGCAACTCGACCTTCGACAAATTTTTTTTGCGCCACGTAGACGATGTCAAATTGTTGTAGGATCAATCGCCATCTCGACAAACCGACAATTCAATATGGGCTTACTAAACACATATTTGAGAGGATCCACGCGGATATGAGATGGGTCAGTGACCATGGAGATAATGCTATAATCTCATGGAAGCCCATGCTAAAGCACAACAAGTCTTCTCAATCGAGTGTACTTGTGTTCACCGGTGCCAATCTTTTGCCGAGGTAATAGATAGCTCGCTCGCCTCTATCATCTTTCTCTCGCCTCAAAGATGCAACCCATGGCATCACATTAATGGATGTACATGAATAGGGGAACATCATCCCTTGGAGGTACCAAAATAGAGCATTAATCGCTTGTTTTAATTGTAAGGAAGGCTTAGCACTCGCTGTTCCATTTCATGGAGGAGTTCTTCCTCAATAGCTTGAAGATCGCTCATGTGTTGTCGTGAGTCGAGAAATGAACCCGCTTAATGAAGTTGATTCTACCCAAAAATCCCCATATTTCCTTCTCTATCCGAGGAATGGGCATTTCTCGATGGCCTCGGATTTTGGTAGATCCAGCCAATCCCTTTGTATCGACTAGGAAACCTAGCAACTTGCCTCGGATTTAACACCTCAAAGACTTCGGGTCGGATTCAACTTCAAGTCAGACTTACACAACCGTTCAATAACTTTTTGAGATGGTCTAGGTGGTCCTCCTCCTCCGGATTTGACAATGATGTCATCCACGAGATCTCTATCTCTTTATGCTTTAGATTGTGGAAAAGAGCCATCATAGCTCGTCAGTAGGTCGCCTGCCGCTGATGAGGCCGAATGACAACCGCCTATAGCAAAAGGTTCCCAAGGCGTGATGAAAGCAGCTTTTCAATGATCTTCCTCAAGAACCATAATTTGATGGTACCCAAATAAGCAATCCGCAGAAGGAGTACATGCCATATCGAGCAAAGATTACAATGAGAATGTGGATAAAAGGTAACGGAAAGCTATCTTTAGGCAAGCTTTGTTCAAACCTGTGAATCCATGCAAACTCCCACCTTTCCCCGGTTTAGGCACATGTGAATGATGTCGGATATCCACCCAGATATGTAGACACCATGATGATGCCGCCTTGAAATTGTTTCATAATTTCTTCTTCGACTTTCAAACTCCACTCTGTGTTTTAATCACCGAGCTTTTGAAGGCTTAACTAGCTTGAATCCTTCTTTAATGGAAGGCATGAAGAACAATGTCAAAGGACAAACCCACCACGTCTTCACGAGACCATGCAAACACATCCGAATCAAGTTAATAGCACAACCATGTCATTCCGCTGGTTTGGAGGAGGTCTCAACTAATTTGGATTAGCTTAGGTTTTCTAAGGTTCCAAGATCGAAAGGAGTAGTTTGGTCAAGGTTGGGTTTAGGCTTATCTGCCACCCATTCCTTAATCTCCCGAGGCGCCTCAATGTCCCTCGAATGTCCATCAAGTCCGAGTCCAACTTTGCATCAAAGTTACGTTCTTTATAGAGAGAAGGCACCTCATCGCAAGTAAAGTAATATCTAAATTCGTAGTCTCGAAACAAAATATGCTTTCACTTAATATATGCAACTCGCTCAATCATACAAAAGTGTTAGTATGTACATGATAAAATAACCTGCCAGCATCAGAAAGAAAAGTAAGCAATTAAAGTTATCTAGGTGGCGTAGGGATTTTTCACCTGCTTTACCTCGCTCGCCGATCAATACATGGAATGTTGTTCCAATTGTAGAGGCAAAGTCCCGACGGATCAGAATGATAGAAGGATTATCATTGTCCTTCTTCTCCCAATGATAACCACGACATCTGGGCAATCATCGCCTTGGTGTATCTGCTGGTATGTTCATCACTTAACAACGACGATATGCTTACCATCATCAAGGCAATGTCATGCTTACATTTGCTCCCTTCTTCCACTTCGGATCGTGAATCGCACCTCATTTGCTTAAGGGTACCGCTGGGGAAACAAAGATAGTCATAATACGTGCCGCACCTTAACCGGAAACCGTGACCGCCTCGTGAGGTGCAGAGTGGAAAACATCGCTTATATGGCGTAAGCCGAGGAATCGCCGGGCGTTTATACGTATTCCTACGATCGAATCGCGTATTAGTTTAGCCCTACCGTCTCCGCTTGATCGACACTTGAATAGGTGCTTAATAATTGCTTTGTTTTTACCAAGCCTTGTCCAGCCGACAACCCAATGACATCATTTCTTCGTGGTTTATATAACCTCTAAGAAAATTTTCTGGGCACGGAAGTGGTGTTTCAACAGGTTGATATCGAGTGTTGCTCACTTCCAAGGTATGGAAACCGGCTTGCTCAACTTTCGAGTTAAAACCGATGATGGGCAGATCTCCTTGTTCGTGATACTCCGCCAAAGACATTAATAAATGATTAGACTATTATTGATAATGCACTTCAGCCGTTGATGTAATGTGAGGAAACAAACCCACCATATGTATCCATGGTCTTCCCAATAGCAAAGTTGTATCCTCTAATCTATCTTTAGGACAAGGAAGGATACATCAATGTATTAGGCCAATATCAATTGGCAATTCAATCTTTCCGACGACGCTTTTGTCGGGATCCATCAAAAGCCTCTGATAACCGTGTGGTCCGCCCGATCCGATTGAGATTGATATTCATCTTTACCAGTGGTGGCATAATGACAGATATTTAGAGATGATCTCCATCTATCGTAACTCCCACCAGCACGTACTCAGTAAGATAACACCGCGATGTGCAGCAAGGGTCAGTAATGACAAAGTCCTTCGGGCAAAAGATGTCGTTATCATGAAGGATATCACATTGTTGTTGAAAATGTGATCAACCGATGTTGAAATCTTTCCACATCCACAAATTTTGGCGATAGGCTTCAGAAAAATCGCAATATAATCTCACGATTATCTTCTTGAGGAGAAACCAAATCCGTATTAGATATCCGTGTGGAGCTTGTCGAAGCTTAAAACCACTTCGCTTCATTACGGCCCATAGCGCGGAGGAATTTTTCAATCTTCTCCATGGGAATCTTCCCTTGTCTTTGCAAATAGGCTTTATAACCCGCTGAGGAAGATATAATGGATTATCCTTCGACTAATCGTAGCGTAGTATTGAGATGTAGATCCTTCAAATTTTCTCCATAATTCCACGGAACTCAGGTGTTTCTACAACAGATGTCGCGGTTCAAATAATAGAGGAATCGCCTGGCGCGCCACTTTTAAAGGATTGTCGCCTTCTTTGAGTTGAATGGGTTGTATAGGAAATACTTTGACAGCCTTTCACTATCCACGCCGATATCACTACGATTGATTCCTTCCATTTGGCAGGGGCTTATATTCCCACCATCAGTCAGACAAAGGTAATCATCCTGCAATTTATAGACAACCGTCGCCAATAAGATTCTCGAATGAGACGGCTGAGTGCCCAACATCCTTCTCAGGCCGACTGCGAGAGTAGTGAATGATATCGAGCACACTTCATCTAATTGAACCGCCCGCAGAGCGGATTGATTGGAGGTAGTAGGAATGTAATTCTTCCTTCGCTGATCAACATTTGAAAGATCTCCTCCATGGATCGCCGAGATAGGTGAATTTCTTTGATTAGCAAAATCACGACATTTTGCTTTAGCACTTTCTCTCTTGCAACCTTTTCCTCTATAGCTTCGCTTTCTCAAGGTAATGGTGGAGCATTCATAATAAATGGAAGGAGATAAGTATGCCCTCGCTTAATTAATCGGGCGCGTGACTTAGTAAAGGTCGACGGGTCACCGCTCGATAATCGCTCAATTTGTTTGCAAAGAGTTTATCTTTCGCTCCACGGTAAATGTGAACTTTGCATAATCCCATCTTTCTTCACCGCCTTTGATGGTTCGAGATGGTTTGCCATTAAAATTTGAACTTCGCCAAAGGCTCTAATCGACATGCTGACTTCTTCTTCTTTTCAGGTTGAGGAAGAGGGTTGTCCCGCATATGAGGTTGATCAGTTTGGTGACTACAATCTCACCGTTGTTCATCAAGTCTTGAATCTTGTGTTTCAAGGCCCAACAATCTTCGAGTGTCATGTCCGGGTGCTCCAAAGATGATAAACACACTCTCCGAAAGTAGCATTAAAAACCCTCCCATTAGGGTTACCGCGTGGAAGAAGACGTAATTTTCTTCTCGAGTAGAATGATGTAGCAAATATATTCTCGAGTGAATCCCCTAAGGGTGTGAATGCTCGAGGTCGCTTTCGCTTTTCCACTTTTAGGCAATGGAGGGTTTCAAGATTGCGCTGGAGAGGGGAGTAGTTTCTTCTATATAAGCAAAGCCATTGCCTTTCGTTCAGAAGATCAAGGAAACATCCTCCCTTTTCTTTTTATGGATCTTACCGGGTTGTTTCCATAAGATCCTGGATTGATGTGCTCAAGAATCGCTTAGAGCAAATTAGGTCTTGGAATCTTCCCATTTTAATCCCATTTTAGCCATTTCTCCATGTTCGATCATTTCTGCAGAGAATGGTTTGCCCATACCAAATAGAACTCTTTCATAGAAAGGAGATTCCTATTTATCTATGAAAGTCGTTTTAACCATCTCTCGATTCGCTATGAAGGAATGACTGAGCAAAGAAGGTGCCTCGACCTTTCGAAAGCATACTCTAAATGACTTTCATTGACTATTTCTTGACCTTGGTAATTTGGTACTGGGGCCAGAGCCATCCGAGATCGAAACTCGATTGAGCGAGGATGGCGTGAGCCGCCTCTTCCCAACTATGGATCTTTAAATTGTCTAACTGTATACCATGAATGGGCTTCCAATGGGGGACTTTTTTGGAACAATGATTCGAAGCTTTTCATTTTTAGTGTAAGATCCAAGTTCTCCAATGAATACCTTTAAATGGGTATAAGGATCCCCTTAATAAGTCATATTTTTCAAAATTAGGGTTTTAAATTTCTCAGACATCGACACCGTGAAATATGCAAAAGTCTCAGAGTATTTAAACAACGCCACGTGTTCCAATCCCTTTGAGAACACTTGACAGTTTCCCTCCATTTGAAGGACCTTCTCACCGATATCACCAAAGGTCGGATCTCCTTTCGAGACGGGAGTTTTGTGGTCTTTGTTGGTTGTATCCAACCCATGTTATGGAATTGTTTCGTGACTGAACTCCTCCTCTTGTGGTAGAGAATCAGATTGTAGGTATCTTCGCATTCTCGAGTGGATGGTGTAATTTTTCAAAGAGAAATGTACCAAGTCTCGTAATTTCCGTTTACTCAATCCGTTAAATTTTTATTTGGAAACAAGAGTTAATCGGTCAAGAAGACATGATTGGCTATAGTTCACGCGGCTTTTTTTTGGACTTCTGAACGCGTAATGACATATTAATTGCTTCCCTACAAAAGACTTATGCAGTTTAGTCTTTAGGTAAATGTAAAAGCATTGGCAACAATGTCCTGCTGTAGGTATTTTTGTCAAGCAAAACCTATTGTTAATTGATAACATGTCATATATTATAAGTAAATGTTTTTTGGCAATTTAAAATGGAAAGTATGAAGAGACTTTCCTCCGCGCTTGGTTTATCGTAGGTCGCCTATCTTAGGTTACTCTCGTTTTTTGGCATAAAGTTTCAGATCATCGCAATCTACTGGACGGAAGTTAATCCTATTGCTCAAATTGGAGGATCTGAGTGGTGTTTTTCCCAGAGCCCTCGGAATCATGCTTCCCACGGGTCCAAAAGAATCAAACATCGACGGAAAGCCTTCGATAGAAGGACCACTCAACATACATTCACATACAACGTGTCTCACCGCTGATGCAAAATGATAATACGTATAAGCACTAATATCAATGTAGATAGATATTTAAGAAGGCAGATTTAAGATGCATTTGTACATTATTCATCATAAATGTAAATGCAACATTCACACACAAGCATATAATAATTTTTGAAAAGCTTGTAATGGGCCGCATTAAGCCCTATTACTCGGAGTCTCAATGAATTAAGTCGCCACCGTCGACGGTCGTGATTTTTCAAGTCCCTTCGTTCATTTGTTCTTGGTGTTCTCATGTTAATATAAGATTTGTTTGATAAAACAAGTGAAAAAGGTCTCATATGTATAATCGTCGACTTTTGGACTTTAAGAATTTCTAGTTGGTGTTTTAATCGGGTTACACCAACGCAACCGGTAAAGGTTTACATTACCTACCCAGTGATGTGACATCGCTAAACGGTTTGTGAAACTCGAGATTCATTAAGTGGTTTGGGGCTTGATTATGCGTAAGGAAGGTGTT